>CM053771.1:367732902-367747196 GCA_028658325.1 Potorous gilbertii | reverse complement strand
CCTATTTTTAACTTCCACCGATTGCTCCTGATTCCACCATCTGGTGCCAAATAGAACAAATCTTTCTTCTACATGATAGCCCTTCAAATACTTGAAGACAGGTATCGTATCCCTGACCCTACCCTCTACCCCAGGCTTCTCTTTTCCAAGTTAAATATTTCTGGTTCCTTCAACAGATCCTGATATAATATGGACTGAAGACCCTTTACCACCTCTCTTGCCATTCTCTGGACATCTGCCAGCTTGTCACTGTCTTTCTTAAAGTGTGGCTCCCAGAATGGAACTTAAAACTGTTGATGGGTTCTGATGAAGGCAGGATACAAAGCTATCACCTTCCTATACCTGGAAGCTACGATTCTCTTGATGCAGGCCAAGTATATTTTTGTGATGCTGCATCACACAGCTGGCTTATATTTGCAATTTGAAAGCCATTAAAACTATTTTTAGAAAAAAGGCTGTGTAGGGGAAAGATCAGTGGACTGGAAACTCATTTCTAATCCTGAATCAGTTTTTTTTTTATTACACTATGTTATGGAAATGCCTGTTTTATCCCATTAATTGAAAATAAAGTTTTTTTTAAAAAGGAAAAAAAATAAAGTGAAAAGAAGAAATATGGGAGTGAATAAGAAAAATCCTCAATCTGTAGCCAGTTTTCTGTGTGAACTTGGATGAGTTACTTATTTTCTCTAGGTCTTAATTTCTTTATTCATAAAATTGAGTATGGGAAAAAAAGATCATCTCTAAGGTCCCTTTTGGTTTACAGAATATGTTATGGCAGCTTTTTGGTCTCTTGGAAAAGGTTATTTCAATTTGAACGTAGGCTGCCTTCCTTCTCCTGCTGAGAGAACAACATCTGGGTAATGATTAACCAGCTGCCTGGAGATGCTGCACACCTGTTCACTGGGTGCTGTTTAAACTGCGCCCAGACAGTTGTAGGGAAATCATTGTAAGAGAAAATGCTCTTTCACTAGACACCTGGAAGGAAGTGGAACTGTATGCCCACTCATAAAGCTTCAGGGCTGCAGTAATGGTAGAAAAGGCCAAAGGTACAGGTGATTTGAAAGGTGTGGAGTTTGAGCTGAACATGGGAGGCTTGGACAACTAGCATCTGGCTAAGGGAAACCTGTGTGATTTTCTCTCCCCACTTAGACAAGTCTGAGAAACCTACACTATTTAAGCCTTGTAAGGAAAATAATTTCCTCTCATACTTGCTTTAGTGGGGGGAAAAGGTTGGGCAAGGCATGACTAAATGAAGATGTAACAAATGGACCAGGGATTAAAATGTAGGAATCTATGCCTGATCCAGACTGCTGGTGGAGCCATAGCCCATGCCATCAGGAGAAAGAGATGCAACAGTAAAATCCTGAATTCCTCAGCAGTCACAGACAGAACACTGCCAATGGGAAGTTTTATCATTAGTTAGCATCCACTCTACTAACTCCCTGTCAGAATGGCAGAGAGGAAGAACTGAGCTCTTCATTGTTTGGCTTACTTGATGAAAGTGGGGTGAGAATTGATCTCAGAAGGGCCACAGTAGTTGGGTCCCTGCTGAGTGCATTGGTGGATTTTTTTAATCATACCTTCTAATATTATGATTGAAGGTTGATATGTAATTTTATACCTTTGTATATGCCTTTTGGTCCTTTGCCTCAGTTGAAATTCATCAAGGAAGTTTATCAGGAATATGATGAGGGAAGGAATTTTCTGGAGCAGAAAATCAAACTGTAAGGGGAAAAGTTGCCATTCACAAAAAGGGTAGAACTAAGGAGAGAGAGAGTCAGTTCTCTCCTTAGGGTCAGAGAGAGCTTGGTGGTTCCTAGACCTTCTTCTGTTGTTGGATGAGATGTAATTGTTGTGCATGAGCTGAGTGTTATGAGAAAGCACAAGTCTGAACTCTAACACTTACTAGCTGTGTGACCTTGGGCAAGTCACTCCACCATGTTTATCTTAGTTTCATCAACTGTAAAATGAACTGAAGAAGGAAATGGCAAACCCTTCTGGTATCTTTGCCAAGAAAAGCCCCAGAAAGGGTAACAAAAAGGTCAGACATAGCTATCAACAACTTGACCTAATAAGCAACAGGTCACAATGCCCCTTGGAATGACCAATTTGAGGAGAAAGTTTCCCCAAGGAATTAAAATTAGTGATGGAGGAAGGGAGGTAGGAAGAGCCAATTGCTTTTTGCTCCCTAGTATCTAGAATGAGGCTATTCACCCTTGACATACATGCTAAGAAGAATTTGAGGTCACCAAGCCTCTCCTACTGTTATTATCAATAACAGTAGGAAAGCACTGATGTCACAGTTCACTTCCAGAAAGAAGAACAAATGACAACCACAGTTATTATTACATAGGTATGCGTAGAAGGTAAGATTCATTACAAATGGCTCTTTCCTTCAAAGGAAAAGCCAATGATAATGTAGCCTCAGGGAGTGCCAGTACACCTAGCCCAGGTTCTAAATATTTTTTTTTAGTAAAGAATATCTCTAAACTTCACCATAATGTCACCTCTGCTCTTGTCCTTGAAATAGATCTTGAACTTTCCATAGTCACCACTATATATCCCCTGATTCTCAGGGTTAAGTAAAATTCTAGGTTTTGTATTAAGGGCAGGTGCCAGTTGTTTGCACATTAGAGATACAACCAATTCCCTGAAAATACTCTCAGTGGAATTTACCACCTCCTGCAGCCCTCTGACATGTTGGTTCATTCATAAATTGGTGAAGAGCTTTCCTTGGAACTCTGGTCTAGCACCTAATGCATATTTATAGCAACTATTTTATTTCCAAAAGATAAGAAGAGATGCAAAGGTAAATTTAGACTGAAAGGAATAGGGAGAGAAGGGGAGAGAGAAAGAGAGAAGGGAAAGAAGAGAAGAGAGAGAGTCCCTATTCTTAAGGAACTCATTTTCTAATGGAAGAGGCAGCACATATGGAAGGTTTTCAGTTGGAAATAGTTGGAAAGGTCCCAAGGTCCTTAAAGTTCCATGATAAAAGAGATGGTAATGACTCTTTTTTAGTGTCATTTACATTTTCCAATTTCCATTTCTTCTTTAATGGAGTTTTCACATCAGAGTCTGATGTTGAATCATTTGACAATGCCAAGGACTTTGGTGACAAGAACTTTCTTTTTGGGGACTTCGGTAGCTATGGCAATAACCACCTGTGGGAACAATTTGTCCAGCTGCATCACCATAGGAGTTAACTTCCCAAAATAATGGCTAGAGCTACTGGGTTAGAAGCATTGCTATTTCCAAAGCTCTTGGGTTCAGGGTTCTGAGCTGAATCCATCAGGATCTATGGGTAAATAGAGGCCAAGGTGGTAGTGCTGATTTGACTTGCCACCCACCCCCAGTGCCTTTCTCCTTTAGCTTAGTTGACTTGCTTGCCCTGTGGGTAGTGGTTGGTATGTGTGACAGGCCCCTTCTTCACAAAAATTGCTTTCAGGGATGATGGCTGTGAGTGAGAAACCATGAAACAGAGAGGTTAGGGGAAATTTGAGAAGTGGAGTAACAAATACCGCTTATGTTTTTACCTTCTAGTCTAAAGCTTTATCATCTAGACTGCACAGACATTGAAGTGAGAGATATGAAGTACATTTCTTCCTGCTGTGGTAAAGGAGGGATGAAGTGGGTGCTGCACAGTCTATTCTAAGTAGCTGGTAGTTTTTCAAATACAGTGTGGGTCCACAGCAATACTCTTGTGGAAGATTTATCTGTTGGGAGCTAGCAGTAATTTTCAAGTTTCTCTTTCTGTTGTAAAATCTGGTTACTTTATGCTTTAAGATGTCTTTTATTCTTTTGTTAACACATCAAAATGAATTCTTTATTTACTGTGGACATACACAAACTAATGATCACTGAAAAGACAAAGAACAGTAGCTGTGGCAGATATCCTGAGGAGAGACAAAGAGGGGAAAGACAGAAGTTCATATGCATGAAATATGTTATTTTAGATAATAACTCAGTCTTACTCCTTCTAAGGGAAAGAGGGACATAAAATTACCCTGGGATTTACAAAACTGAATAGAGGAAATCAGAGATATATTAGTCTTCTGAGAAAATTCATTATTACCCACATGCCCACTCTTTACTCCTAGCAACCCACAAATTTTCTGGGTATGTAATACCCAGAAAACTAGCATTTATCTAGACCATTAAAATTTATTAGATGCTTTATATCACAGATCTCATTTTATTCTCATAATGTGAGAAAACATGGGCAAAGAGGGATTAAATGGCTTACCCATAGTCACACAGATGGTAAGAGCAGGAGAGGAAGCATATCCTTGAGTTTCTCCTGATGCCAGACAGTAACACACACAAGTTTATCCTCTACATGCTACATGTATCACATCAAAAGGTTTAGACCAATGTCTCACAACATAGATCAAGTTATGTTATAGATTAATACCTTATTTTGATATAAAGGTTTCCATCAAAAACAAATAGGAGTAAAGAAGAATATATCTTTTACAGCTAGGGGTACAGGAGTAGCTCATGACCAAAACAAAGCATTGAGACTATCACAGAAGATAAAGTGGATAATTTTGATTATGTAAAATTAAAAAATTTTTTGAACAAACACAGCCAGTAGAATTAGAAAAGAAACTAGAAAATGATCTGTTCAGCAAATTTTTCTGATAAAAAGTATGATATCCAAAATATGTGTGAAACTGATTCAATTACATAAAAAAGGACCATTCCCTTATAGATATAAAAAGATGTTTAGATGGTTCTCAAAATAAAGAAAAGTAAGGTGTCAATAACCATGTGAAAAAATGCTCTAAATCATTAATATTAAGAAAAATGAAAATTAAAACAACTCTGAATTAAAACACAACACATCTATCAGACTGGCAAAAATTACCCCCAGAAAAGGATGGAGGCAGTTGTTGAAAGGGGTGTAGGCAAACAAGCACATATATGCACAGTTGTCAGAGCTGGGAATTGGTCTAACCAGTCTAGAAAGCAGTTGGGAACTATGCCCCCAAAGTTACTAAACTATTTTTAGCCTTTGATCTAGTCATACTACAATTACCTCTATATTCTAAACACATCAAAGGAAAAGGAGATAAATCGATAGCTATCTAGCTACACAAACACACACATATATAAAATTATGGTGGCTCTTTTTGTCAAAGGACAGAAGTAAAAAAACAAAAGAGTACCCATTAATTGAAGAATAGTTAAACGAGTTGTGCTACATTAATAATACTAGCAAAATTAAATTTTAAAAATTAAATTAAAATTAATGTGCTCCTCAAGAAATGGCAGAAGAGTTCATTTCAGAGGGAGGACTTGTGCAGTAAAATTCGAGATTTTCCTGAACAATTTATACAACAGCAGAAACACTGTATAGACAACTTTGAGACTTAACAACGCTAATCAATGCAAGGACTCTCCATGTCTTATGATCTTCACAAAGGTGATGGACTCAGAGTGAAAATAAGCCATATCTTTTGGTACCTGGCCAATTTGGGGATTTGTTTTTCTTATTATGTGTATTTATTATAGATTAAATAGGGTGACATAGTGAAACTAGCAAAAGCTAATGATCTACAGAGACTAAAAGACAGATACATTAAAAAAGGTATAAGGGAAAAGCCTTCTGTATACAAAATAGATATTCCCCACCCAAAAAAGGGTGTGGATAAATTACCCATGAAGAGGTGGCAGGATAATGAATGTGACTCTAGGGTACAGACATAGACTTGCACATTCATTTAAATAAGATCCTCAAAGTACTACTGAATATGAAAAAAGAATCATTGCCTTGTAGGAAACATGGAACTGTTTCTAGATGGAAGGTGCTTTTGAAGGAGAGAAATTTCTCTGAAAGGACAGGTAAGTCTTCTACCATGTCTTGACAGGAGGTCACTAACAACACCAGAATTAAGTCTCCTAGAAATTCAAAGGGAAAACATTTCTGCTACTCTTAAACTAAAGGACTTTGCTCTAACTGAAGTTTTTGTGAAAAAAAAAAAAGAAAATCTTCCTTCTAAAAAGGGTACAATACTCCTCATCTCACTCTGTGGCTAAAGGTAGAAGAAAAAAATTACAGCCAGCAACTTACCCAGCCCAGCAGCAGATTGGCCCAAGTCAAGACATTGCACCATAAGAGGAACAAGCCTAGTTGAAGCACTGTCCAGTTCCAGAACTCCAAGTTGCCCTGGCCATGTGTTACTCATAGGTACACTTCATTATCATTACACTTCAGGTTCCTAACTGTTATATCCCTATAAACTCCACCACCACTGCTTTATCCCACCTACCCCTACACCATTTATGGGAAAGTATGCTTCTTGTGTTGGTCAAAAGATTTGTAGGTTGTAAAAGGGTTCTGCTGGTGTTTGGGGAAAAGAATCTACTGGTTGATTGTTAAGGGGAAGCACATCAATGGGGGCTTGTAAGCTAGTGTTTGGAAGGATAGACACCCACAGGATTGTTTTGAGCCTTGAGAGTGAGACCTCTCTGGGAAGTTTTGAGCAAAAAAGAGGCTGGTGATGGATTGCCTTCCTCAAAAAAAAAAGAAAGAGAAAGGAAGGAAGGAGAGAAGGAAGGAAGGAAAAAAAGAGGAAGGGGGAAGGAAGGGAGAAGGAAAGGAGGAAAATAAAAGATAATCATCGAAACAATTTTTAAATATGAAAAAGAGAACAGAACGGAGACCAGAAGGAAACAGACAAGCAAGACAGCTGTGAAAGTTATATGTTAAATTTATTATCCTCTTAAAAAGAAAAGCAGGCTGTATGTATTAGAGATGTACAGTGTCATATATAATCCTATTTTTCTATTCTACTTTGAAAATAAAAAAATGCTACTTTCATTTGAAGTTTAAGTTCAGAATAAAAAATATTTAATATATAGGCATCTCACAACTTGCTTGTATAATGAAATCAAGGCAATTGCCTTAGACCCTAAACTTTGAGATTCCTTGATGTTGTGTCTAAACAGTGAGTTAAGAAGAAAACTGGAGTAAAAGAAGGAAGTATCTCTTCAAAATGTTTCTTTCCTACAACCCATATCTGACTGCTTACCATCTCAAGGAGGAGAGAAGACAGGAAGAAATAAAATTTGGAACTCAAAACTTTAAATAAAAATGTTTTTAAAATTGGATTAAAAAAAAACAAGATTGCTATAAAAAAAAGAAAAACCTGAGGCTTATGTATTTAGAGCTAGAAAGGACCTTACACAACTTGTCCAACTCCCTCATTATATAGATGAGAAAATTAAAACCCAAAAGTATTAAATGACTTGTTGGCATCACACAAGTTACAAGTGCACAAGTGGTAGATTAAGATTTCAAACCTATATGATTTGTCTCATTGCTGAGGGAGGGCTAGCACCTCTGGTGTGAAGGCTTGCTGAGCCCTTTTTAGGATTGCTCATCTACCTTTGGTATCTACCTTTTACCTAATTCTCACCTGTGGCTCCAGGAAGCTGTAGCATACTCACAGGCTACACCCTGGTAAAACCTCCTTGGTAAACCAGCTAAACCAGGTCGAAGGCGACCAAGAGGCCCCAAACCCAGGTGAGTTAGGGGATGTCTACCCCAAGCATATGAAGACTTTACCCCAGATTCAGACAGATGGGGAACAATTTGTTCCAATGGCCATGAAGGCAGCTGAAGCAGACTCTTTGGTGTGCTTAGAGCTTGGTCAGACCTTGAAGATACCATTCCCAATGTCATCCACTGCATCCCATGCCATCACCAGTCATCTTGATTTTTGTCTTGCCGCTGGACTTGGATGACTGTGAAAGAGAGATCAAAGTTGAAGACTTCGTGTAAATCCAAATAATGTGCAAGTCAAAACATCACTTGTGATATCACTAGTGCTCTTTGAAACAAAGGGTATGTAGCACCAATGTGATATTCACAGCACCTACAGTGTCTATGAATGTCCTGGCACAATACTGAATCGCGAAATTCCACAAACATTCCACATGGAAGACAGACCCAAAACATTTATTCAGACACCAGAAAGCCAAATCCATCATTGTAACAAAAATCTATACACAATAACAATGCAGAGAACAGCACCATCCTCAAGCCTTCTCCCTGCTAGCTTTCCCACAAACCAGCTCCCTCACACAAATCACAAGCAGGCCCTCTTAAACAAAATCACAAACAAGCCCTTTGACTCACACTAGCCAGCTGCCTGTTCACCTGCATCCTTCCTAGCTCTGACCAGACTCTCTCACTAACTTCCTCTCACCTATTCTTTAGTTCCACATCTTCATGTTCCACCCATTCAGCTACCACAGGCTCCACTGATTCAGACTTACTTCTATGTGACCCAGGTAGGTCACATGGGCATATTAATGAATGGGAAAGATCTTCCCCATTTAATTACCATTACAAAGTGAACAACAACATGTCTCCAAATCCAATGCCCTTTCCATCATCTTGCCTGAATACAGTCCTCTCATTTCCATCTGATCTCACTTGTATAAAAATTTGGGGCAGAATCTACATTGTGTGATTTGTTCTCAGAACTATACCCCACCCCTAGGAATGGCCCTGCTCACTAACATACATGCTATGACTATCTTGGAATGTCCACCATTCCCCTCCTCCACCAAATGCCAAACTATATCAAAATGTGCCAGCCTGATTTATGAAGATCTTCTAATATAGGATCATAGATCTAGAGCTAGAAGGGCCTTTAGAGGCCACTTAGTCCAATTCTTATTTTATAGATGAGACCCAGACAAATTGAATGGCTTCCCCAGTGTAGCACAGCAAGGAAATGTCTGAGGTGAATCTTCCTGACTTCAAGTCTGTGCCCTTTTCTACTCCACCACACTGCTTTTCTTGCAGTCAGTCATTACTGAACATCTACTCTGTGGAAGGCTTTCTGGTGAATACTTTAAAGAAGGTTCAGGTTCAGGTTCAAGCAAAATATAAACAGACACTAGTTTCTAACTCTTGGGCTTCAGTCCCCAACATATAGGGCCTTAACTCCCATAGTTGGTCTATGTCATCATCCATTGGACTGTTGGCAAGGAATGAACTGTCCAGTGTATTGTTACATTTTATTATGTCAGAAGAGGGTAGACAAGTGGGTTGTCAACATAACCAATTTCTTTTTAAAAAAAAACTTTAATTTTAATTTAAAATAAAATAGGCATTTCCATAATAAAGTACAATTTTAAAAGATCATTGCATATGAAACTGCAAATCTATTACATACAACTTGCTATTACTTTTAAATATATAATGAAATTATGTAAATTTCTTTCTTTTTCTTTTTTTCATCCTTCTCCACACCTTAAAGATGGCTACCATTAGACACAAAGATATATACATATATATACATACACATATGTGTATATGTAAAATTATTCTGTACCTACTTCTATTTATCAGTTCTTTCTCTGGATGTAGAGAGTTTCTTTCTTCATATGTGCTAAATTCACTTCTGCTTTCACTGATATCCTTACTGCAATTTTCATATATATTTTACTTCTGTTTCCAAGACAGAATGCAAGTTAGAGGTGCATCAGGCTGGCAAAAAGACTTTTGGAGATTGCTTCATGTATTTGCCCTCTTTCTAGGCAAAGTCATACATATGCTGTTACAGATAAATGCATCCCACTGGTTTCATTCATTCATTAAATCCATGTTCTAAGAGAGCAATTAGTGCAAGTCTAGGCCCTAAAGCTGCTGAATGGTAAAAACAATGTGGACTAGCCACATTTTAATAAAAATTAGAAAATATTTTTTTAGTATTAGTCCTGTATCCCAGGTTATTTACTACCATAATTTTCATCTTCTCTATAATGTATAAAATGTGTTCCACTCATAGTAAATGCTTTATCATTTGTTAATTTAGTCATTCAGCCTGTACCTGATCAATAATTCTCTCTACAATGTCCTTAATAATCAGTCTTCTCCTTGAAGTCCTCCATTGGAAGGAATCTACTACAGTTATCTCTTCCGTATCATGGGAGTTAGGGGAACAGCATCCTCACAATCTGGAAAACCTGTGTAAATTTTTTGGCCCCTCCTTCCTAGCAGAAAAGAAGTCTGAATTATTAAGGTATTAAAAATAAACGTTGATATTTTACAGTATTACAAATATATTTTATGTATTTCTAAGTTTCTAAACGTTTTCTATGTTGTCTACTGGCCTTTCTGTAATGTCTATGGCTTCCGAAAAACTCCCCCCAAATTCCCGTTTAATTTCTTATGCCAACCTGAGATATATTGAAATCGCAATGGGGAAAGTTGTGACATGGAAAAGATAACTGTAGTTCCCAAAGTAGCCTTTGACCTTTTAGTATAGCTCTATGAGGAAATTTGCCCAGGAGACCATTGCCCTTGTATGTGGGAGGAAAAGAGCATTGTGAACATGATCAGACACATCAAGTACAACCTGGAGATGTTGGTTCAGCAGCAGTTTGGGGTCATAGCAGTTTGGGGTCATTGGGGTCATGGTTTGGGGTCATAGCAGTTTGGGGGTCCACTCTTCTGACCTGGATAAGCCAAGAGCTACTCTCTGTGAATTTAATTTTTGAAAGCTGCCCACGAAAAAGTGAACATGTGTTCAGCCTGTCGCTGTTGTGTATAATTATAGGAACCATACAAGAAGGGAGACCAGTGCAGTTTGCTGCATGAATATGACACTACCAAGATGCCTGAATGTCATTTCTGCTCCTAATTCAAGAAGCACAGAAACATGGAGTATCCTTTATTCCCTATCACTTGGAATCCAAAGTCAAAGATGATCCTTTCTGTGGCCAAAGCTTTTGTAAGCATCTGCCGGTATAGACATACCAGGAGGGTCA
This sequence comes from Potorous gilbertii, assembly GCA_028658325.1. Lineage (NCBI taxonomy): Eukaryota > Metazoa > Chordata > Mammalia > Diprotodontia > Potoroidae > Potorous > Potorous gilbertii. Next base: position 367,736,408 of record CM053771.1, on the reverse strand, counting down.
TTTGTGTGAATGACCTGGTTGCATTCTCTCTAGAAGTACCACCCCCTCCCTTGACCCCCAGTAAATTCTTTCACCTTTGATTTGAATTGGTATTGGGAACCACAGAACGAATACTCCTGCTTCTCCAACAGTGGGTTAGGCAAAGCAGAGCAGACTTTAGGTCAGTGGGATCATTCAGACTCAGAATCCTAGAGACAGGGGACCCCAGTCATTGAGGCAGGTCACCTAATTCACTGTGGTGAAAAAGACCTTACTGAGAGCAAAGATTTGGCTTTTCTCAGTGGAGAGTGATGTGCATCAAAACCAATATGGCGCCCAGCATCCTGAGGGGAAATCTACCTCCCTCATAGCTGTTGTGCTGGAGAGAGCTAATCCCCCCAACATCCTTTGGATTTGTGATTTAATTATTTAATGCCATAATGTTGATTAAGTTAGGGTCAGAGTTAGAGTTTGGTTGAAGATTTTTTTGTTTTTATTTTTGAAGGGTAAAGATGGCTAGTTTCACTATCATTTTATTTTAACATTTTTGTAACAAATATGTTATTTGGTTCCTCTGAGAGTGATGTTCTCCATTGTTATCACATGACTATCATTGAACACAAGCCTATTTGCTAAAGATTTGGTTGTCTTAGTCATCCGTTTGAAAGACAGTAACCCTTGGCGACCCAAAAAGAAGGTAAGTCTCTGTATCATTCAAAACTTGACTTTCTGCTAAATTCTGAAAGAAGGACTATAATTCGAGCTAGTCCTTATAGCCTAAGTTATTAGCCTGGAGTCCTTGGAGAGAAGGGGGAAAGTGGAAATCTATGAACTAGGATAGAAAAAATGTTGCATTGGGACAGCTAGTTGACACAGTGAATAGAGCACCAGCCTTGGCGTCAGGAGGACCAGAGTTCACACTGGGACTCAGACACTTAATTACTAGCTGTGTGATCCTGGGTAAGTCATTTAACCCCAATTGCCTCAAAAAAGAGAAAAAAAAAGGATTTTCATTTCCGCTAACCTATAATTAAAACTTTGCATTTCTTTTAGTTATAAATATAGGCCATAAACTATAACAGTATCTGCTGTTTGTCACCAATAGATATCACAGACATTTTTCTATCACATTCTAATTGTTGTAGATAATTCAGAATATTGTCTACACTCAAAATTACTGATGCTATTAGTGTCACTGAAAACTAGGTGGCACAGTAAATAGATCACTCGTCCTGAAGTCAGGAAGACTTGACTAGCTGTATGGCTTCAGGCAAGTCACTGAACTACTGTTTGCCTCAGTTTCCTCAACTGTTAAAGGGGAATAAAATAGCATCTACTCCACAGGATTATTTTGAGAGTCAAATGAGGTAATACTCATAATACCAGGCATATGTACGCCAGGTACATAGTAGGCACTATCTAAATGAGAGATATCTAAATATCACAAATTTTAAAAATATTTTGATAACTGCATTCTAATATAATTGGTTTCCTTTGTAATCCCATGTATTTCATATTATGCATTTAAAAAATTATTCTAAAAAGGGGACCATAACCCTTACCAGACTGCCACAAAGTCTCCCCACAAAGAAGAGGTTAGATGCTTTTACTGGATGCAAAACATGACGCTTGCTTCATTCTAGTCCAAGCAGAAAGAAAACAAACTGCAGCAGTTCTGAAGGATAAAAAAATTCTGAGTCAAAGGTGTTCATTTAAATTAAAGAATATTTCTACTTGGGTATATGGGTTTGCTTTGACAACACTCTGAGCACAGCTTCACAAGTGAGCTAAGTTAAAGGCACCGGTCATCTGTTTTCACTTGATGACCCAAACTGGCAGGAAAATGCCACATTTTATCTATACATAAACTATTACTTAAACTATACATAAACTATTACATTTTATCTATACATAAACTATTACTACTTATTGCTTAGATGCTGTTGGAATAGGAAAGAAATCACCATTTAAATGAAATATACTGTTAAAACTACCAAACACAGTTTTCAGGGGAAATGGACCTTTGAAAATTCAATTGCAAGAATTTTAATGATATCGATTAAAGCACTTTTATATTTAAAAAAAGAGAAAAAAATTTTTCTACACATGAAGTCAAAATCTGTCTTTCTCTAGCTTCCATCTATATTGATACTAGTTCTGGTCAAGCAGAACAAGTTTATTTTCTCTTCTACATAAGCAAATGCTGCCCTTCATATTGAAAGCCTGCAGTTATATGCATCCCCTCCAAGATTTCTCAAAGGGCAGCTAGGTGGCACAGTGAATAGACTGCCAGGTCTGGAAAAATCAGCACTTCTCATCTTCATTATTTCAAATCTGGCTTCAAACACTTACTAGCTGTGTGACCCTGGGCAAGTCATTCAACCCTGTTTTCCTCATCTCTAAAATGAGCTGGAGAAGGAAATGGCAAACCACTGTAGGATCTTTGCCAAGAGTAGCTCCAATGAGGTCATGAAGAGTCGGACACAACTTAAAAATGACAAAACAACAATGAAGTTTTATCTTCTCCAAGCTAACCAAGCTAGGGTCTTCAGTTTATCCTTATATGGAATGTTCCCCATTCATTTCACCCAATCTGATCACTCTTTTCTGGACACTGAGGCTTGTCTTGGCCTTCCTAAAATGTGTACCCCTGATATAGCGTGACAAGTACAGAGTGTAACAAAACCATTACCAGCTTCAGTAAGAACCTGACCCTCTTATAGCAATCTAGATTAGCATCACCTTTTTTGCACTTCTTCTCACACGGCTGACTCACATAAAAAGTTAAGTCCATCCACCTATTCAGTGAAGTCCCCATATCTTTTTTAGATGAACTGATCCTTTCCACTTTTCTGCTGTTTTTGTGAAATTGATTTTTGAAACCAGAATTTTTCATTTAACCCAATTAAATTTTGCCTTATTGGATTCAGTTTATTGATCAGACCTTTACAGATCCAGACTACACCATCTAATGCACTGGTATCAAGCGTTTCATCGTTTGTGAAACTGACAAGTATGCCATTTATTATATTCTTTTTTTGAGAAATGTTGAATAGCACAAGGATACTTAGGTCATTCCACTACAGACCACCTTTCAAGTTGACATTGGACCATTAGTGACTACTCTTTGGGTTCAGTCACTTAACCAATTCAAAATCTGAGATACCACGCCATCTTATTAAAGCACTATAGAAATATGAAACATTATCATTACCTCCCACCCTCCCCTTGAGGAAATAAAAAACAAACAAAACCAAGTCTCAAAAACATAAATTCCCACATTAGCCATGTCTGAAAACATATGTCTCTTTCTTCATTTTAAGTTCATAACCTCTCTGTCAGAAAATGAGTCTTATTATTCATCTTGATTCTTTTGGATTCATGGTTTTCATTATGTGATCAAGAGTTCTAAAGTCTTTTTTTTTTTAAAGAAATTTTTACTTTATTTATTTATAAATGTTCTACAATCACTTCCTTAAAATTAAGATTTTATACCCCCACACCTTCCCCCCCTACCCCCCTCCCTC
>CM053771.1:367713399-367732402 GCA_028658325.1 Potorous gilbertii | reverse complement strand
TTCTTATGGCGCAATAGTACTCCATTACATTCATATACCATAATTTATTAAGCCATTCCCCAATTGATGGGCATCTCCTTGATTTCCAGTTCTTGGCTACCACAAAGAGTGCCGCTATAAATATTTTTGTACATGTGGGTCCCTTAGTTCTAAAGTCTTTCAAAGAAATAATTTTGTTATTATAGAATGTTCTCCTAGTTCTGCTTACTTTGCCCTGCATCAATTCATAAAGGTTTTCCCAATTTCCTCCTAAATCATTCACTTCATAATTTCTTCTGGCACAGTACTATTCCATTCCATTCACATACCACAGTTTGTTTAATCATTCTCATATCCAGTTTTTGGCTACTACAAAAAGCCCCTGCCATAAAGCTGATGAGCCTGAGAATAGCAGATGACAATTTTGAAACACAGGTAAAATTTTTGTAATTTTCTATACTCACTTCTTGGGCTTAAAATACAGACGTTTCTTGGACATTTGAAACTTGGCTTACCAAGTAAAAGTTTACCACAGCTTATGAGTTTTATTAGAGCTTAGGAGTTCAAAAACTTCAGTATTTCAGTAGAGGTCTTTTTAGCCACTAATCCTTCCACTTGAGAAGTTTTATACTCTTTGAGCTGTGCTTAGATCCTCTATTATTTTCTTTCTAATTGCTAAAGGCATTTTAAAAAATGTATTCTACTTCTTTTGCTTTTTAAACAAGAGAGTCTTAAACAGAGTAGGATGTTCCTTGCCTTTGGGTATGTAGAATTTGGGGAATGCTATTAATGAAGACTTACTCTTTGTGTTAAATGTTCTCTTGACTCTTTATAAACAACACCATTTTTCTCCAACCTGATAGAACTTGCCCTTATAACAAAGAAAAATAATAATAAAACAAAACAAACACAATGTCCATGTCATAAAGTATATATGACATTTGGTGACCACATTCTATCATCTGTTTCTTGAGAAAAGAGAAATATGCTTCATCATCAGATTAATCACTGTATTCATCTGAATTCTATTATATAATAATAATTTCCATTATTGTGGTCATTGTTTATATTATCCTCTTAGTTCAGTTTTCTTTGCCCTTTATCAGTGTATCCAAGTGGGATACCCTATTTGTATAAATTGGATTTCTGGATCTTTTCCATTGGACTTCACCAAGCCCTAGCCGAAGAGCTTATTGGGCTATTTTCCCCCCATTATCTGTTCTGTTAAACATTTCTAATGAACATTGCATTCCTTCTTAGAGATACATCAGTAAATATGTTGTGAATAAAAGCAAATTCATTTGGATGGTTTGATATATCTTTAAAAGGCCAGCAACAGAACTCACTAGGGGAAGAATTCAAATATATTTAACATGGCATAACAAGAATAGATCCATTAATAAATAGACTGGGATTGAGTGGCAGCATAAGATGGTTGGTGAGGGGGACAAACAACTAGAATTAGAAAATAACTCTGAATTGTGGGAAATGATTATTAATGACCAATACCTTGGAAGAGACTCAAAACTTTCCTTCCATTTTAAAAAGTTTTCTCTCTTGAAGGACATTACTGATAATGAGATTGAATTAACTCTCCTCCTCTTGGTCAGACTCATTAAACTTTACAAGGAATTTAATCTAAGGTGAGGCAGCCCAACATGTTCTACTCAAACTTGGGTGAGGACAGATTCTTTTGTCCCCATAGTCCAGGGATTGGTGGTTTGAGTATAGAGATGTTTTCAACATGATGTCACTCTTTACCCCTCACTGAACACCTAAGTGTATATAAACTGAGACTAAACCATGATTGTCTTTGATTTAAGAGAAGTAGCCAATGATCATCCTTTTATTAATAACTTGCTGGCTTTATTAATAAAAAGATTAAATTATCTTGAAACTGTGTCTCTTGAACCTTTTTAAATGTCACAGAATCCCATTTTCCTGATAATATTCTCAGAATATTCTTCCCAAAATAATTGTTTAAATACATAAAATGAAATACACACAATTACGAAAAAGTTAATTATATTGGCATACATTTATCAAAATACTTTAAAATTTTACAATATAATAATCACTCTCATTTATATGGTACCTACTATGTACCAGGCACTGTGCTAAGCACTTCATATTATCTCCTTTGATACTCACAAAGGCCTGGAAAGTAGAAGCTATTTTATCCCCAATTTACAGTGAGGAAACTGAGGTAAACAGTTGTTAAGTGACTGCAGGTCACACAGCTAGTAAGTATATAAGGCTGGATTTGAACTCATCTCCCTGATTCCAAGTCCAGGTAGTTGTCTGTTCACTTTGAATATCACTCTATGAAAATGTATAGGTTTGATTTCACTCTGAAATATTTTCTCCTGTTAGGAAAACAAAATTTACACTTCTCTGATAATTAAAAGTCACTGCTCTACTCAGAAGGACCAGGGTACTGCAACCTTTTCCTCTTCACTCAGGGTCCTATCTACTCTGAAACTGCTGACTACATTATGTCTTGAGTTAGCCTGAACACCTAGAAAAGGAACCAGATTCCTTTTTCTCACTCTGGCGTGTTATATTCCCAACTCAGCACTCTAGGGGACAGTTACTTAAAGCTATGTTTTGTTTTATTTCTAAGATTTCCTCAAAGTGGAAGTACCAAGTACTCAATGTATATTATAAATCAAATATGGGTTAAGCATTTTTTATACACATAAAAGAAATGCTCAACACAAAAGATTTTCAAAAGTATTCATTGCGAGAAGAAAATTTTTTTAAAAAACCTAATCAAGCAACAATATACTTTGTAGGGAGGCCAAGACTTAAAGTCATCAATGTATAAAGCATTTTCTAGAATTGCTGAATAGGCATCTCATGCTTCACTTCAGTGCTGCACTGTCCTTCATTACCAGAGTTTCTGGAAAGCCAGGGCAAAGAATGGGCCCATCCTGTCCCTGGTGATCCTTCTTAACAGTATTGCAGACTCCTTCCAAAGTACATCCAGCAATGAGGAAATTTGTTGTTCTTGACTATACATGTTTGTCACAGGGGGTTGGTTTTTCTTGCCTTCTTAATTTGGGGGGGATTAAGAGGTAGAGGGAAAGACAATGAATATCTGAAAATGGAATAAAATTTAAGTGAAAAAAATCAAAGCTCAAGTCAGTATTGACTGAGAAGTTGAGACCTTTTGAACTTACAAGGTCACCTCCACCCCCGGCCCCAAATCCACCCTGAAATCAGCGTTCAGTGAGTTAGGATCAAGGTAAAAAGCATACAGCAAAGGATTTCAAGCTCACCTACTTGAGTACTTGACTCCAGCTGCTACATGGGAACAGTCAGGAGCAGTCAATATGCTCTGAAATGGAGAGGAACCATCCCTTCCTTCCTCTCATGGGAATCTCCAGGACTGACTAATGCTACCTGCATGGTTAAAGGAAAAGAGACAGTCATACACTTCTCAGTGGGCTACCAAGTCATAGACCTTTCCTTTCTCGTGGCCAGTAAGGGACTGCTTTATCATGCCCAAGGCATCCAGGTCCTTTAGTGCTGAGTCACAAATGGCCAAAGTTTGTCATTTCCAAAATAGCCAAGTGCTGAGCAAGTAACAGAGTCAATCAGAGGTAGACAGGGCAGCTCCATGCTTGCACTTGTATACATAGGAAGAAAATAAAATATTATGTATATACATATATATGCATATATAACATCTATATCTATGATATCTATATCCATAACATATATGCATATATATAATATCAATATTCTATTGATTGCATATTTACTTTGGGACCAGTTTCCCAACAGCTGATCTAGCTCACTAGGCAAAACTCTTATTTTAAGTCCTTTAACACCCATCTTCTCCTCCCATTTGGCCTCATTATTAAAAACCTGCTACTGTCATATATAAATGAGGTAGCTTTCTAAGTATTTTCCATTTAGTTCTGGTTTTTTTCTCCCTTCCAAATCAAACAATAAGCTGTTTTCCTTTAACACAACCAGATTCCAAACTTTGCATGTTTTTCCCAGGTTGACTACTTGGCTTGACTGGGAGTCTATGTAATTGATTCATAATCTTTGGGACTCCTAGGCAATTACAAGTAGTCCATAGGCTTTGCTATGCCAGAAGAGTAAATCAAAATACTTGGGGATCTAATTCTGGGTCAGCAGTTCTCTTCGAATGGTATTATATGAACTAAGACTTTTTCTCAGAAAGAGCAAATCTTTTGAGTGCTGTAGAAATTGTTACAGGTAACAGTTTACTTTTATTTTTATGTAGTGTCTAAAAATATTCTTTTCTCAACTTCCAATTAGGAATAAATGCTCCTATCTTTCCATTACTCTAGGAGTTAGAATGTAGCAAATAATTTGGAAATGTCTGATGTTAAAGAAAGTTTCAAAGTATCTATTCCCAAGTGAATTTAATGCTAAAAATCATATAGATTTATTATCAGAGGCCCTTTTAACAAGTCATTTTATTTCTGGTGACCTATTTCCCTAAATATCTATAACATCCCTTTACTGTCTAAATCTGTGTTACTATTATTTAAGAGATGCCTACGCCAATATCTCATTGTGGGGTAAAGATAGCTTTGAGTTCTCAAATATTACTCTAGGAAACCATAAACTCTGACAGGTCTTATTTCATTTGGAAAACCTTTGAGGACAAGCAAAAATGTGTCCATCAACCTTAGGTCAGCCTACCTAATGTTGGAGAGACTCCACCAAAAAGTTGGCCACCACGTGATGTATTCTTTTGATTTGACAATTCATACCATCTAAGGTTTACTTTGTGTTAGAATAGGAAGAACTCACACCAAGGAAATAATATCTTTTGAAGTGTTGAGAAAAGAAGGAGATTAAATCAGTTTATTTTCTTAGATAAGATAAAAAAGATAAGAAAAAGGGCATAGTCAATTACGGCCTATGTACAAGGATTGTGTACGTGTGTTTATATGCACACAGAGAGGAATCCTTTCAGCTAAGATTGATTGAGCTATAGCAACACAATTATTAATTTGTTCTTCATCTATAAATCCGTACTAACTCAGGGCCTTCGGATAGTGATTTACAATTTTTGTGGAACCATGACACTATTGTTTGCTTTCATGACATCCTATCTTCCCCCAAAAAGTTATATACCGCATAAAACTTTTCAATTAAAGTGAATTATGTTGTGGTTGAAAATTTCATGACACTTCTTGAAATGATTTAAGATACCCAGGCTCAGGTATCACACATTAAAGATTAAAATAATGGGAAACAATGCTTTGCATGTAGAACAGCTGGTTTACTTTTCTGTTTAGAATTAACTGCCAGTAACAAGCAAGAAAGGAGAGAAAACTTTGATCCTGGTTCACAGGTATGAGATTAGGCTTCTTCCTCCCTCTTTTTACAGTAAGCACTGCCCTGGATGTTTTTCTTTCTCTGTTAAATTAATCCAAGTCATATTCTGATGTTAATGGTACCATTTCCTCAACAAGGCTCTTAGGAAAATCACTTTAATATGTAGTTCAATAAAGGGGATACTTCAATCATAAGCAGCTAGTCCAGAGGACATTAGCCAGAATCAAAGCAAATCTGTAGTAAACAGCTTTCTCATTTATGTAGTTGTCATAGACACAATCTTAGGAGCTCGCTGTTCATATGTAAAATGACAAGGGAGTCCCTTCCCTTTTAAACAAAGAAAAAAGGTTTAGTGTGTTTTTCTTTCTTTTTTCTCTTTCTTTTTTTTCTTAAGCCCTAGAGTGAACACGAATACAAAATGAAAACTTGTACAACGAATAAATGATGTCTCTTACCCAGTATCTGGAATTCACTTACTCTCTATCTCTCTATTCTTTAGAATCCTTGGTTTTCCTTACTGCTGAGCTCAAGTACCACCCCTTCCATTATGTCTTTTCTGATCCCCCCCACCTCATCTCACCACCCTTGTTAGTGCTTCGTTATCACTCCATCTTGTGAATTTATTGCATATATACTTTGTATTTATTCATCTTTGTGTACATTTAAACCCCTCAGTGGAATGAAAGCTTCTTGAAAACTAGAACTATTTCCTATTTCTCTTTTCATCCATAGCATCTAGCACAGTGTCTTGAATATCATAGACACTATTGAAGTGCTTGTTGAATTGGAAAATATCAAACTAATGTTTCAAACATTTTGATCCTTTTGTCCTATATTTCCAAAAGTCCTCAGATCTCCCTCTCTGGTTTTTAAGTTTGCAAATTAATATCTTATGGCTAAAATTCAGTCTGTTAAGGATGCTGCAGCAAGGAGATTTTTGTTGAGGTCTTAGGGTCACCATGAAATTTGGCTATTGTATCTATTTTTCTCTGACTCTTGGTGGAAATAATAGAAAGAGGGAAAAGCTAAAAGTAGGATGATTTAGCTTTTTTTTATGCATAGGATATGTTAGGCAAAGTGAACTTTTGGATAGCTACAAAGTGGGAAAGGGGACATGAATAGTTAATGCCATAAAAGATTCATTTTGTTCCACTTGCCCCTGGACAAGATTATACATTAGCTTCCTACTTACTTTTACTTACCTTAAAACAAATAATATATCTTGTAACCTACATGTTATTAGGAGGCAATTCACCTTTAATATTTATATACTTGATAAGAAAAATACATTTTTAGAGTATAGATTTATTATAGGAGAAATATCTTCTCTTTGAGCTCATGTTGTAGGAAACTGCTCCCAAAACTGATCTGCCACAATGCAGAAAGGATAGAGATTGAAAACTTAGGCTTTATTTTAAGTTTATTATGTTTAGATGTCAACCAGAAGAAAAAATATATGAACAAAGATTAGGATTCTAACAAGATCTCTTACCATCAAAATTGTGTCAGAGGGACAAGAAATAATTCTATTACAGTTACAATCTTGTATATTATTCTTAAGCCATAAAAGTTAAATAAAAGACAAATGCATAATTCCATGCTTCCTTCTGTCTCATCAAAGTTGTTTTTAAAATACATCATAATCTTTAATGTCATGACTAACTGTAATGAACTTAAATTTAAACACTTTCCCGTCTAGAGATGGGACAGATTGACAATTGCCATCCAAACACACATTTGCACTAGCTTATCATATTGTATAGGATGGGTTCTTCTGTTATGCAACATTACTTTGGAGGCTGGATAGTCTGTATATAGACAAGAATATTGTAATTTTTATTTTCATGTTTGTGTTTAAACCCTTATTAAAAATAGTGCAAAAAAAGCTATAGTGTAAATATCATTTTAAAATTATCTGAACAACTAAAAAGTAAACTCCATTTAATTTCCTTTTCTTAAATTATGATTTTGATGCATTTTTTATATTTAATAAAGTGATCAATATTTTAATTTCCAAAAAGATGGTTCTTGTATCAGAAATTTATTTGAAAATGGTACTATGCAGATATTATCAACTTTCCATTCTCTGTTTTATTGTACTCCCACCATAATAAAAAATATTTTAAAAATAACAGTTTAAATTTGGGGTAAGATGTAACAAAAATTATTTTTAAAATTTATCATTTCATGGAAATGAATGTCATTGTCTTCTATGAAGCATATTTTTTCGTACTAAACAAGTTGAAACTGAGTTCTGACCTATGATAAAGTTTTTATTTACTATTTTATTTCTTGACACACACTGTTACAAAAAGGACAAAATTTTAGTTTTTATTCAAATATGCATTATTGGGAAGTGATAGCAGGCAGTCCAACATATTATAACTTCCAAGTATCAGCTATAGAATGGTATTGGAAATATTTTTTGAAAATGAAGCTGTGAATATTTTTGATATGTTGAGGGACTTGGGACAGTATTAGAGTGAAGTGAGCTAGTATGATAAGTTATTTTCCTGGAATATCTAATAAATGGTATTTGGAATAACCTTGAGGATTGGTGGAGGAATTCTTCCTTAAATGATCAGGTCATGCATTCTGCTAGGAATTATAACAGAAATGGTCAAGTGGATTTTAATAGTAATCCACATTTACACAGTCATTTCAACTCATTACATTTCAGTGTTTTGAATCACAATGATTCTTATGGAAGGTGAATGTTGTAAGCTAATTGTTTTAAATATTCATGGATAAAGAAGAATACTTCACATGAATTTTCTAATACATTTTGACATCAGATTGTTTATTTAGAAAAGGCCCAGCAAAAATATATTTGCCAAGAGCTGCAGACCCTAAGACTTGCCCTGATAAGTAGGATATCTTTTAAAGGGAAATAAATACCCATAAGTATTTTATGGGGAAACAGTCTCTCTGTGTATTCCTTTATGTAAGAGCCTATTCCCTGAGTACTTGTTACAGATGGACATCTTATATTAGAAGGGATATGGGAAAACTAGGACACAAATTTGCTATTGGTGGAGTTCTGAACTAATCCAACCATTCTGGAAAGCAATTTGGAAACATAACCAAAGGGCAGTCAACTGTGCATACCTTTTGATCCAGCAAGTACACTTCTCAGTCTATATTCCAATGACATTAAAAAAGAAAAAAGGACATATTTGTACAAAAACATTTATAGCTTCTCTCTTTGTAATGGTTAAGAACTCGAAATCAAAAGGATATCCATCAATTGGGGAATTAATGTGATGAAATATTATTGTGCCATGAGAAATGACAAGCAGGATGACTTCAGAAAAACCTGAAAGACTTATATGAATTGATACAAAGTGAAGCGAGCTGAACCAGGAGAATGTTCTACAAAGAAACAGCAATTTATTAATTCCATGGGTAACAGTAAATTTATTAATTTATAATGAAGAACTGTGAATGACTAAGCTATTCTCAGCAATACAAGGTTCTAAGACAATTTCAAAGAACTAATGATGAAGCATACTATCTGCCCCCAAAGAATGAACTGATATTGTTTAAATACAAATTGAAGCATGCTATTTTTCACTTAATTTCTTTTTTCCTTTCCTTTCCTTTCCTTTATTTAAATTTAAATCTTGAAAATGGAGGGAATAAATAGTCCATATGGTTAAAATGGGCAATTACACCATAGTGTTTTTCAATGGTTCATTTAGTACCAAGAAAAATGAGTGAAGTCAATCCTAGATGACACAGGCAATTCCAGAAGTATTCAGATTGTGTCAAGAAGCTAGGTAATGACGGATCTGAGCCATTGTGGACTTGTGTTGGTGAAGGATGAGAGGTAATGCTATCACAAGACCAACCTTACCATTATGCCTAATGAAAAAAGGAAGGCAATCCCAGCACTAGTGTATGGTAGGAGGGGGAAAGTTAGTCTACACCCAGATAATTGTTATAAAGAAAGTGGGAAACAGACTATAATTGGGGAAAGTTGCTCTTTCTTGAATTAAGAATGTGGTTCATTATTTGAATTTATTCTGAATGGCAGAACAAGACAAGTGAAAATATATTAAGCACATTAGGGAAGAATTGATAAAGGGAGTCCCTGATCAACTTGATGAGTTTCCCAATCAAGGTGATAAGATTACAGGATTTTAGAGGCCTCTCACAATGGACTGTGCCCTAATGGTAGATAGATAGATAGATAGACAGATAGATAGATAGAACATTTATCAAATACTTACTATGCAGATATGGTACTAAGCTCTGAGAATATAAGAGGAAAAAAAGAATCCCTAACTTCAAGGTGTTTACATTCTAATAGGGAAAGATAGCATAAAAAGAGGCTAAAAAGTTAACATATAGGAAGTCAAGAAATAGTCCAAGGAATGAGTCATGGGTTGAGTCGTGCTTGAAGGGTGAGTTTGGCTGGCATGAATGCTTCTTTGAATGGGGATTCTGGGGATGAGCTCACTAGAGAAGGATAATGTTAAACACCTTCATAAAAGTGAGCTATATGCCCAGTGTTACTTCTGTCTCTCTTTAACTGTCCCTTTCTCTGTCTCTTTCTGTCTCTCTTGATGTCTCCAGGTCTCTCTTTCATCTTTTCCCTTGAACCTTTTCTAGAGTGAAACAAAGGTAGCTATCACTGCCCTGCTCCCTCTTTCCAGGAGCAGTTAATGGCAATTGGCAAAAGAAGCATATGAAAAGGTCAGCATTTTTAATTGCAAGTGCATGAAACCCAAGAGAATAGTTTATGGGCAATGTTTGTGAATGATAATTGTGTGGAGAGAATGGGGGCTTTAGAATGCCTTAGATACCATTATTCAGAAATCTAAATGTCTAGCCAGAGAAGGAAGATTTCTTGAGTAAAACCACCTTGGAAGCTGCCTTAATGGGTAAACCACAAGTTCAAGTTTCCAAGTTTGGAACTTTGAAGAGAAAGAGTTCAGTACCCTTTGGGGGTGGGAGAAGAAGAAAGGCTATTTGGTTTATTTATGTGTTTTCTGAATCTGTTTATGGTCTCCTGGGAATGGTCTGTGTCTTCTGCATATTGAAGTATGGGGAAAAATGCAATTCTCCATCCAATTTATATCTATTACCTTGACTGTTTGTATTGAATCTGATAATCCCTGTTGCCTTCCGTTGGAGAAAACGAAGTATAAGCTTTATTGTGAATATATTAGGAGACTTTCCTGAAGAAACTTCAAATGAAAACAATAAGCCAATGAGCAAATGATGTGTTGGTGCCATCACCCAAATCTGACCCAGTCCATGTGAGCCAAAAGCCTTGTGGGGCCCTTGACCACTAGTTTAAAAAATATCACATCTTTGACCAAACCAGGTTCAATTCAAATAGCTAGGACATCTCCATTAGATCCAACTGAGAATATTAGTAGTCTGAGAAATCTTTTTTCTTGAACAATATTATTATTTCTTTATTTTTATCATTCTTTTCCTCTTAAATTTTGAGTTCAAAATTCTCTCTTTCCTCCTGATCTCTCCCCAATCACTGAGAAGGCAAGCAAAATGATTATCAATTATATATGTGAAATCATGCAAATTTATCTCCATATTAGTCACAAAAAAAAACCAAAAGCAAAATATTATACTTCCATTTGCACTCAGAGTTCATTAGTTTTCTTTCTAGAGATTGATAGTATTTTTATCATGAGTCCTCTGGAATTGACTTGGATTATTGTATTGATCCGTAGCCAAATCTTTCACAGATGATCATCATTAGAACATTACTATTCTATGCACAATAATCTTCCAGTTCTCCTCATTTCACTTTGCATTTTTTCTGAAACCAGTCATTTCATCATTTCTTATAGCACAATAGTATTCCATCACAATCATATGCCACAACTTGTTCAGTCATTCCCCCAACTGATGGGCATCTCTTCCAACTTCAGTAGTTTGCCACCACAAAAAGAGCTGCTAGGTCCTTTGCCTTTTTCTTTGATCTCTTTAGGGTACAGATGTAGAAATGGTATTGCTGAGTCAAAGGGTATGTACAGTTTTATAGCTCTTTGGCCATAATTCCAAATTGTTTTCTAGAATGATTGGACCAGTTCATAACTTCAACAACAGTTTAGTAGTGTTCCTATTTTCCTCATCCCTTTTAGAATTGGTTATTTCTGATAGGTGTGAGATACTGCCTCAGAGCTATATCATCTGCATTTCTTTAATCAGTAGTGATTCAGAGCATTTTTTAATATGGTTATAGATAGCTTTAACTTCTTCTGAATACTGTGTATTCATACCTTTTGACTATTTATCAATTGGGGAATGGCTTTTATTTTTATAATTTGACCTAGTTCCCTATATACATATATATATATATATATATATATATATATATATATATATATATATATATATATATTTATGAAAAATGAGGGCTTTCATTGTCTATGGTACCTTACAGCAAAATGTAGTTTCCCGGACTATTTCCTTAAGTTATATATATTTTTGCTTTTGCTTTATCTGAGATCATGATTGCTTTCTCCTGCTATTTTTACTTAGGCTGAAATATAAATAAATTCTGCTCCAACCTTTTATTTTAACTCTGAATGTATCCTTCTGTTTCAAGTATGTCTCTTATAAATGACATGTTGTTAGATTCTGGTTTTTAATCCATTCTGCTTTCCACTTCCATTTTATGAGTGAGCTCATTACATTCACTTCTCAGTTGTAATTATTAACTGTTTATTTCTTCTGTTTAGCTTTCTCTCTCTGTCTCTGTCTCTCTCTTCAAAGTTTACTTTGCTTCTGACCACTGCCTCCCTTAATATAGCCTCCCTTTTATCATCTCCCTTCTCCCCTATATCTCTTATCTCCTTCCCTTTCTGTTTTCTCATTAGGTAAGATAGATTTTTATACCCAGTTGAGTGTGTGTGTGTGTGTGTGTGTGTGTGTGTGTGTGTGTATATATATATATACGTATATATATATATATATATACTTATATATATATATATATATATATATATACGTATATATATATATATATATATATATATATATATGTTCTTCCTTCTTTGAATTATTTATGATGAGAGTGAGCTTACCCACTACCCTCCCATTTTCCTTTCCACTATAAAAAGGATAACTAGGTGGCACAGTAGACAGAGTACCTGCCCTGGAGTCAGGAAAACCTGAGTTTAAATGCAATCTTAGATATTTAGTAGCTGAGTGACCCTGAACAAATCACTTAATCTATTTGCCTCAGTTTCTTGATCTGTAAAATGAGTTAGAGAAGGAAATGGCAAGCCAGTATCTTTGCCAACTGGGGTCATAGAGTTGGATACCACCAAAATAGCTCAACATCAAGAAATAAACATTCTTCCTTGTGCACTACTTTTATGTAAGAAAATTTCCCCCTTTCTACCTTTCCCTTCCCCTTCTCCCTGTTCATTCCTCTTTCTCACCCCTTCTTTTCTTTATTTTCTAGAGATCATCCCAACAAAATTGACTTGTATCTATGCCCTCTATGTATACTCCTACCAACTGTCCTAATAATGATAAAGTTCTTAGGAGTTGTGTGTATCCTCTTTCCATATAAGAATGTAAACAGTTTAACTTTTTTGGTTCTCTTCATGTTTCCCTTGAGTTTTGTGTGTAAATGTCAAATTTTCTATTCAGTTCTGGTCTTTTCATTAGCAATGCTTGAGAATCCTCTATTTCATTAAATACCATTTTTTTCTCTCTGAAGGATTATATTCCGTTTTGCTGGATAGGATATTCTTGATCATAATCCTAGCTCCTTTACCTTCCAGAATATAATATTCCAAGCCTTCCATTCTTTAACAATGGTAACTGTGAAATCTTGTGTAACCCTGATAGTGTCTCTATTATAATTGAATTATTTTTTTCTGGCTCTTTAAAGTATGTTATCCTTAACATGGAAGCTTTGGGATTTGACTATAATATTCCTGGGAGTTTTCATTTTTGGGATCTCTTGAAGGAGGTGTTTTGTGAATTCTTTCAATTTCTATTTTACCTTCTGAATCTAAGAGATTAAGGAGTTTTTCTTTATCATTTTTTGAAACATAATGTATAGGCTCTTTTCTTGATCATGTCTTTCAAATAGTTCAAAAATTCTTAAATTATCTCTCCTCAATTTATTTTCCATGTCTGTTGTTTTTCCAATGAGATATTTAATATTTTCTTCTGGTTTTTTTTCATTCTTTTAACTTTTTTTTATTGTTTCTTGACCTCTCATGGAGTCACTAGCTTCCACTTACCCAATTCTAACTTTTAAGGAATTATTTTCTTCACTGAGCTTTAGAAATCCTTTTCTTATTTGTCCATTTCTTCCATTTAAGGAATTCTTTTCTTCAGTGAATTTTTGTGCCTTTTTTTTACCAACCTGCTAATATTCTTTTTATAATTTTCTTGCATCGCTCTCATTTCTTTTCCCAATTTTTCCTCTACCACTCATCTCTTTTTTCCCCAGGAATTCTTATTTGGTCCAATTAATATTTTTCTTTGAGGCCTTGCTTATAGGTGCTTTCACATTGTTGTTTTCTTCTGAGTCTATGTTTTGGTCTTCCTTGCTAGCATAGTTGCTTTTTATGGTTAAGTTATTTTTTTTATTGTTTACTCTTCTTTCAAGTTTATTTCTCAACTTTGAACTTTATGTTAAAGTTGGGCTCTGCTCACCTTGAGGTAGAAGGCAGTTCTCAGGACTAGTTCTGGGGGTTTGAAAGTATTCCACACCTCCAAGATAGTGGGATCTGGGGAGAGGTATGGTCACTGCTTTCCTGGTCTATGGTCTGGTCTTTACCCAGAGCAGGTCTGTGCCCCTCTGTAGCTGCAAATGCTAGTGTTCCTCATGGCCCTAGAACTGTGATCAGTACTTGTGACTGAATAGAAGTGTTATTCTCCATCCTAGAACTGTGATCAAGAACTGCTATGGGTAGTAGAGCTGCTAATCAGTACTGGGTGCACCCAGTGACAACAAAAGATCTCCTTATCTTTTTCTGACTAGTTGTCAGACCCCTTTACAACTCCTATTGAGAGTTCCTGAAACTGTTGCTCATGCAGTCTACCACTGGTGCTACTGCCAAGCTCCAGGCTGGCTCCCACCCTGGCATCACAGATCTCTATTGCCAACCTCTTAAGTTGTCTTAAACTAGAAAAAATATTTCACCCTGAATCCTTTTTTAGACTTTGCTACTCCAAAATGTGATTTGAGGAGTTATTTTTAAAAATTGTTTGGAGAGGAATGTTGGGAGAGTTCGGTTGAGTTGTTCCCTGTACTCCACCATCTTTGTCTCTTAGTCTGAGAAATCTTAATGATTCTTGGAAACCAAGATATGATGATGATGATGATGGTGATGATGATGATAGCTGATATGTATATACTACTGTAAGGTTTGCAAAATACTTTATATACATTGTCTCTGGTAACTGTCAGAAACTTCTTAAATTGCATTCTTTCCTTTTTTTTCTCCCTCCAGCTTTAAAAATATCAAAGTAATATCAAAAGTCCTGAGAAATTTGTGGGGCATATTAAATCTAATGATTCTAGAATTTGTCTGAAGACTCCATGAAAAACAAGGTACAATGATTTGTCTGCCCTATTCTGAGATATTATACAGTACAAATAAATCTAAAAGTGATTTCTTTCATCTTTCTAGGTGAGACAACTGTTATACATTGGATATTTTTGCTGGCAGCTAACTGCAACGCTTCCCTAACTAAAGAGTCTGTCATTTTTTTCCTTCCTTAACTAAATTAAATTCCCTAACTAAAGAGTCTGTCATTTTTTTCCTTAGAGGAGCTGTGGTCTCTTTTGCTATTCAACCCAGACAGAGATAGTCTTCGTGTATTCTGTCATTTCTCCTTTGAATAAATGCTCAATAAATGTAAGTGTAGGATAGGCAAACCCATACCAGCATAGAAGATATGGCCACTATGCAGAAACTGTCTCCTGTGTAAACAGATTGAGCCTTGGAAATATTGACTTAGTGGACGAGCAACAGCAGCAAACATTTACTTAGCGCCTATTTAATAAAGGGAAAAGGAAAGAGATAGAACAAGAGTGTATACAAATGGATCACATGATAGGACCATTATGTATCATGGTTGCTCCACACGTACACGTGTGTACACACACATCCAATAGATTAACCCACTGTATCCCTGAAAGATGACAAAGGGATTGTGTCTCTGGGGCTTTATTGGCCCAAGGGCTAAGCTTGAAGTTACACCTCCTCTAAAGGGTCTTGGTTGTTGTCCGTCTTCAAAGAGGACCAAAATGGCATCACCATTGTAAAGTGAAATTTCAGTATGTCTGACTGTGGCTGATAAGACCAATATAAGCTCAGAATGCTCTATCACAGGTTGGGCACAGATAGTCCGTGCGAATATTTGGGTTGGATATCCCAAATTTGCACATCCTGCATTTACTCTTCATTACCTAAAGCATAAAAAGATTCACTCACATTAGTCAGGGCCCTTCAGACTTAAAGACCCAAGACCATGTGAATTGCCACCCCCTTCCCTGCTAACCCGACATACTCCCGTATGAATACTCAGAGAGTTGTATTTACCCAAGTTCTTTAATATATTTGTTGAATATCCTTTCTCAACTGTGGTTTAGTAAACATTTTGTTGTTTTTGTGTTGTTAATTTTTTGTTAAAAATTGAATATGTGGTTCATTTCACTCCATTCAAGCTGGGTAGTTGTCTCTATAAGGCTCATCCTCATAGACCAGTTCCTATACATGGGATGTTCACGTATTTTTTAATGTGCAAAGGCACCCAGTTGGCTAGTAAGAATTAGAAAAATAATAGATCATGTTACTAGTTTAGCTAATAAGTTTCTGTACCTCTTAGGGACTGACTATTAGTACATTTAATTTAAAGAGACAATTTGATTATTTTTTTGTTTCAATTTAATTCTCCAAGCATAGAGCTCTCTCTTTTTTTTTTTAAACTGAGTTTAATATCTATCAAGCTGCAGGCTTCTCTAGCTGTGAATTGGTTAAGTCATTCTGGAAAGCAATTTGGAACTATGTTCCTAAAGTTACTAAACTATGCACACCCTTTGACCCAGCAATAACATTACTAGTCCTATATCTCAAAGGGAACCAAGAAAGAAGAAAAACACTTATGTGTATGTCTGTATGATTTCATGATAACCAAAAACTGGAAACTAAGAGGGTACCCATCAGTTGAGGAATGGCTGAACAAATTTGGCATATCAAAATAATGGAATAGTAATGTGCTCTAAGAAATGAAAAAAGGGGGCTGTTTCATAGTAGTCAGAAGCAGCAGGAAAATTTATATATTAACAACAATATTGTGAAGACAAAAAACTCTGAAAGACTTAAGAACTCTGATTTATATAATAATAGAACAAAATTCCTAATGATCAATAATGAAACATGCTACCCTGACAGAAGTTATGGATTCAAAATTTAGAATGAGACATACATTTTTAACATAGCCAATGCAGGTATTTGTTTTGTTTAGCTCTGCATATTTAATATAAGAATTTTGTTTTTTGTTTTTTCTTTTGTCATTGGGAAAGGGTGGTAAGAATGAGAGAAAAGAGCTCATTAATTGGAAAAGTGTAAACTTTAAAAAAAATTAATGCTTATATTTACATTTTCTATCCAGGGTTGATTGTTGCATTTTAAATATCTCCTTGATATGCTAACAGGTCTGAGTGAGAACATTTTTCATTGAGAAAAAAATAATCATGAAAACAATTAGAAAAACTATAAATGTTATACTATAAATGTGATTTCATTTGTATAAGGAAATCCCAGGTGAAGAAGCTTCCTCTACTAATGGAGATTAACCGCTTCTCCACACTTAAGAGTCAGAGAATTAGCCAGTACGCTGAGAAGTGACTTGCCCACAGTCATATAACCAGAGTATTTCAGAGATGATACTCAAAGTCAGGTCTTGGATTTGAGGCCAGATCTCTATGCACTATACCATGCTGCCTCTTGCCAAAACAAACAGGCTACTAATCTGGTGATTGTTGTTGGACATTCAGTTGTTGGACTTAATTTTTTTTTAATATAAAGGTGACAGTGGCAAGAATGTTAATTTTGAATGATATTTTTAACAATATAAAACAGTCAGTCAAGAAACATTTATTAAATTCACTATGTTTTTAGACACTGTGCTAAGCACTAGGTGTAGTTATCCCTTCTACATGGCAACTTTCCCCATCACAGTTATGCAGGTCGGCATAAGAAATTAAAATAGGAATTTTGGGGGAGTTTGCAGAAGCTGCAGACCACACGTGAGGGCCAGCAGACAGCACAGAGATTATGACCAAATATTTAACTCAAAGTTTACAATAAGGTATTGTAAACACTTCATAAAAGAAAAAGAAAAATCAGACTTTTCTGGTATGAAGGGTGTGGCAAAAAATTGTACATGAATTTTCCAGATTTCAGAGGCACCATGCCCCAAATTCTGTGATGTGGGAGGATAGCTGTGTATAGGAAGTCAAAAATATGGTCCTTGCTGACTTGCAATGTAATGAAAGAGACGATGTGTTAGATGGTAGATGAGCTAAGAGGGAAAACACTAGCAACGGGGATCCAGGAAAGGTTTCCTGCAAAGGTGGCATTTCAGCTGAATCTTTAGGGAAGTCAGGAAAGCTGAGAGGTGAGGAGGAAGTGCATTTCAGTTGTGAGGAATAGAGAGCTAGTGAGAAATCATGGAGTGGGAAGATGGGGTGTCCTGAGTGAGAAATAGCAAGAAAGCAAATATTTCTGGATGGTAAAGTGTGGGGGAGTAAAGTATAAGAAAACTGGAAAGGTAGGAAAGAGACAGAAAAGGTTGTAAAAGATTTTAAATGCTAAATGGAAGATGTTTGGAGGTAATAGGGAGCCACTAGAGTTTATCGAGTTGGGAGGCTAACTTTAGGAAAACCACTTCATCAGCTGACTAGAAAACAGACAAGAATAGTGTGAGACTTAAGTTAGGGAGACTACCTTGAAGTCTATTGCAATAATATGGACTTGTGATATTGAGAACCCACAAAAGGTTGGTTGCCATGTGAGTGGCCAGAACAAGGTGCAGATGAGAAATGTAGTAAAGATAAAAAAAAAAGACATAACTTTGAAACAGATCGAATATATGGAGTAGGTACAAGATGAGAGCCAAGCATGGCGCTGAACTTTCCTCTTTTTGGATCTCTTTCAAGCGGTGATTGGTAGATTCTTTGAATAATTATTTTGCCCTCTGGTTCTAGAATATCAGGGCAGTTTTCCTTGATAATTTTATGAAAGATGATGTTTAAGCTCTTTTTTTGATCATGGCTTTCAAGTAGTCCCATAATTCTTAAATTGTCTCTCCTGGATCTATTTTCCAGTCAGTTGTTTTTCCAATGAGATTCACATTATCTTCCATTTTTTCATTCTTTTGGTTTTGTTTTGTGATTTCTTGGTTTCTCATAAAGTTATTAGTCTCCATCTGTTCCATTCTAATTTTCAAAGAACTATTTTCTTCAGTGAGCTTTTGAACCTCCTTTTCCATTTGGCTAATTCTGCTTTTTAAAGAATTCTTCTCCTCATTGGCTTTCTGAACCTCTTTTGCCAATTGAGTTAGCCTATTTTTCAAGGTGTTATTTTCTTCAGCATTTTTTTGGGGTCTCCTTTAGCAAGGTGTTGACCTGCTTTTCATGCTTTTCTTGAATCTCTCTCATTTTTCTCCCCAGTTTTTCCTCCAC
>CM053771.1:367678944-367712899 GCA_028658325.1 Potorous gilbertii | reverse complement strand
CTTTTTAAAGAATTCTTCTCCTCATTGGCTTTCTGAACCTCTTTTGCCAATTGAGTTAGCCTATTTTTCAAGGTGTTATTTTCTTCAGCATTTTTTTGGGGTCTCCTTTAGCAAGGTGTTGACCTGCTTTTCATGCTTTTCTTGAATCTCTCTCATTTTTCTCCCCAGTTTTTCCTCCACCTGTCTAACTTGATTTTCAAAATCCTTTTTGAGCTCTTCCATGGCCTGAGCCCATTGAATATTTATTTTGGATGTTTGGGATACAGAAGCCTTGACTTCTATGTCTTTGCCTGATGGTAAGCATTGTTCTTCCTCATCAGAAAGGAGGCGAGAAAATATCTGTTCACCAAGAAAATAACTTTCTATGGTCATATTTTTTTTCCCCTTTTCTGGACATTTTCCCAGCCAGTTACTTGACTTCTGAGATTCCTCTTCACCTCCACCTTGCCTCCAGATTCGCCCAGCTAGTGCTTGGGGTCTGAGATTCAAATGCTTCTTCTCAACCTCAGGGCTTTCAGTGGGGAGCAGGGCTGCTATTCAATGTGAGATTAAGATCAGCTGCTTGGGTGGTGGCAGGGCCTCCACAAGGGGCTTATGAGGAGGTTTATGCAGAGACCTTCAATAATGGATCAGAGCTCCTGCCTGATTTGGGAGCCCCTGTGCACTGCTGTCTCCACTGCTGCCTCCTGAGGGGGCCTGAGTTATGGAGACACTTCACTCCCCTCTCGGCCAGCCAAAAAGGCTCTCTCACTGACCTCTGGCACCTGTGGATGGAGGGACCTGAACTGCTGCTGGAAATTCTATCCCTGAAGCCTGCTTGTATCTGGTCCTCTCAGTGCCACGGCCAGGGCAGGGCTGTGCTCTGTTCTGGGTCTGGTGAGCAACAGATCTATGTTGTTGGTTTTTCAGGTCTCTCTGGAACAGAAATCTCCTCCACGCTGTTGTTCTGTGGCTTCCACTGCTCCAGAATTTGTTGGGAGTTCTTCTTTACAGGTATTTTATGGGTTGTGGATTAGGAGCTAGCATATGTGAATCTTTCTACTCCACCATCTTGGCTCCTCCCCCATGGCACTGAACTTTTGAGTCTGGATGACTGGGAAGATGATGTTACCTTTATAATAGTAATTGAGAATTTCAGAAGAGGGAAAATTTTGATGGAAAGATGAGATCAGTTTGGGACATGTTAATTTGAGGTTTCTATGAAACATTCAGTTCAAAATATCTTAGAAGCAGTGTCCACCTGAGACTGAAGCTCAGGAGAGAGGTTAAGGCTGGATATAGAAATCTGAGAATCTTCCATATTAGATGGTAATTGATTTCTTAGGAACTGGTAATATCATTGAATGAGACAGGAAAGAGGTAAAAGAGAAGGGGAACCACCACAGAGCCTTTGGAGACACCCACAGTTGGTGACCTGAATGAAGAGGCAGAAAAGGAGACAGGAAAAACAGTTAGGAGGAGGAAGAGTGGTGTCACTTCACATACATATTCAGTCTGTTGCCAAGTCTTATCATTTCTACCTTTGTAGCATCTCTCATCTTACCCTTTTCTCCATTCACACAGCCACCATTCTCTATAGAGGAGCAAATGTTTAATAGAAAAGGAAGTTCAATGTCAAAGGCTGTAGAGAGGTCAAAAAGTATGAGGACTGAGTAAAGGCCATTTGATTTGTCAATTAAGAGATGATTGATGACTATGGAAACAGTTTAAGTCAAATGATTAGGGAGGAAGTCAGATTGCAAGGAGTTTAGAAGAGAGGAAGTGAAGACACAATTGTAGATGATTTTATCAAAGAATTAAGCTGCAAAGCAGATGAGAAATATAGGCCAATGTTTATAATAATAAAAACTTATTTTATGGGAAATTTTATTCATACCATATGTTAATAACTCAGTCATTAATATAAATTTTGACTACAGATGTATGATTGTTTTAATTGAATTTGCTCTAACTAGGAAAAATGATATAATTAATCATTGGGGGAATAAATATCTAATTTGTTTTGTAAAATCCTAAATATACTGCCAATAAGTTGCATTTTGTTTGTTTCATTACAAATATGCAAACAGGCAATCACTGATAAGTGGCAATACTTAAGCACTTTCAAAAATATTAGGCAGTAATCCTGTCTTCTGTAGTTGTGTATGTATGTGGTTCTTGTCTGAAAGTTGGCAGCAAATGAAATTAAGTGGTTTGCCAAATGACTGAATTGCCAATCAACTTTCTTTTTCTTAATTTACTAATTTCTGTCATAGTTGTCTCTCCAGGGATCCCTTATGCTACTTCAAATTCTAATGCACATCAAATGCCACTAAAATGTCACAAAATGATCAATGTGTCCAAATGGAAGGGAAGTTGCTTTTTTCCTTAGATTCTAAATGTGGGTCAGCAAATGGAATCTTTCTCTTCAAACAGATAAGGTTGAATGTTATATAAAGACAAATGTAAACCATTTTATGCCTTATTTACACTTTGAATTCAAACATAGTACTACTATACTGTATTCATGAGTACGTTCATGAGAGAATTAAGGTTATTTTGATAACTTCTTGTTTGTTATCTGAAAGAATAGGTAATCAGAGATGTAATTTTGTATGTATAGTGTCCTACTGAGGTTTTTTTTTAATGCATTGAGAGAAATGATTATAAATAACCAATGTCTTGGGGAGATGAAGAGTTCTCTTCTTTTTCCAGAGTTCTGATTTTAAGTTCAATCTCTTAAAAGGCCATGACTGAAAATAGATTGAATTAACTCTTCTGATCTTGATCAGACATCACCTAACGTTACAGTAAATTTAATCTATAGAGGAGCAAGTGTTTAATAGAAAAGGAAATTCAGTGTCCAAGACTGTAGAGAGGTCAAAGAGTATGAGGACCGAGTAAAGGCCATTTGATTTGTGGGGAATGTGTTCTATTCCAGCTTGGGTGGAGACAGATCCTTTAGTCTAGATAGCCCATGGCAGGGAATGAATGGTCTGACTATAAAGTTTGTTTCTCTGTCCAAAGCTAACGGTTGTCACTTTCAGCCTCTCATTAAACACACACTCTTCGGAAGGGTATATAAACTGTCAGCCTACCATCATGATTGTCTTTGTTCTAAGGCAGACTACCAAGTGACCATCTTTTTATAAATAATGTGCTGGCCTTATTAAGAAAATGATTAAATTACCCAAAAACTACTTTTCTTGAACCTTTTTAATCATCACAGTCTTAGTCAAGATCAATAATTTTTATTACTTTAAAAGACATGACAATTTATGTGGCTTGATTTATTCAGTCATTAACTCAATAAACATCTATTAAGTAACTTCTATAATAATCCATGTTGCTAGGTACTAAGGATCAAGGAAAGATACAACACAAAACTTTCATTCAATTTGGTGCCTCTCAACAAACACTGATTAAGTCATTGCTATGTGCAAGACACTGGTGATAGCAGAACAAAACCCAAACATTCTCTTTTCTCAATTACTTTCAATGTTATGGAACAGGAAAAGAAGTGCATAAATACATATGATGCATGTGAGAGTAAGGTAAGTATAAAAGTTGGGTCTGGACAAAGTGCAATGAAAATTTTGAAGAGGAAGAAATCAGTGTCTCTCCTAGAGGGGGTGAAGAGTCAGAGGTTACATGAGTTGAGTCTTGAAGGAAAGGAGGAAGTTTAACAAAATATATGGGATTGAGTGGTATTCCTTTCATTTAGGAGAGAATTCATTAACAAAAGCATAGAGATGGGAAAGGACAAGATTAGAATGAGAGACAGACAGTAGTTTAATGTGTCTGGAAGGTAGTGTATAAAGCTTAGTAATAACTAGCCTTTATATGGCACTTTGCAATATTCTTTATTATATAGGCTAATCCATTGGTTCCCTTATAGCAACCTTGTCAGGTAGATGATGTTATTGTCTCCATCTTGCAGAGGAGCAAACTGACACATGTAGAGTTTAAGTGGCATGCCCAAGGTCACATATCTAGGTCTAAGGATGGATTTGAACTTCAGTCTTCTTGACTCCAGAACTAGTGCTCTCTGAACTCACTTAGCTACCTGGTGAAAAATGCAAATAATTTTGAGGAGATGAGAATCAGTAAAACTTAACAGCTGATTGCATATGTGAAATGTGAATGTGAAATTCACACGTGGAATATGTGAAAAAAGAGAAGTCACCAATAGTCATTGGTAGGTATCTCTGGGGGTGGGGGCGGGAGGGATGGATTGATAATAAGCCTCAGTGTTGCAGCTGGGTGAGGAGAAAGTCTTGTAATATCTTGTCAAATATTACACAGGAACATCAATTTAGTCTAAAAGTATTAAACACTAGCAGGTACCATAAAAGACTCAAGTTAAATCAGACAAATGGTTAACTCCTCTGACCTCTTGTTTCTTTCTTCCCCCTCCTATGTTCACATCCTAGTTTGCATTTCCACTTCTCTCATCTCAGCCCTTTGGATTTAGATGCTCTAAAAGAACCTTGGTATTAACAAAGCCCAGCTTGTTGGCATCCCTGTTTGAACTCTATTTCATCCACCCCTCACAGAATTGAAGTGACACAGAATTGTAGAGTTAGAAGAGACAATGTTGACCTCATTGTTAAATCATACAGAAAAAAAATTCCCACTCATAAAACGCATGTGAGTAGATCTCTAAATCACCAGGATTTTTAAAAAAATGTTATGCCTTGAGGCTGGGTCTGGAGACAGGAGCATTCATTTTCATGACTTCAAATCTGACCTAGGCACTTAACTAGCTGTGTGACCCTGGGCAAGTCACTTAACTTTGCATGCCTCAGTTTCCTCATCTGTAAAATGAGCTGGAGAAGGACATGGTAAACTATTCCAGTATCTTCACAAAAAAAAAATGGAGTCACAAAGAGTTGGACATGACTGAGAAATGACTGAACAACAATACTTTAAGGTTATAGCTTTGAGGTAGGTGTAAGACCTCTACTAATCAGGTCACACACACTGTGGAGCATCTCATGTTCCTTCCTGTGCCAATACCCTTGCCAGTCCATGAGGTACTGGAGGCTCTTAGGCAGGCATTTTTCGTGTAATGCTGTATACATAGCAGGCACTTAATAAATGCTTGTTAAATTCTGTGTAAGAGTAATAAAGCCAGTTGTAGGTGTGGCAGCGAAGACAGCGACATTAGTGCTAAATCTATATGTATAGGGTGTAATGGAGGATCTGACAGTTGATATGATTTGACCTGTTTTCCTAAATTTCAGGTTTTCTAATAGCAACAATTGCTTGCATTTTCTGCCCTTATCTTGCACTGAATCTGTTCTACACTTGTTCATTTAGACTTGTCACTAAAGTCACTGATTCCAACAATACAGGCAGAAGAAGATCAAAGTTAGACCCCTGGGAGGTACCTACACTTAAGGAGTGGAAAGAAGATGAAAAGACAGCAAAGGTGAGATGAACGGTCAGAAATACGATAGGAGAACCATGTAAGCACAGTGTCCTCTGTGAGGAGGGAGGAAAAGATATCCAAAATAAGGTTGTGTGATCCACAGTGCTATAGAGGGATCAAGAAAGAGACAGACAGAAAGTTATAGTCATGTTTGTAAGAAGTTCATTAATGTACTTGGAGAGAGCTGCTCCAATGGACAATGGGGACAGAAGCCAAATGGTAAAGATTTTGGATAGGGAAATTCATGAAGATGTGTAGGTAGAAATTGTAGACTATTCTTTCTAGAAGGGTAGCAGAGATAGCTTGAGGGTATGGCAAGGTCATCCTCTCTCTTATGTTTTAGCATGTCAAAGGCTTAAGAAAGCGTGTAGGCTGAAAGAATGACAGAATAGACACAGAGATGTTGAAGATATATGAGAGAAGGGATGATTGATGATAAGCCAAGGGGCTGGAGCTGACAAGAGGGAATGGTATCTGGAATATCTAGGTCAAGGGAGTTAACCTGGGAAAGGAGGAATGCCACCAAATCCTATGGGCCCAGAAAGAAGAAGGGTTGGATGAAAAGTTGAAGAATTAAAGAATAAAATTAAGTGAATTTATATCAGATGTCTTCAGGTAGTCATTTGATTTTACAACCTACTCTTCACTACTAAGAGTAAACTATATGGTAATAAATAAAATTAAATATGAAATTCAATGAACAGATCTGGCTACAGAGTATTTTATTAGCCTGCCTTGAGTACAGACAAAATTGACCAGTTTACTAGTCTGTCTACCTCACAGGCTTGTAGTAAAGAAGAATTTGTAAATCTTAAAATGCTGTAGAAATAGGAGTTGATTTGGGGAAAAATATTAGTAAACCATTATAGAGTTTTATGGTTTACATATGGAAGAGATTCAATAGGCTTATAGGAACCTATAAACTCAGGGAGCTCTGTTGGAAGCTTGCAAGGACTCTAGGGACATGGTGACTCAGTGCAATCTACAGATGTCATAGTGTTACTCCAAAACTTCCAGTAATGGGGGGAACTGGAGGGAAATTGGCTACTTATCGCCACATTCACTGGACCACATCTTCATCTTTACTCTGGCCATTACTCATGATTCTGTATTCTCCAGTTCTAACTGCTGATGTTGCTCTACCCTCTAAACTAGAACATCAGAGGTCATACCTGGAAAGAGCTAAGGCACTCTGCCGTGCTCCAGCCTAGGGGCCCCAGAATGAGAATAAAGAATATACCAGCTCCTTGAGCTCAGTAGGGATTCCTTATGTTAGACTTACATTGTCTCATTCCTTCATCACAGGAATCCTATAAGACTGCAATTATCATGGTCCTCATTTGACAGAGAAAGAAATGGAGTCACAATAGCTAGTAAAGAGATCTGGGACAAGGCTCCAAGGATTTAAAAAAGTCCAAGGTCTTTCCTGCTTGAATTATGAGATATTTTGGAGAACAAATGTTTTTTATTTAAAAAAAAATCTTTGTTCTGGAAAATCTAGAATGTTTACTTTCTGATGACATGAAGTCATGCTATTGAAGAAAAGAGCCTTCAAGTTTTAATTATTAATTGTTAATCTCTCTGAGGAAGAAACAGTTCTGTGCTTGTCTTAGTGACAGTTTCTATCTAGAGGGTGATATCTTTATCAAGAAGTACTCAAGATTTAGATGAATACCTGAGGGATTCCTGGGGAAAAAAATCTTGCTGTATATTTCATAATAGCAATAAGCACATCCATCTCTAGAGAGGGAAGGAGGTGTGTGCCTCCGAGTTCTGCAGTTCTGTGAATAAAGGTTTATTACTTTCCTTTACCTTCCATCAATCAGCCAAATGTTAGGAGAAGTAAAAAAGAAAAGAAAGAAACCTAATCTTGGTGTCTGTAACATAAAATAAAGTAGCCAGAATATTCTCTCATTCCTGACCTTGAAAGTTAACTTTCTCAAAGTTGGTTAGAACTACAGAATGTTTCATGATTAGACCAAACCACTGCCCATATGATTTGTGGGCTCTGGTCCTAATTTAGATTTTCACCTATCTGTTATGAGGGATTTCTTCACTTACTTGAAAAAAAGTGCATTGTATTCTTTTCCACTCTAAAAGAAACTTAACTAAATAGTCAGGCAAGAGGACCAGAGTTTATAAAGCCACTCAGCACCATTATTTAACCACTTGGGAGGTGTTTTTTGGCTGGCCAAATCTGACGTTTCCAAGGATACTGCTAATTCTCCTTTTCCTGTCAATATCTTAAAAGCATGTTGAGGTGCTAGAGGGCTCAGTACATTTATTAATTTTTACAGTTCCCTAATGCGCACTTGCTGGGTTAACAAGCTGAAATGGAAGGTAATCGTTCTCTCTCTTTTTGCAAAGAGTCTCTGTTTTCAGAGAATACCTATTCTGTTTCCCAATCAAAAAATTGAACAAGTATTTATTAAACACTTGCAGTTCTAGAAACAGGAAACAGAAAAACAAAAGGGAAACAGTTCCTATTCTCAAGAAGCTCCTATTGGGAAGATATCATGTATGTAAATAAGTATATAGAAGACATAAATGTATGGATGGATGTATGTATGAGTGTATTGTATTGGGGGAGGCTGGAGAGAGCCAGATGCCAAAATTTTTAGTGTATTTTACACCTTGGAAATCAGTACACTCCAAATCAGGTCTTGATTTATTATTTTATTGATTGTCTAGACTTAATAAAATGTTAAAAATGCAAATTAAACTTAGAATTATGTCATGTACATTTTTGGGGGGAAAGTTAGTTATCAAACATTTAGCAGCACACCTGTGTGTGAATGTGTTGCCATGTAATTTATATGTGGCTTAGGGGAAAGCAGGAACAGATATCTCTAGAGTCCCTTCTGCCCACCCTTATACAGGGGAGACTTTGGTTCTTACTGGGAGGAGAAGCAGGAGATTGGTGCCAGAGACTGGCACCGCTCTGCTCTCCTCAGAGAAAAGGTGTCGAACTAAAATTATATCTTTCTGCCCCCACTTAAATACTGCAGGTCTAGGGAAAATAATTTTTAGGTTCCAACTATTCTCTTGATCTCTATTTCTATCTCTATCCCTTGGGAAAGGAGGACCCAAAGTTAAATATCCAAGGCTTGATTTCCTTCTGACCAAATACCAGTTACACATATCCAAGCTGATAGGAAATAGAAATCTGAGAAGATATACTGATGAAAATATACCAGACAATAACAGAATAAATGACCTCTCCCTCTGGGAGTAGGATAGCTCAGCCAAGAAAGAGAGTCCCAGATCTCACTGAAGGGGGGATTCATTAAAGTCTCTAGAGTGTTAAGCTAGGGATTGGAACACAGTTGAGATACATGTCAGCTTTTTCTCAGAATCTTTCTCCCAATTTAGAAACCTCTCCCTGAAGAAAATCTGAAACTGAGTGTTCTGCCTCTCAAATGTAGAAGTCAGAAGACCAGGAGCACTTCTTTTCCCAAGCTCTACCAGGGCAATGTTACTGTATTGAAGAGTATTTATGGAGGGTATAAGAAAGCAGACTGGAAATATAGAGAAAAGGATAGGTTTAGAAGGATTTTGAACACAAACAAAGGAACATGAGAGAAGACACAACTGTTACTTGAAAGGAAAGCTAGAGATACAGTGTCTTCCACAGGGAGCCTGGTCTCAGGACTAAAGGATAGACAGAATATAGAAGGGAAAAAGTCCAAAATGAAGATTAGTTCATTAATTATAGGGTGGGAGTTCCAGAGGACAAAGTGGAGGGGGAAGGCAGATACAGGATAGAAAATTGAAAGGATAGGTTTGAGGTAGATGGCAACAAGAGAGTAAACAGCGGTGAGTAGAGGCAGATTGCTCTTTGGTACTCTATATATAATATTCAGTATCAGAGAGATAAGGAGGGCAAAAGGATGCATGTTTGCTAACCATTGGGAATCAAGATCAGGAAAAATATCATTTGATAGAAAGAGCTCCCTAATGAAGGAAGATAAGTAGAATATTCTCTTCTTGAGATTTTCACTGTGGGGCTTAGTTTTTGGAAGAAGCTTTGTGTGCCAGAGGAGGCTCTGGGAAGCCTCTAAGGAGTCCCCGACTTTGAAAAACCAGAGGTTGGTGCTTCCCCCTCTGGTAAAGATGTAAGTATGTTGATGGTCAGGCAGTTTGGCACCGCTATCTGCTGATTTTTTATTTCTCTGAAATTTTGATTTTGATTTTCTCTGATACCTGTGTTTAATTAAAGTGATTGTTAACCACTCAAAAGTTGCCTTTCCTTTCAGAGAAGCAAATCAAAGAACCTGTGGTAGCCAAAGTTCACGCAGCAGACAGAACAGAGCTGGAAAAATGCAATTTAAAAAAAAGAAAGAAATTTCTACTGCTATAGTGACTATTTGGTCTGGGCTCCAAGAGAGGAAATTGAACCCTTGGAGAAGGAATGAAGTAGACTGGGCCTGGAAGGTCTATTGGACAAAAGGGTTAATTAGCATTTTAAGCCAGGATTTATATTTAACTGAAGAACTGAGGCTTAAAAATATTCAGTGATTTTGCCAAAAATCACATAGCCCAGTATGTCATCAATTTACTGATATGAGCTTAGTTGAAAACAGTCCTGAAAATAGACATCTTTTATGTGTCAAGGTTAATTATTGTGTGGTGTCACAGTACTGCTCTGGTAAGCTTCAGGAACTTACTCTCTCTCTCTCTCTCTCTCTCTCTCTCTCTCTCTCTCTCTCTCTCTCTCTCTCCCTCTCTCTCTTACATGCACTAGGTTTAATATGTGCCAGGCACTGCTCTAGGGAACGTGGATACAAATAAAAAGAGAGAGTCCCTGATCGTGCATTCAACTGTAATAGCAAGGAGTTAACATTCTGATACACTATTTCATGATACAATGAAGAGAGTAGTGGATTTGAAGTCAAGCACCTCAGTTCAAATCTTAGTTCCTACCTTTGTGACCTTAGACATCACAAATTTTCTGGGTCTTAGTTTCCTCAATTGTAAAGTGAAGGAGGACATAATAGATAATCTCTAAGCTTCCTTCCATCTCTTAAATCTATGATAAAAGAAAATGCATAAAAAGATTTTGGGGGGCATAATAAGTGGGAAAATAAAGCAAATCTTCCTAAAGAAGGTGCACAAGGAGCTAGCATTTGAGTGAGAGAATATCAAGGGTAAATGTATTTTATTTCCTTACAATAGGAATTAGTTTTCCCTAAAAGATGACAAAGTTGTCCCTGAGACTTGATTGATCCCTGCCCCTCTTAACGCAGTTTCTGATAAACTAAAGATATAAGGGACCCCATCTACCTGGAGTCAGGACCTCTCCAATTTGATGGATTTCTAGTACCTATACCCTGTCCTATTTGTTTCCATATGGAGACAAGAAGGGCCTCTTCCAGAGACAGCAAGTGCCACTTATTGTATACCTTTCTGTATTCTCCTGCTATATTAGGCAAAGTAAACTCCTTCTGGTAAATGTTTAATGATTTCTGTCTCATTCCAACATTGTATCTGAACTAACATATCTCCTAATGTGAGAAGAAGGCAAGGAATGCCTTCAGCATTCTTGGGAGACCTTTTCTAGCTTCTGAACTGAAGATTATAGATTTGAAGGTGGAAGGGGCGTTAAAAGACACCTGTTTTATATATAAGGAAACTGAGGACCAGGGAGATTAAGTGTTCCACAACAAATTGCCTCCTCTGTCATTTCTTTCACTTATTTTCAAACTTTTCCTATCCATTGACTCATTCCCTACTGCCTACAAACATGCCCACACCTCCTCATCCTGAGAAAACCTCACTTGAACCTTCCATCCCCAGTTCTCTTCTACCTTTTGTAGCTAACCACTTTGAAATGGCCATCTATAATAGGTGCCTCCCCTTTCTCTCTTTTTACCCTTTTCTTGACCCCTTACAATCTAGCTTTCCCACCTTGTAATTCCACCAAAGCTACTCTCTCCAAGGTTACCAATGATCTCTTAGTTGCCAAATCATGACTTTTTCTCAGGGCTCATTCTTTTTGACCTTCCAGCAGCCTTTGACAATGTTAATCTCTCTCTCTCTCTCTCTCTCTCTCTCTCTCTCTCTCTCTCTCCCTCTCTCTCTCTCTCTAGGTTTTTGGGACTCCACTCTCTCCTGGTTTTCCTCCCACCTCTCTGGTCACTCCTCTTGTCTCCTTTGCTGGATCCTCATCCAGATCACACCTTCTAACCATAGATGTCCCTCAGGGCTCTGTCCTGGGCCCTCTTCTCTCTCAGCTTCATTTGGTGAAATCATCAGCTCTCGTTAATTTGATTACCATCTCTGTGCTAATGATTCTCAAATCATCCTGCCTCAGTCTCTCTGCTGACCTCCAATCTCATATCTCCAACTGCCTTTCATATATATCTGAAACTGGATCATACCTTGAATTCAATATGTCCAAAACAGAATTCATTGTCTTTCCCCGAAATTCCCTCCCACCTTCCTACTTTTCTTATTACTATAGATATCAAACCTCCAATTCCTCAGGCTCAAAACCTAGTAGTCATCTTTGACTTCCAATTTATACTATTGTAATAGCCCACTTCAAGTCTCTACCCACTGTATATTTGTGTGCTTGGTGCCTCTCCTGTTAGATTGCAATGAACTTCTTGAAGACTGAGACTATATTTTGCTTCTTTCTTATCTCTGGCATTTAGTACAGGGCTTGGCACAAAGTTGGATTTTGAAAAATGTTAATTGATTGATTGAGGTAAGTTTTGACTTCTGACTCCAAAGCCAGTACCCTTTCTACTGTCCTATTGACAAACACCACACAGGCTGGGCAGGCATGGATAAGTTGTGACAGGCATCATTGGAGGGAATTTCCAGATAGATCTGGCCACAGATTCATTTGAATATTTGAGCATTTTAATATTTTAATTCTTCCTGAAACCTATGATTTCCTCAATGTGGGCATTCCCTCAGCTCAAATGCCTCCATACCTTAGCAGATGGTTTCATGAGTTTCTGTGGCCAAGATCTTCATAACCTGATGGCTAGCCTTCTGGTGGCATGCCTCTCTGAAATTATCAAGGCTGGTCTTTGGATGACATTCCATTACTGAGCCTGTACTCCAAACCTTTTTAACTTGATATGACCTGCCAGAAATTGCATTTGGCTGACAGTCTTCAAGTGGTTTGTGTAAAATTGTCAATTTTAAATAAAGGAAAGGAATCTTATTCATTAATTCATTTTTAGAAATTGAAGCACCTACTATGTGCACGCTATTGAACTGAGTAAAGAGGGACACACAACAGATAAGCCACTATGGACTTCATATTTCAATAGTTAGATATGGTATATAACATAACCCAAACAAACAAATAGTTCTACAATAAACAAATAGGACATAATACAGCATAAAATTATTGCAAAGTGTTTTGTGATTGTTAAGACAGAAAAAAATTAATCTCTCATCTGGGCATTCCTGAAAGTTTTCATAGAGATAATATCATTAGCTCTTGGCCATTTAGTTCAATATGTACTTATAGTAGGAGCAGCTAGATGGTGCAGTGGATAGTGCACCAGTAAAGGAGTCAGGAGGGCCTGAGTTCAAATCTTACCTCAGACACTTGACACTCACTAGCTGTGTGACCTTGGGCAAGTCACTTAACCCCAACTGCCTCATCCTGTGTCATCTCCAATCATCCTGATGAATATCTGGTCACTGGATTCAGAAGACTCTAGAGGAGAAGTGAGGCTGGTGATCTGCACAGCCCTCCCTCACTCAAAACAAAGTTAAGTGCAAGCCATGTCATTATTTCTCTGATGGCGTGGTCTTCTTCGGTAACGAAGTACAAACACACAAACACACACACACACACTTATATAGTGCTTATTATGCTTAAGGCTCTTACAGACTGAAGGTATTAAAAACCAAATGAAAAATCATTCTTACCCTCAAGGAGATTACATTCTGTTGTGAAGGAGAGGGATATACAGACTGAAGGTATTAAAAACCAAATGAAAAATCATTCTTACCCTCAAGGAGATTACATTCTGTTGTGAAGGAGAGGGATACAACATGTAAACAGATGAATATATGCTTGATAGTTTGAGGAGGTAGAGAGTACTAAAACTAAGAGTTAACAGTAAGATTTCACAGGGCAGGTTAGTAACATGTGGGATCAGCCTTGAAGAAAGATAAGTATTCTAAGAGACAAAGATAGGGAGATTGTGTTACTGCGTAGGACAGCCTGTACCTAACCGCAGGAAGTGAGATCCAGGATGCTGTTTGGGGAACAGCAAATAGACCACTTTGGTCAGAGTAATGAGTAATTGAAGGGAAGTAATTTGAAATACCTGGAAAGGTAAGCAGACGTCAGATTGAAAATGACTTGAAATGCCAAATGGAAGAATTCATATTTCATTTTAGAGGCAACATTGAACCACTGAAGCTTATTGAGCAATTAGAATAACTGAGTTGCTGGAATTTATTGAATGGGGAGTGATGTGGTCAAAAGCACACTAAACTTTAGGAACATTATTTTGGCATCTATATATGGGATGGATCAAAGAAGTGGAGATTGAAGTAGGCAGACCAGTTGGAAGGCTGTTGTCGCTCGGTTGAGAGGAAATGAGAGCCTTAACTAAGATTATGGCTGAAGAGAGGAGGCAGAGATGTTCTGGAGGAAAGATGTCAAGACCTGACAATTGATTGGATGTGGAAGGTTGATTAGAGGGGAGTCAGTGAGGCAAAGTAAAGTGTTGAGGATAACTGCAAAGTTGTGAACATGGGTGACTGGAAGGATGTTGGGTATTCTCAACAGAAATAGGGATGTATGGAATGAACTCATAAATGACGGAGAAAGATTTCAAAGGGTAAAGATGTGTGGGGAGGGGGAAGAGGAGGGCAGTGAGAGGCTATGTTCTGCATGTGGAACATAGTTTAAGCAATAGCAAAAGGCAGGAAAAAAGGGATGAGAACAAGAGAAAATAAATAACTCTGTGCTAAAACTTGAATCCAGAGAGGGGAATGGTATGAAATAATCAGGTAAATTAATCTGGCATCAATGCAAAAGATGCTCTGGAGAGTGGAAATGCTGGATATTGGAAGACTGACTAGGAAACTATTAAAATAGTCCAAGTTGGGGATAATGATGGTCTATACTCCAGTAATGAGAGTAGAAGTGGAAATTGAATGAAGAGGGAGGATAGGCAAATAGATTTACTTTGGGAAATTTCCCCAGATACTCAACACTTTCTTTTACATATCAATCAAAAAGCAATAACTGAGTGTCACCTGTGTATCTAGAATAGGTCAACCAGCTTCTGTTTGAAGGGGTTAACTAATTACTCTAGGCTCTGATAACTCTGCTTTTTTAAAAAACAAATGGGCTGCTTTTCAGAGTCAGTATTGCCTTTTATGTGCTAGTGGCAGTAAGATCAATGTATATGGAAAGGAGTAAGATAAAATGAAATTTGTACCTGACAGTCTTTTTGGAAACTTCAATGGCTTGGGATAGTTTATTGATCCCTGGAGCCATTAAAACCATCCGACCCTACCACTCTTTTAAGAAAAGAGAAATAAAAGCGGACCTACTTAGCAAGTAAAGAAGGGAGAGTAATTAATGCCGCCTTTTTAAGGTCCAGGATTAGCTCTATTGATTAGATTGCTTTGGTATTGTTAATGGTAATACATGTGAATAGCTCTAAGCTCTAAAAAGAGATAGGCAATAACTTCTGACAAAGAAAGGCCAATCTTGTGCAGAATAAACTAAAGGTTGAGGGAATTCAGTTACCCAATGAGTATGGATGAGAGAACTTTTGATTGAGGCAGAAGGTTAGGAAACTTCTGAGGCAAAGACAATTGCATCTGGAGGGGAAAAACTGCTAAGGGGACATTTATTTAACTGTGTAGAATCTAGTCTAACAGAGGATACATAAGAATGAGACTCAAAAGGTGCTCAGAGAAAGAATCCCAGCTCTGTCATTGTATGACCTTGAGCAAGGATTTGTCAGTCAAGTTGTTGCTCAGTTGTGTATGACTACATACTAAAACCGTTTGAGGTTTTTCTTGGCAAAGATGCTGGACTGGCTTGCCATTTTTTACTCCAGCTCATTTTAGATGAGGCAACTAAGGCAAACAGGAATAAGTGACTTGTCTAGGGTCATACAGCTAGTAAATGTCTGAGGCTGGATTTGAATTCCTCTTCTTGACTCCTGGTCTGCACTGTTGCCTCTATCAATCTCTAGGGTTCTTTCTATTACTACTACCACCACCACCACTCCTGCTACTACTACTACTACTACTACCACCACTACTACTACCACTACCACTATCACCACTACCACCATTATTCAGGATTCTCTAGTATTTCAGGGGGCTGCTAGAGGGCACAGTGGATAGAATGCCAGAGCTGGAATCAGGAAGACTCATCTTCCTTAGTTCAAATCTGGCCTCAGTCATTTCCTGGCTATGTGACCCTGGGCAAGTCACTTAACCCTGTTTACCTCAGTTTCCTCATTTGTAAAATTAGCTAAAGAAGTAAATGGCGAACCACCCCAGTATCTTTTCCATGCTATATTCTGGAAAACTTACAAAGTTTAGATGTGAAATTATCTTTGCCCTCATTGACCTTACAGTCTATTAAGAAGATTAGACACAATCACAGATAATTTTAACATATTATTCTATGTTAAATGTCAAATGCTATATGAGGTCCAAGAGAGAAGGCCTGTATTGAAAGGAAAATGAAGTCTTCATGAGTGAGGTGACATTTGAATTGGGTTTTAAAGGATGAGTAGGAATTTAATAGGTCAAGGGAAAGAGGAAGGAGAATATTCTATAAAGAGGAAACAGTAAGGGTAAAGTCATGGAAGGAATAAAATGCAGGGTGTGTGTACAGTGTAGTTGGGCTGGAACATAGAATACATAGAGAGAATAGGGAAAGACAAGGCTGAAAGCTCAGATGTTCCAAATTGTCAGAGCCTTTGAATGCCAGCTAAAGTACTTTAAAATATACTAAAGACAGTGTAAAGAAAAATAACTTTGAAATTCCAGATGTTGTCTAGTCTGGCCAACTCTTCTTGCCCTCTTTTGAGTTTTCTTTCTTTTTTTTTTTAAAATTATTTTATTTGTTTTCAGTTTTCTACAATCACTTCTGTATATCTTAGATTTTTCTCCTCCCTCCCACTTCTTCCTCTCTCTCTCCCTTCTGCCTCCCCAAGATGGAGTGCAATCTTATATAGGTTCTCCATATACATTCCTTTTAAATACATTTTCACCTTACTCATGTGGCAAACAAGAATTAAAATGAATGGGAGAAATGATAAAACAAAATAAAACATAATACAAGAGAAAATTATCTGCTTCATTCTGCATTCCAATTCCATAGTTCTTTCTCTGGATGTGGATGGCATTTTGCCTCAAGAGTTCATTGGGAATTTTTTAGGTTCTTGCATTGCTGTGAAGAACTAAGTCTAGCAGAAAAATTCCTTGCACATTGTGGTTGTTGCTGTATACAAAGTTGTCCTGGTTCTGCTCCTTTCACTCAACATCAGTTCATATAAGTCCTTCCAGACCTCTCTGAAGTCTTCCTGTTCATCATTTCTTATAGTACAATAGTATTCCATTATATTCATATACCACAACTTGTTCAGTCATTCCCTGATTGATTGGCATCCCTTCAATTTCCAGTTCTTGGCCACCACAAAGAGTTGCTATAAATATTTTTGTACATGTGGAACCCTTTCCCATTTTTATGATCTCTTTGGGCCCTTTTGGGTTTTCTTGGCAAAAATTGTAGTGTGGCTAAACCAGACTGATGGTAACTGACAGGTCTCAGATTTGTTGGTGAGTTAGGGGGAGTCTACTCCAAGCATGTGCAGATATTCCCAGTGGAATGGAGAGTTGAAATCAATTTGTTCCAAGGGCCATGAAAGTGGCTGAAGCAGGCACTGTGGGTCACTTGGAGTTTGGTCAGACCATGCATCCTAGGATCATCACTGGCATCTTGACTTTTGTCCTGCCACTGGACTTCCATACTCAAGAAGAGAGAGTGAGATGACTTTGTGCAACTCTGTCTCATTTAAATCCAATTCATGGGTGAGTCAAAACATCTTCCCAGATGTCCCTGGTCCTCTTCAAAAATGAAGGACAAAATTGACAATGCCCACACTTCCCAGTGTAGTGTACTCTGATGAAAAACATGGAGATGTTAGATAGATAGGAACCCATGTTTTGTTCATTGATTGAAAAATTTTAAATAATGACTTTAAAAATAAAGATAAAA
Organism: Potorous gilbertii; assembly: GCA_028658325.1. Classification (NCBI taxonomy): domain Eukaryota; kingdom Metazoa; phylum Chordata; class Mammalia; order Diprotodontia; family Potoroidae; genus Potorous; species Potorous gilbertii. The sequence continues at coordinate 367,695,254 of CM053771.1, read as the reverse complement.
TGGTAGAATTACATTAGATGATGATTGGATTGTCCTTTGGGTCCTTGTAAAAGTGCAAAACACATGAGGACAAATTGTAAAGCCTATCCTTGTGGATATGGCACATATCTCGACCTTGAGTCCAACCCTCAAACCTGAATCCTCAATGTGATAGATCCATCACTGCTATAAGCATAGATTGCTTAGATTAAGAAGTACATACCAGGAATTATTTTGAAAATTCACTGTTATTTGTGGACTTAGCTAAGAGATCATCTGTCCCACACACTCACTTAATGTGAGTCATGTATCTTCCACCTTTATTTTAAAGTTTTTAAATTCTTGCTTTCAAATATATTTTATTAATGACTTTAGCCATCATATCACAATTATTTCTGAGAAAAACTAAAAATCTCCCTCCTCCTTTTCCCCCAAAGGCAAATCTTTTCCTATGACAAAGGAAAGAAAATAGCCAAGCCAAAATATAAATACAGTGGCTTCATCTGCTCTCATAAACAAGACTCTCTCTCCCTCATTCCCCTCCCAGCTGTGCTTCTGACTGTCCAGACTCCAACACCTGGCTCCCCCTGAGGGCCTTCACAGCCACACTCTTCTTTTTTACTCCTTTTTGTTACCTGTCTTCCTCCATAAGAATGTCATCTCCTATAGGCACTGTCTTTTTCTTTTTCTTTGTATCCCCAGGGTTTATTCTATAGTAAGTTATTATTAAAGGCACAATGGATAGAGTGTCAGGCCTGGAATCAGGAATCATTTCTCAGCTCAAATACAGCCTTAGACACTTACCAGCTATATGACCCTGGGCAATTCACTTAATCCTGCTTGCCTCAGTTTCCTCATCCCAAAAATGAGCTGGAGAAGAACATGACAAATCACTCCAGTAACTTTACCCAAGAAAGTTCCAAATGGGGTCACAAAGAGTCAAATGAGACTGAAATGACTGAAAAAAGTGCTTGTCTTCTCCTTGTCTTCCCATGTCTCCCTGCTGTGAGGTGGATATAGTTCTTTATCTCTTCCTTGGTCTTTTAGTTTCTCAGAGTTCCCCTTCCTCTTTTCATCTACTTTGTGGTAGCCTTTGCATATTTTGTTCTCTCAGTTCTGCTTACTTCATTCTGTCCTGGTTAGTACAAGATTTCACGTTTCTAATAGTCTCTCATAGGCATCATTTCTTCCTGCATAATAATCTTCCATTATATTCATATAGTATACTGGGGATTTTTCATCCATTTCCCAATCAGTGGGGGGACCATCCTTTATTACAACAAATTGTTGCTGTGAATATTTTGAGTTATATTAGACATTTCTCTTTATTTTTTGTTTCCCTGAAGTATATGCCTAATAGTGGGATTGTGGAGTCAAAAGGTTAACAGCTTAGCCATTTTATGACAAATTGATATCCAGAATAGTTAGATCAATTCATGGCACTACCAAGACTATGTGAGTCATGTTTATCTTCCCACAGTTCAGGGAGATTAACATTTGTTCTGTGAAGTTTGGATTCAGTCAAAAGGTTGAGCATGAGGACCCAGAGGGCCACATGTTGCCTCTAGGCCACAGGTTCCATAGTTCTTCCAAAACTTTTGGAAGTTGCTGAAGGATTTTTTATTTGTTTGCAATTTTTGACATTTCATGTATGAAATGAAAACTCGAGTTGTTTTAATTTACATTTTTCTTATGATTCAAGATTTAGACTATGTTTTAATAGTCATTTTTATTTGCAATTCTTTTGAAAACTATTCATAGCCTTTGACCACTTATCTATCAGGAAATGGCTCTTGGTATTATGAATTTGCTATATATTCCTTACGTATTTTGGATGGCATGCTTTAATCAGTGATATTCAATGTAAATATTTTCCCATATTGTAGTATCCTTTCTAATTATATCTTCATTGACTTTATTTTTATAAGGGATTTTAATATTTATGTAATGAAAATAATCCATTTTATATTTTATGACCATCTCAGTTATTTACATAATTAAGAATCCCAAATACTCCTTCCCTGACCCATATAGTTGTCATTCTCTTCTATTTTTTTTAAAACAATCTTCCATATACCTTTTGCTATTCATGGTGAACTTTTTGTGGAATATGGTATTATACACTAGTCTAAACCTAGTTTCAGCCAAACTGCTTTCCAGTTTTCTCAGAAATTCATATAAAAAATAGTCCTTCCCTCTGTAATTTCTACTAATCCTTTCATTCTACCAATGAGGAATCCATGGCTCAGCAATATGAAGTGATTTGCCTAAAGTTCCACGGATTGTCAGCATGAGATCAGATCTAGGTTTTCTAGTTCCAATCCAGCGTTTTCTTTACTCGTTGTATCCTGAGGACTCATCCCAGAGCCTTAGTCAGTAGGTGGTGAAGAAATATTTATTGGATTTGAAAGTTAGAATTTAAAAGGCAATAAGTAAAATCCTTATCGGGCACATACATGATGGAAAACAAAAACAAAAATCATAATTCATCTTTTTTCTGTATCTTTTCTGTACCCTGAAAAACAAGGTCTATTTTTCAACAGTTTGAGGAACTCCCACAGTGGAAATGGATTGCACAATGCCACTCGCCAATACAGGTTGACGATTTTACTGTAAGCTAATACCTTAGAAATTTGCCTGGGGTACTGAGAGTTGTGGCTTGCCCAAAAAGGCAGGAGACAAAGAAATAAAGTCAAAAGAAGAAAACTTAGAAGGAAGCGAAGGAAAACTAGATATCTGATAACAGTGTGTAGATTTTATTACAGTTTTTTTTAAATGGAATTTTATAGTATGTTCATATTGAATCCTTTCTTATGTTCTACTATATATGGAAATGTTCTTTTCTCTTTTCACATTTTATTTAACTTTAAAATGAAAAAAAATTTATCACACAAATAAATTTTAAAAAAGAAATGTTACTTGCCCAGGGTCATACAGCTAATATTTGCTAGAGATAAGACCTAAACTCAGGATCCCCTGATTCCAATACTGACCTACTAACCAATACAACATGCTTTCCTACTTATATAAAGATGAAGTTATTCTTTTTTTTTAGGCTCACAATACTTAATAACTCATACAATTTGACACCCCAGAAAGTAAACAAGCTAAGAGTTACTACAGCTTCAAAATAAGCACTCAATTTCTTTATCCTCGCCAAAAAATAAAATATTTTATGTTTCTGCTATCAATAACCTGACTTTTTGTTTCTATGAATTATTAATGAGCCTACAAAACTTATATTGTGATCATTGTTTTCTACGACCATGTTTCTTCTTTTCATTATGAAATTGAAAACCATCAACAAACATTCCCATATAGAAGAATTTTTAAAAAGAACTAGGAATCTTTATTACATGCAGCTTTTTTTAAGTGTATATTAAGTTGAAGAAAGTAGAACCAATATTGCCTTGCTTGTCTGTATCCTTTTCTGAACTGCCTTCTGCTCTCTTCTGTGCATTTTTTAAATGTTTCATTGGTACCCTTTTCTTTCATTTCTTTTTCTTTTCTTGTAGGGGAAAGGGCAATCACTGCACTGTTTCTTAATCTTCTCCACAACTGTCTCTCAAGAGCTTTCCTGTAACAAAGAAGTATAGTGAAGCAAAATAAATCTATACATTGACTATGTCTTATTCCATACATTTACTCTATTATCTTGCTCCAGGAGATGGGAAGCATCATCCAGCATCAGTCCTATGGGTCATCACATTGATCAGAGTTCTTAATCCTTTAAAGTTATTTTCCTTTACATTACTGTTCTGTTCACTTAACTCTGTATCAGTTCATATAACTCTTCCTAATTCTTCTCAGAATCTATACCTTATGTTTTTTCTTAAAGCACAATAGTATTTCATTATAGTCATAAATGATTATTTGTTCATTCATTTACCAGTTGATTGGTACCCATTTTGTTTATACTCCTGTGCTACAACAAAAAGTACTACTATATGTGTTTTTGTATATTAGATATTTGTGTATTGTCTCCCTTTTTCTTTGATTTCTTTGGGAGACAAATTTTGTAATTGCATTGCTGAGTCACACTTTACTGACGTTGGAGGGAGAGGTGAAGGATTATAATTTCAAATTGCTTTCCAGAATGATGGAACCAATTCAAAGTTTTACCAATAGTAAATTAGAGTGCTGTTTTCCTGAAGTTCTTCCAAGAATTGTCACTGTCCTTTTTGCCATTTTTTGATGGGTGTGAAATAAAACTCCTCAGAGCTTGATAATTTGCATGTCTAATTATTAACGATTTGGAGCATTTAAAATATAACTATTGATAGCTTGAATATTTTTTTATTATTATTATTTTATTGGTTTTCATTGTTCTATGGGGGTTATATTTCTTAAAGCAAAAGAAATTCTGAACCTTCAGTGGCTCCTGGGATTAAATCCAATATCTTATATTTGGCTTTGAAAGCCCTTCATAATGTGGGACTTTCCTACTTTTCCAATCTAATCTAATCCAATCTAATTTCCAATCTTTTTGAGCCTTTTTCCCTTTAGTCCCTTCCAAACAGGCTAGTGAGTAACCTGTCTATTACTTCTAAAACATGGCTCTCTGTCTCCCAAATCTGTGATATTTCAGTAGCTGTCCCTCTTACCTGGACTATTCCACCTCATCTCTCTCTCCTGGCTTCGCTGGTTTCTTTCAAGACTCAACTCAAATCCCACCTTTTATAAGATCTTTTCCAGTTTCCCCTATGATTATCAACTTCCATCTGAGATTATCTCATCCTGCATAGGTCTTGTATGTACATGGTTTGCCTCTTCTCTCTCTCATTACAATGTGAGTTCCTTAAGGGCATGGTCCGTGTTTCTGCCCGTCTTGTCATCCCCAATATCTTACACATAGTAAACGCTTAATAAATGTTTGTTGTCCAACTGATGTTAATGTGCCTATTTTCCCATAGCTCCTTCATCATTTGCCATTTTCCTTTTTGTCATCCTTGTCAATTTGATGAAAGTGAAGTGACAGGTCTCTTTCAGGTCTCTCCTATATGCTATTTGTGAGGCCCTTCCCCTCCAGATAGCCATGTATCTGCCTTCTCCCTAACCATCTACATGAGAGGTAAATTTCCCATCATCTCTTGCCAGTTTCAGTGGGTTTAAATCAACTGCTGATCTAACACAATCCTCTACCTGACTTCTGGCTCTCCAGTGAACTGGGGTCACCACTTGCTAGCAATAGTGATGGCATTCTAGGAGACTCAGCTCAAGAGCTACATAGAGTTTTTGCTAATACCTTCCAGCTGCCAGCAGCTTTCTCATCAGTACCTTGTCTTTTATGTTGTATATAATGAAGGTTTTGCTACGTTTCCAGACCACCTCAGATAACATCTAACTTGCAGAAAAATCTTAATGAAATGTAAAAGAGATGCCTTGGAAAGACTTGGATAGATGCAGATATGGGCATATTGTAACTGGTTCTGGTTGGCTAACCAAGAGTTGAAGAGGAAGCTCTTTGGTTGGATGTGAAAGAACTCAAAAAATCTTGTCAAGTATACTTCAATCACACTCTCTGCCCCTCCCTTCACTCCTGCAGGATCTTGGTGGCATTTTCATTCATGTGGTCTAGTGAAGGGTATGTAGTCCCTGATTTTGAAAGTTTAGAAAAGTTGGGAGTATAAGCCACAAATAGCCAAGAATTGGAGCCCAGCCCAGATTTCTCATCCAGCACAACACTGATACCCCAGGGAAGAAGGAGTGATCTTCAGCAGTGCCTTTTAGTACTACAGTGGAAGGACTGATGCAGTCATGCTTTATCTGGACATGAATTTGATGAAAGCAATGGTATGTAGGAACTGAATTAAGTTTCAAGCCTAACCTTCCTTTCTCTTCCCCAAGTAGCAGCAAGAAAGATTACTCCCCTTTGATGTTGAGAGAAATGTTTGTTCTTTTTTCCAACTGCAAGTTTGAAGTAAATATTTCTTTGCAAAATCTATCCAATGTTAAAGTTAAATGAGACTTAGGGCCTAACTCCTATAGCCTAAGAAATGGGATAGGTGTAGCACAATTAGTGGGAGGGAGGATTGAGTTGATGGCAGTAAAAAAAAAAGACCCGTAATGTACCCTACTCTCAGAGCACCTAGAACCTTGAGAAGCAGATGTAGCAGTCCTGGTTCTGAGAGAATGAAGTCAGATCATCCATGTTCCATGTTTATATTTATTTATGTATGTGTTATCTCACCTCCCTCCCAGATAAAATGGAAGCTCTGTAAAGACAAGGCATGTTTCATTTTTGACTCTTTAGCCACAATATCTAACACAAAGTAAGTCTTTAATAACTGATTGCTTGTTTGAGGCAGATGAAGTGGCACAATAGAATGGAATTCACAATAGAGGACTTGGAGTCAAGAAGACCTGAGTTTGAATCTTGCCTCAAACATTCGCTTCTTTTATGACTCTGGGCAAGTCATTTAGCCTCTCTCAGACTTAGTGTCCTCATCTCTAAAACAGAGATAATAAAGCCTATTTCCCAGGGTTGTAGTGCAGATCAAAAGAGATAATAAATGTACAGTGAACCTTAGAGCACTATGTAAATATTGGCTGTTATTGTCTGATTGAGTGGCCCAGACATTAAATGACTTTATCAGGAACACCTTACTCCACTGTGTGGCTGCAATAACCAAACACATCTTACAAAAAATGAGTTGAGAAAATGCAAAATTTGAATTTTATTGTGACTTTTTTTTTGCAATTAAAAATGAATTTTCTTTTTCCTTACTCTCCTCCTTTGCAAAAAAAAGGAAAGAAAAACACAACCCTTGTAACAAATACGTATGATGAAGCAAAACAAGTTCCCACCTAGGTCATGTCTAAAAAAAAGTCTCACAATCTACCATGTCCAAGAAATACATGTTATAATTGGAGAGTCCAATACCTTTCTCTCAGGAGGTATGTGATGCATTTCATCGTGAATCTCTGGAAAGGCGGTTGGTCATTGCATTGATCAAAGTTCTTAAATCTTTCTAAGTTGTTTGTTTTTATAACATTGTTATCATATAATACTGACTGTTACTGTTTTCCTGATTAGGCTCACTTCTCTGCATCAATGTATTCAAGTCTTCATAGGTTTCTCTGAAAACATTCTCCTATCAATTGGAAGATTACATTAATAATCAAATTCAGTTAATATATTTGTTTGTCTAAAATGCTTTTTTAACCTTTTTTTATGTTTTTCTTTTTGTTCCAAGAGATGATTCCCTGGAAAGGAAAAAAAAAGGAGACATATTTAGAAATTAAGGTGATATGAAAATAAAAGCTATAAACAAATAAAAAAATAATTTGTTCCTACGTACATAAGGAGCTTCGCTCGATTTTTGGTAACATTTCAGCTAAAGAAAAAAATAGAAATCCTTGTTATTTTGGATTGCTCTAAGGGCTTTTCTTTTCTGAGTGGTGCCTTCACAATTTCATATAAACCACAAGTGAACTTGTTCCCTCAGGCTATTTTGACATTGTGCTCAGGTTCTATAATACCCCTGAAAATCAAAGGTCTCATCTCTCTAAGACTTGCCACAATGGGCATATACAGAGCAGGTATGATGAAAATCTGTTTTAAGACACAAAGAAAGGTTTTGTGTTCCCTGCGTATTCCGTGGTAAACCAGGCTATAGATTATACAGAAGGGTCATGTTACCTTGAGCCAGTGAAAAATCTCCAATAAGAAACAATGGCACTTTAGACAATGAACTAGCAGCTGCTTGTCCATTAGGCCACTCCACAGGCCAAACTCCCTTTTCATTATCTCCCTGACCTACAGATGCTGTTTACGGTGACTGTCCTTGCCGGTGATGGGATTCTTTCAAATAACACCTGCACTTAGCATAAAATCTTTTCTCTGAGCTTAATCACAGAGTCCTTTGCAAGGAAAAGAAAAAGCTCCACCTTGTAAAAGAGGAGAAAAATATATACTTACCTTAGAAACCTGATCCTCCAGCTAAGTACTTGTGGAATTGGAAATAATAGTTTAAACCTCATCATTTGTGCTGAGCCCTGATAGCCTCTCTTACAATTATTAAAGAACTGCTGCCTAGCTGAAGTTTTGTCAGGTATTGAAAAGTCTTGATCTGCAACATTGGAGTCATTTAATATGTTGTTCTTAAAACAAATGTTATTGAGATATACTCAGAGTGGCACCAGAAATTCTAATACTCAACACCTCCCCTCCTTTTCCCCTTTCCCCACCCTCTCTGTTCCCCTTTCTTTGTCTTCTTTTCTTTCCCTCCTTCCTTACATTGCTGACTTCTTTTCTCTCTCTTTTTGTTAAGGAACAGCTTTAGACTCTACTGTCTCCGAGCTCTGCTCCTGGCTCTGGGATTATCCATCATTTGCAAGCAGCCTCCTTACCCTGTCACCCTCTCCCCTGAGGGATGAGATTTTCCTGAAACATCCCTTTGAGGATGTGCCCAGGCTAGCTGCATTTACTCTCCCATCTCTCCTAGCTCCAGTCCTGACTCTGGATTTCTCTACCATGCCCACCCCATACTGTGCTTTTCAGTGTTGCTGTCTTTTGTGTGTTGTCTTACCCTATTAGAATATAAGCTCATGAGGACAGGGGCTGTCTTTCTTTTTCATTTGTACTAGGTAGGGTACTATGGCATATGGTACTATATGGCCTGGCATATAGTAAGTGCTTAAATGCTTGTTTACTTGACTTGAAAAATGCAAAGGACCACAGAAACCATTTAGCCTAACCAGTATCCAAGAAAGGAGTTCCCCCAGGTCACATCCCCTAAATGACTGCTGAACCTTTGCTTAGAGATCTCAGATGTTGCTACCTCATAAAGTAGGCTGTTCCACTTTTAGATAGGTCTTGTTTTCAGAAAATATCTATCTATATATCTCTATATCTATGTATATATATATATATATATATATATATATATATATATATATATATATATATATATATACACACACATCTTACAGCAAGCCAAAATTTGCTTCTTTGCAGTTTCTGCCCAGGGCTCCTATTTCTAATTTTTGGGAACAGGAAAAACATGTTTAAACTTTATTTCACATAATAGCTTGCTAAATCTTAGAAGATAGCTGTCATCTTCCAGGGAGGCATTTTGATGTAGCGGATAGAATCCTAGTGTTAGTCAAGTAGGCTTGAGTTCAAGTCCAGTCTGTGACAGAGGCTGCCTGTATGACTAAACAAGTCACTTAGAGGCAGCTAAGTGATGCCGTGAACTCCAGGCCTGGTATCAGGAAGACCTGGGTTCCAATATGGCCTTGGAAGCTTACTAGCTGTGTGACACTGGGCAAGTCACTTAACCATTGTCTGCTTCAGTTTTCTCATCTGTGAAATAGAGATAATGATAGCGCCTACCCACCTCCCAGAGTTGTGAGTCAAATGGCATAATGAAGTGCCTAGCACAGTGCACCGTGCTGGACATATAGTAAACACTGTATAAATCTTAGCTATTAGTAGCTGTTACTTAACTTCTCAGTACCTTGGGCAACTCTCCATTGCTGAACAGATGTTGATTTGAATGGTAAAGTGGGATTCTTCAGTGAAAGCACAGACCCAATTATTTTTTAAAAAATCATGTCTTCATAACTCTTCTAAATCTGGCTTCAACTGGTCCCTGTGTGTCATGATCCTATTTAATTCAAGATGCTGAACTGTTCACTATTGTCATTGCCCAGTCTAGTAATGTCTTTCTTAAAGTGCCCTACCCAGAGCTGAACGCACTATTACAGAGGTGGTCTGAAAAGGAAAGGCCAGCCAGATTATCACCTCTTTATTTCTGAATGCTTTGCCTCTCACGTTTCCAGCTTGTCATTCTTCCCAACAAAACTATATGGGCTGAAACAACCCCTTCCTTGACTTAGCAAGGTCTTTCCATTTCCTTGATTCGCCTGCTCCTACTTCTGTTCTGGAACATATTCTGGCTATCTGCCCAGACCTTGGACATTCTGCCTGGTTCTGCCTGCCAATATTCATATTTTCCTGGTTCTTGTCAGACCTGACTGACTACTTGATCTGCCCCTCCATTTTAATATAGGGATTGACTTTAGCTTGGTTATCTAGTGCTGACCCATTGCTTGTTCTCACCTTCAAGAGCTATAACAACTTTATTTCTGTTCTTTGCTTCCTTTCTGGTAACCCAAACTTGCCACCAACCATGCCAGTCAGAGTGCCCTCAGCTGTGTCTAAATCCTTCTACCATTTTGACTGAATGGAAAAATTGATTCAGTCCACAAGTCTATTCAAGCCCATCATGATGTGTGTTTTTCTAAACTATTGACCAATTGTTTGAAGTGACTCATAGGGTTAATCAAAATGATAGAAATGATTATATGTATACAGATGGCACCTCAAGTTTTTTCTTACCCATTCCAATGCTGAAGAAATAGATCAGGATTGGGGAGGAAATAAGGAGGAAGTTAGGAAAGTGGGATATTTTGTAGTCTGATATTTTGAAAGCTATTTCCTGACTGCTGAAAGAGAGCTTTTCCTCCAATCTGCTTCCTGGCTCTGCATGCTGCCATCCAACCCAAGGGTGGAGAAAGCTCCTGAAGCAGAGACACTGACTGACACAAATCCTGGCTGGCATTTCCTGGCTCACTGTGAAAATGAAAATGAAAGCAGGTTTATCTTCAGTCCCAACAAAAACACTCCAGTGACTGATAGAGAGTGATGCAGTTTGTTCTGAGTGTAAATATTAATGACAGCCTGGGTGACAAAGGGGAATGTAAATAACACGGTAGCAGAGTTGCGTCAAACGGCCCTTTAACCACTCAGAACAGATTGATGCCATGTCACCTTGACTGTGGGAAAAGGAAATCAACATGGGGTTAGTGTTCAAATAGCAGCTTAGAAACATGGAGCTGCCATTAAATAAATTCCCCTGCAGTATCCCTTTAAGAAAAAATCTCCAGGTACCAGTAGCAAAATAATGTTAAAGGATCCCAGAAGACTTGCTTCATCAATCAGGAAGAACTCACACTGCATAATAATTTTATCTAGACTTTGAGGCCACCAGGCTCATCTGAATCAGATAGAAAAATACAACCCAATGAGATAAATTAGCACAGTGCCAAAAATTCTCTATCATTAGAACAGAGAGTAATCATGGATATGAAAGAAGACAAACAAACTCTGAAGTACTGGTCCTGCCAAAATGCTAATGCTGATTTTCTTTACTTCTTGATATCTAAATTGGAAAATCAAAAAGGATCAGATTGAACGCAAGTCTCTATGATATGCTGTAATCAAAAGACAATATGGGACCAGGACAGTAGCATAATGGAAGGCCTTGACAGATAGACTTGCTGATTCTAAGTATTTGGAAGTGAGCTATGAGTTTTGTTCTACAACTTGGTGATTCATCATTCATGTTGAAGATTCACAGATTATTGTCACATCACTCAGCAAAAGGAGTCATAGGCTTTATGAAAAATAAATAAGGAAGAGGAAAGAATGATGTGCAAATAAAGAAGCAAAACCCCAATTCTCTATCAAGTGGTTTTTAATTTTAACTCACACAACACATTGAAGCAAAAAGACCAATTATTTTACAATTGGAAATATTTTGTTAACATGTTTTTTTGCGATGGTTTTGCAATCGACCCTTGGAGCCAAGACCTGTCTACAAGCCTCATCTCTGACACATACTGACAGTATGACCCTGAGCAAGTCACTTAACAGCACAGTCCTCTCGATCCCAGGAATCAAACATGTGACCTGCACCATTCCTGAATGCTGCCTTAACCAGGTTAAAAAGCAATTGGAAAATAATTAATCAAATAAATAAAAGTGCAATAGAGCATAGATAAGGTTAATTCATGGTTTTCTAAGTGAGTAGGCATCCCACAAAGACTCTTAAGTATGGTTCAGTGGCCCCCTTTTCTAAATGTCTTTCACACCACTGCTGTAGACAACTCTAGAGGAATCAATCTGCATTGGTAGAAGGAAATTCCTCATCAGGAATTCTCTGTATCATGGAAATCACAGAACCAGTCCTGATCTCTTATTTTAAAGTGTTAAACTAGTTAAGAGATATCAAGTCATACAATGACTACACAAACAAATATATATACCCTTGAATTCACAGAACCATTCAAATAGTAGGTGGGAGACTCAGATGGCAGGAGTAAATTCCAGAGCCTCATGATAAATTGGATATGACCTCTGTCCCCCAAAAACATGGACATGATCAAAACACATTTCACAAAGGTCTAGATTTATATGTGGATTTATGTCTGGAAAGTTACCATTTATTCCAGAGTACAGTAGAAGGAAAATTGACATTGATAGTGGAAGAGACAAGTCCTAACTAGGTCAGAACCAAATTAAGTATCTTTATTTTCTGTCCTCAGTGTTTAACCCTGTGTGTTAAGTGAGGTGAAAACTAGGTTATTATTAGAAGAAAGCTAGTATGTGCCTAGTAGTTAAATTCGTAGTTAATTCATAGTTAAAACATTTAATATGTTCCTCAGATACAATTAAAACAGTACTATATTCTTATATAGAAAGGTAAGTGCATCTTGTACCTGGAGAAATGTTTCTGTGGGAATATTAATTAAATGCAAGCTCTACCTATGGGAAATTGATTAGTTCCCAGATCAGCTTAAGGACATTCTGGGATAGAGAGCCTTTGTTTGGGACTTTGATTGCATTTTCCTGTAAACATACATAGTAACAATTGAGAGCATAATTGGAATATCCACTAGGCCATATCAGGTAAAAACTCATTGAAGAGGAGGAGATCTCCTTAAAACTTAACCTACCAGAGATAAATTGATTGGCTTTTACTTGATTGGGGATGAAATGGTTGACTCTGATGAAGTTAATTCTACAGATTTGGTCCTTTTTCTCTCTTTTTTAGCTACTAGCAAAAGCTAAAGTCTTCAGGGACTTTGGTCATGGCTTTGAAGTGGCATAAAGCCCCAGAGACTGACCAGCCATCACCCTTTCCTGCTACTTAAGAAATGGTAGGACTCAGGATAGTGGGAGAGGAGTTCCTGGTTCTTGAGTCAAGTAGAGGGAATTGATTAAACTGAGACTTCCGGATAAAAAAGAAGGGAGTTCCTGGAGAGTGCTGTCTTTGAATTTACCTCATTAACAACTCCAAGTTTGAAAGTTCCAGAGCTCAACTCTAGACAGAGAAAGGTAATTCCTGGACAGTGCAAACCAATGAATTCCTAAGATAAAAGATCAGTGAGATAGATTAAACCAGGATTTCTTAAACTGTGGGTTGTGATCTCATATGGGTAACCGAATGTGGGGGGGGGTCACAAAAATTTAGCAACAGTAATAGGTTTTTGAACATGCAAAGATCAAAAATTAATTCAAAATGAAATGGTTAATGAATCCAAGGTGTTTCTGAAAGCTCTTGCCTGTGCTGCATCACACGACTTCACTACAGCCTAGGATCTGAACACATGCACATTTTGTACGGCACATGCTGTCAATGCCAAGAAATCCAGCCAGAAACACCTCAGGTCAAATTCAAGACTACAGTATGTTAAGAAATGCAGTGTTTTTGCTGTACATACAAAGTTTTCTGCTCTTACAGAAGCATAATAGTTTAATTATGGAAAAAAATATTTTTAACATTTTCCTACCATCATTCCTCAACATGTAAGTATCAAATTAGTATATCTTTAGATTGTATTGTATTACAATGTTTGATTTTTAAAACTGCTATTATCTCCTTCTTTTACAGAAACATAAGTATTAGATTGCAGCAAATGAAAACAAAGTTCCCTTAATAATATTTCCCCACCATCACTACTATATGTGGATGCAAATGTGAACATCAATTTCTTTTTAAATTAAACACAAACAAATGTAGTTTCATAAACTAAAGCTAGTATTTATTTGAGAAATTATTAATCATATTTATTTATATTTTAGGACAAAATGTTTTCAGTTATAGATAAGCAACTAAATTTAGATAGAAGTAAAAATATTGATGACAATGTGGCAGAGTCTTTGCTACCAGGTGGTAATATATCTAAATTGACAAGAAAAAGAAAATATGTCAAATCATTTTTGCCATATGGATTTACTTCTAATGATGATGGTGTGGAAAAAACTCTTTGCTTGATTTGTAACGAAGTTTGGGTTGTGGACAGCATGAAACCAGCCAAATTAAAATGACATCTTAATACCAAGCATTCAGCATGCTACTATACTACAATAAACCACTATTCTGAACAACTTTTAAAATTTTCAAATAAAGAAAAACAATATTTTGAGAAATTTATTCCTGTCAACAGAAAGTATTTACTTGCATCTTGTGAAACTTCTTATATAATTGCAAAAACTAAAAAGCCCTACACAATAGGAGATCTTGTGTTTCCTTCTACTATTAAAATGTCAGAAATAGTTCATGGGAAAAAGTATGAGAATGAAATTCCCTTATTGAATGATACTATTTCCAACAGAATTTCTGAAATTTGTAATGACCAATTCTAGCAGTTTATTAGCAGGCTTAAGGGTAGCCCTCAGTTTGCAATTCAGTTACATGAAACAACTGATACTTCTAACATGGCACAGTTATTACTTTATGTAAGATACATTTATGAAGGAAGCATGCATACAAGAGGGGAAGATATACATATCTTAAAGTTGATGAATTTTTTACAAATGAAAGTTTACAGTGGGGAAAAATGCATTCAAGTCTGTATAGAGGGTGCTGGAGCAATGATGGGCAGTGTTGGATTTATAGCAGAAGTTAAAGCTGGTGGCAATGTAAATATGGCTTTATTCAATGCATGATCCACTGAGAAGCACTCATAGCCAAAACAAATACCAGAGTGAGATGTTGTGCTTCCCAATGCTATCAAAATCATTAACTTCATTAAAAAACTATGCATGCCCTTAACAGTCAATTGTTTTCAAACCTTTTGGAAGACATGGATTCTGATTACAAAAACTTATTACTTCATGCAGAGGTAAGGTGCCTTTCAAGAAAATGAAGTTTAAACAGATTATTGAAATTAAAAGATGAAATTGGTATATTTTTGACTGAGCTAATTTTGCTAATTTTTTCATAATGTCTTATGACTTTCAAAATTGTGTTATTTGTCAGATATTTTCAAAAAACTCGATGATCTAAGCATGTCACTTCAAGGAAAAAATTATAACATATATATGTTAAAAGATAATATTGAAAGTTTTACTAAAAAAAGTTAACACATGGAAGAATAGGTTGGAAAATGTCTCTTTAGAAATATTTACAGTTCCAGAAGATTCTATAGTTAAAAATGACCTTCCCAAAGATTTAATTGTAAGAGTTATAACTGATCATCTGAAGTACCTAGAGACACAGTTTCAGAAATATTTCCCTTCAAATTTTGACTCTAAAAAACTAGGTTGGATTCACAAATCATAATCAATTGAAATAAAAATAAAGGTCAGTCATCTGCCATTAAAAATCCAAGAAAAATTTGCTGATCAAGCAACATAGGTTTATAACTTGAATTTTCTAAAAAATCATTACATACATTTTGACTTGGAATTAGAACAGTATTTCCAACAATTTCCAACAATTACTTGTACCATTTTATACTATGTATTTATTTGAAGTGACATTCTCAGCATTGCCAGTTAAAAAATCAAAATATTGATCAATTCTGAAAATCATTGAAGATGTTCTGTGTTCTACAGTATCAAATATACCACCAAGATTTAATTATTTATGTAAAAATAAACAATCAATTCATCTCATTAGTAAGTTTGCTTTCATCTTTAATAAATGGCAAAATAATATGTACATCAAAGAATTGTTTTAAAGTAAATTTCTTTATGATTTATTATCAGTGAATGTTTGATTTGTATGCCTATATTTTATATATTTATACGCCTGGGGTCATGTAAAAATTTCTCAAATGAAAAGAGGTTGCAGGTGGAAAATGTTTAAGAAGCCCTGGATTAAACCACAATTTGAGAGAACAAAAGACTTGGTCTTTGTCCCCTGCTATTACCTTGATTTATTTGTATAGTTGGATTTTATTAACCACAATTTCATTTCCCAGTTTGAATATCTCTTTGGGTCTTCATGGCAAAGGTGGAACTGACTAAAATGTCAGAGAGCTGCCTATCTAGCATCGCCAAGTTCCTTTTCCTTCTGATGGGAGTCCAAATTATAAGATAATACTAAGATTATGAGAAACATTATAGACCCTGAAGGAAAGTGATAATCACTGAGGAGGGAAGATAATTATATTGATTGTTTATATGAGATATTTCACATTCTCTTCCATTTTGTCATTCTTTTGGTTTTGTTTTGTGATTTCTTGGTTTCTCAGAAAGTCACTGGCCTCCATCTGTTCCATTCTAATTTTGAGAGAGCTATTTTCTTCAGTGA
>CM053771.1:367576884-367678444 GCA_028658325.1 Potorous gilbertii | reverse complement strand
CTTCTGAGAGTCCTCTCCACCCCAGGCCTAGGTCTGCCCAGCTAGTGCTTGGGGTCTGAGATTCAAATGCTCCCAGACAGTTACTTGACTTCTGAGAGTCCTCTCCACCCCAGCCTAGGTCCGCCCAGCTAGTGCTTGGGGTCTGGGATTCAAATGCTGCTCCCCAGCCTCAGGGCTTTTGGCGGCAGGCCTGACTGCTCTTCAATGGGAGCTTATCTGCTGGTTCTCAGGTGGGGGCAGGGCCACCTCTCAGGCTCAGTTCCCTCAGGGGGTTTATGCAGAGATCTTTTGTAATGGAGCTGGGGTGGAGCTCCTGCCTGCTCTGCGGACCTCTGGCTGAGCGGCCTCTGCCTCTGCCACAGCCGCAGCCTCCCGAGTGGGTCCGAGTCCCGGAGATCCCCCGCTCCCCTCTCAGCCCGTCTCTCTCACTGACCTGTGTGTCTGTGGGTGGAGGGACCTTCGTGGCCGCTGGAGATTCAGGTCCCTGATGCCTGCTTGGGTCTGCTTGCTCCTCTCAGTGCTGCGCGGCTGGGGCGGGGGAGGGGAGCACTCCGCAGGGCAGGGCTCCACTCCCGTCCAGGGTACCTTTGCGGTCAGTTTTTCAGGGCTCTCTGCAACGGAAATCTCCTTCACTGTGTTGCTGCGTGGCTTCCATTGTTCCAGAATTTGTCAGGAGTTGTTTTTACAGGAAATCTATGGGCTGTGGGTTCGGAGCTAGCAAATGTGAGTCTTTCTACTCTGCCATCTTGGCTCCGCCCCCCATATTGATTGTTTATAGCAGCTATTAGAGTATTATATATTTTCTTCATTTTTCTGGGGTGGAATAGAGGCTGTCCTATATTCAATATGTGCATTGTGACTTTGTGTATACCAGAGCTAGTGACCCATTCAACCTATATCTTTGAAGGCCTGAAGAATATATTTAAATTATATTCTGAAATTCAAACTATATCTTCGCAGTCCTGGACATAAGCTATATTCCAACTATATTATGAAATTTTCTAGTGTTTTCTCTGGGTGAGGGTTTTACGAGTCAAAACATAATTTTGTAATCAGACCCCTCTCTCCTCTGCTATGTCTCTTCTTTACATTTTTCTTCTCATTGTACACTCTTTGCTTTGGAGATCTCATCCATCATCTCTATCTAGACATCTTTCAAATGCACATCTCCAGATTGTCCTCTCCATTGACCCATAGCCTCACTTGTCCAGCTGCTTGAAGATTATTGTCTGTCTACCCAGATGTCCCACTGGCTCTTCAGCCTCAGTGAAATAGATCTCATCTTCCCTTTCAAACCATTCTTTCCTCTTTCTCTCTGTTTTAATAAATTACATTTTATTTTTAGATCTACATTCTCTCTCTCCCTTTGTCATCCCTCAACCATTGAGTTACTGTGATATTGATAGAATCAGTGTTTTCTAAACTTCTTTCCTCCCACCCACAACACAGGGAAATTTTACCTTCAAGAAGATAAATCTTCCACTTGAATGTGATAGGCTTCAGCTCCATTGATCAGCTTCCTTCTCCACCCTCCCCCGTACCCTGCCCCAGCCAACATGGACAAAGCTGCCCCAAGATATAATGTGGTTTACCTGATACAGGTTCCAGGTCCCAGCCTTGTGGTGTCTGGGTCTTTCGGACTTGGTGGGTGCCTAAGACATAGACAATATCCAAGGCCATGGGTAGCCAAACCCTTATGGCATTTTAACCAGATGTGTTTCTAGATATGGATACAAGAAGAAGAAGAAGAAGAAAATCCCTGTTATAAACACATATAGTCAAGTAAAATAAATTCCCATCTAATACATAACACAAAAAATATCCACAACATATATATCTCAATCATCTCTCTATGGGGAGATGGGTAACATTCTTCTTTCTTCATATTAATGGAACTCACATCCTCTTAGCAACTCACATTTGAAATCGTGGAGTTATCTGACTCTTAAACGTCTCTCACCACTTGTTGGTGGCAGTCTCAGCTTCCATATTGTGATGAGATACAAATATGAAGCATTCTTAAGTCATTGAATATCTCACAAAAGATGTTTACTTTGTCTTAACACAGCAAGAATGCATCAAGAATACAGTGGAATATAGTTTCTCTGAACACAAACCCCAGCCCATCTCCATAAAGAAACACATTATTTTGCTTGACTATACATGTTTATAACAGGGATTTTACTATCATGGTTGTTATTTATTACTGTGATTATTGTGTCTATATCTGGAAACACATCTGGTCAGTATGTCACAAACTCCCCATGATATTAGGCCTTAGGCACCCACTAAGTCTGAAATATCCAGACACCTCAAGGCTGAGAACTTTCATGCCCCTGAATGATCAGGAAACTGCATCAGGGAAGCCAAGACCAACCAGGTGTCAGAGGCAACTTTGTCCTGAGCCTCCCCCATGTTGGCTGGGTTGTGATGGCATGGTGAAGAAGGAAGGTGAATCAGGGGAAATTAAGTCACTCACATTTGAGAGAGTATTTTTTTTTTTAGGTAACACCTCTCCCCCACCCTCCTATCCCATCCCATGTTATGGGTGGGAGAAAAAAGATTGCTTCAGGGTGCCATCATGCCACTGATATCTGATTGGTTGCCAAACTCCCCTGAATCTATTTCCACCATGTTTCTCAGAAGCAATCCTCTTCTGTTCCTGCTGTCAGGGTTCAGGCCCTGATTGCCAATATCCTGGCTTACTCTAATAATCTCATAACATCTACCAGTTTCCACCACTTAACTTCCAATTTATCCTACCAAATGAATCTTCTAAAAGTCCTGATTGTATTATAGGGAGGTGGGGATAGTACAGAGTTGAAAAGGAGACAAAAAAAAGGAAAAAAGCATGTTCTAAAATGTGAATTTCTTGGTGTTCCCTGTCATTTCATTTTATGTGGATAGTTGTGGGGGTAGGAAAAAGTGGGTGTTGGTTGTCTTATGGAGGTAGAGAGCTGGAAAGATTAAGAAGCATCTGGAAGGAGCTCATGTGTGTTGATTGGTGGTTAACTTGAGTGTAAAGTAGGGAAAAGAGAAAGAGTGGTGAGCATTAGTAACTGCATGAATTCATGGAAATTAGGCAGCAAAAGTATTATGAAGAAGAAGAGTTGTAACAGAGGAACCTTTGAAAATGATTTGAATTATTTCATGTCATGGGTATGGAGGCTAAAGGGATCTCTTAATCAGTGGCTTCTGTGAATGTTGGGGATACCTTAACAGGGTTAGGGGAGCGTTCAATTCCTTTGTCATGACAGCAAGTTGGATCCATGTTAAGACTAAAAAACCTGCATGCCTTACTGTGAAATTCCTTTTCATAAACAGGCATCATCAAAAGTATATGTAGAACAATTCACCTCACCTTGCTAGGGCTCTGTTTCTTCATCTATAATAAGAGGATTGCATTATATGTAATCTCTGAGGGTCCTTCAAACTTTGCCTTTCATGATTCTCAAGGCCCAGGTCCAAAGCCACCTCCTTTCTCCATAAATATATACAACCCATTCAGGAGAGAAGACAAACAATCACATCTCAGAGACTTTTAAAGAGAAAGATTTCACAAAATTTTCTGAGAATTTGCCACATTCAAGAGTATTTGTTTCTGTTTGTTTCTCAATCTAGCACCACTGGTACACTTGGGACTGCTGGAAAGAAACTAAAGTTATACAGAGAAATATATTTTTGAATTTACTACTTGTGACTTCCTTATTTCAGATGACTCATGTATGAATGCAACACTGACCTTTAAACATCTTACTGGGATGTGTTGAGAAATAAACAAAGCAAAATAATAAACAACCAGCCAAGCATTGTACTTTTAATTTGGCTTGCTACTGTCTTATAGTATGTTGATTTGCTGAATATAATTTGTCTTGTTAGAGTTGCCACTAGACAGGAAACCACCAGACACAAGCAGCAAAGTTTAATGGGGCCACCTTGTAAACATATTTTTAATAAACAAATGAACACACATTTCTGAATTTTTGTTGTTTTACGCTTGAAATCTGAGAATAAAAATAACCAATGCATGACTGTGATATTCAAAGCAATAAAGAATAGGTTAGCGATGTGAAACTGGTTATTTGTCATTGAGATTGAATCTCAAATAGAGGATTGGAGCAATAGAGGCTGGGTGGTGTAAGGGAAGGAGTGCTGGTTTTTTGAATCAGGAAGACTAGAGTTCAAATGTTGCTTCTGGCATTTACTATTTGTATGACCCTGTGCAACTCACTTAATTTCTGCATTCTTCAGACAGTCAATTCATCATTCAACAAGCATCTATTAAGTACTTGAATGTGCTTAATAATATGCTAGATATTGAAGAGGCTGCAACAAAAGCAAAAATAATTTCTATCCAAAATAACCTTACATTCTATCTGGGAGAAACAAATAAGTACACATGTAGTTGAATACAAAATATATAAAATTTGAATTATGCGAGGGATGATATTGGCAGCTGTTGGGATGAATAAAGGCTTCACCAGTATTGAATCTAAGAATATTAATATTACTACTACTACTACTACCACTGCTACCATCACTACCACCACCACCACCACCACCACTACTACTACTACTACTACTACTACTACTACTACTACTACAGGGAAACTGAAGGAGATAGAATGACTTGACCAGGGTCATATAACTCATAAATAAATGTATGAGGTTGGATTTTAATTTGGGCCTTTCTGACTCTGAGTACAGGGCTCCATCCATTTTACCACCTAGTTGCCGGTTCTTAAAACTGTGGAATTGGATATTTTAAAATGTGAACAAAGTCATTATTGAATGAAAATACAAATATCATTTCTCATTTAGTGACTTTTCTGTACTGTTGTAGGGTCTTCATCAAGGAACATGTTGGCTGCTTGAATGTAGACTAATGAAGGACTCTATTTAGACCGTAGCTTCCAGCCATAAAGTGGGATGTTCCCTCTGTACTCTGCCATGGTGAAACTATACTTGGAGAATTCAGTTTGTTCTGTGTACCACATTGTAGGATGGATATTGTTAAGGTGAAGAACACCCAAAGGATGGAAACCAGAAGGATAAAGGACCTTATTATGCCTGTAGCATTCCTTCTCACTCTCCTAAGCCCCAACTTGCACTTTTACTCATGGGTTTGGTCCTGAAAGGGGCAACTACTTTCAGAGTCTGAGAGCATCTCCTACTCTTTTAAAACAACAGCTTATAAGCCTCTACCAGCATGCTTCCTATTAACAATAATTCAATAGACTCATTTAGCTCTGAGCAAAAGCAATTACTCAAATGGCATAGCAAGAACAGTAATTATAAATCATTCTCCCTATAAACCTGCTGGAGTACATTCTCCCACAAATGCACACACTATGTATGTGAGAAAATAGGCTCAAACTTAAAATACAAATGTAGTGAGGCATACTTGTAGGAAACGCATGGAGATGAAGATGTTCAGCTCTAGAACTTCAGGGCTTTGATGTCTTTTCTCTATAGAACCTTATGAAATTCATTGATGTGTGGAGAATCTGTGCTGACTGATTGTTCAGCTGGACTTGTTTTTCACAGGGCATGTCTCTCTGTTGAACAGGTTAACCTGCTGGACTCTATGGGTTGGCTCTTTGGTGGGCAGTTGTAGCATCTACCACATCCAGCTTCAGATGTAGCTTTAATCATCTACTGTGATGCTTCTGTGCTCTTCAGAGACTTCTACCCAAGGACTGGGAAATCTTTTCCAGTTCTACTCCTTTGGCCCTCAATTCTTGAGTCTAGTCACTTCCCAGGCAGGAATTGGGAGAGTCAAAGGTTAACCTTTCCTTTCAATGACTTCCTGAATCAATACCGGGTCTCTTTGGTGAGAGAGCTAACCCTAACTCATGATGACCATCAAGTAAATTTCTCAAATCTTTATCTTTAAATTTTTAAAAAATATATAATTCATTTTCTTATTTTCCAATTACATATAAATATTTTTAAATTAATTAATTTAATTTTAATTTTTAACATTCACTTCTGTAAGCTTCCCCTCCCTCCCTTCTCCCCAAGCCAGGCATGAAATTTGATAAAGCCTCTGTATATACAGTCTTATTAAACATATTTTCATATTTAGTCATGTGGTAAGGAAGAATCAGAATGAATGGCAGAAACTATGAGAAAGAAAAAAACCCAAAATAAAACAGAAAGAGAGTATACTTCAAACTGCATTCAGACTCCATGGTTCTTTCTCTAGATGCCAAATTTTTATTTTAGCAGGCTGAGCTGTAACCAAGCAATGGCCATTTGCTCAATTGTTATCAAGTAGATCTCAGGTTCAAGATTCTCCAGTTTTAGTAAAAGCTCAGATTTTCTTATTTGTTTTTGAAAATGAGTGCTTGGGAAAAAGGTAAAGTCTATACATGTCCTTGGGCTCATCATCTCTCTTATTAAACTTTCTATATGCAAATGAAACATTCACAGTCTCACATCCTTTATAAGGTTTAAAATTATCTATTTACACTTGAAAGAAACTCATCTTCTACTAAATATAAATATAGCCTGAGTGGTATGTGCTCTTATAGCTTATCATCTCTGTGGCTCACTTCTTAAGGCATCAATTTGCTGAAGTCTGAAAGAGGCACATTCTTACAACTCTATGCTACATATGGGTATGTTTAGTGAGAAAGAAGTAAAAGTTCAGGGGCTTATGATATCTGAAGTCAAGATCTTTTTGTTATTTATCATATGGAAGAAAAATTATACTCATTTCTGTTTTGCACCAGAGGAAAGAACAGAAAGCAATGGGTAGAAGTTGCAAAGGGACATGTGTTGCTGTTATAAACTTGCTAACAGTGACAGTTATCCCAAGGTGGATTGGGATGCCTGGAGAAGCAGTGACGTCCTCCTCTCTGAATGTTTTTAAACAGCATTAGAGTAATGGATCCCAATGACTTTTGTTCATCAAACCTCTTTAAACTAAAAACAAACCAACAACAATGCATTGAGAACCCCCAGAGTAACTTGATATACAATTCAATATAATAGATTTATTCATTTTGTGTTTATATTAACTATAATGATAACTTCTGCCTCCAAAAGTTCCAAATTATAATTTACATTATATATTACAATCATGAAATATTATTTTATCTATAATTATGAAAACTAAATGTAAAGTTATAAAACTCTAACTGCAAAAATAATTGTTGTTGTTTACATATTTAATTTATGTCTGATTCTTTGTGACTCCATTTGGGGTTTTCTTAGCAAAGATACTGAGTAGTTTGCCATTCCTTTTCCAGTTCATTTTACAGATGAGGAAACTAGGGTAAACAGAATTAAGTGAATTGCCAAAGGATGCACAGCTAGTAAAATGTCTAAGGTCAGATTTGAATTCAGGAAGAGGAGTTTTCCTGACTCCAGACCTGGCTGCGCCACCTTGATATAAAATTTTATGTGGGAAATGCTGTAAGACTTTACAGAAATAATCCCACAAAACCTCATATACTTACCATTCAAATCATGACAGAAACAAACCTATAACACTTCAAACATACATATGTTAGTTGTCAAAGAGGAAAAATATACTTCTCACATAATTGGGTGGGGCAGCTATGTGACATAATGGAGAGAGTACCTGATCTGGAATCAGGAAGACTCATCTTCCTTAGTTCAAATATGGCCTCTGACACTTACTAATTGTGTGACTCTGGGCAAGTCACTTAATCCTGTTTGCCTCAGTTTACTCATCTGGAAAATGAGCTGGAGAAGGAAATAGCAAACCACTCCAGTATCTTTCCCAAGAAAATCCCAGATGGGGTCACAAAGAGTCAGATATGACTGAAAAATGACTGAACAAGATGCACCTGGCATTGTATGAAGTACTATGAATATGAAGAAAGGTGAGAAATAGCTCCTGCTCTCAAGGAACTAACTATCTAATGGGGCAGACAGCATGCAACCAAATATATACAAAGAATGACATGTATACACACACACACACACACACGCACACACACACAGGATCAACTGGAGATCCAGGCAAAAACCATATGCATGCTACAACAGAGAAACTCAGGACAAAAGTTTCCTTTCTTGCTCTGAAGGCAAGAGCTATGATGCAGTTATTACATTATTAACAATAATACACCAGAACACCAGGCCCAGGGGGTTATTTTTTGGCAAGGCCTCTTACCTCAATCAGTCCTCTATTAAGACAACTCTGCTGGAAATTTCACTAATGTTCATGGGGATGGAGTGATGTTGATCAGGTAGTCTCTGATCAATGAGATGAGTTATTCCAATCACCTTGACAAGATAACAAGGTATGGGTCTTTGTATCCCTAACACCTGGCTGTAAAAGCAAGGACCCCAACATACACAGGGGGGCCTGCTATCACAGGCTCTTTGATCTGCTTAACTATAAAGAAAGACAACTTTTGAGGGGTCAACAATCACTTTAATCAAGCACATAGTTCAGGCGAAAAAGTCAGCACCCTTAACTTCATAGAAAATATAGAGAAATCAAAATCAACAGACATGGTTTCCAACTGTCTGACATAAACAACATGTACATCATAGATCAATAGACAGATCCAACTGTCTGACCATTACATATATACATGGTTACCAGAGACAGAAGCATCAACATCTGAGTTTTCAAAGCTGGTGGATCTGCTTAATAGCTTCCCAGAATCTTATCTGGCACACAAACCTTCTTCCAAAACTAAGCCACAAAGTAAAACCTCACCACAGAGTACTTATACATTTTTCAGAGCCAGAGGGCATCACAACCCTTGAGGATTAGTGCCTTATTAACAAAAGGTGTGTGCCTTCCTACAAATTTTCCCAGGCCCATTAATGGGTAGGGAAGCTCTTCCATCTTCCCATTAATAAACAAAATTATATGAACCACAAGCAAAAATGCATTAATACACTAGTACAGTGCCTGGCACCTCTGAATGCCTATTGACTGATGGATTGTCAATTTGCACTTGCTCTTTGATGTTTTCCTTTTTAACTGTTTTTAAGGACTGTATTTTTTTGTGGGCTTTAATTAAAAGTACAACGGTGGTTTGCATGCTATGTAGAAACAAAATGTATCAATAACATTCCTTTTCTAAAAGATATTTGAAATGGGATTTTTAAAAATAATGTTTTGAGTAATATTCTTTTTATTAGTTCATTTAGAAGTGAGAGGGACAGTTGATTAATTTCATAATTGTTTCATTGATTACAATGTAGCATTTGTAAACTACCTAGGTTTAAATATTGACAGATTATGAAAAGCATTAAGACACACAACCAGTATTTGGATTTCCAATATTATTCTTGCAGTGGTTACAGATTACTTTTGCTGGTTGTTTATTATATCAAGAATCAAAAATGTTCCCACTCTATAGAACTATCCCCATTTTATTGCCCCCAATTATCCCTCATGAAATGTGAAATTATATACAAATATGATCTCAGACTTCTTAAGGCTGAATGAAAAGTGCACTGTGCAAGCTGGACAACTAAATTCCTTTGGAGTTGCATTAATGTCCTCCTTAACTGACAGATGAACCTATTCTTATGATAAAAGAGGCTTTTGCTTTCATCTTTCCCAATGAGTAGTATTTCTTCAGTTTTTCTGGGATTTATTTTGAGAGTGAAGTAGTATTCATCTAGACATAGGTTTCAAAGAACAGAGGGGACAAGTAAGACACTACTCTCCTTTGAATATCCTGTACCCTACCTACAATCATAAATACCCTAAGTTTCTGACATATCAATACCTTAAAAGTAGATTTTTCAAGTCTCTGGTTCTATAAACAAATTCCTCAATAGTGTTTTCTTCTGAAGTTGTGTGCGTATGTGTGTTTATCAACATATATACATATATTCTATATATACATACACACATATATATACACATATTATACACACATACATACACATACACACATACATAGAATGATTTTCCCCTATGTTCAGCTGCTCAAGTTATCAGTAACCCAAAGATATCATGCAGTCACCTCATTTATTCACCTGCTAAAATCAAAATGATGCCAGCCCCAGGTCTTGCCCTAACTTAAATCAAGAAAGAAGATAATTTAATTTCAGGGAATGCCTCTTTCCTCCCTCCCCAGTGTGCAGGAGGATGGGATTCTTTCTCTAATAAGGTTAACTGGAGTCTTGTGGTAGTTGTCTTAAGGCTTGTGGACAAGCTGAAGATTTATGCCCTTTCCTCCTCTCTGTGACGACTGCAAAGGGAATCACAGAACTGCAAACTGGAATACCTCCAGGTTATTCATTAATTTAAAATTGGTGGTTCAGAAAGTGCTTGAAGATATAATATCCTGAGTTGGATATATGCTTTTATGGACATTTTGAAATTCGGAGGATTATATTCCCACATTGCATCCTTCCATGTAAATCCTTCTACAATTTCATAATGGTGGTTCATGAGAGTTTCTTCAAAATGACTAACACCTTTATCAGTTGGGTTCTGATAACCTCAGGATCCAGAATCTGCCTTTGTGAGCAAAGGAGAAGCATTAAAACCTTGTGGATATTGATATTTATCTTTTTATTACATTTTTCAAGACAACTTTCAAAATGTAAATATCTGAAATTTAGAGAAAAAGCTACTTTTTCATTTTGCATGTGTGTGGAGGTTATGGATTATAGATAGTTAATAAGTACAAATATTTTTTAAATCAGCCCCCAGAGCAATGCAAGTTTTAGATTTATTTCTAATTCTAAAAGTTTTTTGTTTTGTTTTTTAACTTCTGTCAAGGGAGAGTAGCAATTTGGTATTGTCAAGAAGAGAGGAAGGTCCCCAACTCTACTGTACTCCTCCAGTTTTGGTAAGTAAGTTTCTTGGGTGATTTATATAGATACAATGTCAATAGGCAATGCATGACAAGAATTTAAAGGAATTTTTTCACCCTAACCCAAACAGCAATAGATTTGATGGAGTTGTTCTGGGAAAAAAGAAAATGAGCTCAAAATATACACATGATCTACATGCTTTGATGGTTGGCTGGGTGCAGCTGTGGATTTGACTCAAAGAAAAGCTGAAAAAAAACCTGAGATGATGGGTCACACACCAAAATAACCTGTGACCACTTTTCTGTGGAGAAAATGATATACGGTAATTCTAATTCCACAGAGGACCAATCAGGTGGTGGCAGCAAAATGGAGAATGATCCAATTTCAACAATAACTCAGCAGAAAAGTATTAAGGGGCAATTTTGGTAGTCAAGGTAGATTTGAACTGGGATATAGTCCTAGGTGTATATATTGCCTAGCTATTTATATTTCCTCCTTGGCATATGTTTCCTGGCGACATGTTCTGACTGAAAAGTTTTTCCTCCTACTAGTGTCATGGAAATCAGTGGGAGAGTATACCCCTGAATGTGGGGGGTAGGGATGAAGGAAAAGGCTTTATTCACCTTGCTATTCTGTTTAATTAAATGACTTTTTCTATCAATTAATATGTTTCTTGTTTTGGTCTGGTAAAAAAAAAGAAACATTGGTGGAGGCTCTTAAGCTGTGACTTGGAATAGATTCAATCCAAAATGTTCCTCAAACCTTAGAAAACTTTCAGGTGTCATTTTGTGGACAAGGAGCTGGGGAATGATGTTAGAGTCTGATGACTTTGTTAAAACCAATAATGGTCTTCTTCATGAAGCCAGCCTTCTTCATTTCTTTAGGTGAATGTCTACAGAAGACATATTTTTCTATTGCAGTACAGTCTTCTAGTAGAAATCAGTAAAAAAAAATCACCACAAAATATGTGACAATACAAATTAATAAATACTTGGAGTATAGAATACGACATCATCTGAAAAAGCTCCAGGCTTCATGTCTCCTAATGAACCCTGCACAGAAGATAGTAGGTAAAATTATTTTGACTTTATTTATGTCTAGAAAGGCCATTAGTAAATAAAAATGTGCAGTCAGATTATCTCTACCATAAATTATTTCCTAGGAATAAGTTAGCAGGATCTGGAAGTTAGAGGATTTTTTTCAGTCCTCTGGAGAGTCTTTAATGGAGTCATGCTTTAGTATACCAATTAAATATAGTCCAACAAGTATTGCTTGTGAGATGTAAGGAACCATGCTTTCTTATCTGGGGATACAAAGATGGGAAAGAAAAACTGACCCTACCTCTAAAGAGCTTACCTTCTATTAGGGGATAAAATATGTACACAGATAAGTAGGTAGAAGATAATTTAAGGAAGGAGTGAACACTAAATACTAAGGAAAAAATATTTCCTTCACTTATTTGCTTAAGTCATGACATGAATATGCCTTCAGTCCTCAAAGACCATAGCTACAGAGTACAAGCATTGAAAGGTTTGATCAGCCTGGAAAAGTTTTACATTCCAGTCAAGTGAAATGCTAGATTTATATAGTATTTTCAGGTTTAGAAAAGTGCTTTACAAGCCAGATGGAATGCAGAATAAAGTAGCCTCAGAAATTTTGTGCAGATTTCAAAAGTGTACAATATATGTATTCTCAGGATGGATCTTAAGTTTGGAGAGATTGACTCAATGGATTTACACATCTTGGGATGTAGCTTATTCTTTCTTTCTTTGTACTTCAGAGGACCCATTTCTTCTTAATTTTTATTTTATTTTTTACTTATGACTTAAACAATCCTCCCCAAACTTGAGGAAGCACACACTCCAGTCTTCTTTTCAAACCCAGACTAGTCTATTACTCTCTGAACCAGGGGTGGGGAACCTGGGGTGATTTGTTCTGTGAAATTTGGATTCAGTCAAAGGGCCGTACTTGAGGATCTAGAGGGTCACATGTGGTCTTGAGGCTTCAGGAACCCCACCTTGAGGCCTGGAAAATTTCTCCATGTTTTCCCCCTACCCCAGGTCCTCACCTCCCCAGTCATGCCCCACACCCTCACACTTCCATAAATACTCCTATGTGCTTTTCAATTTCCTTTTATATAACATCTTCTGCTATTAGAATATAAGCATATTAAAAGCATCTAAATACATATTATATATGTATTAAATAACAAATGCTTAATACATAACAAATACTCAATAAATACTCCATTTAACTATCTATTGGCAAAGTACTGAGATCACAGGTCTTAGAGATGGAAGGGATATTTGACATCATTTTCAACTCTCTCATTTTGCCCCTAAGTAAATGAACATCAGAATAGTATTTAGGGTTTCTATTTGTTGTTCCCAAGGGCATACTGGTAAATGTGTAACCACTATGTTGATGGGAGTGGAAAGAGAAGAATGTATGCACACAAACTTAAGTTTAATCTGCATTATTAACACTTTCTTAAGTCTGGACAATCAACAAAACAACAAACCAGGCCCTTATTTGTAGCCATTGTTGAGTTCCGAGGTGTAGATATTCCCACTGAAAATTTCAATATCAGTTCTCCTTGGTTAGAGCTGATTGCAGCACATCCCTGGCATCTTTCACTTTTGCTATATTGCTTGCCCTTTTTCACTCCTATGTTTCCTTGATGTTTTCTATATTTCTGGTTGGCAAGAAATATTTGGCAATATGTTACAGTAGACTATGTGTCTCTCCATTGGGTCAATTGTAGTTTTGATTCTATTAACAGTGTTACTGGGAGACTATTAACATTTTAAAAATGGGTTTTTATATTAGAGAACAGCTTGAGATTCCCAAAAACATAGTACTTTTCCAAATTCAATCCAACCTGCTCTTTTCTTCCTCATTTCTGAATCTACCTCATTGTGTATCTGTAATGCTTCTCTAAGATATTCATATTGATAGATTAATCAAATGACTCATGGTAACATGGAGATGATCCTGCCTAGAGGTAGAACATAAACTCTCACAGGTTCCAGTAAGCTAGGACAGCTCTGAACAAGGCCTTAGTAGAAGACCATGTCTGTTTTTCAAGGGCCAGCTTCCTCAAGTACAAGGAAACTCACCATCAGTAGATTGGTTAATAGGTGACAGATTCTTTAGCCATGGCAAAACATAAAAATAAGTCTGATCTTTAAAAATAAATTCTGTATTAGAAACTTAAAATGGAACATCAGAAGAAACAGTAAATTTTCTTTGTAGCTATTTATATTTAAATTAATTTCAAAGTACAAAAATACTATTTTAGTTAATCCCTCAATGTCTCCTTCAGAATTCATTTCCTATTCTTTCTCATTTAATTTTCTTCATATGACTATGGTTAGTGTTTCTGCTCTCCCAACCTACCCCACCCCCAACCCCACCATATGTATTGTGATATAAAGTTCTTTCTAGATTAGAAACTAAGTTTATCCAGAAAAAGGGACAGAATGTTATGGTGGGAAGAGGGCTAGGTTTAGAGTCAGAGGAAGGGGGTTTGAGCTCTCACTCAGCCACTTCCTACTTTTGGCTCCTTGAGAGGTCTCTGGTTCTCCATTTATCTTTAAAGCATTTGAGTTAAATAGTCTCTAACATCTTTTCTAACTCAAAATCTATGATTTATGATTTCTTTGGATTTTTAATATCTGTCCATTAAAGAGAAAAATCTAACAGGGATAAGTGTCAAGACTTCCATTAAGGTTCAAAAAGTCAATGACACAAGAATGGGAGAGGAGAGCTAGGACTATTGAACCATTCCTGAGGGAAAAAATGTGAGGGGTTTAGGGAAGTAACTACAAATTCACTCTGAGTTAACAATGTAAAAGAGCAGCCCAGAAAATTAATATGATATTAGGTAATACCAGTAGAAATATACTGCACAGAATAAGGCAGATGATAATTCTAATATAGCCTGCCATGTTTAGACTATGTTTGCAGAGTTGCCTTTACTTCTGAGCACTACATTTTCAGAGGTACATTACTAAACTGGAACTCATTTGAGATGTTAAGGGGGCTAATGTTTATGTGAAATTACATGAAGATGCATTGAAATAATTGGGGATGTTTATCATGGAAAAGTTAAGCCTTAGGAGAATCAAACCATCTTCATGCTTTTCAAATATCTAACATTCACATATGGAGGAAGGATTAGATTTTTTCTGCTAAACCTCAGACGCTACAACCTCTACCCCATGACTTGAAGTTACAGAGAGGAAGATTCTATATCTTTGCATACTCCCAGTGTCTACCCAGAGTCTGATACAAAATACTTGGTTATTAATTGTTTGTTGACCACAATGAAGAGAAAACACACTTTCCTCTTTTCTTTGAAAATAAGGAAACAGGCATTTATTAAGCACCTACTTGCTATCTGTCAGGCACTGTGCCAAAAGCTTTATAAATATTATCTCATTTAGTCTTTACAACCATGTGAGGCAGGTGCTATTATTATTTTATAGTTGAGGACACTGAGATAGATAGAGGTTAAGTGACTTCCCCATTTGCACACAGCTACTAAGGTTGTACAGTGGTCTGAGGGCAGATGTGAAGTCAAGTCTTCCTGAGTCTGTGCCTCCTCATCCCAGGTGAAGGACTGTGCTTGTGGAAGTATGAAGAACTGTCATATATGGCTGATGTTTTGGCTAAACTCACTCAAGTATTTTTCCCTTTCTTTCCTTCCTTCTTTTCTTCCTTTCTTCTTTCCTTCCTTCTTTCCTTCTTTCTTTCTTTCCTTCCTTCTTTCTTTCTTTCCTTCTTTCTTTTTTTCTTTCCTTCCTTCTTTCTTTCTTTTCTTCTTTCCTTCCTTCCTTCTTTCTTTCTTTCCTTCCTTCTTTTCTCTTTCTTTCTTTCTTTCCTTCTTTCCTTCTTTCTTTCTTTCCTTCCTTCCTTCTTTCTTTCTTTCCTTCTTTCTTTCTTTCTTTCCTTCCTTCCTTCCTTCTTTCTTTTTTCTTTCTTTCTTTCTTTCTTTCCTTCTTTTCTTTCTCTCTCTCTTTCTTTCCTGTTACAGGGAATGGCTTGCTGAAGAAAGGGAAAAGATATATTTGGAAATGAATGTGATTAAAAACAAAGGCTATCAATAAAATAAAGTAAATCCTTGCTGAAATGAAATGAGGCATTTTCTAACAATTATCAAGATCCCAAATAAAATGGGTTGTGTTATAAGAAAGTAAGTTTGTTATTGCAAGTGAGTATCCATTTGAGTTCATTGCTCTGATAGTTGTCTAATTAGAACTCTGAGATTACTCAGCAACAGAGACTCTGCATGTTTTGGTCACAGTAGGCAGAAGTAGGAGCAATGAGTACCAGTCAAAGAAAGGTGATTTCAGTTTGAAATTACATGAGTAAGAGAAGGGGATGGATATGAAGGATGTTGCAGAGATAAAATTGAGTAGAAGGGGTGACGATTCATTATGTGGAATGAAAAGAGTGGGAAGTAAAGGATAACTCTAATGTTACAAAACTGGGTAACTGGAAATACATAAAAAACTCTCTTAATAATATATATGTATGTGTATATATATGTATGTGTATATATATGTATGTATATATATGTGTATATGTATGTGTGTATATATATCTGTATGTGTATATTATATGTATGTATGTGTGTGTATGTATACACACACACACACACACACACACAGAAAGAAAACTTTCTTAACTATTAATGCTCTCTAAAAGTAGAATAAACCATGTTGGGGAATTAGTTCCAGTCTTGAGAGGTCTTCAAGTGAAGGTTGGATGGCTACCCAATGGGAATTTTGTTAAGGTATGAATTAGATTCAAAATTTATGAGGTCACTGCAAAGTTTCTTCTGAGACTGCATGCTTCTAGATAATCTTTGTTGTCTGTATCAAATCTATGATTTCCTAATTCTTTAACTAGGTTTTTGTTCTTGTTCAGTCACTTCAGTTGAGTCTGACTTTTCATCACCCCATCTGAGGTTTTCTTGGCAAAGATACTAGAGTTTGCCATTTCCTTCTCCAGTTCGTTTTATAGATGAGGATCTGAAGCAAACAGGATTAAGTGACTTGCCTAGGGTCCTACAGCTAGCAAGTGTCAGAGGCTGAATTTGAACCCAAGAAGAAGAGCCTCCAGGTCCAGCACTTTATCTACTGCCCCTTACTGCCCCTGTAATTAGATAACTTGACACAAATGTCTCAGTGATTCTCAGACATCTGAAGACATTCATTCAGAAAGGGAGAATTTTCAAAATCAAAGAAATAGCACCCTAGCCGTATCATGTACTCCTACCCCATCTCAAATTTCTCTTTCTTATTTCTCTGCCTGTTTGACATTTCCAACCACCTATTTGATAATTGGATATTTCCAACTGGATATCCTGTGGGCATCAAGAACACAAGTCCAAAAGAGAATTCATTATCACTTATCCCAAACTCACCCCTCTTTCTACCTTCCCTATTTTTCTTGAGGGCACCACCATCTTTCCAGCTACCTAGTTTTGCAACATTGGGGTTATCTTTACTTCCCACTATTTTCATTCCACATAGTGAATCGTCAATTCTATCTCTGCAACATCCTTCATATCCGTCTCCTTCTCTTACTCATGTAGCTACCACTTATTACCCTTATCAGTCCTTGTCACCCTTCATCTATTTCATTGCAAAATCCTCCTTATTTTTTGCTGTCTTGATTATCTTTCATCTCCAACGTATCCTCTACATAGCTATCAAAGTGAGCATTCCTAAGCACAAATCTCACCATTTCACTCTCAAACGCAAGAAGTTCCCTACTGCCTCTAGGACAAAATAAAAAATCCTTTGTTTGGCATTTAAAGTCCTTCAGAGTCTGGCTCCAGCTTACCTTCTGGGACTTATTATATGTTAATTCCCTTTGCATATTCAACGGGCCAGCCAAACTACCCTCTCTACATCAACTCCAGCACTTTTTAGAGGAGAAGATGAAAACCAATCCACTGCCTGGCTGACTCAAAGATGATGGCTCTGAAGGGGACTGTTTATACAGTGCAGCTCCTAGGTGCAATGTAAAATGCCCATTCTGCAATCTCTCAAGTAGCTCATCGGTTAGGTGTTTAAGCCTAATGTGATGCCCAGGATCTTGTGGATCCAGAAGTTTATGTCTTTTCTAAAGGGACTTGTGAGAGTCTTTTGTATTTAACATTTCTCCTGCAGAATGAATGGATGAGAACAATTTACTCCAACAGACATGAAGGCAGATGAAACAGGCGCTATGGAGCCCTTAGAGCTTGGTCAGACACTGAATATACCAAGGTCATCCACTGCATCCCGGGCTAGTCATCAGTCATCTTGACTTTCATTTTGGCACAGGACTTTAGTGACTCTGGGAGAGGGAGCGAGGCTAAGGACTTTGTGCAACTTTGCCTCATTTAAATCCAGTTCACACTCAAGTCAACATATCTCCCCGTGATATCACTGGTCCTCTTAAAAAAAGTGAAGGACACACATAACAAAGAATTTTGACTTTATTCTGTGAGAAAACTGGAAGACGAAACATCAGGTAAAATTAGTCAAACTCATAAAACAAAATAAAAGAGTCAATTCACATTTGGTGTTATATCAGTGAAACATCTGGACAATTGATGTTTTTGCTAAATTAGCTAAATTGACCAGATGTACCAAATTCTTGCTTCAAGTTCAGTTTGGCCAGAATACCATACATAGGATGTGAAGGAAAATACAAATGAATGGAAACAGAGGCTCAAATTACATGGAGCTTAATTTTATGACATTGTACCTAGTATCGTGATTTCAAATCCTGGGATGCTAATGAAGAAAATTCAAAAAGAGCTATCCTTTTTTTTTTTTTTTGGCAAAATCAAAAACAAACATAAATCTCTTTTATAGACCATTCTGCAGCATAGGTACTTTAGAGACTGTTTATGCCTGCAGGGAGAAAATAAAACTAAAGCTAATAAGAAGTGTTTTTATGCTTACTCAGGTCAAGGTTGCACCATCAGTGCAACCTCTGAATCAGTGGGATATAGCTAAAATTATTAAGTACCATGGTGCCATGAACTAGACCAGGAGGCAGCAGATCTGTGTTCAAGTCTCAGCCCTGATATTTACCAGCAATTTGTTTTGAAATTCTTTTTGCCTCCCTATATCTCAACTTCCTCTACTATCAAATATAGATGATAATATTTTCCCTATTTACCTCGAAAGGATGTTGAGAGGATCAAATGAGATGATGAATGGGAGCCACATTGTAAAAAGTAAGGCACTTTATAAACGCTGATTTTTAAAAATTGCTTTATAAACCGCAAATTGATAATATAAACATGATTTATTGTTACTGACTTTTAAATGCAAATGAAGTACCTTATGGATTGATAACTTGTTAAAAACTGTGCTGAGATTTCTAGTGGGAGAAAGTATGGTTGACATTTATAATTACTATTAGCAGCTACAAGGTTGTAGCCCATCTACCTGCCAATGTGTATTACAGTACCATTTAAACCAGATCTGCACAACTTGGCAGTAGGTAGGGGCCAGAATTAAAATAGACTAAACTTCTTTGGGCCACAGATAGTTTTTTAGCAGCTCACTTTCAAAATAAAGATATAATTAATGATTAAACTATTTTGCAAGTAAACCATATTTTTAAAAGGAGAAATTTCAATTAATATCAACTAATTACACTTATTAAGATTTTTATTTATCATGAAATCACGTTAATGTTTTAAAAACTACTTTGCTAAGGGGTCAGTACAAGTTTTAAAACATTTTTCAGGCTTTCTTACCATTTACGTGTGTGTGTGTGTGTGTGTGTGTGTGTGTGTGTGTGTGCGCTCGTCCTTTGTTGCCAAGGGAGCCTATGCCATCAGAGAAATGACATGACTTGCACTTGACTTTGTTTTGAGTGAGGGAGGGCTGTGCAGGTCACCAGCCTGACTTCTCCTCTGCAGCCATCTGAATCCAGTGACCAGATATTCATCAAGATGACTGGAGATGACCCAGGATAAGGCAATTGGGGTTAAGTGACTTACTCAAGGTCACACAGCTAGTGAGTTTGTCAAGCATCTGAGGTGAGATTTGAACTCAGGTCCTCCTGACTCCTGCACTGGTGCTCTATCCATTGCACCACATAGCTGCCCCTGTTTACATGTAGTAACGACTAAAAACACAGCAAAAAGATACATTAGACAGACTGACAATAGTTGGTTGGTTCAGGTTATCTGACAAACGAGAGTGTGCACAGTGGCAACCCACCTGCCAGGTTGCATAATAGGCACAATAGTGACCAGTGCA
The DNA here is from genome assembly GCA_028658325.1 of Potorous gilbertii. Lineage (NCBI taxonomy): Eukaryota > Metazoa > Chordata > Mammalia > Diprotodontia > Potoroidae > Potorous > Potorous gilbertii. The sequence goes on along the minus strand of CM053771.1, from coordinate 367,658,393 downwards.
AGGCAGGTTAAGCAGCAGGACAAAGCACTCATTACGTTTTTACTTTCTTTTACATCCTCTACCTTTCTCATGAGCCTTCAGAAATTCTCTGGTGGGTCTCAAGCAGCCTTCAGGCCATATGGTAAACATTTCCTAGTGACCAGATTGGGCCTTTCAGTCAGGTGATTTCACCTACAGAGGCTCCCTCCCTATTTCTTCTAGGATGGTCCTTAGCCTGGCCTTAAAAGCCCCCCTAATGTGACCCTGGTTTACCTCGCTCACTCCATTTCATACAAAATTCCCTTTATGGTACTACATTCTATCCACCCTGAATAGATGAGGAAACTGAGTCTGAGAGAAGTTAAATGATTGGCAGTAACTCAGATGGTAATTCATAATAGCCAGAATTGGAGGTCAGACCTTGTGATAAGTATAGCGCTTTTTCCACTACACAACACGTTAGTCTTTGACTTTTTTGTGTTATTTAAAATGTTAGCAAACTAAAGCAATGTGCATCTTGGAATTGCTTTTGAAGAGGACTTTGTAAAGGTGGATGGCTGACATGCTTGAAAATTACCTGAAATAATATGCTGAAATGAAGTAGATCCTTGAGTGAAAGAAGCCAGACAAATCCCCACACTTTGAGTACCTCTATATTTTAAAATAGGCCCTCAGCCCTAGTTCAACAATGCAAGCTTAATACTTTTATAGGGTCAACATTCAATGCACTGATGTGCTAAACACACTTGATTTAAGTTTCAAAGAGCTCCCAGTGTTTGAATGCCCTGTTTGAGTAAGTTAAGGAATCTCTTTTCTAACGAGTTTTACTTTATTTGATAGGAGAGTATAAAGAGATTAATATTTTTGTGAAGTTTGAGTGTTTGGTGGCTTATATTTACTGACCTTAAATCTCCTGTTTTAACCCCCCACCTAAATCCCCAATAAAGCCCCGGGTGAATGTATTCAATGCCCCTCAGCTAAAAATAAATGGCATGTGGGCACATCTGGCTTCTGTGAGCTCAACATAGCTGCTCTGTCGTCTCCCAGGGGTTTTATGTCCCCACCTACTCTAGGAGATTGCATCGACTACTGGCAATTAGCCCTAATAAGCCAGCAGGAGTTTCCTGTAGGGGGAAGCATTACTGACAATTGTAATTCCTATTAGCAGCTGCAGGGCTGTAGCCCATCTACCTGCCAAAGTGCGCTAGGTACCGCGTAAACAGCTTCTAGTGGCCAGATCAGCCCTTCCAGTCAGGTGATATCATGACGCAAGGGATTAAACTTTAGAATGTAATTAACTTCGTTTACATCAAGTATTAAGTTCAGAGCAACAAAGTGGTGGCTACAACACAGTGGTTAGTAAATTAGTAAGTTTGAGCTTCTCATATAACTCATTGTGGTCACCAGGCCGCTCAGGAACCTACAATGAGTCCCTGTTAACTCATCAGATCATGTGTAACCCCAGCTTTCCATTCAAGGTTTTCCATCAACTGGGTATAAATTTGCCTTTCTGACTTGAATTACCTCTGGAGCCTAATACAGAAATTTTGCTTTCACCAAACCAGCTCTCTCGCTGTCATTCTGTTCTCTTTTGCTATGCTCGCTCTCTGTGTTTGTTCTCTCAGAGTATAATAAAATCATACATTTAGAATCAGAAAGAACCACAGAATTCATCTAAACCAATCCTTCAATCTTCCATCGAGAATATATCATCCTTCCAGGCTCCCAAGTTGGATGACCTTGAAGTTATTCTCATCTCTATAATTTCCCTCACTCAACATATGCAATCAGTTGCCAGGCCTTGTCGGTTTTACAACAGCTCTCACATCTCTCAGACAGCTACCACACTAGTTAAGTGTCCCATAACCTCTTGCCTAGACTATTGAAATAGCCCTCTAATTGATATCACTGCCTACACTCTCTCTTCTAGACAATATAATCTCCACTCAGCTGTCCAATTGGTATTCCTAAAGCACAGATCTGACCATGTCATTCCTCTACTCAAAAAGCTCCAGTAACTCAATATATTATACTAGTGAAAAAATTGCAAACTCCTTTGTTTAGCATTCAAGGTCCTTCACAATCTGGATTCCGCTTACTTTTCCAAGTTTATTATATAATACTTCCTCCTTGCACTTTTAAAAAATAATTTATTTCTTGTTTTGAGTTCCAAGTTCTATCCTTTCTCTCTCCTTCACTCCCCCTTTTCCTCCCTTAATGTAAATGATCTGATATAGGTTATAAGCGTGCAATCATGTAAAACATTTCCATGTTAGTCATTTTGTGCAAGAAGAGTTGAACAGAAAAGGAAGGAAGGAAGGAAGAAGGAAGGAAAGTGAAAATAGTACGCTTCAGTCTGTATTCAGACAGCGCCAGTTCTGTCTCTGGAGGTAGATAACGTTTTTCATCATGATTCCTTTGGGACTGTCTTGGATCATTACAGTATTACGGTGAATAGGTAAGTCATTTGCAGTGGTTCACCATAAAATATTGCTGTTTCTGTGTACAGTGTTCTTCTGGTCCTACTCCACTTTGCTTCAGTTCATATAAGTCTTTCCAGATTGTTCTTTGAAATTGTCACACCCATCATTTCTTATAGAACAATCATTTTCCATTACCATCATATACTACAACTTGCTCAACCATTCCCTAGTTGATGGACATCCCCTCAATTTCCCATTCTTAGCCACCACAAAAAAAAACTGCTATATTTTTGTACAAATAGGTTTTTTTCCTTTTTTAAAATATCTCTTTGGGATATTGTCATAGCAGTGGTTTTGCTGGATCAAAGTTCTGTAGCACTTTGGGCATAGGTTCCAAATTGCTCTCCAAGCTGGTTGATTCGGTTCAACTCGACCAATAGTGCATTAGTGCCCTAGTTTTTCCATATCCCCTCCAATATATATCATTTTCCATTTTTGTCATATTAGCCAAACTGGTACCTTCATGTACTTTTTACTCAAACCAAACTATAGTACTTTCTGTTACCTAAGTACCCCTCCTCCAATTCATCTTGTGTTTGTTTTGTTGATTTTGTACATACACAAATGTGTACGTGTTGTCTCCCCTTAGAGAATATAAGTTTCTTGGGGGCAGGATTTCTTTATTTATTAATTTCAGACAAGGGGAGTGTGAGGTAGTTGCAAGTGCTTAGCATAGTATCTGATATATTAGTCAGTATTTAATACACATTTGCTGATTAATTCACTTATTTTAGAAGTAAAGGAACTGAGGCCCAGAGAAGTAATTTGTCCAAACTCACACAGGTGGTAAGTTTCAGAATCTGGATTTGAACTCAGATCCCAGCACTCTAATTTCAGCACTTTTTCTTCACTAATACACATTCCTTCCAGAAAGTTCCTCTTCTTCTTTTAGAAGAATCCAAATCTTATACTTTCTTCTAAGTCAAGCTATAGATTCATGTCCTCTATAAAATTTGCCCAGAAGAACCCAAATCTACTTCTCTGAATTTCCACATTGTGGTAGTCAGCATCATGCAATATTGCACAGAACTATTTATTTCCTCATGTAATCTTATAATTGTTTCATATACTATACATCTTTTTATTCCTAGATAGACTGTAAACTCCTACAGGTCAGAGATGGTGACTTCGAATTCCTTTGTATGTCCCACAGTACTAGGCACAGAGCTGGACGCAGAAAGATTTATTGACAGATTTTACTTTATTTTTTTAACTGTATCAAGTTTAAATAGTGCCATACTGGGTTTTGTGGAATAGGTTCAGCCACAATTCTGTATATTGGCTCACCAGATTCTCAAGCTGTGTAATTTCTCAAATACATCATTAAATAGTTGAACATAACAGCTTGGGTTTCCTTCAGGATGGGAAGAAAAATTTACATACACACAAGATGTAAAGATGTCCTACAAAGTCCTCTTCCTTTAAGACTGGCTACATTTACATATTAAAAGGGCAGGAATACCACTAAACTAGTATAAAAGATCCTTCATTCAGCAGATTTCTCTCTACCTACTCATCTATATAGGTGAATGGAAAAGGCTTATAAGTTAAAACCAAAACCAAACAAAAACTGGGGAACCCACAACCCAAGAGTTATTTGGTGATTATGGAGCAAACAGTCCTTTAAGTGGTTTATAATCTGGCCTTCAGGAATTAAAGTTGAGTAGAAGGAATGCTCACCAAAAGTTAGGGTGAGATCTGACAGAACCAAGCTCTTTGATCAGAAAGAGAAATCCAGAGAAAAGAATAACACTGACAACATAAATTTGTTGAGAGGACTGCTCTTTGTTCCAGTTTGACACCTGAAGTTCAGAATCTTTTCTAGAGAGATAAGAAGTTTCAGTGGCTAAGATTTTAAGGAAATAAAAAAGGAAAACCTAATGGGACACTATGCTGTACTTGGGGAGAGCTTTTACTTTTCTTAAAAAGATGGGAGGAAAAACCCCACACTTCAAAGGGCTGATGAGGAAGCAAGCTACTCAACCCTCAGTCGGAATGATGGACAGAAAGAGACACATGTTTTTAGATATGGTAAATATATGATTTTGTTTTTTTCTGACCATGATTATTTGTTACAAAGACGGTGGTTTTGCTTTGTTTTTTATTTGAGGAAGAAGAATTCAAAAGGGAGTTAGTGATACTGTTGCCAAAAAAGAAAAAGAAGAAAAGAGTCATTGGAACATTTTTAAAATGCAAAGAAAAGAAGGATGTTCAGGAGACAGAGACAAGCAGGAGAGCTCTGAATTTAAAGTGTTGTATGAAAAAAACTCTAAATCACTATTAAACAACTTTGAGGTACCAGCTCACACCTATCTGATTGTCTAATATGACAGGAAAAGAAAACATTAAATATTGGAGAAGATATGGGAAAACTGGAACATGAACACATTGTTGGTGGCATTGTCACCTGATCCAACCATTCTGGAGAGCAATTTGGAACTATGCGCAAAGGGCTATAAAACCGCATACCCTATATAACAAAACCACTACTGGTCCTGTATCCCAAAGAGATTATAAAAAAGGGGAAAGGACCCACACATACAAAAATATTTAAAGCAGCTCTTTTTGTAAAGGCAAAGAATTAGAATTTGATGAGATGCCTATCCATTGAGAAATGGCTAAGCAAGTTGTGGTATGTAACAGGATACTATGGTTCTGTAATGAGCAGGTGGATATCATGGACTTACATGAATTGATATCTAGTGAAGTAAGCAAATTACTACATTGTAATTGTGCAATAACCAGCTATGATAGACTTAGCTCTTCTCAGCAATACAATGGTCCAAGGCAATTCCAAAAGACTCATGCTATCCACATTCAGAGAAAGAATTGTGAGTCTGAATGCAGATCACAGAGATTACCACTTCACTTTTATTTTGCTTTTTCTTTCTTGTGTTTTTTTTCCTTTTGTTCTGATTCTTCTTTCACCACATGACTCATGTGGAAATATGTTTAACATGGTTGTACATGTACAACCTATATTGGATTGCTTACTGTCTTAGGCAGGGGGCAGGGAAGGAAAGGAGGGAGAAAAATTTGGAGCTCAAAATCTTACAAAAATGAATGTTGAAAACGATCTTTACTTGTAATTGGAAAAAATAAAATGATATTAAGTGAAAAAAATTAAGTAACATTAAATAATTATACATTTTTAAAAAGAAATTTTATGTAATATATGTAATAGAGATTTGCAGGTACACATATGCTCCTTTCTGTTCAAATTTATATAAAAAATATTCTTTTTTGAAGCATTTATTAAATTCAGAATAAATAAAATAAGATGAAATAAAAAAATCTGGGGAAAACCTGCAGGCTTTAAGATGTTCTTCTCTTGAAGAAAAGATAACCAAGGATTTTAGTTGAACCAATAACTCAAAAGAGGAGAGAACCCAGCTGAACTGCATCTGATGGAAACTACACACCTGGCCAGGACTTGGCACTCAATTGGACAATGTCTGGCAGATGTTCAGTCAGTGAAACAGTGTCCAACAAAGCAAAGTTCATTGGAGCAGCACTTGGAAGAGCAGTATGCAGTGGAAACTACAGAACCAGCATCTAGCAGCAGAGACAACATGCTTAACCAAGAAGTTCCAGCGGAAATGAGGAGCCCATTGACGAAATGACTAGAATTTACCAGTGGTCCTACAGCATTAGAGATGTAAGGTTGTCCTCCAATGAATGAAAGGCATGAATTTCAAAAGCATTTATTAAGTGCTTACTATGTACAAAGAATTGTACTAAGCACAGGAGACACAAATAGCAAAACAAAATATTTCTTGCTCTCAAGGATCTAATAATGAAGGGAGGTTTCAGCCTCAAATCAAGTGGAAAGGTCCCATGAGCTCTGTAGCAGAGCAGATGCTAACACATTTTCCTTAATTTCATTTCCACTGATGAAAATCATAGCAGTTTTTTATATTGAACCATTTGATGGTTCCAAGGATTTTGGTGGTCCTTGGTGGTCCCAGACCCTTTTTTCTGTAGCTGTAGCTGTAGTGCTTGTAGGACTAGTTCTAGATTCCATCTCCAAGGTGGTTATTCTCTCAAATGATGTGACCTTGGGAACTGGGATGAAACCAAGATCAGGGGTCTAGGAAGTGCTATGATTTCTGGATCTCTTGGGCTTATCTGTCCATTGGTGACAGTTGGTCAGTAGTAGCTGTTGGTGGTAATTTTAGGACTTTTCCTTTCTCCATTATGATTGCTGACAAGTTCATTGCTACTAGTGGAACCTGGTCTAGAAGCAGGCACAGTAGTCTGGAAAGCACTCCCATCCCTCAGATTCTTTGGTTCAAGGACTTGGGTTGAATAGATTGGGTTATGAGGGAAGATAGTAGAGTTTGAGATGGTTGTAATGGGTTTTTGACCAGTCTAGCACCATCTGCCTCTTCTCTCTCCTTCACAGTGCCCTGCTCCTTCATCTTAGCTTACCTGCCCTTAAGTGGAAAATGTTAAGGTAACATGGGTTCCCCTTGTGACTCTAGTCTTCCATATTGGTGTTTCATGCATTTATGGGAGAGTACACATAAGGTTTATGGTGAAATATTTTGTTGCTACTTTTGTTACTATACTATTTCATTAAGTATCTTTGTTTTGAACTAATTATACCATTTGATTTTTTTTCCTTTTTATAGCACTTTTCCCAATTACATGTCAAGATAATTTTTAGCATTCATTTTTGTAAGAATTTTAAGTTCCAATTTTTTCCCTCTCCCCTCCCCTCTTCCTAAAATGGTAAGCAATCTGATATACGTTCTATATATGCTATCATGTAAAATTTTTCCGTATTTGTCACAGTCATAGTCCCTACTTCCCCACTTATAGGTGGCTTAAACTTGAGAGTCTCAGTTTCTCTATCCGTAAAGTGAATGAGTTGAACTAGATAAATATACAAGGAATCTGACATAATTTAACTGACTCTATAGTGAAGTATTCATTTTTCTAAGTTCACAAGGAGAAAAAAATGAAAGGAAGGATATTGAAAAGGGAGAAATGGGGGAAGACAGAGAGAGAAATAGAGACAGAGAGAAAGAAAAAATGAGCAAGAGGGAAAGATGAGGACACCTAAAGAAGACAAGATATTGTTATGGTCCCTAAACAAAATTATAATTGAGAGTAATGAGAACCTCTGGATTCCTAATATGACTGAATGTACTTCATCACTGTGTCTTTTAAATTAAAAAAATCAACATGGAAAACTAGTAACATGAGAAAAAATATTCAGAATTAATATGATTGATTAAAAGTTCCTGGCAAGTTTGCTTGCAAAGCTTCATACTTAAAATGGTTTAGCTCAGCATACCCTTTGAACTAGTGATACTGATACTAGGTCTATACTGTAAAGAGATCAATAAATGAGGAAAAGGACAAAAATATTTATAATATCTCTGAAACTAAGGAGATGCCCACCAATTGGGGAATGATTGAACAAGTGATGGTATATAAATGTGATGGAATATTATTGTGCTCTAAGGAATGATGGATGGGATGATACCCTACTTATATGAACTGATGCAAAGTGAAATGAGCAGAACCAGAAGAAAAACTGAACAATTTATTGTAAGGGCAATCAACTCTGAAAGACTCAGGAACTCTGATTGACAAAGTGATGCTGACTCCACCTCCAGATGGAGAACTTATGAGCTCAGAGTGCAGATCAAAATATAGGTTCTTTTTCTCCTTTTTTCTTTTGGGTATGGCTAATATGGGAATTTGTTTTGCATGACTATACATATTTATAAAAAGTTTTATATTTCTCTGCTTTGTAATAAGTTGGGTAAATGTAGGGAGAGAATTTGGAACTGAAAATAACATTAGAAAAAAATTCAAAACAAAAAGATTAAAATATTTTAGGATAACTTTCTGAGTATGAAATATCTAAAATATTAATAACATTTAAAAATTATCTCCTTTTGCTAAGTCTACTTTTAATGAAAAGAAATGTCAATATATTGGTTTAGTGCTTCCCTTTTATCTCCCGCCAACAACTTGACTTTACCCACTTTTCCCATCACCTTGTGAAAATTCAATGTCTCTCTCTCATGAGGAAAAAATGTGCAATATGTAGGAACCCTGCTGGCCTATTTGCTGATTTATGGGTCAAGCCTCTAGTTATTACAGACAAAATTTGAAAGTCTCTGATTAAGAAGCCCTGCTGATTTAAATATCTCACTAGAAATATATGCATAATGAATTATCTACAGAAAATAATTCAAGTTGTCCCAGGGTGATTCATATCACCCACTTTTATTAAATTATCTATTTTAGTAGGACATTCAGCTCTGCACAAAGTAAGATATAGTAGAGCACATAATATCATAAGAGTTTTTAACAGAAAACACTTTTGTTGGGGAACAGCATTCACTCCAAATGTAAGGCTAATTTTTGCAGGGCAGTTGCTGCTTAAGTAGAAATCTCACAGCTGTTTTCAGGAAAACCTTCTGCCTCTCAGAGTGCTTAGCATTAACTTCTTCAAAAATGTATTTGTGGAAAAGATAAAATGTATTTCTAAGTGGTAAAAGAAGCAAGATAAAAAAAGCATTAAATGAATTCAAATGACAGAATTTCCCAAAGTATTTTTCTTCAAGGACCATACATAGTTGGGTCTGAGAAGATATCCCTTAGGAAAATGTACCACCCTTAAATATGCAAGTTTATGGAGCAGAAAAATTAGCTGAAATAGAAAGAGAAGGAGCCCACTGACTGAAAATTCTGAAGTTCTGTCCCCACATCCAACACACGCACGCAAGCACACACACACACACACACACACACACACAGTGGTTTGGTTTATTTTTTCCACTTTTTTGGTAAAGGGGATTAAAAAAAATATTTCCCTTTTTTAAACAAGAAGCCCTCAGACAGTGACACCTATGTCAGTGTCTGTGAATGTTTTCCCTGGAACCACATTATCTACAAACAGTCCCACTCCCATTTTTAAACACAAAGGCTAAGCAAACCTTAGTCTGCAGGTTCCTAGGGTAGCCTCGGAAAATGAACTCCCCAGCAATGTATTCAGTCCAGAAATCCTTATCCAGGGGAACTCTGAATCAAGGCTACCCTTAAAGAAGCTGGATCCTAGAGGGTGTGGTGGAGGAATGGAACACAAACACACAAACCTAGAGGCATTTTAGCTCCCTCCACTTCACCTGCACATTTTGATTTTCCAAGTTATTTTAAGGCTGTCATACTGCAGGCAAGGTGATTTATTATTATTAGGCTTTTATATAACTCTTTATTTTTGCAAAGTGCTTTACAATCATTTTTCTTCCTTGTTCAGAGGTTTGCCTCCTCTCGACTGCCACTTTAATTGGCTTTTCTGGAGGCAGCACTTCCTCTCCCAGGGAAAAAAAAGATACTCTTTCTGGCATAATGCATTGTCTGTATTTTGGGTTTATCCCTGCTTTGCTAGTTCTTGGTTACTTTCCCTTATTGGATTGCATTTCCCACCGCCTCTTGTCTCCTTCCCTCCTTTTTTTTCTATCATCCCTTGTGCCACAGAAAGCCTTCCTTAATCTAGGTCCACCATTCATTCACTTGCTACCCTCCTCTTATAATTCAATTTGAGTCCCTGGCAAGGACTGCTCTCTTCCCAGTAAACCTCATTCCCCAAGGAAACAGCTTAATTGTTTTTGCTCATGAAGCCAACAGCTTCCCTCTTGCACTCCGCTGAAAATCCCCCACACAATGGAGGGTATTTTTTATTGTTGTTAGAAAGTCCTCTCAGTGAAGAACATTTTCTACAAAGCAGATCCCTCATTCGTTAGGCGTTTATTAAGGGTTTACTATGTGCCAGGCACTGTGTTGTTGTTTTACAGTCATTTCAGTCGTGTCCAACTCTTTGTGAATCCATTTGGGGTTTTCTTGGCAGAGATAACAGAATGGTTTGCCATTCCCTTCCCTAGCTCATTTTACAGATGAAGAACGGAGGCAAGCAGGGTTAAGTGAATTGTGCAGGGTCTCACAACTAGGAAGTGTCTAAGGATAGATTTGAACTCAGGAAAATGAATCTTACTGCCTTCAAGCCCACCACTTTAAGCACTATGGCACTACTTAGTTGCCCCCCACTATGTTAAGTACTGAGTATATACATAAAAAAGCTAAAACACTATCCCTATCCTCAAGGAATTCACTAATGGGGGAGAAAATATGTAAACAAATGTGCACAAATGAGACATATACAGTGGAAGGCTGTTTGTTTGCAAAGAGGACCAAGGATGTCATAGGGAAAAATCTTAACTCATGGGTGAATTGGATTTAAGTGGCAGATTTGTACAGTCATCAGCATCACTGTCCATTCCTGAGTCATAGAAGTCCAGTGGCAAGACAGAAGTGATGGCCCAGGATACAGTCATGACCTTAGTATCTTCAATATCTGACCAAGTTCTAAGCTCTCCAGAGTGCCTCCTTCAGCTGCCTTCATGGCAGTTAGAACAAATTGTTCTCATCCATCCATCCCTCTAGGGGAAGTCTTTACATGTTCAGATAGAAATCTTTCTAACTCACTGAAGGCTTAGAAGCCCTATGGTCACCTTTAACCTGGGGTAACCTTCAACCTAGTTAAGCCTGTCTGCTAGAACTGATTCATCAGGGTGTAGCCACTATGTATATACTACAGCTTCTGGGAGTCACAGGGGTCCCAAGTAGACAGCAAAGGTAAATGAGCAGCTGTGAAAAGGGCTCTACAAGCCCTCCCACCAGAAACACTAGTTCTTCTTGAACATCCTATACATCCCAAGTGGATTCTCAGAAGGTGTGGATGGAAAAACTGAGTGGAAAAGCCTCCTGCAGAAGGTAGAATTTGAGCTGAGTTTTAATGCTTTAATGCAGAGGTGAGGAGGGATGAGTATTCCAGGCTTGGGGGACAGTTAGTATACCTTAAAGGTTAGGGAATGGAGAGGAATGTATATGGGATGGACAGCAAGCAGGCCAGTGTCGCTGGATTGTGGAGTAAGTGGAGAGGAGTAAAATTTAGAAAACCGTAAATGTGGGACAAGGTCAGGATGTGAAAGTCAAACTGTATTTTATATTTGATCCTGAAGGTAACAGGGAGTCAGTCACTGGAGCTGGTTGAGCAGGGATGGTGATATGTTCAGATTTGTGATTTAGAAAGATCACTTTAGCAACTGAGGGGAAGATGGATGAGAGTGAGAAGAGACCTAGGGCATGGAGACCAATCAGAAGGCTATAAATGGCAATACTTGATCTATATTGAAAGAGTTTCCTGAAGCAATGTGAGCTTAAGTGATTTGCCAAGGGTCATAGATACACAGTAAGTATCTTAAGTAGGAGTTTAATATGGGGTCTTCTTGACTCCAAAACTAAGCCCTCTATCCACTGCTCTACACTGCCTCTGGAGATGCATTTAAATGCAAGCTCTCCTGTTAGAGCTAGAGAGAGAATACTGTGAATTTCTACCTTTATATTATCCCTACCCCTGATATTCCTCTTTTTGACCATAACCTCCGATCCTTCCATCCCTCCCTGTGCCTTAGTTCTCAAATTATTCTCCAAAGTCACCACAACCTCCAACCACTCCACCCTCCCTACTTCTCCAAGCCTTTCCCTTCCTCGGGTCTAGAGTTTTAATTCAAAATTTTAAGCCTATAGTTAGCTAGTTCACCTTGAATGGCCTTCTAACCTGGAATCCTCTGTCCCATTGTCCGATGAGACTCATCAACAGACTTAATCCACAGCCTTAGATTCCTCTCACCATCTGACTTTTCTACTCTTAACCAAGTGTTACTGAACACACTGGTTAAATGACATACTCTGCTTCCTGGAACTCCTCCAAATTTATGTTATGTAGCCTTCAGAGCTCCATGCTACCCTTCCCTGATTGGCTTCTTTTTCTACTTCTTTCAATGTCAATTCCAAATCTTTTCTTCTTTCGTTAAGCCACTTATGCTACTTCTTCTCCCTACACTTTTCAGCAGAGGACGTCCTCAAAGATTTCACTAAAAAATTGAGACCACCTATTACAAATTTCCTCTTCCCTTCAAAACAAATCACCTTCGCATCATCCCCCTTTCTCTCCTTTTTTTGCTCTCATCTTGGAGGAAGGGGGTGGCCTTTGTCTTTGCAAACATCAAACCCACCCCCCTTCTTGTGCTCTGGATGCCATTTTTTTCCTTATCCTAGAATTGACCTGTTTAATCAGCCCTTCTCCCTGATTTTTAATCTCTTCTCATTCACTGGTTCTTTCCCTTTACAAACATACCAAGACACACCCCATCCTTAAACAAAATCTTAACAATTACAGATTACTATCCTCTCACATCCAAAGTCCTAGAAAAAGTTATCTGTACTTTTTGATCCACTTTCTGACCTCCCTCTCACTTCTCCCTGCTTTACAATCCGCCTTCATTCAACTGAAGTTTTTCCCTTCAAGGCTGCCAATGATCCATTGCCAAATCTAACAGCATTTTCTCAGTCCTCATTCTTCTTGGATTCTCTGTGGCATCTGACACTGTTGGAACACTCCACCACTAGCCCTATGGCTAACCCCCAAACATATATACACAAGCACTCCTCCCTGGGTTTTCCTAGCACTGCTCTCTCTTGGCTTTCCTCCTAGCTGGCTATTCCCCAGTCTCCTCCCTTTCTTATTTGCCTAGACTATCTGGAATAATTCTCCTTCTCCTTACCTGCTTCAATGCTACCCCAAGAAATCCCTGTTCTGGGTCTGCCTTCCTCAAAGCAGTGTTTTAGGAAAGATCCTAACTGATGCTTGGTATCTCACCTCTGTTATTGTCCCCTCATCTACCACGCTACCCTCCTAACCTTCCTCCTCGCTCATTAACTCCCATCCCTCTTTCTAGTTCCCCTTTATGTGTTTGTTTTGTGTTTGTTTGTTTTTTATTTCCCTTTATATGTTTTTCCCCATTAGAATTTTAAGCTCCTTGAGGGTAGGGACTCTTTTGCTTGTTTATATTTATAACTAGTACTTAACACAGTACTTGACCCATAGTGCCTGCTTAATAAATGTTTTATCTATGTACATGTCTGTCTGTCTGTCTATCTACCTATCTTTTGCAGGACCATCATCCTTGTCCCTCCTCTTGCATATGGGATGCCCGAATGTACCCCAGGGCTCTGTCCTGTGCTGTCTTCACTTTTCCCACAATATTCTCTCAATTGACGATCTTATCAGCTCCTATGGATTCAATTATCATCTCTATGTAGATGATTCCCAGATCAATAAAGGCAGTCTTAACTTTTCTCCAGAACTCTAGTCCTATATTATCAACTCGTGATCTTCCTTCTCAAACCCACTCTTCTCCTCTATTACTTTGCAGGGTACCACCATCCTCCCAGTAGCTCTGTCTCTCCATTTCAGTGTCATCCTTGATTCCTCTCTTTGTAGTCATGCTACATATCCAATCTGTAGCCAACTGTGATTATTTCTGCCTTCACTCTCAAATACGTCCCCTTCTCCCCAGTTACACAGCTACCACCTGGTGGAGGCTCTCATGACCTCCCACCAGAACTATCACCAGTTGATCTCCCTGCATCAAATCTCTCCTCATTCCAGTCTATCCTCTACTCGGGTATCAAAGCAATTTTCTGAAAGCTTGGGTCTGATCCTGTCATCCTTCTACTGAATAAACACCATTAATTCCTTATTTTATCAAGGATCAAATATAAAATTCCATCATTCAAAACCTTGCCTCTTCCTATATTTCCTACCTTCTAAACTCTACTACCCTCAACTTATTCTACAAATCCAACGACAATGAATATCTTTCTCTTCTTCATACACAATGCCTCATTTCTCGACTGTATTTTTACAATGGTTATTCCCCATTCCTAGAATGCTCTCCCTTTCCTCCTCTCTCTCCTGGTTTCACTATCTTCCTTCATGACCCAGCTTAAATCCCATATTCTGCAGGGGAATCTTTCTGGATCCCTTCACTTCTAGTGTCTTCCCCCTTCCACTTACATTAAATATGTCTTGTATGTCCATAATTGTCCATAGTGTCTCTGCCATTAACGTGAATTCCTTGATATCAGGGATTATGATTTTGCCTTACTTTGTATCCCAGGACTTAGCACAGTGTCTGGCACATAGCAAACACTGAATAAATCCTTGATGACTGACCAAACAACATAGTTATTTTGTGTAACGCCATGTACAGGAAACTTGTCCTGAGACCTCTATCTCCACTTTACACACCAGAAAATGCTTTGTAAGTATTTTCTGTATCATTTTCTACTTATATGTCCTACCTCCTCAGTGAAATGTATCCTCTTTGGGAGCAGAGACTTTCATTTTTGTCATGTAACTCTAGGTGCTTGTACATAGAAGATATTTAATAAATCTTCACTGAATGAACAAATTAAATGGATGTCTTGTCTATCTCTTAAATTGGGAAACAATGTGATCTGATTAATTGGTAGGATTAATTTTGTTTAACATTATGCACTTAAGTATGCTTTTAGTTTTCTCTTGCTCAAAGTCCCTCTTAAAAATACAATTTTGTTACAGCCCAAGTGAAACTTCAGTAGAGGTTCTATGGGTCTCCCAGTACACTGATGAGTCAGTTGATCCAAGAAAATGACTCTGTGATTCATGAAATATACATTCAAAGGGGAACATGATACAGAGTGAAAATATGCTAGAACCTAAATGACATGTACTATTGTTCATTTTTCGCCATTACTCTGCCCTAGCCCTTTGAGAGGGAGTAGCTGACCAAATGCTCAATATATACAATGTGCTTTAACATGTAGAGCTCAAAGGACCTAAGATGCTTACCGTTACCGAGGTTCCAACAAGGTTTCATCAAGACAGCAATGTAGTTCTTCAGGAACTCTGCTCAACTGAAAGCCACTTCATAGTGCTGGCCCCATTTCATCATGGCAAATGGACTACAGGATAAATTGTAGTAGCAATCATTCTCATCCATGCTTCATGGGATTGTTTCTTGCGTTCTGCTTTCTGTGTATTATTTTGGTTTTTTTTGCAATTTTTATGAAGCTGGATGGCATGATATATAATGTACCAGACCTAGTATCAGAAACATTCAGATGGTTGTGTAACTCAAATGACATAATGTACATAAAATGCCTTGTAGATTTTTAAGCGTTATATTAAGTGTTCCAATTGTAGCTATAATTCACATGCAGAATGACATCCCAGTCATTAAAGTTCTCCTTGTGCAATTGCAGGTATCATAATGGCAAACAAAATAGAACCTTTTGCTATTTTTGTTTTAGTATAATCTAGAGTTATAATGCCTCTATTTGAAAGTGATTAGGGGAGATCTTTCCCACTCATAGATGGGCCTGCCCATTGTGGAAAGCTTGATTAGGATAATTGTTTTGTAGGGGTCCCAAATATCTTTTGTTTTTTCTCTTAAGGGACTGGGTCAGAGGGTCATGCCCTCTGGTTCTAAAAAGTGTATAAGTATTCAGAGGGTGAGGTTTTACTTTGGAGTTTAGTTTTGATAGAAGGTTTGAGGGCCAGATAAGAGTCTGGGAAGTCGCTAAGCAGCACCCCCTGCTTTGAAAACCCAGATGTTGGTGCTTCCCTCTCTGGTAAAGATATATATACATACATATACATACATATATATATATGTATATATATATACATATATATATATATACATATACATATATATATGTTTATTGTCAGGCAGTTTGGAAGTGCTGTCTGCTGATATTTGATGTCTCTGAAAGTTTGACTTTGATTTTCTCCAGTGCCTGTGCTTGGTTAAAGTGGTTGTTAACTCCTCCAAAGTTGCCTTTCCTTTATGAATGGAGATCTAAGAAGCTGTGATAGCAAGTCTCCCTATGTATGTTGGGGCTCTTCCTGACGCAGGTGTTTTCCCGTTGCTGTCTATAAACACGACTGCTTGTCCTTGAAAGAATTTCATCTCAGTAATGGTTGGACCTAGTCTACTCCACTCAGGAGAAAAAAATTGCTCACTGATGGACAATTGAATTCTGGGCTGAATGGGAAACTACTAGATCGTCCCCAAGGCAGAACATTAATTTCTTGATTTAGGCTTTTTGTACCTAGAGACCCCAAGGTCATTTTGATTTTAAAGCGCTCCGGATTTCTTATGACAACATGGAAATATCAAAGTGCAGAATATTCCAAAAGGCCTAGTATATTTTTATGCTACTAAAGTATTAATGTGCACTAAGGTTTTGGGGACACTCAAGATAGAAGAGTAGGAGGACGAGGAGAGAGAGAAACTTATTTTGAGCCACCCTGAAGAATTCTGAGTCATTTTCTTTGATTCTTTGTTGACAAGTGAGAAATGTGAGAAAATGAGTTGCACACTTATCCTGACCAAACAATGGCACCTTTAAAAGGCAACAAGCTGAAAAAAGCATATTTGTAATACAAACACAGCTTAGCTGCCTTGCAAATAACCACTCACCCCAAATGAGTCACCTGTTTGATATATGTCAGGTAAACAGTAAGACTGCTGATTGAATTCATTTTGTGATCTCTGTACCTCCTGGTGGAGGGGTTAAAATAGCAAAATTCTTAGCTTTTGTTGTTATTTTCAAGAATAAAAAATATGAATTTCATGACAATCTCTTTTTTACCAGTGCATCCTTCCATTAAATAAGACTTCCAGGAAGTATTTCCTGAGGAAGGGGCTTCTGCCACAAGCCACATTTAGCAAGAGGAAAGACATGCTTTTAAGGTCACTATAAAAGGAATTTAATCATAGTATAAAAGATTCCTAGCGTGTAGCCAGGTTGCACAGGCCTGCTCTATTTACCACCCTAGCCTCATTTAATCTCTTACACACAGCCATGTTCCCCATTGCAACCAGGACACTCAGCTTGAGCGTTATTACATCTATGATCCTTCAGGAAGCTTTTCTGCCTCAGCAGGCTGCAAGCCTCCATCACTGTCTTTGATGAGATCATTCATCTCATATGTCTATGGCAGGGCCTTGGAAGCATGCTCACAGGAAGGATTATGCATGCTTTTATGGAGTCGGGCAATTGTTATTGACAACCAGCTTGGAGAAGACTGAAGCCATATGTCACCCTGTGCTAGGGAGGCTCTCTGGGCAGCCCAAATGCTTCACTGGCAATAAGAATAGATAGAAAAACTGCGGAAGAATTCTTCTATTTCAGCAGCCAATTGCCAAAGTATACAGTTATCACTACAGACTACAAAGCTATTACCTTTAAGTTCATGTTCCTTGTAACTAAAGATCTATAAGACCTAGCTATCAGAGCAAATTAAAATTCTACTGAGATGATGACAGCCAAACACTGAGAAGGTTTTCTATTCTTTCAGCTTCTGGGCAATCTGATCTGTGAAACCTGGGTACCATGCTTAAAATACTAAATGTCAGCTTTAAGGCATCTGATTGTAAGGCTGAGAAATCTTCAGTTTCTTCATATCCTTTGGATCCAAGGCTGTAAGAAGGGCATGGTGATCAGAGATTGGATCCTGAAATGTGGAAGCACTAAGAGTTTTTCTACATCAATCTGAAGGTGTCCTGGAGTGTACTTCTTTCCCCAAGCAGCTATACCACAGATGAGCCCCTCCCTGGCCCCTTGTGCCAATTGTTCTGAGAGGAACAATGGCTAGGAACAGATATTTCTGAAACTGTGCTCAGCTCTTCTAGGTGGTATTCTAATAATTGTGTTCTCATTCTCATTTATATGGTGTTTTATAGCTTATAAAGTATTTTTTATGCAACAGCCTTATACATTGAGTAGTACAGTGCTTGACATATATTAGGCACTTAATAAATTCTTGATTGCATGAGATAGATGGTCCAAGTAAAATGTAAGCCATTTTACAAAGGATGTGAAATGATATGACCACAGTTTCACAGATCAGCCAAGACTAGAACTCAGGTCTTCTGACTCAACATCAAGTGTTTTTTTCCATGTACTTATCCTGTAAAAGTAGATGGCTACAGGATAGGTACTACTGCTATAGCCCTGAAGTCAGCAGAAGAGAGCAGTGCTGTCAGAAATGGACAATTATTCCCAGAATGCACTGTAGTAATGTAAATAATGATGGCTGGGAAATGAATGCCTCCTTAGACTAGCAAGCCAGCAGATGATAGGGAAGTGTGTCCTCAAAGAAAGTCTGGCTCAATCTGAAGAAAAATATCAGGTTCCCCAGGAACCTAGGAGATATGACTGGAAACAGTCATGCCCTATAGGCAGCAGCTGCTATCATTAGAGGCAGACCAAATGTGCAATCAGCACAGAAGGACTAGTCATGCCTCAGTCTCTCCAGCCGATTTTTGATGCACTGGAAATACCAGAGTCAGCACTATTATCTTCAGATGCCACAGACAATGACAAAATACATGATGATTCTATATTAAGCCCTGGTTTTGTACAAGTGAATTATGCTAATTCAGGACAAATTCCTATGAAGTACTTCCTCATAATAATTTAAATGAAAATTCTAAAATGTAGCAAAATGCAGTGAGTAATTTTCAGCACTTGGAAGGCTCATTTGAGCCTCTCTTAAAAAGATGAGCAAATAGCTTATTTGCTACAATCTTGCTTCTTTTGCATTTTCTTCCCTATTTTTTCATCCTTTTCTCCTATTTTGCACTCCAGCTATTTCTTTTTCTTCCCTCTTCTCTTTCTTTGTAATTTGCTGTTGAACTTACCCCATTTCCTTCCCAAACAAGTGCTCTATCATCAGTCATTATAACCATGTGCCTATTTAAACTTAATTTTGTTCTTGTTCTACTATGTCTTGTATCTGTTCTTCTTTTCTTTAGAGTAGTCTTTACTATCCAATAGGTGGAGCACATCTACTATTTTAAACACTCCTGTACGTTTTCTGTGTGTGAGTGTGTGTGTGTGAGTATGAGTGTTTAAACAATCTGTCATTTCTACTGCAGTGAAATAGTAGTTGGAAGATAGTGTAATGCAAAACAAAACTGCTAATCTTGGCCACGCCAAAGCATATAATTTTCTGACTCATGTCAGCAATGCAGGGCTTAACAGCAGCTGATCTAGATGGGTGGTATCTGAAAAATAATAGGACATATTGTTTCAAACAATTGACAGTATTGTGACCCCTGGTTTAGTAGCTTCCTTCCTTCGTTCCTTCCTTCCTTTTTTCCTTCCTACTTCTTTGTCCCTTCTTCCTCCCTCCCTCCTTTTCTTTCTTTCTTCTCACCCTCTTCCCTTCCTTTCCTTTTAGCCTCTGTTTCTTTCCTTTCTCTCTCTGTCATCTCCCTTTTCTTCTCTCAGAGATTGCTATAAGGTTTTTCATCATTCCCTTAAATTTAATGGCTATCGATGCATAGGGACCTCTATTTCTCCAAAACCACAAAGTGGGATAATAGACTTTTAGAACTGAAAGTGATCTAGTGCAATAGGCAGTAGCATATCTCTTCAAAAAATATATATTTGGACCACTTTTGTCTCACTCAAAAAATTTTCTTGCATTCTATCTTATAGGCAAGAACAAGCTTTCATGGAAAAGCTCCCTCCTTCAACTTTCCTCATCCATACTTTAAAATCTCCTCTCTTTTTTTCTTTCCTGTCTCTGAAGAAGATGTATCTTCCTCACCATTTCATCTATGCCACCCCATCCTATATCTTTCTGAATTTGGCAACCACACATACACACTGTAATTTATACTCTTCTCTTGGATACTGCATCTAGAATAACAAGAGGGAAACATGATGCATTTGAAAAAGTAGTTGAAGTGCTAGGCTCGGAGACAGGAAAACTTGGATTGAGGACTCACTTCTGATGCTAGCCATATGATCATGGACCAATCAAAACTTTTCTGAGCCTCAGGAAACTCTAAAATTGCATTGGTGAAAGGAGTATCCCGCCCACAAAATTACAGACTTCTTCCAACCTTGTTTCCTACTCAAGTTACTCTCCTCTTTGTCTTCTGCTCATTATTCTCTTGAGAGAGAAGTTAACATTCTCTTCCTCTTCTTTCTTGATCTCCACCATACTATAGAAAAAATCCTCTCCAAGGTCACCCATTTGGTAAATCTATGTTAGTTTACATTCACCTTTACCTCTGTTTCATTTGACAATTGACAACCCCTTTCTTCTTGCAAATTTCCATTTCTTTGGTTTTTTGACACAGTTCCATATTCCTACCTTTCTGACAAATTTCTTTACCTTTTTTTTTGCTACCTTCTCTTTCTCCTTTCAGGTTCTATATGTCAGTTCTAAAGTATGTACAAAAATAATTATAGTAGCTTTCTTTGTAGTGGTAAATAATTGGAAACAGAGGGTATGACCATTAATTGGGGAATGGCTAAGCAAGTTATGGTATATGGAGGTGATGGGATACTACTATACTGTTAAGAAATGCTAATGGAATGATTTCAGAAAAGCCTGGGAAAACTTATATGAACTGATTTAAAGTGAAGTTAGGAGAACCAGTAGAACAACTTACACAGTAACATCAATATTGCAAAGATAATCAACTCTAAAAGATTTAGTAATATTTATCAACACACTTACCTATTTCAGTTCCCAAGGACTCATGATGAAAAATATTATCTACCTCCAGAAAAAAACTGGTGGACTCAGAGTACAAATTAAATCAAATTTTTACTCTCTTTTTTCCCCTACAACATGACTAATGCTGGAATTTGTTTTGCATGACTTCATATCTGTAATGAGTTTTGTATTTCTCAGTGGGTGGGAGAATGATCAGGGTGTGGGAGAGAATCTAGAGCTGAAAACAAAATAAAATTGAATATATATATTTTTTAAAATAAAATTTCCCTCCTTGTCTGTCTTCTTTTGCCCCTCTATACTCTTTCCCTTACTGAAATCATCTATTTTTTTGGTTGCAATCCTCTTTTATTCACAATTGATATGTCTTTCCCAAGTTTTAGTGACACGTCTGATAATAAATATAATGGCTTACATTTACGGAATTAATCAACCAGCATTTATTTGAGTTCCTAGAATTTTCTGAACACTGTGCTAGATAAAATTGAAGTGAGCCATTCCCCATCCTCAAGCAACTTGTATTAGGGAGATTGAACCTAGTCATTGGATCTATGTAGTGATAACTCTTTTGGGCCCTGAGGGAGGAAGGAGATGGGCATGGGAGAGAGGTAGAGAAGAAGGTTGGCATGTAGGATAAGTAGACATTCTTCTCCATAAAGAAGCCCTTCTAAGTTCTGTATCCATACTTGGACTAAAAAGGGTCAGGCTCTTTTGTCTCATAGTCTCTTGCTCTTGCCCTCTACCCACCCACACTGCGGACATCAATTTTGAGCTTAATGTTATCTCACGTGTAGAATCTCCTTAAAGTGGGAAGTAGAAGAGTACCTAGTATAAGTGTAGATTAGGTATAGGACAGTTTTTTGTTTCCTCTGAAAAGGAAGGAAGGAAGGAAGAAAGGAAGGAAGGAAGGAAAGAAGACTTAACATGCACATGACTTATAAACTATATTTGACATAAAAACTTAAACAAGTAAAGATGGGGGAGGAGAAGCAAAGATATGATGGAGTTACCCCTCCAAACCCCTCAAAAAAAACTGTAAAAAATGACTCAAAACAAATTCTAGAGCAACAGAAGCCACAAAATAACAGACTGAAGTAAATTTCCAGCCCAAGACAATCTGGAAGATTGACAGAGTCTATTGCACCTGGTTGGGGGAAGAGCACAGTTTGGCATGTGCCATATTGGCTTTCTAAATTAATATGCAGCTGGCAGGGATGTCTTTTTCTTTAGGTTTTACATCATTGGCTTGAGGAATGTAACTTTAAATGATTTGCCCAGATCACAGAGCTAGCAAATTTCAGAGGTAGATTTTAGACCCAAGCCTTCTGTCTCAAATTCAAGCATTCTAGCCACTGGAGCACCCTGCCTCTACAAGAAAGACATGCAATTCTGAAAATATTTTTGGCATTCAAATCTGAGTTTTTTCAAGGACATCTTGTGTGTGACCAGCCAAGAAAGAAAGGCATTGGAGATGAACTCTCCACTAGCATGTCTTCTAGTGTAGAAGGGTGGTGGCAAAGAAAGGAACCAGGTGTTTATGTTTTCCAAGTTTCTGGGCTCCTGTCCTTGAACTGAACATTAGATTCAGTCTCCTTGTACTTTTGTTACCTTAATAGAATTCAAGCAATCTTTCTCCCCTAATCCATTTACACTAACTTACAGACCAGCTAATTTCATATCCCTGTTGACTTTGTATGGCTCTCCTTTCCCTATAGCATTAATACTAATTCTCCTTTTCCTCCATAACATTAATACTAATTCTCCTGGTTGTGGGCTCAGAGCCATGTAACTTTAGCTCACTTACTGCAGGATCAGAGCCAAGTGCTGGGCTAACCACAGCTGCTGCCCCTTTTCTTTTTTCTTTTCTTTTCTTTGTTTTTTAAATTCCTGTTACTAATTCCTTTACCAAAATGTGTAAACAAATTTCAGGAGCAAGGTCACATTCCATCACATATTCTCACACTGCACCTTGGGTTTGCCCAAATAAAGAAGATAAGAGGGAAAAAAGGAAATCTAGTCTCCTCTTCCTACATGCTAATCAAGGGAGGCTTTTCACGTGACTTTCTCTAGGGGAAAATTTGGGATAGACAACTTTATTTTCTTTTCCCAGGAATTGATATAGATAACTGTGTTAATCCTCCTGCATGAATAAACTTGGAGGAAGTTAGCACCTCATATGCAGTTTCTGTAGAAGAATCACAGTGCAAGGATCCATGCAAAAATGATGACTTTCTTTGTTAGAGTCAGTTTCTGGCATGTCGCTAAAGAAAGTACTAAGACTATTTCCTTCTAATCAATTCAATTCAATAAGCATTAAGTGTGCAGAAAACTGTACTAGCCAACAGAGGAAGAGACAAGGCTGAAACATATTCCTGATCTCTTTCTGTTTTGTAATTTTTTTATTTTAAACTTAAATACAAAATGAGAAAAGAAAAAAGAAACATCGTCATGTACACAGCAGACCATAAGAAACAATTCAATATAAAATAACATATTTCCATTTCAAGAAAACCTGTATAATAAATACTACACATTGCTTTCAAAACTGCCTAGCTTTTCTTTGTTTCCTGGTGGGTTTTCTTTTCTTCTCTGCTATGCACTTTTTGCTTTACTTTTTCCCCTCCCTTTAACCCTTTCACCCTAAAAGAATACTGTAATTAAGCATAAATAGATATAGGTATATACATAGATATCTATAAACGTACACATATGTATACATACGAACTCATACATACGCATATGTAAGACTGTACTATGCTTATTTCCTCATATCATCTGTTTCTCTGAAGGTGGATAGCATCTTCCTTCCTAAATCCAATTCTTTCCATGTTTTTTCTACCTGAACCAACTCTTCATTTCCTATATCACAGTAATATTCCAACCCAATCACATCCTAGCTGAGAGATTGTCTATGAAACATTTTTTCTGAATTTTCTTCATTTCTTCTGCTCTTGGCTACATAGGGTATATTTATACAAGGAAATGTTAATTTAAAAGAATCAAAATTATTCTTCTGATACTTCAACAATACTCTCACCTTATTCTAAAGTTTAAGGTCTGATACTGGTAAATCTACTTCCTTTATATCTTTTTCCCTCTGATTCTTTTGAAGTTCCTGACTTTTTGTTCTTTCAAATGAACTTTGTTATTATTTTTTTTAACTCAGTAAAAGAATTTTTTTTGTAATTTAATTGGGATGACATTGAATAAATGGATTAACTAGGTAAAATCATCATTTTAAAAATCATATTGGCTTTACAAAAATAAAACTTCAATTATTTAGCTGTGAATTCATTTGTATAATAAGTGTTTTATGTTTATATTTATGTGGTTCTTGTTTCTGTTTTGGCAAGTATATGCTCAGATATTTTATATTGTCTAGGACTAAGTAGTTTAAATGGTCTAAAACAATATTCAATAATATTTTTGACACATAGTGTAGTTTCTCTATTTTTCACTTTTGATTAAATCTATTTTAATTTTAATTTTGTCTGAGGTCATGATTTTTATCCCTGGTATTTTTACATACTAAATTCTATTCCTGCCCTTTATTTTATCTTTGTGTGTATCTCTCATTTTTATAATGTTTCCTGAAAGCAACATACAGTTTAATTCAAATTTTTAATCTGCTATGCATTTCCATTTTATGAGTAAATTCATCCCATTCACATTCTAAGTTACAGTTACGGGAGCATTTTCCTCACTATCCGTGTTCCTGCACTCTTAGAGTTTATAGTCAAGTGACAGGATATTCACAGGAAAGTGACCTTGGGCTGAATTTTAGTGCTGACATATATTTAACTCTGTGACCTTGATTAAGTTCTTTAACCTTTCTGTGGCTCACTTGCCACAATCTGTAAAATGGGCAGGGGTGGAGAAAAGATGATCTCCAAGCTCTAAGACCTTCCAGCTCTAAATCATTGATCCTATGCTCCAGCAATGCAAATGAAAAACCAATCTACATCTTCTCATCTTGAGATCATTGTCTATTTTCTTCTTGTCGTTGAGGCTGTGATTTAATGTGTGAAGAGTGCTCCTGCTGAGGAGTTTCCAAGACTGAAGCAAAATATAAAACAAACAAATATAAAACATATAAAAAAGCAAAAACAAAAATTAAGGAAGGAAATAATCACCTATTAAGTGCCTACAATATGCCAGCAACCATGCTATACACTTTATCAATATTATTTGGTCTTCATACTCTCAGAGGTAGGCTATAATTATCACCATTTCATAACTGAGGAAACTGAGTCAAAGAGAGGTTAAATGACTTGTCCAGGGTCACACATCTAGTAAAAATCTGAGTCCAGATATGAACTTAGGTTTTTCTGACTCATGGCCAAGTGTTCTATCCACTGTGCTACCTAGCTGCCACAAGAAAAAAATAGAAAATAATTTTTAAAAACACTCTCATCTGTAACTTAGAGAGATGCCTAAGCTCACTGAGAGGCTAAGTGACTTGCACATATCTGAAGAGCTAGTTTAAGTCAGAGGTAAGACTTGAACGAAGTGTCATGCTACCTCTCCAATTTTATCTTTATTCTTCCATAAATCTGCCATAGGCAATCTACCCAATGCAACCAAAGTCTTCCTCTAAGATTCTTAATAGTTAAGGTATTCAGATGTTACCCCTCACTCTTGATACATGACCTGCTATCACTTCCTTTTACAGCTCTATATTTCCTTGATAATTTCATTTTCAATGTTTTTGGGGTCTTCATTAGTAATCAATTGCAGTCTACTTATACTCACCATGTTTCTTTCTCTTTCTTTTTGGCCACCACGCAATTTTATTTCTTTAGAGATCACAGTGTTTTGTGATTTGTATTGTTATTGAATTTCTAGAAAGATATTAGTACTAAAAAATTGAGTTTCTGTTTTAGGAAGCAATTTAGGACCACTGAAAATGCTGCACAATTTTCCAAGTTCCTCCTCTATTCAGTTTTGTGACCAGCTCATTGTTTATTTGGGACAAGCTCAATGGGATCTTGTTGCACCAATGCGATATTCACTGTAGCCATGAATATCCCTGCACAATTCTGAATTGTGAAATACCATAGACTCTCCACGTGGAAGATAGAACTAAAACATCTATTCAGACACCAGAAAGCCAAATGCATTATAGTAACAAAAATCTATTCACAATAACAATGTAGAGAGCACCAGCCCCAAGCCTTCACCCTACTAGGCTTCCCACAAATCAGGTTCCTTAAACAAATCACAAGCAGGCATCCCTTAAACAAAATGCACTTCTCACACTCACAGCCAGTTGTAGGCTTGCCTGTCTCCTTCAGTTCTAACAGCTCACTAATTTTCTCTCAACTCTGCTCTAGCTCTGCTTCTTCCTGTTCTACCTATTCAGCAAACTTCTCCTATCACAGGCTCCATGTGACTCAGACTTCCATGGGATCCAGGCATGTTACATAGGCCCATTAATGAATGGAAAAGATCTCCCCATTTTAAATTACCATTACAGAGCTCCATTAAATTTCATGTCACAATCTGGACTGTAGTTGCTCCTCATCTACTTGATTTTCCCATGTGAATTGTTAGACCAGTTTCTATTGATTGGTCATAGATAACTTTAAGGAAGTGCTATAGTATTTTGAGACTTGATTTAATCAGCATTATATCACTCACAAATAGGAATCTGGAATTTCCCACCTATTTATTGAAAATTCTTCTTCTTTTTGGTCTCTGTACCACAATGGCTTCATGGTAATGGGATATATCTTTTGTGAGTCTCTCTCTGTTCTAAGTTTCACTTGTTAATTGATAGCCAGAAGATTGTTGAACAAAGTTATTCCTGGAGAATATTCCAGGAACAAATAATAACAGAAGCAAAGCTCTGAAGCAGGAAAACTCAGTCCACATTCAGGAGACAGTGAGCCATCCAGTGAGGCTAAAGTATAACAAATATGCCAGAGAATAGCATGAGATAAGGCTACACTAGAGGGTAGCACCAAATTGTGGAGAGTTTAGAACGACAAAGGAGTTTGAACTTTTCTCAGTAGAAAATTGGGAGTTGCTGGAGATTTTTGAGTAGCACTGTTCTATAACTAGATCCATGCAGAGTAACCCAGTCTTTACACTAACAATCCAGAACAACCTCTAGCTTCTCCTTATGCTATTTTTAACCTGGTTCAAACTCTTTCTAACTGATTCACTCACCATGAACTCAGTCTGAATCCTGAGATGATCTCAAAGATTATATCTATGCAGACAATTTAATGGGAAAAAAAATCAAAGAATCTGGTTTGTTTTCACTATAATCCAGTGAGTTGTCAAATGATGGCTATGGTTATAGCACAATTGCATCTAGGGTTAGTAAGATATATTGTGGTTTATCACCAATCAGAAGAGGATGTTCCTAGGGCAGGAATCCCAAAGCTGAGTGGGACGCAGTTGTTTAAAGTCCAGTTGGGAGGAGATAAGGTCCTGAAGGAACTATGCCATGATCTTTGGAACTTCTGCCCTGGAATTACACTATACTGCCTGGTTAGGGCCCAGTATATCCAACTAGCTTCAGTCTGAATGATGCTTCACCCAAGCTATCTTGTAGACATCCATCCTACCAAAATGTAAGCATATTACTCACCTACCCATGTTCTACCTCTTGATCTTAATCAACATAATGATGCCATTGGTTCTAGAGATGGTGTATTAGTTAGCTGCCCTATTTTTCCTCTCATCATCCCTGTGACTTCCCAGACCAAAAACACTTGCACTAGTCACTGTTCTCTTATATATGTTATCTCCTATTTCAATATAAGCTCCTTGAGGGCAAGACCTGAATCACTTTTGTATTTATATTGTTAGCACTTAGTACAGTATTGGAAACATAGTAAGTCCTCAATACTTTTTATTCATTTATCCAATTATTCTATTAATTGGTGGAACCAAACTATATTATAGACAGGTGTGGTAATAGTTGCTAACTCAAATCAGTTCCATAAACCACTTGTTCAGAGCACAGTGGGAGACAAAAGGATTAGATAAAAATATTCCCTATCATCATAGAGTTAATAGAATAATAATTTTTAGGGTACTTGTAAGTCTTTACTGACTATATCCTTATAGCATGACACAATGTTTTGTAATAGCCTTGGAAACATTCACATAATTTCAAAATTTCACTATTAATAGAACCATCCTTCCCAACAGAATGCTGTGGTATAATCTATATGGATGTCTATGTATATGTTCATGTATATTCTAGTACAGAGGTGTCAAACATGTGACCTATAAGCAACACTGCAATCCACAGCACTCCAGAGTGCAACCAGAACTATATTAAAAAGTAATTTTGAAATATATAACAAAATAAATAGAAACACAATGCTCATGTGTGGTTTTCCAAATCAATATGCAGCCTACAGAGATCCTTTTGTGCAGTTTAGTGACTCCCATTTTTATTTGAGTTTGACACCACTTTTATAGTATATCCATTTCTCCTTAAAATTTAGGTATCTGATTTCAAACCTTCTGAGAATGTGAGGCAATGGTAGTTTGATAAACGACTCATAGACCTAAGTGTTGAAAGAGATTCCCAAGGCTACCTAGTTCAACAGTTCCATTTTACAGATTAGGAAACTGAGGCTCAAGGAATGTGTCCAAAGTCACACAGATAATTAAGCATCACAGTCATGATTTGAATCCAATTCCTCTCATTTTAGTGTGTTTCTTTTGTGATACTCTTCCTTTTTTTAAGTGTGAAGGATTTAAGAGAGGCAATAGTGTAGAGCACTATTAAAAAGCCAATATGAATTATCTATTGCTTGTTTTGTTTTTGGAAAAGGACAACCTAACAGTAAGTAGGAGCAATTTGCTCTTACTCCAAGCCTTTTCATATCCCACATTGCAGCCTAGAGGAAATTTTATGGCCAAATTTTCAAAATCAAAAGACTTTATAATCTACCACATAAATGTTCCAATAGTATTAACTTTAACAACACATACTCATTTGTCATTTTGATCTGCTTCTGTGGAGGAAAAAAACCCCTTCTTTCTCTCCCCATCCCCACCTCCCAGTAATTTGCTATAGTAATTCTACTCAGAAGATGATTTTTGAGCTTTTCTTACACATGTGAAATCACATGCGACCAGGACCTGGCCAATGAAAGCCCTGTCCATAGAGTATGGCCAGGCAGAAGACGTCGGGAGTTTGCTTCCTGAAGAGGCGTGATGATGTATAGTGGAAGGATCCTATATAATGTATATGGTTGACTTCAAATTATGTACTGGTATTTCTGGTACTCTTGTCAGGTGGAGAAGAGGAATGTTTCAATTGGCTGCTTAGCCAGAACTGCAGATGCATTTAAAAGACACTAAGTGACCAAGGTGTTTTCTCTGCCTGGCTGCAGTTAGCTAAGGAAGCAAGGATTGCTATAATGTCCCAGTGAAGAGAGTAGCCCACTGCCTTTATCTACCCACACAAGCCCCTGCCATGTGAGTTACAAGCTGTTACTTCTGTCCATTTAAGGTCTATTCTTTCCTAACTTATGTAAAGGAAGACTAGAGATGGAGCAGATTAGACTTCTACCTTGTAAGCTTTGAAAAGCTAAGAGCCCCCAGATGTCTAGGAGCCAGAATCTAGGTCAGAGTTGGTGGTCTGCCATTGCATCTCTCGGGAGTAAGCGGGACTCAGCCTAGCAGTAGATTGAACCAGCAGCTTAGATCATGGATCTTACAAGAGAGGGGAACTCATCCATTGCTGTACCATGAAGAATATACTCCATATTTCAATATTTTCTCTCATTTTCCCATATGGCTGAAACCTTCCCTTTCCTGATCCTCTGCCTCTTGACTTCCCTGGTTTTCTTTAAGTCCTAACTGAAGTCCCATTTGAGGGCCATCCCTAATGGTCCTGATCTATATCTTGCCACTGGACCCAGATGGCTCTGGAGGAGAAAGTTAGGCTGGTGACTTAGCACAGCTCTCAATCACTTAAATCCAATTCATTTGTTTTTCATGGCATCAACACCCTGAAGTCATGGTCCTCTTTGAGAGCAAAACCACAAAGTCCCATCTTCAACAACTGTACTTAATTCTGGTGCCTTTCCTCTCCTATTTATTTTCTATTTATCTGATGTATAGCTTGTTTCTTGTTGTTCAGTCATATTTGTGACCTCATTTGGGGTTTTCTTGGAAAAGATACTGGATTGAATTGCCATTTCCTCCTCCAACTCATTTTACAGATAAAGAAAGGGAGGCAAACAGAGTAAAGGGATTTGCCCAGGATCACTCAGCTAGTGTCTGAGGTCCAATTTGAACTCGGAAAGGAAAGTCTTTGTGACTCCAGACCAAATACTCTATCCCCTGTTCCATTGCTTGTGTCTACTATTTGTTTGCTTGTTGTCTCCTCATCAGACTGTGAGCGCTGTGAGCTCTTTTGCCTCTTTTTGTATCCCTAGTGCTTAGTATAGTGCCTGGTAAGTAGTATAATCCTAACAAATCCTTTTTGACTGACTGACACATTTAGAAGTAAAATTTCTGGGGAAAATGACTTGGAGAAATTGCTTTAAATTTGGGCCCAATTTCTCTAGATGACATTGGGACAATATGCCCCAAAGTGTGCGTGCATGTGGGGAGGAATGTTTTACTTCAGTCCTTACTCTATCTTCTCAGTAAATATCTCTTTGTAAAAGCTAATGGATAAGGATTGGTCAAATTAAACTAGGTGCTAATCACTGATTATTAATCACCAATCACTGGGGAAAATATGCTGGGATTGGAGTTTGAACCACTAATACTAGAGAAAGACATCTCACAACCCTTCAGGGATATCCCTAGATTCCTAATGGGGAGATAGTAACTTTGTTTAGGGACGTGACTCACCAGTTTGTGTAAGTTAGGATGAGGATTCCCCAGAATTTTACATAGGATACATATGTGTGGAATTGGCATCTTCCCTTTTCTTAGTATAATTTTAATCTTTGGGATAAATTCAAATTTTAGGTTCTAGAAATGCGAGAAACATGCCCCCAACTGTGAAAGACATGCTCGCTCTAAACAAAGGACAATAACTTGTTGTGAAATCAGGAAAGCTTTTATTAATTTTTACTTACAGATAGCTCCTAGGGGAGTACTACAATTATTCAAACCAATACAAGCCTTCTTATACTGTTCCATTTCAAATCTCCCACCTCCTCATTTATTGGCTAGGAGAAACCTCCTGAACACCTCGATTCATGTTCTCCTCTCTGATAGGCTTCCCCTCAAACAGCTTGTCAAGCCTGCACAAGTTTCTGACCTTTTTTCACCTGACTATGCTAAGTTACTACTCTGATTAACTGCTATCACTTAAAGCTGGGAGGAGTTTTAACCCTATGGAAACAGAACTCCTTCCTTCATTTCCCACAGGAG
Organism: Potorous gilbertii; assembly: GCA_028658325.1. Lineage (NCBI taxonomy): Eukaryota > Metazoa > Chordata > Mammalia > Diprotodontia > Potoroidae > Potorous > Potorous gilbertii. Next base: position 367,627,115 of record CM053771.1, on the reverse strand, counting down.
AAACCATGAGAAAAACCAAACCAAAACAAAATATAACACAAGAGAAAAGAGTCTGCTTCATTCTACTTTCTGATTCCACAGTTTTTTCTCTGGATGTGGATGGTATTTTGCCACAACAGTCCTTTGGGATTGTTTTAGGTCCTTGTACTGCTGTGAAGGGCTAAGTCTATCAGAAACAGTCCTCATACACTGTGGCTGTTACTGTGTATAACATTCTCCTGGCTCTGCTCATTTCACTCAGCATCAGTTCATATAAGTCTTTCCAGGTTTTTCTGAAGTCTGACTGTTTGTCACGTCTTATAGCACAATAGTATTCCATTCCATTCATATACCACAACTTGTTCAGCTATTCCCTAATTGATAAATGGTCAAAGGACATGAACACACAGTTTTCAGGGGAAGAAATTAAAGTTATCTATAGTCATATGAAAAAACTTTCTAAATCACTATTGATTAGAGAGATACAAATCAAAACAACTCTGAGGTACCACATCACACCTATCAGATGGCTAACATGAGAAAACAGAAAGATGATAAATGTTGGAGAAGATGTGGGAGAGTTGGAAAACTAATTCATTGTTGGTGGAGCTGTGAGCTGATCCAACCATTCTGGAGAATGATTTGGAACTATGCCCAATGGGCTACAAAAATGTGCATACCCTTTTACCTAGCAATGTTGCTTATATTCCAAAGAGATCATAAAAATAGGAAAAGATTCCCCCATGTACCAAAATATTTATAGCAACTTTTTGTGGTGGTGAAGAGCTGGAAATCCATTCCTGTTTTCTGAAGATCAACCTAGGGTAAGTTCAGAGAATTTTGGCTTTTAGGTGAAATTATTCAAACACTGCAATTCTTAAAGACCATATGTCTACAAAACTAAAGATAGGTTGCAATTGGTGATGGTGAAACAGACACTAATGAAATCACCACACCTTAAAATATTAAAATAAGTACCACAGCTTTTAATATTACTCCTATGCTCTTCCTGCCCTGATGTACAGTGTCCCTATATATAAATTATTAAATCTTAAAACTGCCTGAAGGTTTTGAGATACTCTGGATCATCATGCTCAGCAGAAAATTATTAGGATATTCATGAAAGGAGAAAAACAATTCTTTTCTGGAAGTGTTTTGAGGACACAGTGGCCCTGTAATTTGACTTGACTATGTAGTGACCTCAGTGCAGTGAAATTGCATTGAGACCAGGCATTAGCTAAGGTTATCCAGGGCCAATGGAGTTGCCTGATTCAGGGTATCAATATTCCTTGGTGAGAGAATATATGTGGTTTTTGTGATGTGCTAGACTAGTTTCAAAAGAGCTCTTCTGTTCATTCTAATATATATGATAATACTGTACTTTAGTTATAGAGTAACTTACATCCAAGGAGGAAAAAAATGTATTTTCAATATACCAGTTTCAAAAATAAGAACACAGTTTTATATGAACACCCACAATGTTATTGAAAGTCTAATATGTGAGAAGCAAAGTACCGATATTTAAATTCTAAATCTGAATCTTGGTCCTTCTCACCAATCGATGCAAGCTAGTGTTCCTAGCATGCCTGTTTAGCAATTTAAAAATGTTACCTAGCAAGTGGTTATAATAGCTTCTTGGTGGCATTTCAAAAACACATTAAAAATATACAGGTTGAATTTCCATCTTTCTTCATCCCCTTGGGTTTCATTTCTAAGGAGCTAAGAGGTAATGAAGTAGGAATAACATTAGGCCCAACAAAAAACAAAATAAAATGTTCCCCCTTTAAGAAAACCAGCATCAGCAGTCTTTCTGTTCTAGTTTTTTTTGTTTTGTTTTGTTTTGTTTTGGGTTCAGGCTCCCCCTGCATCTCTTACCATATTTTATTATATTCTCACTTAGTACTAATTTTCTGTTTAGCTGCTCTCTTGTATTTGGTTTTCCTCTTTATATCTTCTTATGTTTTATTCCCTGTTGCAGTTAGAATTGATTTCTGTGTTATGTTTTCTCCCTACTTCCGGCTTTCCCTGTCTAATTTACTTTGCCTACATTTTTTCTGTTCTATTATGGTTTCCCCTGGCCTTATGTATCTTTTTGTCTCATTCTCTGATTTATTGCTTCTTTTCCCTACTCTTTTTGCAGTTTATTTTCTTTTGCACTCTCCCCAATTTGTTCTAATTGCGTTTCCATTTCCTTGTTTCTCCTTCATGCTTACCTTGGGCAGAGTGTTCTCTCGCCTCCTCGATTCTCTCATACATATGCTTAGTTATTTATTTCTGCCTTTGGCCTTCAGGTGAATATGAACTTTACAAACTGTTTCATTAACATACACTGAAAAGCCTATTTTGGTCTTTGTGGAGTTGATACTTTTTCCTCTCCTGTTCAACTTAAAAAGGAAATCTTAAAAGGGGAGAATGGAAGGACAGTGGATTCTTGGCCATCTCAACTTCCTTAAAAATCTGAGATAGCCTTTATTACACAGGAGTTAAACACAAACTGCAAACATACCATTTAACTAAAAGAATCCACGTGGTCCCCAAATGAATGTGCTTTTTTTGTAAAGTTGGGGGCACTTGATTTTGAGTTTTAGTTTCTGTATCAATTAAATTCAACCAGCATTTATTAAGCACCTTATATGTAGCACTGTGCTAGACCCTGGAGGAGGGTTTCCTTAAATCTGTCCTTCATGGAGTTTTATAACCAGTTAGGAATACACAACTATTCTTACAGCTGTATAAACTGAGGTGAGAACAAAACACTATTTTAAGTCACAGAAGGTGGGCAGAAAAGGCTACCCAGAAGAGGTGGATATTGAGATAAGCTTTGAAAGATGTGTAGAAATAGATATTGAGATAACCTTTGAAGGATGTATAGAAATTCTGTAGCTTGGGGAGAAGAGGGCATTCTAAACAGAGGAAACAAAGTGATGGATATAGCAAAGCAGAGGACACTTAGGGGAGATGACAGGTAGACCAGTTTGACTAGAGTATGTGAAAGGGAGTGTTACAAGAGAAGGTGGGACAGGTAATATTGCACAGGTTTGGGGGGGTTTGAATGTCAGGCAAAAGAGTTTGAACTTCATTGGGTAGGCAAGAGGAAGTCATTAAAAGATCATGCAATAGAATGAGCAATCTGGCAGAAGAGGAAAGAAAGAATGGAGGAACAAGAAAGCAGAGAAATGAAAAGCTGTTAGAAACTGTTTGAGGTAATAATGAAGAAGGCCTAAAGTTAGGATGTCAATAGGAATAAAGGATAAGGAACACTTTCAAAGACATTGCACTGGTAGAATTGACAGGACGGAACAGTACTGCCTCAAACCCAGGAAATCTGGAGGCCAACAGCAGCAGCTTGTCAGAGCCCCAAAGACTTGGACATAGTCACTCAGAGATCCACCTAACCTTAGACATGGACATCATCACCAACCCCTGATTCTAGAACAGGCTGTGCCCCCTGGTGCCAGTAGCTGAAAGAGGAGGAACTTGGATACCTGGGCTGCCTTGGGCTTTTGACTGAGAACCTGGGGAGTTGCCATAATATTTGCCTCTAAGTTCTTATTCGGTTTCCACTACCTTTGCCAGGAAAGCTCTGAGTTGGGGTGGGAAGAGAAGAGCTCTCTACCTGCACTTGGACCACTCTCTGCTAAGACAGAGGTAGAAAGGAAGGATGAGGATGAGGGTAAGGGAGCAGTTTCTGTGAGCACTGTAGTCACAGAAAACCTTGCCAGAGTCTCGTGGAGACCTGTTCAAAACTGACCAGATCATGACACAGCAATTGGGTGGATGTGAGACCACTCAGCAATCATTCTTTCCTACCCCTTTTACCCCAAACATCACACCTGAGTCCTCTCAGAGTAACTCAAAGCCCTGCACATTTCAGACAGGACCCCACTGACAGGAACTCCATACTTGTAGCCCACCTAAGCATTAATGGACCACTCAATTCTCTTCTTTATCCCTTCTCCCCATCCATCACTTAGAAAACTGTCCAATTAGTGACCCCTGCATGGACCCCTGCATGTGACCACCAGGTTTTGCGATATTGGGATCTCCATGACCCACAGCAACTTTTTTGCGCCCTAAGGATCCAAAAAGCCACCCACACCTACCATCCTCAAAGATAGCCCTAACCAAATCCATCACCATTAGAACTGATCTACTCTCAATCTTAGCAGAAAATATATATTCCTCAGGTAACTGAGGGAAGAAGACCTTTCATACTATGGCCACCCCCTTGGGGCTTTTATCTTGGCCCTCAGGTCCATCATATAGGTACATCAATAGGTCTGCACTGACTTCCACCATCCATCCTCAGCAGCTGCCCCCTGGAGATGGGGATATGAGGGTGAGGTGGGTGAATGGGATGGTCATTGCCCTCTCCCTGAACCCTTCATAGTGTTGCCCACCTGAATTAAATCTGGGATCACCTCACTGCACCTGGGAGTCTCCCCCATTTCCTCCCCCTAACCCCCTGGAGGCAGACCTGAGACTAAGCAGATGCTGATCGTACTTCTCTAGCCCCCTGCTAAGGTTGACGTTGAACCTGACACTATGAAGAGTCTTCACATGCGCTGATTAGACAATAAGCAAATATGTAAATACCTCTTCTCTACAAATTATTCTAAGCCTTCATCAAGATATCGGTATACCTCATATGGCTCCATGAATTTTGTAAATCATTTTAAAATCAAATTATTTGGATAGGAGTAAAAACCATTTATGGGTTTGAGATGCCAGAGGTGCACCAGTAAGACTGAGTAACTATTTGAAATGCACTTCTCTTTCTTCATTGAAATGTTTTTCTTTGTTAAATTAAGTGTTCCATGACAGTGAAGATGTTAAGGAAAAATGCCAGTGGTGTTAAAAAAAAAACAAAAAGAAAACAATATAATTTAAGTTTTAAAAAAGAGAGAAAAGTAATGAAAGCTTTAACTGCAGGATGGCAGAAGGAATGATAAGGGAATGAATGAAGGAGAGATTGCAGAGATAGAATAGACAGGAAATGGAGTCTGGGTGTATGTATATGTGAGATATGACAGAGAGGGAAAAGTCAAAGGTGACTCCAAGGTTAGAGGCTTATATGACTGGAAAATCTAGTATTTCAGTCCTAGAGTTTAGCTAAGTCCCCTTTTTCTTGTTTTCTTCTAACACAGTATGAATAATTCCTTTGTTTCCCTCTGCTATCTCCCACCACACAATATATTTACAGAGCTATCGTGCCCCCTGCATAAGCATCAATTCGGGAAACTAAAAAGATTAAGATCCTTCAATCTATCCATGTAAATGACATTCAAGGAGAAACAGAAACAAACTAATCTCTCGTCTAACACAATGAAAAATCACACAAAAACTGGGCAAAGCTAAACTGAGAAAGTTTGCATTTTTTATTATCTGCCCAAAAGCCACAAGAATACCGAGCATTGAACATTCCTCTTCTTGCCTTTCACTCTCCTGAGCCTCACAAAATCCCACCTTCCTGCTCATGAAACTCTTGGAAGTTAGTGATGAACCGATAATTGGATAAAAGTAATCACTGTATTTAGATTTTCAGCTGTAGTCTATGAAGGAGAAAAAAGCCCTACCATCATGGCTACTCTTATTTTGCTGTCGTGTGTATGTGTGAGTGTGTGTGTTCCTTCCTTCTTGGACAGGCATTGACTTGGACCACCCAGCCAGTGACCAAGTGCTAGAGGGCATTCCTACAGATGGAAAGGAATGAAATCAACAGAACATATAGGCAGGTATGAACAGGATTTGTGTGGAAACAGCTTCTCTTGAAACTTTGCTTGGAATGTCTTATAACATCCTCTCAGTGGCTCCACCCTCACCCCTGCAGTCTGGACATTCATCATAGACTTCTAGTTGGCCCCATGAAATATTCTCCTCTTTCTTCCTAAATAGTAATCAGTTTAAACTTCAATTCTATGTAATTTAACAAACTTTTTTAGTTACTTCCTACTTTAATTACTTCTAGTTACTTTTTAGTCACAAACATTTTTAGTTACTTACTTGAGTTAGATGTTACTTTAGTGACATCCTTTAGTTGCTAAAACTTTAGTGTGCAAAGTTCTGATGAGCTCAGAGTTCCTTTTGGCTTTGTGAAAAACAAATATTTCTCTCTTGTATTTAATGAGGAGTTATTGTATTAGGACCAAGGTTTTTCCCCTTTTCTGTTTCCTCATCCAGAAACCCACCAGTGTGGTGGAGAATCTCTTGATGATTTACCCAGCCCAAGATCTAATCAGAGAGTAAAAGAAATTTGAAATTTGGGCCAATGGGAGCATTCTTACCCACTGTATTTGCTCAGACAGGTCTGAGAAGTGTTGATTTTCCCTTTCATCAGACAGATGGTATAGAAATTAATGTCTCTTTGATCAAGATTTAGGTGCTCCAAGTCATCTTATCCCAAGACCCTCATTGTAATATAATCCAGCCTCTCACTGCGATATTCATTTTCTCATCAATTGTTAACCAATCAGAATTGATTGTCACTCCTCAGGAACACCTCCTCTTTGAAGGGCATATAAACTGTGAGCCCATAAGGAGTCTTGTTCTAAGGGAGATAGTCAAGTGACCATCCTTTTATTAATAAATGTGCTGACCTTATTAATAAAATGATCAAATCACCCCCAAATTGTCTTTCACACACACACACACACACACACACATATATATATATATATATATATAGATAGATATATATAGATATATACGTATATGTTGAGTTTGAGATACTAGAGAGATTACTCCTGGAGATCGTTAAAAATAAGTGACCTGAATTCCTTGAGGAAACTACAGGTTAAGATAACAGATGTGCAATCATCTAGCTAGAAGTGAGTAGTGGAAGAAAGAGAAAAGAGACAAAGGTTGAGGATAGACCTTGAGGTAGGGAGCAGGGAGTGTATCTAGCTGTCTCCCTTTTCTGAACTCCTTGGAAATTGTCAGTCTATATCACAAAATGTAGCAGTTAATTCTATATTGTATTGCACAGCCATGTAATTTTCTGTATATCATTATCTTGTCTAATCTCTTTAAGACAGAAAGCCCTTTAAGGGCAGGAATGATTGATTATCTAATATAGCACCTAGCTCAGTAATGGTTACACTGTAGGTTGCTTAACAACTCTTTGCTGGCTGAATGATTGATTTTAGATCATGTGTCTGTGTACCAGGACTGGCATTTTAATTCCTAGCCCCAGAAGTCTGAAAGCATCAAAACATCTCTTCAGGGGAAACAATTTTCTTTTTTCTCGCCATACTCAAGGCTTGTGTATCATCTGGCATACAGGCTAGAAGAAACTGCTGAGACTTAGACATTCAAGGTATACACCCCTTCCTCCTCTGTGCCATGCAATGGTTTACTGAGCTCATTGGTAGGGAGGCCTGATCCCTCTTTATGGGTTTAGTCTCCTTACTCTCCACTTTTTTAGTTCATTGTCCCAACCCGAGCTATATGACGGACCATTTTATTTTTAACTCTAGGTTCAGTTTTAAAAAAGGTACCCAATGGACAAACATGAATTGGGAGTGGGACAGGTAGTTGACAATGGAATGGTAAAAAGATAATATAGAGATAGTAAATAGAACACAGTACACATTAACAGATGATTTAAACAAGGTTCAGAAACTCAATTCAGTTCTAATCTGGCAGGAGGCCAATTAGCAATTTGAAACTTCACCTGTGCTCTGGGTGACAGAAAATCATTTCATTTTCATCTTCTTTCTGGTGACTTGATTCTTGTGGCAACTTTTCCTCTGGTGCTGCTTAGGTAACCTCTCCTGGTGGTTGTTGAACTATATGATGCAGACACTCTCTTCCTCCCACCTCATGGGCAGGTCAGTCACTGGCCATCTGAGGGTCAACATTCTGCTGCTAGGATCTCAGACCTCCAGGACTTTCAAGTTGTCACAAGACTCTATAAAAGGAAAAGGAGGAGGCAACTCCATCCCAGGCACAGGCTTGCCTAAGCAAGATGTGAGCTCATGGTTTATGGCCAGGTGGGATGAAAGGTTAACTCCCCTGCCCCACTATATATACACCCTCCAAACAACTCAGAGAAACATCTTCACTCTGAGTTCTCCCTTTAATGTAACCTCAGAATTCTAGCTCAGGATTCAACCCAGTAATGAGCTATACATGGTTTGGAAGCTGACCCCACCCCTAAGCGTCCATGTGATCATCTGGAATAGTGACTAAGTATACTCTAAAAGGGAGAAAGGAGGAGGGTGCAGTGTTGTTTTTTACACAAGCATTAGACCCGCAATAAACAAATTTAACTTCTATTTTCTCTCGGAATTACTAATGCATCTCCTCCTTCTGAGTCAGAGCTCTAGTGAAGAAAAAGTTAAAAAATTATTTTCATAGGTATCATAACCATTTCACAGAACATGTATGTCAAGGGCCTTATCAGTGGGTGGGGAAAACAAAGAACTAAAAGAAAGAGCAACTCTTCCTCTTTGCCTTTGTTTTGGGGGAGTCAATTGGCATGGGAATTTATATTTATGACAAATGTGTCAACTTGACTATTTTCTTGCCACATATAGATTGGCTGAAGGAACTGGAGAAGTCTGATAAGGATAAATGCTGGATATTGTCAGATATCTGAAGCTCTGTCTCTTTGGGGCTCTTTTTTACTTAAGACCACAGATGTAAGGCTTGAAGGGACATTAGCAGTCATCTGGATCAACCCCTTGTTTGAAGGAAACTGAAACCCAGAGGAAGATCATGAGTCATATATGGCAGTCAGGATTTAATCCCTTGTCCTATTGTTCTAAATTCAGAATTCTTTCCACTGCCATCTCCCCATTCTACCTCCCCAAATCCTAAAGGGCAGACCTAGGAGCAGCATACAAAAGTTACAAAAAGACAGATTTTAGCATGATATAAGGAGGGGAAACTGCAACAATTAGAAATGATAAGAGGGGTAGGGTAGAGAGAGAGAGAGAGAGAAAAAAAGGAGAGAGAGGGAATAGAGGGAAAGGAAAGAGAGGGAAGTGAGGAGGAGAGAGGATGGAGAGAGGGAAATTGGCTAGACATTCATATGAGGTTCATTTCTCATGCATTTTAGGGTAGGGTCACTTTTAATCTCAAAGTAAGCCTGTTTCCTCATCTGTAAAGTTAGGTCAATAATGTTTGCAATATCTACCTCACAGGTTGGTGTGAGAAAAATTCTTTGTATGGATGTGAGGAGATTACCATGGAAATGTGAGTTATTATTGTGGAGTTCAGAAATGGATTCTAAGAATGGCCAATCTTGGTCCCAGATGGTGAATGATGAAACACCTTTTGCTTCTCATGGGAGAAAAGTGGAAGGGGGCTGTAAGAGTGGAATATTACAAATGTGAGAAGCATCTATTGTTGGTTTTAATTATCAATGTTTCTTTGTTATGAGGGAGGATTCTGGGAGAGGGGACAGCGTATTGGGAAATGAGCAGTGTGAAAAACAAAAGGCACAAATTACAGGTTATAAATAAAAATAGATGATGAAGGTAGGAGGAGTTTGGGGTTTGTTTGCCAGTTTCTCTCTTCTTACTTTCCTTTTCCAGCTTTTTAAATAGGAAATAACCTTACTTTCTTTCCAACCCACATTCCTTTAAAGGGACTTCCTCCTTTGTTTTCAGGTAACAAATATTTATTGACTTTTCAATGTTGTTAATTTATAAATAGGTCCTTAATAAAACTATATTGTCTGTCCTTGATTTCAAGTCTCCAAAAGGTTCAGGACTATAGCTATCCAACCCAGCCCCAGCACCATGCCACATGGATAAAATGGCTCAAAAATACTGTCGAGAAAAGAGGAGGCAGATTGAGGAGGCAAGACTTAAAACTGATGAGGACACTGCCTTTAAACTGTCATTTGTACTTCCCACTCTGCCTTTAATGAACACATCTTTAGCTTACTGAGGCATCAGCTTTATCATATGCTGCCTTTCATATGACACCACCTTCACGTCTGCAAATCAACAATGAATATCATCAGCTTTGGTTGACCAGAGCTATAATTGGGTCATTCTCACTGACCTCTCTGTAATTAGGGTTGACTATCCAACGACCTTGTTTGGTTCTTGCCTACTTTAAAATACATGTATGTTGTCCTTCCTCTGGATTTCTCCTGTAAGTTTCAAAAGCTCTCCTTTTAATGCATAGTAGGTTAGTTCCGAGCTCATATTGATCTGATCAGCCCCAGTTGGACACACTGTAATTTGACTCTGGCATAGTGATGTCATTTTGGTTCTCTTTGAGAATGAAGGACAACAGCCAACCAGGTTAAGTTCAAACACAAATACCTGACAATACTATCTAGCATTTCTTCAGCATTTTATGCTTTGTAAAGTGTTTTATATCCATTATCTCACTTGATTCTCACAACAGACCTATAAGGTAGGTGCGCTTATTATCCATCACCATTTTACCACTGTCATGGGAAGCTAGTATTGGGCAATGAGAGCAAGTCCTTATGGGAGAGGGTTAGGGTAAGGGCTTTCAGAGGATCTCTGTTGGCTATGTTGTCATTGCTATTCAGTCATTTCAGTCATGCCCAACTTCTTTAATTATTCCTGAGGGAGACACCATTCTTCCAGTCAACTAGGTTTATAATGGTGGCTTGTGACTTGTTCCATTGTTTCAGTCATGTCCAACTCTTCATGACCCCATTTGGGATTTTCTCGGCAAAGATACTCAAATAGGTTGCATCTCCTTCTCCAGCTCATTTTACATATGAAGAAACTGCGGCAAACAGGATTAAGTGACTTGCCCAGGGTCACACAGCTAGAGTCTATGTCAAACGCAGAAGTGTCTGAGGCCAGATTTGAACTCATAAGTATGAATCTTCCTGATTCCAAGTCGTACTCTATCCACAGCACCACCTAGCTCTCCTGCCTATGTAAGGTAAACATTGAGGAAACTGGGCTTGAGAGAGAAAGTGACTTGCTCGGTGTCACAGTGAGTCTCAGGCAGAGTTTGAACTCAGATCTTCTTGAATACAAGTCTAGCACTCTGGCCACTGTACCACATAGCTATCTTAACTACTGTGAGTGTACTCTGATAGAGCATTATCAAACACTGTCAAATCTTGACCAATGGAGCAGACATTTTCCTATTTGAGAAAACTTAAAAAGCAATAGAACTTATTGTTAGTTATTTTATCTGCAAAAAGAATCAACTTCAATTTATTTGTACCCCTATCACCCAAATAAATAGCTCTGACAGAGGACAAAATGTAAAAACAAGTTCAAATCTGTAATCCTATGAGCATTAAACAAAGAATGATTCAGTGGACCTACAGACATATAGCTATATCATATTTAGGTGACAATTAAAAAGCTTGTATTTTTGGGTGGTTTGATATCCCACTGTCTCCTAATTAAACCTTTACTAAAGACAATCTATTTTCCTCATTATTCCCTGAATATGCCTAGAATATTTTCTTTCTCCCTCTCCACTTTTCTGAGTTCTGTCTTACTTTTGAAGTCCAACTCAAATCCAAGTTCCTTCTATAAGATAAACTCTATTATCTCAGATGTTGGCATCCTTTCTAACCTCTGAACTCCTATAACATTTTATATCTGTCCCACACACATTTTATTACTGGGGAAGCCAGACAAAAGTTTCAGAGAAAATCAAAAACTATATCGAATCCCAGAGAACATCAGAAATTCTCTGGTTTTCAAGGACTTGCACAATTTGGTGCCAGCTGTTTGACTCTTGTCCGCTGTACGTATACTGCATCCAGCCAAACAGGATGTTTTCTATCCCTCAAATTCACATTGCTTCCTCACCTCTATACCTCTGATCCTGTAGTTCACCCTGCCTGGAATCTTGTAGGACCAAGTCCAAGTGCTGCCTTTTTCCAGGGAAACTTTCTTGGTGATAATCTTCCTTGAATTTCATATGCACTTGATTAAGCAACTTTCTAGTGCGTTTATCAAATAAGAGTTGTAAGCTAATCGTCTATTTATGTGCTTTATTCTCCTGCTAGAATATAAGTTTCTTAAGACTGGGGAACCCATCTAAGTCATTTTGGAATCTCCTTCAGCTCCCAGCACAATATTTTATACACAAAAGATGCCTAATAGGTGTTTCTTGAATTAAACCAATTGAATAACATAAGCTAAGTTAGTTTCATTACTTATCTTTAAATATGCTCTACATGCCAGTTTCAACCACAGTATATGTCCTTAGACAGTGGGAACCATATGTGCCATAGTAGGTGCTTATTATTGTGGATGTTATTATCAGCAGGTTGGAAAAATATTTTAGCTCTACTGTAAGCCACATCTCTTATTTCTCCAGTTCTACTCTCAAGCCTTATCATGGTTTGTGAAGGCTGTGTCAGAAAGAGCAAGCTTGGGCTCATACTACCAAGAGAGGAAGGCTCAGAGGATAGGCCTGTAATACACAGTGCTGTCTGCCAGGGGAGGACTAGACTGGCTAAGGCTCATCACACCATTTAGCATTGAGTGCTGAATTTAGGGGCCAAAACAACTAAAACGTAGAGAGGTTTCAGCTGTGCATTACCTCTGAAGCAGGGCCCTCATCCTTCATTCCCTCTCCTTACACAGTCACTAGCCCTTTTAAAACTGTCATCACCATGCACTTAATGTGAGAACCCTATTCATTCAGGTTTAATTTCAAGATGAAATAAGACCTGCCTGAGTAATCCAACAGTTAACATCCTCCCGTGAAGGATGGATTGAAATGGGGATGCTTGGAGGAAGGGAGACCAAAGAGAAGGCTCTTGCCATAATCCAGATGAGACATAATGAGGGCCTGCTCCAGGACAGTGACTGCATGAGTAAAGAGGAAGATGAATATTAGAGATGTTACGGTGGCATAGTTAATAGGACTTGACAACTGACTGGATGCAGGGGGAAGGGGGATGGTGAGTGAGAGTAAAGTTATTCAAAGGTTGTAAACTAGGATGACCAGAAGAATAGTGTGCCCTCAATAGAAATAGGGAAATGGGGAGGGGAGCATTTAGAGGGATTAACAATGAAGTCAGTCTAGGATGTGATGAGTTTGAGATATTTATGGAAATTCGGATGCAGAAGTACAACAAATAGTTGGAGATGCTAGACTAGAGTTCAGAAAAAAAATGGAGGCTGGCTATGTAGAGATGAAAACTGAAACTGAAAGTCGATGAAATCACCAAGAAAAAAAGATATGTACCCCATATCCGTGAAGTTGTTCAGTTATATCTGACTCTTTGTGACCCTGTGGACCAACAGCACAGCAATGTGGTCCATGGGGTTTTCTTGGCAAAGATACTAGAGTAGTTTGTCATTTCCTTCTCCAGTGGCTTGAGACAAACAGATGTTAAATGACTTGCCCGAGGTCACACAACTAATAAATATGTAAGGTCAGATTTAAACTCAGGTCTTCCTGACTCTAGGTTCAGATTTTTAGCTGCCGGGTCACCTAGCTGCCTCCAGGGAGTACTGCCACAAAAAGAGGTAGGAACATGAATGATGATGTAATGAGAAACTAAGAAGTGTTAGTCATATAGGTAAAAGAGCGTATCTAAGAGGAGAGAATAATCATCAGTGCTAGTCACTGGAGAGGTAAAAAAGGATGAGGACTGAGAAAAGCAATAAAGAGATACATTGATGACCTTGGAAAGAGTCGTTTCTGTTAAATTACTGGGTTATACGCCAGCTTGCAAAGGGTTTGGAAAGGAATGGGGAGTGGGAAAGTAGAGTCAAGAATTGTAAACAACTTTTTCTTAAAAAAAATTAACTTCCTTTGTTCTCACATCCCTTACATTACCCTATATACTTCTTCCCTAATCCCTCTCAGAGAACCATCCCTTCTAACAAAGAATAAAGAATTGAAAATAGTTTAGCCAAACAAACCAAAATATTTAAAAAGTATGATCTATCCCTATGGTCCCCCATCCTTGCAGAGAAGTAATAGCAGAAGGTGTCTTCTAATATATTTTGAGTTCAAGCTTGGTCCTTATAATTTTGTAGTGTGTATTTTTCAAGGTTTTCTTTGTTTTTCTTAAATATTCTACTGTCATAGTCATTGCATAAATACTATTTTGCTGGTTTGGGAGTTTGCATCCGTTCATATATCTTCCTGTGATTTTCTCTGTTCATTGTTGTCATTTCTATAGAACAGTAACATTCAATTACGTTCATATATCACAATTTGTTTAGCTATTCTCTGGTTGATGAGTATCAAGTTCTTTGCTATCACAAAGGTACTGCTTTAAATATTTTGACTTAGGTGGGACTTTTTTTATCATTAATTTCTTGGGATATATGCCTAGTTTGGGGATTCATGGGTTAAAGGATATGAATATTTTAGTCACTTTCTTCACATTCTTTTTTGAAAATTTATTTTATTTTCAAGTCATGGAACAAAACTGGCATTTCCATAACAGTCCAGTAAAAAAAAAAAGATTGCACATGAAACTGCAAATCTGCCACATAGAACTTGTGATTCCTTCTAAATATACAACAGTTATCATGAAATTTCTTTTTTCCCCTTTTTCTTTCCTTCCTAGCTATAGATAGCACCTGTCTTCATATGTCCTTTATTTTTAATTTGTGTATTTATAATAGTCAAAATGACTCAGTTGCTCAAAATCTTTCTTAAAACAAGATTGCTATTGTTTTATATAATGTTGTCTTGGCTCTGCTCACTTAACTCCTCATTTCATGCAAGTCTTTCCAGGTTTTTCTAAAACCACTGAGCTCATCATTTCATACAGCACAGTAGTATTCCATTACTATACACCACAATTTGTTCAGCTGTTGCCCAATTGATGGGGATTCCTGCTATGTCTAGCTCTTTGTCATCACAAAGAGAATTTCTATAAATATCTCATTCGCATTCAAAGTTATAATCACTATGTGTGAATTTCCCTCCATTTTATTTCTACTTATCATTTTCTTTCTCAGTCTCTCTTTTTTACCCTGTCCTTATCTTCTCTCCCCCACCCCCGCCACTTCACCCACCCCTTTAAAAGCACATAATTCTAAGCTGCTTTCCAGAAAGCCCGGAACAACTACAGAGCCCATCAACACTGCATTAGTGCACTTGTCTTCCCACAAGCCCTCAAATCTTTTCCATCCTTGTTGACTTTGCCACTTTTCTGGGTGTTAAATGAAACATCAGAATGATTTTTGTTTCCATTTGTCTTATTGCTAGAGATCTGGAACATTTTTTCTTAGGGCTGTTGTTAGTGGCTTTTCATTCTTTTGAGTACTGTTGGTGAATATCTTTTGACCACTTATTCATTAGGGAAAGGCTTTTGAAAGATTTTTTTTTTGAAATTTGTCATTGAGAGAGATAAGAAATATTAGATGATAGCCTGAAAGAATGTTAGGTCAGATGAAGGTTTTGGGTTTTGGTTTTTGTTTTAAGTATGGTGATCTGGAAATGTTTTTAGGCAGCATAGGATAATCTAGTAAATAAATAGAGCTTAAGATGATAGAGAGATGATGATAGAGCGGACAAACTCCTGGATGCAATGGGAGAATATGGGACCAAGGACACCTATAGAGGGGTTGGCTTTGATACTGAGATTGTTGCAAAGGAGGATTGAGGGAATGGTGCTAAGGGAATTTAAAGTAGAAAAGTAGAGATAAGAAGGAACTCCTGATTGATGATCTCAATTTTTTTCAATCTATCTGCTGAGAGGCAGCAGACAGGAGTTAACCCTGGATGGCATAAGGAAAGGCTATAAAGTTCTGTGATCATGGGTAAGTCATTCAACCTCTGAGGCTCAGATTTTCAGTCTGGAAAATTATTATACTAATAACTGTAGTACTTACTTTGCTAATATAGTTGTAGCATCCCATTGTGTGGGACCACTTGCCCAGTTCCCCCTATTATTGGCAAGCCAGGCCCCCAGAGGACCAGTTACTACTGTTATCTCCAGATTTTATGAGTAGCTTTAAGGGGCTGAGATTTTTTAGTGCTGTCATTCATGGGTGCTCCCCCATTGGTTATCAATTAGTCAGCCAGAGTTAATTAACTTTTAGAAATGGCATGAGATGGAAAGGTAAGAACCGCTGATGAAAAGAACAGCCCCTCTCCCCATATCTAAAGCATGGTCTCTCAGAAACACACACACATCTTTGGGGACAGTTGGCACAAACTTAAAATACAATGAAAGTGATACATATGTGTGTCATGGCAAAGGAGTAACCCAGTTCCTGATTACTGCAACTTTTTTTTCCTTTGTAGAGAGCTGATGAGAGGGAATTTAAGGGTCAGTATCCTTGTAGCATCCTGAGGTTGCCTGTCTGGTTTTAGACCTTAGCCTAAAATGGCCAGGGTCCCACATTGCATCCTGATGAACATCAGGCCACTGGACCCAGATAACTCTGGAGGAGAAAGTGAGGCTGGTGACCTTGCACAGGCCTCCCTCACTCAAAGTCCAGTACAAGTCCTTGATGTCATGGTCCTCTTAGAGAACAAAGGACAAACACAGCAACAACCTCTCAGCTCCCAGTGCAGACACCACTGCCAGTCACCCCTACTGGAGGATACTGCTTCTGGCTCTAAAGGATGCTGCTGTGGATGATAGCACAGGGACAAGGATCTGCCTCCTCAAAGTGCTCCTGAAGCTTGACTACGGAACTACATGCTTCTAAACAGGCTTGCTGTGTTATACAGAGTTCCACAGGATGTGACTGTAGACTACTCATAAAATAGTACTTGTATTTTTTGTATCATTTGTTTTCTGATCCAGAGATCAAAGCACTTCACTTTCCCCAAATTGATTGGTTATACCTGCTTTGCACTAGTTTCAATCTTTGAATTGATTGAGTCATTTGAGAAGACTAGGCCTTCTATGTTTATATTAATTGGGTTGGGGTTTCTTTAAAGCCTATATAAATGTCATTTTTTAGTCTCTAGTCATTGATAGTCTTGTATAACAACATTAGCCCAGAGAAGGGAGAATAGAACTGTAAGGTTTAGGCTAGCCTCAGTTCACAGAGATCACTAGCACATTCATAACTGACAACTGTGATTCCAATTCTAGTCCTGTGTGTCCAACCTAACTAGGTGGGAGAGCAAAATGGGCAAACCCCTCCATTGTACCATTTCAGACTTGTTTCCTGAGATGCATCAAACTCACCCTGGGGATGCTTGGCTGGTCATTTTGGACTCTCAGAGTTAAGGTCTATGATATCCTATCAAAACTTCATAGGAGGCTACTTGCTCAGTTTCCTTTTGCCAAGTATCTAACAAGATGTGAAAGATTTTCAAGGGAGATAAAAAACTACTACAGTCAAATTAGATATTCTGCCTTTGATAGGAAGGGTATAGAAGCAGTGAATTCCTTTGATGTTGCTCTAAAAAAAAGTTTGCTCATACCACTGGTGGCTTTGATGTTCACAGAGAACTCCCGACATCTTGACATTTTGACTTGTGTTTTCCTGAAGCAGAAATTGATAGTGAAATTTGAGTTTGTTTTTTTTTAATCAAAGAATGAATATAGGACATTTTTTTCTCATGCCCCTCTCCTGATATGATCAAAGTGTGCCACCTCGAAGGTTGGCTTATTGCCTGTTTGTGTCTGAGGATATTACTGAGTGTTTGTCCTTGGCTCCCTACCTCAGAAAACCTTTCTTGTGATTTCATAGAATCTCAGAATTAGAAAAAACCTCAGAGAAAAGACCTTGTAGTCCAAGCTGTGCTTAAATAAGACTTCCCTCTCCATCACTGACAAATGGTCACCCAGTATCTACTTGCAGACCTCCAGTAGTAGAGATCTAATTACTGATGAGGCAGCCCATTACACTTTAGGGCAGCTCTAGCAGTTAAGTTTTTCCTTTCTGCCAAGAAAATCTTCTTTCATCGCTCCTGGTTTTGCCTACTGGGGCCAACAGAAAAGTCTAAATCTCTTTCATAGGATGTCCCTTTACATACCTGAAGAAAGACATGTTGCTCCCCCGTCTCCCCTAAGGCTTTTCTTCCCTAAACTTAAACCCTTGGTTTCCACTCCTTTTATCATTTTAATCAACCTCTTCTGGGCTAGCCTCAATTTATCAATGTCATTCCTCAAACTGTGACTGTACCACTAGGTGGTGGGGTGGAATCAGAAAGATTCATTTTATTGAGTTCTGATCTGACCTCAAACACTTTCTAGCTACATGACCTTGGGCAAGTCATTAAACCCTGTTGGTTTCACTTTCCTCTTCTGTATAATGAGCTGGAGACAGAAATGGCAAACCACTTCAAATGACCCAAAGAAGGTCACAAAGAGTCAGACAATGACTAAACTGTGGTACCCAGAACTGGACTCTGTGCTCAGATAATTTGTCTCTGAAATTCTAATCTAAAAGTAATAGAGAGGTACAAAAGGAAAGGGATAATCAGGGAAGAAAGTTATTCATCCAAGCCCCGGGATATGCAATAGGGCAGCATTCTTATGTATCATGGGGTCATCTGGTACCTTAACCCTCCTCAGAATAATATTTTTAAATGCTCAGAGTAAACTAAAGGAAGACAATTAGGCTGAAATATAGTCTGTAGACAAGACTGATCTAACAGAAAGTTAGGGATTCAGATGGCTCTGGAGGAGAAGTGAGGCTGGTGACCTGCACAGCCCTCCCTCACTCAAAACAAAGTCAAGTGCAAGTCATGTCATCATTTCTCTGATGGCATGGTCTTCTTTGGCAGCAAAAGACAAACACAATCCTGTGAGTAGATGCAGCTGGCTAAATGCAAACCCGACTGAATGGGGACCCCTTTTGCTCGCCTGTCTGCCTCCCCCTTCCCTTCCTTCTCTTTTCCAAAGGAAAGTAAAGTTGGATGGCCAAAAGATGCCCAGTTGACTGGGTTTTACTGGCTCCTCTCCTCTCCTCTCCCCTGGCCTGTCCTCCCCTGTCCTGTCCTGTCCTTTCTCCAAACCTTAAACCTACTGCATTCTGAAGCTGGGATGCCAATAGGCCCCTGCCTGAGGGCTCCTCTGGACCCTCCTTGCTTTAGAGTGATTGTCAGTAGGAACTGTTGCTGTTTCCCTCCCAGCCTCATGTCTTTCTTTTTCTTGACCTCATTAAAGTGACCATGACCTGGCTACTTCTTAAACAGGCCTATTCAATGAATGGGCTTTGCCTCACCCTAAGTGAGTCCCTGCAAAGACCTTCCAGTCATCCTGATGAATTTCTGGTCACTGGATTCAGATGGCTCTGGAGAAGAAGTGAGGCTGGTGACCTGTACAGCCCTCCCTCACTCACAACAAAGTCAAGTGTAAGTCATGTCATCATTTCTCTGAAGGCATGGTCTTCTTTGGCAACGAAGGACAAACACACAAACAGAAAATTAATTGTAACCGTAGAAATTTTGAAGTATTGATGAGTGTAAATGATATTTTAAGATATCTGAAAGAACTATAATGTCATTTGAAAAGATCTGTGATTTTTATTGGTCACTCGTAGGTACTGCTAATATTACTGTGGTTTGTTGCGTTTATTTATAATTAAAATAACTGCTAAATTTCAGTTAGAAGTTAGTGAAAGTGAATATGTATTTTCCTCTCACTTCTTAGACCCCCTTGAAACCTATCTTTAAACCCCTTGTCAGTCCACAGATTTCCATATTTAAGAACTACCGCATTAGCGTAATAAAGAGAAATTAAACACAAAGTTTTTTTTTTTAAAGTTATAGGTCAATTCACGTTTGAGAACACTGTAATTCAGGATTAAAGACTCAAAAAATTGAGGGCACTAGTGCCAAAAAATTGGTCAATAAGTTAGACAAATGACAAATGTACTGCTTACATCAGGATCAGACTACATTATTTAATTGGGATGCTGGTCTTAAATGCAAGTGCAGATAGAAATGGATAGAGCAGGGTGAAGGTGGGGTGAATTAGAAACTCTGTAGTGATGGATAGCATTGGAGAAGTCCTTTGGGATTAGTCTAATAGCACATTTGTTGTTCTCCTTTGGTCATTGTGCTTCCAATTCATTCTTCTTCAATGTTCTTTTGGTAGCTGGGATTTTGGGAGGTGATAACGTCTCTTTTGATCCTGGAAAACTTCCCAGCCAGCCTTGTTGTGTAAATTGCAGGAGTTTAGAAGTTTAGGGGGAGAATGATGGTGGTATATAGAGAGAAAGGGGAATATTTTAGTCACCTGTACAAAGATTAGTTTGTAACAACAAAAATATAGGTTAGTCTCTTTATTAGTGGAGGTGGAATGCCTGTACATTTAGCAATGCTGGGGAAGTATTCTTTGAAAGAATCTTAAAGGGGAAAATAAATATGACAATCAACCCAAAGAAAGGAAAGATAAAGGACAAAATATGGGGAGTTATCTAATAGATTCAAGGGTCTTTTCACAGAACTGGACCCTCTGAGAAGGAAGCAAGGTCTTAGGTTCTAAAGGATGGTGAGAATTCTTAGGTTGGACCAACAAAGAAGATAGACATCCAATGCTAGTCAAAGGAAGAAGATCCAGATTATGGTGGTTTGGCAACTACCTGCTGAGAGAAACTGAGGACATCAAATAGCAGGGAATAATTACTTCTTCTTGGGGCATGTAACAGAGACATAATTGATGAAGAGACTCTGAGGCTTTATCACACAATGACTTTTAGTGATTCATGTGGAAACAAATGATAAGAAACCTAGACAGTATCTATAGGGATTGTAAAGGTTTTGGCAAGAAAATGAAGGTTTTAAGGGCTTAATTGAACACAGGAGATTCAGAGAAGTCACAAAGATATGGAAAGTGAACAACTAGTTAGGAAATTATAGAATCTTTGAGATGAAAGAGATCTTCTGAGCCTACCTATTCCACCTTGTACCTGAACAAGAACAACCCCATAGAATCCCTAAGTCTTTACTCAACAACTTCCAATATGACTAAAATAACTGACTCCCAAGGCAGGCCATTCTACTTTTGGAGAGCTCTAATTATTAAGAATTTTCTTCTTAAAATAAGATGGAATCTGAGAATGGGATCTGTATTTTTGGATCAAAGTTTAAAATATAGGAATGATAGACCTTTGGTCAAAGATAAAATGCATCTGACAGGGGTAAGGGTGAGTCTATTTGCTTCAAGACTTGGAGATCAGATGAGATTTTTTACCCTGAAAATTGGAGGAAGGGGAAGGGAAAATGGCCCACATACAAACACTGTCAGAAAATAGCAGATATCATAGGAATTTTGACATCATAAATACCACTGAGACTTGGTGAAAATTGGCTCATGACTGGAATAGAATGATATGCCTTACTCAGAAGGAATATGTCAGATAAAAGAAACAATAATATGTGGCAGAAATATCCTTCACATTGTCCTGCCAGAAGACTCCAGGAGCAAATCGTAAAGCACAGGGACAGGATATAGCACTGAAGTTGGTCTTCAACTACCGTAACAGTTTCTGAATCTTACTTTTTTCTGCTAAGGACAGAAGGGATCATATACTCTTGCTTTGCTTTCTGATATAATTTTTTAAATGGCAGAGGAAGCAATGAGAGGAAATACTACCCAGGATGTGATATTGACTAAAATACAAATTAAAGAAGAACAGATCACTAAGGTAGGAATTATGGGAATTATGAGAGGACTTAATTACTTTAGAGTGTGTGACATATAAGAAATTGAAAACTGGTCACAGGATAGCATGCAGCCAAGATTTTGGGAAAGATTTTAAAGACTTCAGAGAAAGCATAGGTAAGGTCTCATTACTTAAAATTCTCCAGGGGAGATTGGCCCAAAAGAGACTCTCAAAAAAAAATTGATGATACACAAATAATTCCAATGAGAAAGAAAGGTAAAGATCTGTCTAAAGAAACCTGTTTGGATGCCCAGGAATCTTGTCAACAAAATCTGACTTGAAAACAGGTACAGAAGATGAAAGTAAGAGAATGCAATTGCAGAAGAAATTGAGGTGAATGAACCCATATGTATGTCTAGAACTCTAAACCCTAAAGTGAGTTGAAGGGTGGAATGATTAAGTAGAAAACAAACAAAAGCACTTTAAAAAAACAAAAGAAAGATCATAGAAGTTATGACTATTGTGTCTGATGAGCAGATGATGACAATGGAGTAGCTCAACTCCTATTTTGCTTAAATTTTCTTTACCAAGGAAAACTTTCTTTAAATTGGAAAACACAAAGGAAAAATAGTAAAAAAAATGGACTGAACCTCAAGATAGATAAAGATATAGGAATAAAGGACCTAACCGTGTTCTCTGAGTCCAAATTACTAGGTTACAATGAACCACATCCTATATTACTGAAGAAATTTTTAAATATAATTGCTGAACCACTGTGAGTGGTCCTTGAAAAAAATCAATGAAAAAGATTCAAGTCACTAATAATGAAAGAAGTAAAAATCTTAACAGCTCTGAGGTTTTCCTGCAGATCTAGCAAATTCATAAAGATAAAAGATGGGAATAGTTAATGTTTGAGGGCTTGTGGAAATATGGGCATGTTAATGCATATTTTAACCATTCTAGAAAGCAATTTGGAACTATGCAAAGGAAGTGACTAAAAGTCTATCCCTTTTGATCCACTGCTAAAGATATACCTAAAAGAGGTCAACGATAAAAACAAAAGGCTCCATAAAATATTTATTGCAGCCCTTTAAGTGGTAGCAAGGAATTGAAGCCAAGTACAAAGTATCCAGTGTTTCTTAAGATGTCTATCATCTGGGAAATAACTAAACAAACTGTGGTCTATGCATAAAATGGAATATTACTGAACCAAAAGAAACTATGAATCTGAAGAATATAGTGAATGGGAAGACTTATACGACCTGATAACAAAGTGGAGTAAGCAGAACTAGTGAAACAATGTGTTCAATTACTGCAACAATGTAACTGGAAAGCAATGAAAAGAGCAGCCACAAAGCCATCAAAATTGCCTGCTGTGAAATTATAATGACCAAACTTGCTCTGAAAGAAGAAATGAAAAGTCAGTCGCCCTCTTCTTTGCAGAGGTGGAGGAGCATGCATGTGAAAAATCACACTTAATGCCAAACTTTTTTTTTTTAACATGGAGGTTAATTTTGCAGAGTTCTTAAACTTGTTTCTTTTTTTCCCCTTTGTTATAATGGATGGATCTGTGTGGTGGTGGAGGGGACAAATGGGGAAATGTAGGTGATATTAAAAACAAAGATAGCAGTAAAACTTATTTGAAAAATAAATGAAGGAGTCATGTACCTGAAGACAGCAATTTTCAAAAATATAGTGCAAGTGAATTCTACTACTTAAGGGCAATAAACTTGACTTTGATTAATGTCTGAGTTCTAGAACATATTAAAGAGTTGGTTTATTAGTACTTACGAAAAAAGAAAGTGGAAAATGCAGAAAACCAACATAGTATAATCAAGAACAAGTCATACCAGTTTACCTCACCTCACCTACCTTTTGAAAAGTTTCTTTACTGATAGATTAACATTACTACACTGATTGATGACTGAGGCACTAGTATTTAGAATTATAAGCTATCTAAAAGTAGAATAGATTAAACTTTTCTAAGGGTTTCCCCATCAATAGAGTTCTTAAGGTAAAGATCAATGGATAACAACTTGTCAGGGATGTAGAGGAGAGAACTGTCTAGATATGAATTGGAAAAGATAGCTTTTCAGGTCCTTCCCAACTCCAAGGTGTTCTGTACTTCTGGAAATGTTATAGACAAAATACACCTAGATTTCAACAAGTCACATATGTGTCCCATTATGTTCTTGTAGACAAGAAAGTTATGTGGGTACAAAAATAGAAAAAAATTTAAAAATGTTAAAAATTTAGTAATTAGATTAGTGCATTTATTAAGCACTTACTATGTGCCAGGAACTGCTAAGATCTGGGAATATAGATTCTAACAAAAAGAAAGATAATTACTGTCCTCAAGGTGCTTACTGTATAACTTAGGAAGACAACGTGTAAAAACTAGCTGAAAAACCGAAGTGGGAAAGGAAGAGTGACCTCAGAACCCATTGCAGCCTGGAAATACATGGGCTTCCAGGTTGGAGAGAGCATAATGGGTGAGTTTGCTTTCCCAGGTGGAACATAGAAAGCATTCTTAGGGATTTTGATATCCTAAGCATGAAAGTAAAAATCTTAGGGACTCATGCTGGATTTCCATCATATCTGCCAACTGAGGGTAATGGCTCAGAGAGAGGCTGGAATAGGGCATAAGAATCAGAGAGTTCTAGTGATTAAGGAGATAATTCCAAGAAGTGGGCTGTAATAAAATTTGTGACCATAGATGTCTATACACAAATACATAGGTATTTAATAAAGAATGTCAAATCAAAGATGTCAAATCAAGCAGCTAACTTCAGTCTCATAGATATCACTGAGACTTGATGGAGTATGGCAACTGGAAGGTATACTTCATTCAAAAGGAGCAGATTCTATCAAAGAGCTGGTGAAATAACCCTGCATATCAAGAAGACTTACCCATGTGTGGAAATTGATGAACCAGAGGGGAAAAGTATGGTGGTAAGCATTTGGGTGAGGATCAGTGGAGTGAGAAACAGAAATCCTATTGTGGTGGGAATATGCTAACAACTACCCAGTCAGGAGATAAAGGATGATGAGTTCTGAATACATTTCACAAGCCTGGCACAGAGGCATGATATAGTAATGACAGACGACTTCAAAACTATCCAGCTATCTGATGGAACTCTCTGCTAAAATAGGAGAAGCTGATAAATTCTTGATTTAACTATATTTTCATTCTTTGAAAGGTGGAATAAAAAATTGTGCCATTTAAAAAGTTCCAGAGACATACTTTCTGGGTAATTTAACAGTTTTATTAATAATGCCAGCATTTTTAATAAAAGGCCAGTGGCATTCTCGAATGCCAAAGGCAATCATGGTGGTAGGCTCAGGGCTTAGGATGGCAATCAACTCTGGTCAACAATTAATGAGAGGTGAAATTTACAAAGAAGTGAGCTCACTTCAATGATGGGCTGAGAGTGACATTATGTCATTCATGGACAAAGACTATCCCTATCCCTAGACCTGGATTTATAGAAATAAATGCATAGGCCCATCTGTCTAAAGACCACTATTAAATCAGAGTGATTAAAATAAAAGGTGTCCTCGATAATCGCGGATTGTTAGTATTTGTGAATAGGTTGGATTAATTTAGTGAAAATGACAAAACTACCAAAATTATTTTTAATATTTAATAGGGGGTCATCTCCAGTTGTCCTGATCTAAATCTTACCTTGGGACTCAGATAGTTCAGGAGGAGAAAGTGAGGCCAGTGACTTTGCACAGCCCTCCCTAACTTAAATCAAATTCACTTGCAAGTCATGGCATCATCTTCCTGATGTTATGATGCTCTTTCAGAAAGAAAGACAGATGACCACAACAACCCAGATCACCCCAAACCTTGGGTAATCTAGACAAGAAATCTATATCACCCATCTGAGCCTGAGCTAGTTGGGTGGGGTAACAATACCCAGAATGAGGAGAATATTAATCGTATTTTCCATTAGCCCTGTCCTGGAGAGATTGGACAAGGAAATAGGACAGGAAAAATAGCCAAAGTCTCTCCAATTTTAATAATTGGCTATTAATATGAGAGAGGAATAATCATTTCTCTCACAATGAAGTAAACTATTCTCAATATAATTTTGACTAGAAGGAAATAGTTGCCCAACTAAAAAAAAAAAAACCTAACGAAGATGTAACTGTAATTTTTAGGATTCATCATAGATAACTAGTTAGTCAGTAAACATCTATTAAATATCTACTATATGCAAACACTGTGCTAAATGCTGGGCATTCAAAAAGAGGCAAAAGATAAGCACTACTTTCGAGAAGTTCACGGTCTAATGGGGGAGAAAACAAGCAGACATGTCCAGATAAGCTATATTCAGGATAAATTGAAAATAATGAGCAGAGGGAAGGCACAGAATTAAGAGGGGTTGGGAAAGGATAAGACATGAAATTTTAGCTGAGACTTAAAGGAACCAGAAAAGAGAGAACATTCCAGGAAGGGGATGGAGTCAGAGAAATGCCCTGATCTGAGAGATGGAATATTTCGTTTGTGGAATAGCCAGGAGGCCAAAATCCCTTGATCAAAGAGTATTTCCTGGGGAGTAAGTATAAGAAAGCTGAAAAGGCAGGAAGGGGCTAGGTTTAAAAGGCCTTTGAATAACAATAGAACATTTTATATTTAATCTGGGAGGCAATAGGAAGCCAAAGGAGTTTATTGAGTAAGGGAGGTGACATGGTTGGACTCAAGCTCTAGTAAAATCACTTATGTGGTGGAATAGAGGGTGTTTTATTGTGGGAAGAGACTTCAAACAAGTCGATCCATTTATAGTCTATTTAGGTGTGAGGTGATTTGAGGGCCTACACTAGAATAGTGACTGTGTCAGAGGAGAGAAGGGAGGAGAGATGTTGCAAAGGTGAAATCTATGGGTGATGGCAACAGATTAAAGATGAGAACTAGTGAGGAATCCAAGACTCCTAGGTTTGGAGGCTAAGGGACTAGGAAGACAATGGTGCCCCATTTTTATTTGAGTTTGTCACTACTACATTAGAAGATCTTTAGGATCTTTCTCCTGAGGCCCATATTATCATTCCTATTGGAGGATCAATACTTATCAATAGCAAAGCCTTATATGAATACTATTTGCGGGGTGGGGGGGGCAATTCTTTAAAAATTAAGCAGGTACAGCTGAAACCTATACATTCCTGAAAGTCCTTTATTTTGGTAAAATTCCATTTCCCTCCCTATAGGATTGTTCTCAGTTTTGCTGACTAAATAATTCTTGTCTGCAATCATACATCTTTTGCCTTTTAAGATATCATATTCCAAACTCTCAGTTCCCTTTAGAATTGCTGCTGAATCTTATATAATCCTGACTGTGAGTCCTCAGGAGTTGAATTCTGCCTGACAACCTATAGTAATTCTTTTACTTATCAACTCTAGATTTCACTCCAATAATCCTGGGAGTTCATATTTTGGAGTTTCTTTCAGGAGGTGACTGGTAGGTTCTATGCAAATTCTATTTTACTGTCTCATTCTATGAGATCTAGGTTTTTTTTTCTTTCTCTCTAGATTTCTTGAAATATGATATCTAAGCTCTCTTTTTGATTATGGCTTCCAGGTAGTCTAAAGGTTACTAAATTCTCTCTCCTCAATCTCTTTTCCAATCCAATTGTCTTTGCTATGACATAATTCATGTACTCTCACTTTTTCATCTTTTGACTATTTTAAGGATGATTTTTAAAGTCCGTTTAAGTTTTCAGGATGTTATTTTCTTGGATACCATTTTATACCTCTTGTAAACTGTTAATTCTCTTTTCATATCTTTCTCCCTTTGTTCTTATTTCATTTCTAGTTTTTTCTCTCACTCTCATTTGATTTCTTAGATCACTTAAACATATTTTTTAAGAAAAATAAACTTTTGAAAATTCTGGTTGGACTTGTGTCCAAGCTGTATTTTTCTTTAAAGATTTGCTTGTTTTCCTTGAGCTTCCCTGTCACCATAATACCTCCTTATGGTGGGATGCTTTGTTTACTTATTCTTCCGGTCTACTTACTTACTTTGGATTTTTTGCTAATTCCAGATTCTGGGGATAATTTCTAACTTGAACTTTTATCTTCTTATATCCTCTTGCTATTTTCACAGTTCAGTCTCACCTCACACCTGAACAGCCTATAGATGGATCTACCTGTTTCAAGTCTCTTCCCACAATAAAACATCCTCTATTGCACCACATAAGTGGTTTTATTAGAGCTTGAGTCCAACCTGTAAGTTTTCAGCGCTTTGAAAGTGATGGGATTGGGCAAAGTTTTTTCAATGCCCTCCTAGTCTATGTTCTGCAAATTCCTGATGCACGTTTGGATCTATAGACTTGTCCCTGTTTAGGAGTTTCAATAGGTTAATTCACTATTAGCTTGCTGAGAGATTCTGGTTCTAAGTGACTGAATTGTACATGGGCTTCCCTTTGGTCTAGGACTCCTGCCCTGGTTTTTTCACTACAGATTCCACCTTGGGCTGAAGGCTAGAACTAAGGTTCTGTTCTGCTCCTGGGATCAGAGCCAAACCACTACTTTTTGCTTTCAAACTTGTTCCTTGCTCAGTACACAACTAGGGCACATTAACAATCATTCTCCACCATTCCAATTTACAGGCTCCTCCACACCCCTAATTCATTCCAACTGGCCACTAGGTAATAGGAAACTAAGCTGCCATATGGCTCCTGTTCCTGTAATCTGTGATAATTCAGGAATCTCCTGGGATCTCTTCCTGCCCAAGTGCTTATTGTGCTGGTGCCCAGTCTTGGTTTTCTTTCAGTCCATGGGCACTGGCACACACAGACCATGTCCATTGTCTGCAATCTTCACTGTCTATCTCCCTAAACCATCCTGGTGTGGAAAAATGGTTCATTGGGACATTTTCTTGGCTTTGCCGATAAGAACTTAAACTCATGGTTTTCTAAATCTTTGTGGAGGAGGTTTAGTAGGGGGAAGTTAGGTTATACTTTTTCCTCCTACTCTGTCATCTCAACTCCACCTCCACCAGAGTGTTTTGGTGATGGTCATGGCTTTGTTTTTCTTCAAGATTCAGCCTAAATCGATGTTCAGAAAAATTTCTTCTAGTGACCCTTCTTCTCTTCCCTCCCCACCAATTCCTCACCTCTTTGTCTCTCTTCTACCTGTAGATACATCTGAGCAAAGAAAGGAGGGAAATGTTGAAAAACAATTTTCATATCCCTGAATAGAATGTGGGACTCTACACTACATTTTTGTTTTGTAAATTCCTAAAGGATGTGGAAAATCACAATTATGATGTTGTTCCAGCATATCGCTCAACAGGGTGTAAGAGCTTACATGGCAGTTAGAAAGTAGGAAAATCCCATCCTCCCCTGTACAATAATAGGGAGGCCTCACTTCAGACTGGGACTAGTCCAGTTAAAACTGGTTGAAACTGGTTTAGTGCTTCAACATGTCCCCTTGCTTAAAGCTGTGGGGAACTCTGATCCAATAAAGTAAAAAGAACATAAGGGGAAGGAGAAAACAAAATGGGGGAGTGGAAGATGTGAGCAGGGATGGAGACCAACATGAGTTGTTTAGGCAATTCAGATAATCTGTAAACCCTGCAGTACTCAGCCAATGGGGAAACAGGGGACAGAAATTCAAACTGAGAACAAGAAATAAAAAGCTATGTGTTTGTCTTAATGGGTATGCCTGCTTGTTAGACACCTGCTCTTGCAAGAATATTAGTAAAAGTCTTCCCTGGTTCACTAACAACTTAGTGGAGTTCTTGGTAAGATGCTTGTTTCTTACACATGGGGGTTCATCCAGGATCCTGACATCCTGAGTGAGGGGTGGCCACTAAGATGTGTCCCATTGACTTGAAATGGTTCCATGTATTGCAGACTGTTCATGGTCTGTTCAGGATCCCAGGATTATATTAATGAAAGAGGCCACTGTGGATCCAGGGGAAAAAGGAAAAAGTAGACACCACAGCAACCAGGCAAATCTGTGCACAAACCAAGGTAAGAAAAGAGGACATTGAGTATTACCTTGGTGGCTGGGACATCCCATGGGGTTTTGAGACTGAGTGTGTCTGCGTCTAAGACGTACTAGTAAAGTATGAGGAGAATGTGGAGTAAGGGTCTGCAGTTCTGTTGACTGTGTGAGGGAAACAGCCAGAGAATGACAAAGCGACTGGTTTTGACGCAAGAGATCTCAAATAAAAGATATAGGAGGGTGAATAAAGATATACAGTTTAAGGAAAATAAAGAAGATAATGAGAATATTCCTATGGACATTCCTCCAGACAGTCCCTTAGGAAGGATGATGAAATATTAGGAAAATTAAAAAAAAATATTGTTTTATCTAACAAAAACACATTATACAACCTCCTCTTCTTTTTTGGCCTAGCTATGGAGCAAATGAAAGTTGACTATGTCAAGCCCTTAAAAATCTATGTTAATGAAAAGAAACCATTTTCTCAGGAAGAATCAGATTATACCTCCTGTTGGATGGGGGTGGGGGTGGCTACTCAGCTGTACCCATGTAAATCTACAGATCAGGGATTTCAAAGACAAAATGGAGAGACAAAACAAAAAATCTGGGATCCATTGTCTCTGCATCCTGCATTCTTCCCTTCCCCTGTGGGATATTGGGGGAGGTGGGTTGGTGGGTCTCTGTGCCTGGGAAAACTGCCTAGATGTAAGTCTTTTCTCTCTCCCTATTCTTTTCTTCCCCTCTCCCATGAGGTATACATTTTCTAGTCTGACAAGTCTCAGAGGTAAAAGGGATGAGGAACCACAACTCCTCTTTAGCCAAGACTGGAAGGTATGTAAGCCTCCCCTTTCTCCCTATCCCTTTCTTACTTTACAATTGGATTCACTCTCCAAGCACCTAAGAAGTCTTGGAGGTGCTTTTCGGGTCTGACCTCTCAGCCTGATGCTCACAGGGTCTTGGTTCAGCAGTAAGAGGCCATGGACCTGGCCACACCTTCTGCAGCCACCCTATCCAGAAGTGTATGCCCAATTCAATTTTCTTAATTCTCTCCATGCTAGGGAATTGTGAAAACTGTGGCTGCTTAATCCCATCCCTCTGGCCCCCAACACTCCCTGTCCCTATGCCCATGCCTGCAGGATCACCCTTTTCTCCTGGCCACCAGATCCTCACCTCACAGTTGGACTCTGTAGGACTTCTCTGAAAGTTGCCTCGAGGTTAGCAAAGAAAAAACTTTTTCTGTAGTCCTGCCTCTGACCAGGCCATGAAAAGTTAAGACAACAGTGAAAATTTAAAACAGCTAAAAACATCTTTCCACGAAAAACCTCCTTACCACCCCAATCACTCCCTTCCCTGACTCCCTTCACTTCAGTCAAGAGGGTTTCTCAGTATGACAGCTAATAGCCCTGGAGTTTTTTCATTAACTCCCCTGATCCCAGATCAGATTAGGAAAAGAGTTTTACATTTCTCTTGCCCCCTCCCCAACACCTGCAAATTCACCTTCCCCGACTTGAGGAGAGGAGGGAGGGGGAAGGGGCAGCAACTACTGCATGGGCTCCACTGGTAATGGTCCCTGGGTCTGAAAGTCTGGCGACATGAAGTGAGAAGCCAGCCACCCTCCAAACCTGGGTGATCCCCCTCTCTTAAAGTTGTAGTTTTAACATGTTAATCATGAGATTATGATTCTCTTTAAAGTTATTTAGAAATGTATTCAACAAAATTGAAGTCACTTGATGTGGGTTATAGGTTTGTTTCAAGTTTCAAACTGGTAAACCCTTGTGCCAGTTATGTAATACGTAAACTTGCCAAAGAGCTTGCAAAGGTTATGGAGTTCCTAAAAAAGGAACTTGGTTTGCTGAAAATTTGTAAATGTATAGAAATGATTCTTAGTGACTGACTTTTATACAAGGACAAATTGAAATTTGAGTTGTGAATTTTTCATTAGTGAAACTTGCCATCTGAGATGAAAGCTCAGGCGACTATAATGGATTTTGAGTTACAGATCACAATAATCCATCAATAATAAATAGTCAATAATCCACCATCTGAGAGAAATACCACAAGTTACTCAGAAAGAATGTGACTGGTCACAGGTGGAGGTCTTTGTCTGGAAAATCTAAGAGAGCAATGCTAGCCTCAGCCTAGGATGGGATCCTCCTATTTCAGTTTCCCCATCGTGTTCCTTCGAAAAAGAATCTTTCCCACCTGACTATTCCTGAGCCTGCCTATGAGATGGAATTGATAGTGCATGGTTGGAAAACTGTGATATTTTATCTAATCATGTCCTTGCTTTTCCTTTTTAAGGCAAATTTCTGTAATCAAAGCAAATGGTCAGTGAAAGATGTGAGCACCATGCAAATATGTGAAATCTTGCTGTTTTTAATCTGAATGTGTAGTCATCCCATAGCCCCAACAGTTGGATAAGTTAGTGCTCCTGCATAGTCATATGAAAGATTAAATCTCTGGAATAGAACATTCTTTCTGAATGTTATGGGAATAATTAGACAAAGGGAAAAGAAGTTTGTGAAACATGGGTACAAACACAATGTTGAATCATACTAAGGCTGGGATATATCTGAGCTACTATAATAAAATGTGCATTTAAGATCTGAGCTAGTCAACCTGAGATTATGTTCCTTTTTATATCTTGAATAACTTAGGAAATGGGTATTGGTCTAGTCATCTGCCTGTTACTAGACATATATCTGTATGGAATAAGGTACTTAAATGTCTCAAAATGATGTAAGAATGATTGGGTATTGGTACAACTGATTGAGGACCATTGCTTGTTTATTGATGGGTCATCTAGGGTGATAAATGGGAAAAGGCACAATGGTTATGCCATAATCGATGGGAATAAAATTTCACTGGAAGAGGCAGATAGATTCCCAAAACATA
Source organism: Potorous gilbertii (assembly GCA_028658325.1). Taxonomy (NCBI): domain Eukaryota; kingdom Metazoa; phylum Chordata; class Mammalia; order Diprotodontia; family Potoroidae; genus Potorous; species Potorous gilbertii. Next base: position 367,594,829 of record CM053771.1, on the reverse strand, counting down.
TGGTCAGCACAAACTTGTGAGTTATAGGTACTAAATCAAGCATTAAAACTGCTGGCTCAAACAGAGGGAACCAATTACATCGACTCCAACGAAGCTTATGGGGTAGTATGCAGTTTGGGGATAATTTGGTGTGAAAGAGGATTCATCAATAGAAAAGAGAAGGAACTAGTATATGGTGAATTGGTAAGGCAAGTATTAACAAAATTGCTATTGCCAAATAAGTTGCAGTAGTCCATGTGAATGAACACTAAAAAGGGAATACACTTGAAGCAAGGGGAAACAGATTGGCTGATGAAATGGCTAAGGAAGCCACCCTAAACACGGAGCCCAATGAAATATGTCTTAGTTCCTTCAATCCCTGACCCAAAGGCTGTGCTGACATTTACCAAACAAGAAGAAAAGAGATTGACTGAACCTGGGGCAGTAAAGACAGAAGAAGGTACAGACCTTCTGGTTATTACCAGATGGGAGAGAAATGATGAACATCTAAGTTGTGAGAGAACTCCTATCCATTCTACACCAGGGGAGTTATTGGGGAGTTCAAGTAATGTGTGACCTAGTGCTAAGGAAATACGGATGTGTAGGAGTATACACAGTAGCTAAACAAGTCTGTGAAGGGTATGCAGTTGGCAAAGAGAGAAAGTATGAAAGAAACAAACCCCTGGAGAATGGGAACCAAGCCTTTGCCCCTTCCAGAGCATCCAGGTAGATTTTACTGAGATGCCAAAGGTAGGAAGATTGAAATATGTTATGGTAGAAAACTTAACAAGATGGGTTGAGGGCTACCTGATGGTGACAGCTATAGCTGCAGGGCTCTCCAAGATAATTTTAGAACACATTATTCCCCATTACAGTTTAGTGAAAAGTGTAGATTCAGATAATGGTAGCCACTTTACCTCCAAGGTATTACAAGGACTAATGGAAAGTTTAGGAGTGTCCTGGGATTTTCATACCCTCCTGGCATCTTCCTTCATCAGGATGGGTTGAATGTATGAATCAGACATTAAAGAAACATCTAAAAGAATGCTAGAAACTAAGCTCCCTAAAGTAAGTTTCTTAGCTAGAAACTAAGTGTTTGTGTGTTGCCTTGTTGAGAATTAGAACAGCCCCAAAAAGGGACTTAGGACTATCACCCTATGAGATATTGTTTGGGGGAACCAGAGATATGCCAACAATAAAAACAAAGGATAGATTTTTTAAAGGATTATGTCCTGGTGTTTTAAAGAACTATGACCCTCCTCTCTATCCCATTCCATCTTATGGAGAAAGGATTACTTGCCCAGATGCTATCTCTTGAGTTTGTGTACATAATGTCCAACCAGGTAACTGGGTCTTACTCAAATCCTGGAGAGAGACCAAGCAGGAGCTCGACTGGGAAGGACCCTATCAGGTACTCCCAACAGAAACTGCAGTCTGGATGGCTGATAAAGGTTGGACTCACTACTCCAAGATCAAGGGACAAGTGGAAAGCTCTCTCATAAAATCTGAAGTTGAGTACACATCCAACCAAAAATCCCTTGAAGCTATGGTTAAAAAAGATATTAAGGACTGGGGAATATACTCAGGGTGGGGCGGGGGGAAGATGTTAGCTGCTAGATTCTTATTTTTAATCTTCATAGGAATAATATTCATTTGTTGTATTAATAAGAAGAGGTTATGTGGAAAACTAGGACAGATGAGGGGTTTATTAATCTTGTGTGGAGGACTGCTATTGCGGGCAGTTCAATCAAGCAGAACTAAGGCATGCTCAAGATAATGGGTATGGGGAAGGAGATAAACATCACTGAAGAAGTTACCTCACAAACTGTTCAGTTTGATGTATGTCAAATTATAGAATGTGGAACTTAAATAGTCAAAGACAACTAAGTAGGTACTATAAATACCTAGAAAAGCAACCTTCTGGGGGAAAACCCAGATACTATCGGTCCCCCTGTCTGGGGTGGAGCAGTGTTTAGTTCAACACAGCCTATGAAGGATGGACAGTTTCATTTGCCAAAAAACAAACCAATAAATTTAAAAGTGAATACATTCAGGGGAGAAGCCAGAACCAATTGTCAAGAATTAAATGTAATCCCATAATTTTAACTATAAAAGATGCAGATTGGGAAGTGGATTGGACCTATGGGTTTGGAATAGACAGTACAGGTCAGGATCCAGTAGCAAGATTTAGGATAGTGGTTTGGAAACTGGAGATACAGGGAAGTCCTAGCTCAACTATAGGGCCCCCAGTAAAGGAATGTAAACCCTTAATTGTGAAGGTAATCGAAGTTAAGGACTTAAGACAGACTATAGAGATAGAAATAGGATACGGGGATACAAATACCTGGGTAGAATGGATAAAATATACCATGAGGAGCTCAAACACAAGCAACTGCTAGGCCTGTACCTCAGGCCAACCAGCAACCAAGTAGTCCCTTCCCTTTGGGATGGACCAGGATAAACAAGGGATGAGGCGTGTGGTCGCGCTGTATCAGGATAAAACTGCATGGAGAAATGTTACTTGTAAATCCCTCTCACTACAGTTCCCAGCTCTATGGGGCAAAGACATCAGGATACCTCTGGCTTCTCCACAGCAACTGGCAACCACACAGCTTGTCTCTCATGACAAGATGTAAAGGCTACCATAAATCTTGGAGAAGTGGAGACATGCATAGATATGTGGAAAGTGACTGAAAATGAATCAGGATATCACTCTGCTTTGAGCATCTCCAGAGCAAAACTGTGGTGGTATTGTGGAGGCAAAATCTTGGGACCTGCTCTTCCCCCAAATTGTGGAGGCACATGTGCAATAGCACAAAACTATACCTTTACCCCAGTGTTTGAGAGAGGATGCAATCAAAAACAGAAAAAGAAATAAAAGGGAAACACCTCATGGCTCATTTGATGACAGAATTTATCTTGATGCCACTGAGGTCCCAAGAGGGATTCCGGATGAGTTTAAGGCCAGAAATCAGATTGCTTCAGGATTTGAATCTTCCTTGTTTTGGTGGGTAACCATTAGTAAGAATGTAGATTGAATTAACTATATTTATTATAACCAACAGAGTTTTATTCATTTCATCAAGGATGCTGTAAGGGAAATAGTCAGTCAACTAGATATCATAAGTTGGATGGCTTGGGAAAACAGAATGGCTCTGGATATGATGTTAGCCGAGAAAGGAGGAATGTGTGTTATGTTGGGAGGAGAGTGTTGTACTTTTTTTTCCCCAACAATACAGCCCTAGATGGAAATATTACCAAGGCATTGCAAGGTCTAACCTCTTTATTTGAGGACTTAGAAGAAAACTCTAGTGTAGATAATTCATTAACAGGATGGTTTGGCCAATGGAAGGGAATGGCACTCTCCATCTTGACTTCTTTAATAGTGGTGGCTGGAGTATTAACAGCTGTAGGCTGTTACATAATACTTTATGTAAGAGGATTGGTATGAAGATTAGTCAAAAGAGCAGTAACAAAGCAAATGTTCATGAGCACGCAACCAAATAATATATTTCTACTACATGAGGAGACTGAGGTGAAGTCTAATTATAATAATGAAAATGAAATGCTGTTATCAAAACTAGAATCTCCTTATGGTGCAATGAAATAAGGTGCAGGTGCAACAACCTTCCCTGATACAACAATAGAGAAGCCTTGCTTCAGACTGGGACTAGCCAGATTAAAACTGGTTGAAACTGGTTTTGTGGTCCAACATGTGCACTTTCACCTACAGCTTTAGGAAATTATGACCAAGTAAGGTAAAAAGAAAATAAGGGGAAAGCGGGCACTTTTCAGTGGAGAGTGGGAGAGGTAAGCAAGGGCAGAGACCGTCGTGGGTTGTTTAGGCATTCTGGATAGTCTGTAAACTTTGTAGTACCCAACCAATGGGGGAACAAGGGAGGGAAATTCGAATTGGGAATAGGGAATAAAAAGTTGTGTACTTGTGTTAATGGGTGTGCATACCTGTTAGATGCCTGCTCTTGCAAAAATGTTAATAGAAGTCCTTCCTGATACACTAAGTGCTTCATTGAGTTCTTGGTAAGAGGCGGGTTTCTCACAAGGACAAGATAAAAATGAAGGTCAACTTTGGTACGTTTACACTGTGATGCTTAAAGAATTTTATTATGGATTTGATATTTCTCATCACTTCGATAATCTCCATTTGTCTTCCCAACTCTCAATTTCAATTTAGGAAAGATTAACATTTTCATTTCCTCCTAAGCTTCCATTCCTGAAATTATAAGAAATATATATGAAATGATCATATCCCTTGCCTCCGAAGAACTCAATAGTTCCAGGCAAAATGATGAAGTAGAAGAAGATGATCTTTAACTGGTTCAGGGCTCCCCTCATCCTTTCTCACTTCTTCAGGTACCCAGTATCTTTAGGCTCTCCACTTGCTATCACTTACAACTAAGATGTCAAAATAATGAAAGTTTAGAAATGTTACCATTTCGAGCAGAGTTTTCATTTTAATAGGAGCAAAATCATCAACTAAAGGGGTAAAATTCTGACCGTTGGCATTTCATTTCATCAGTGGGTGTGGAATAGAAAGATTTGGTCCTTCTTTTATTAGGTGTCGTTGATTTTCTGCTGCTCTCCCACCAGGGCTGATGAGATGGCTCAGTGTTTTCTTTTCTGCAAATGGTAGCAGCCTAAAAAGAAAGTGGGGAGAACAAAGAATCAACTGAAAAAGAGGGCTGTGATTCAGTAGGCATGTCTACTCCTAGTGTTTGGCTTTTGAACAACCTCAGTACAGCAGCCCAGTGGTGATGTCATGCAGTCCCTGGAATGCTGGCATGACTATCCTCTTGGTGAACAAAGAGCAGCATTATTCTGAGCTGGATGAGAATGCCTTGACCTAGGTCCTCTTGCAAGACCACATCAGGGTCCTTGACATGGTAATGGTGTTAGTAGTTGGAGCCTTTCACAAGGGAGAGGTTTTCTTTCTGGACTTCTTGCTTCACTACTTATATAACCATCCACATTGGCTGGGTGAGAAAGATGAACCACTAATAGGATTTTCATGGCAAGGGGATTCTGACCCTGAAGTCAATGAAATTTAGATCTATAGTGAAATTTTCACTGTGAAGAAGCTTGATGGGGAACACAGATTGCAGTTGTTTTGATGGATACTTAAGGTGTGTTTGCCAGTCATTCAATGGTGAAGGACTATGGCACTATATTTGCCCTCAGTACCATGTATAGCTCCATCCAGATTTATATTTTGTCTCAGAACACTCAGGAGGACAATCTACAGCCGTTGCAGCTGTTCATAGAATATGGTCATCTGGCAATGGATGAAATTTTCCAGAAGCCCATCCTGATGCTGATGTTTTTTGTTTGAGACTGGAGCTTTCCTTACGAGTTTAACTATGGACTTGATGGAGGGAATGGCATTTCTGGAGAAGCACTTGCAGGTGACAGCAGCAGCATGAGGAAATTCAGAATGTCTGAACTGATATTCGCTGATGTTTCACAAATGTCACCTGCTTTCTTCTACCACATCCAGGGCTCCAAGTGGCTATGAGCCAGACCTTTGATGAAAAATTGAGAGATGTCACTCCTGAAATCAAAGAACAATTACAGGCACTGATGCGATTTGTGTTAGATGCAAGCAAGTTAATGGAAGAAGACTCAAAGGCTCCAAAGTCACCTGTCGGGTCTGCTGGAGTATTTTAAGGACTACATTACGATTTACCAAGGAGAAGGTCTGCTTCACCTCAGATCAATGCTTCAGGCCTCTTCAGAAGTCCATTTAGCTGCTGTGGCATCTGCCAAGGATATACGTGTATTGTAGAAACATGGAAAAGGTCTGACAAGGGGAGAAGCCCTACCTGGCCTCTGACACCCTGCAGGACAAGAGTGACGAGTTCTGGAAGCAGTTTAAGTTCTGAATCGGTTTAAGAGGAGCAATCTCTGATCTAAACTTAGTGAAGTCTAAACTTCTAAATGTGATCTTAATGTTTTTTTTTATTTTCAGCTTTTCCCAGCACAGCCATGGTCACAGTAATAGTAACTAGTATTTCATAGTACTTGAACATTTTCAAAGTGACTTACAAACATTTTCTCATCTGAGCCTTATAACAACCTAGAGATGTATTGTTTTTCCCATTTTATAGATGAGGAAGCTGTGGCAGCCCAGGTCACTCAGTTACCATGTGTAAAGATGGATCTGAATTCAAGTCTTCTTGCTCTATCTATTGCTTACTTGTTGCATTATAGGTTCATAGGTCTATATAGATCTTAGAGCTAGATGTAGATGAGACCTTTGAGACCATCTCATCTAACTCCTTCATTTTATAGATAAGGAAACTGAGTTTTGTATTTCCACATCTGCCTCATGCCTAGAGATCCCAGAGAATAGCTTGGCAGCCACAACTCCTCCCCAATTATTAATAGGTATGGAATAAAGCCTGTCAGGTCATTCTTGATAGCATTGTAGGTCAAAGGCTTAAAGCAGAAACAGGTGGGAAATGTTTCTGCCCTTTTCTGCCGCAAATTTTCATCTCTTTTTTGGACTTACTTCATTAGTTCATTCAAAATACTCTTCCTATTCTTAACTTCCTTTCTCATTGCAAACACCCCCACTCCTTAAATCTGTCTTGTCTTTTTAAATCCAAGTTTAAATTTCTTTTCCTTATCTTCCAGGTCTTATGACACTATGTCAATGTAATTTCTCTCATTTCCTCCTACACCTAATCCTGACTAAGACAAAATTCCCATCAATATCTCACTGAAGCTGAACTCAGGACTACAATGAAATCTCTGAAATGGTTTTTATCTGCAGAATAGTGCTAAGATTGCAGATACTATTTTTTTTTAAATCACAATGTCCTTCAAAGCTGAATATTGATAAAATTATTTCCTGGGCTTGTGAGGGAGGGAGAAACAACAAAAACTCTGCATTTTCTAGTGGATAAAAGCATCTTTGGGAGAAAAAATTTAAACAGAATCAACAACAATTCTGAGAAACGTAGAGAAAATTGCAAGAGCAAGTAATAACTAATGCGGACTACTTACAGCTAGTCGTCAGTTTCTGTGAAAAAAACACTGTCAATTTCCAGCAAATTAAGTGCAAGTTGTCAATGACAACCATCTATTAAGAAATTTCCTTTTGTGATGTTTTAAAGGGTTTTCCCCCCAGAGGTAAATTATTCATTGCCATTAATTTGAAGCTGTGTTTGAGCTTGAGATGAAGTTATCAATTTTACCCTTTTTCCCCTAGTCTGTCCTGATAGTACCATCATCCAGGGCTCTGGTCCCCATAGCAACAGCCACTGTGTCAGGCACTTTCCCCAAGCAGCAGAGCACAGCCAATGACTGACATTTATCCAGCTGTGCTTCTTAGGATGGCATTTTCTAGAATTTGAAGCCTGACTCACAACTCATCTTAAAGTAATGGGTGACAGGCTGGCAAGGAAAATGAGAATATTTTGGGTACAGTGGATAGAACATCAAGTAAAAAAGTGAGTGGTAATGATGATAGTTTATGTATACATCTGGGCGCATGTCTACATGCATGCACACACACACATTTACCTTTGAGGTTTGTAAAACGCTTTATATACATTATCCCATAAGATCCTCTTAACAACTATCTAAGGGAGATGCCATTATCTCCATTTTACAGATTAGAAAACTAAGTCAAACAGAGATTATGACTTGAGATTAAGGGCCCACATTAAATATCCAAGGCAAGATTTGAACCCATGTTTCTTGACTCTGAGGTAAGGGCTCTGTATAGTTGACTATGTATTTGCATTTATTTTTTAAATTTTGTTGAAATGAAGAAAGTGTAATGGAAATAACTAGCCTGTATGCCATATCCTTTTGTTTTGTTTTTAAACCTCTGCTCCCCCATGAACCCTGCTCCTTACATACAATTCTGACTCAAAATGAATAGATACCAGACACAGTTGCAAGAGTGAGTGAATACTTGGATCCCAGTGCTGAATGGGAAGGTCAATCCAGGAAAGGAGTTTATCTGTGGTTGAGCTTCTAGGATAAGCTATCTGGAAGATAGCTGGAAGCTTACTGCTTTATTTATTCTTGTTAACTAGGTACTAACCTCCTGACTGAGAGACAATGGACTCAGAGTGCTAATAGGGATTTTTTTATACGTGGACAATAAGGGAATTTGTTTTGCTTGATCATACATATTGGTTATAAGGGCTTTATTTTTATTCTTTTTTCAGTTGAGGGTCAAGGGAGGGAAGAGAAATTTTTTTTTATTCATTGAAATTTAATATAAAAAATCAAGTAGGGGCTAAACTCAGTTATTTTTATCTGTTGAAGGAATACAAATGATTACATGTAATCAGTATCCTCTAAATTCCAGTTCTAAGCTTTGAGCCACCTAATCTTACTTAAAACTTATTATAAGTAAGTATTGCATGTATTTATTTAATAGGTACTTGGGAATTGTTCTGACCTAATTGTAACTCTTATTTTGCATGTTTATGATGGAGATCAAGACTCCCTGGCAGAAGGATAGGAAAGAAATCACTAATTCTATTGTATTCACATTTATCAAACACCTACAATGTTCAAAGAAGTGGGCTATTTCTTTTTATAAGAGATATAATAAGACCTAACTCCTTTCATCATGACACAATCCTGGGAACTTTTACTGCCACGGATTTAAAAAAATCCGATTTTTTTAAACCACTGGAATAATATAATAATAGCTGATATTTAAATGAGTTTTTATTTATGTCTTTTGTTTTTTATGACTTAAATTTCCCCTCGTATTACCCCCTTTCCCTTCCAGAGAGCCATCTCATATAACAAAGAATTGTTTTTTTAAGAAAGTAAAGATTAATACATAGAAAAAATCTGAAAATATGTGAAATGTCCCATATCCGTGGATTTCCCTACAAAAGATTGAACAGTGTCAAATGACACCTCTTCTTTGGGAACGTGTTTGTTCTTTATAATTTTGCGATATTAATTTTGTTCCTGTTTTAAGATTGTTGTTCTTCAATTTATATATTATTGTTTCTTGGTTCTTCATAACACTCTCCATATCTTATAAATGCTAAAAGTCTTACATTTTTCAAATGTAACTGAAATTTTCAAACTTGAGGAGGCTTTTGTTTTTTGTGCTGCTATTTAGATATGACTCTGGATTGGGGGACAGAATGCTGATTCTGTGTATGCTTTGTAGAATGGCAGAGTGAGATGGAGAACTTATTTATGAGCTTTTGGAAAGTGAAGTGGGGGGAGGAAAGGAAGTAAGGAAAGAGAGAGAGAAGAAGGGAGGAAGGAGGGAGAAAGAGAAAGGAGAAAGAGAGAGAGAGAGAGAGAGAGAGAGAGAGAGAGAGAGAGAGAGAGAGAGAGAGAGAGAGATTAGTCTCAGTGGGTGATAGCCTTTGATCTTTTATCCTGCTCTCATCTGAAGAGGTCATTCACTCTTGTATATGTGTAAGGCCAAGCAAAGTAGAATCTTTTGCTGGTTTTGTTTTGCTAAAAGTGCCTCTGACTGAATAATGTGATTAAGGAGGATGTTTCCCACCCATTGTTGGGTCTAGGAAGGTTTGTAGGACGGTTCTCACCTTTTGTTAATGAGGCACTGGTTCTCAAGGGATGTGATGCTCTCTGCCTCTAAAAAGTGTAGAAAAGGCTGTGGTTTTATTTTGGGGCTTACTTTTTGGAAGTGTTTGTTTGGTCAGATGAGGACTCTGGGAACCCGCTAAGGAGCCAGCTTCCCCACCCACCTTGGAAAATCAGATGTTGGTGTTTCCCTCTCCAGTAACTATGGTCAGACAGTTGGACCTGTCTGTTGAATTGTAACGTATGTATTGATCAGGATCAGGCAGAGGAAGCTATGTCTGTTGATCTTTAATTTCTCTGTATTTTCTTTGAAGTTCAGGGTGCTGACTCCCATGAACTAGGAGAATGATATATGTGCTTGATTAAAAGACTGATATATGTGCTTCATTAAAGTGATTGTTAACCCCTCAACAGTTGCCTTTCCTTTAAGAGAAGCAGATCAAAGAACCTGTGATAGCAAGCCCACTGTGCATGTTGAGGTGCTTACTGATAGAGTATTCTCTGGTATATTCTAATTAAAGTATATCTTTACTGATTTCTGTTTGCTATATGCTTGAATAGACTAGTTTACTTGCTGTCAGTTATTTGTGATGGTCTTTTGTGTAATCAATGTTTATTGTGTTAAAGAACCCCTGTGAACTGCTGAACAGAAGAAACCCCAGGTCCAAAAAGGGAAAGCCTGAGTCTAATCACAGTTTAATTAATTGACTGAGAATAACCTTGCAAGCTGGAACAATGTCTGCTATGACATGTTCAAGGCCCAGTTGAGAAACAGTGAAATATTTATATGTGTCAGACAAAGGGAGACAGAGAATTTGGGGAGAGAGGCAGTAATGAGTCAGTCCCCTTTCCCAAGGAAGGGAATACCCTAGAAGGGAAGGGAAGGTATTCTAGGTGACATTGATATGCAAATAAATCTGACAGTTCAAGGCTTGAGTACATATAATAAGAAAAAGGGATGTAAAACAGAATGTGTCTTAGAACCCTACAACCAATAATTAGGAAAGTATCTGTAGAAAAGAATGTCTCTAGAAGGTCCATAAACAACCAAATGGCTCAGGGCACACTTCAAAGCTGTTAGGAACTTAATTGGCTTCATAGCTGCTGATTTTCTGCATGTCTAGGTAGGTTACTCTGTCACGGCAAAGGATTATTGGTATGTCAAACCAAGTCCTCATACAGTTTTTCTGGTTACTTGCATAATTGTGGGGGTGGGGACAGGCAAGCAAATTAAGGTATCCATTTTTACAGTTGGGAAGGGATCATGTAAATGGTAACCCTTGGTATTCTCCTTTCCCCTCTTCCCCTTAAGTGACAGTACTCTAAATGGCAACTTTGTGTTTTGAACCTATTGTAATCCTAGATAAATAATATTTGTGTGGGGAGGCAGACAGATGTAATTCTAGTTAGTATCTCCTAGATCAGAGGAAAGAGCACCCAAGACTGGTAGTGCTTCAAGGCTTGTTTGGACTTCCTTCCCCACCACAGCCCCCCACATCCCTTCCCTTAGCTAGTGTACTGCTCCTCTTTAGGGGCAGTTCAGACCTCAGATCTATCATTGTCTTCTAGACATTTAGACAACTCATATGAGCATGCCTTCCCTTCCCTTCCCTTCTCTTGCTACTTCTTAAACAGGCCTGTTCGATGAATGGGCATTACCTCACCCTAAGTGAGTACCTAAATAGGCCTTGACCTAAAGGGTCCAAGGTCTCCCAGTGCATCCTGGGTCATCTCCAGTCATCCTGATGAATATCTGGTCACTGAATCCAAATGGCTCATGATGAAGAGGAGACACTGGTGACCTGCACAGCCCTCCCTCACTCAAAACAAAGTCAAGTGCAAATCATGTCATCATTTCTCTGATGGCATGGTCTTCTTTGGCAGTGAAGGACAATCACAATGGACATGCGTATTTTAAATAAAGGTAATGGGTTTTAGTCAAGCTAAATGCAGCTTCCTTATGCTCCCTTGGGTATTTTTTGGATTGAGGAGGACAGTTTTTGAAATTACTTTGTGTTTACAATAAACAAACCAACAAATAAATATTGTTTACTTTTCTATGTGCATGTTATATTCCCCAGTACAATATAAGCTCCTTCAGGATGCGGACTATTCTGGGTTTTTTTGTTTTTTGTTTGTTTCCTTCTCCAGGGCTACGAAGAGTGTGATTGGCACATAATAGATGCTTAATAAGAATTTCTTGAATGGAATTGAAATGAAAAAGAGACTGGAATGATTTCAGATAAAAGAAAACAAACTGAATTCACTGTCAATGTAACGAACCTTTATTTAGTATTTACTGTGTGTAGAGTAGTGTACCTGGGAGAAATACAGAGCTCAAGTCAGTGGTGGGCATAGTGTGGTCCAGGGACATCTTGGGGGGGTCTCTAAGACCCTCTTAAAGGGTTCTATGAGGTCAAACTTTTCATATTTTAATTTCTAATATGGTAAATATCAATATGTATGTTCCACATAAGCAAAAACTCTCTGAAATGTCCTCCGAAATTTATTAGTGCAAAAAGGTCCTGAGACCAGAAAGTCCAAGAACTTTTTATTTAGACTTAATAGGCTTACATATAATTTATAATATAATCTATATGTATGTAAATAAAAATAGGTTTCAATAATATAGAATCTCATGGAATTAGAGTCTGGTAGGAAAAACAGGAAAACAGTACAGTACTTTCATTTTCTATGGCAGAATTTAGGTTATGATATCACTGGTTTAGAAAGGAGTCATTGGCTACAATCAAACCATTTCTATTCACTTAGCACCCATAATACTCTCTTGGTTGAAAGAAAAGTTTACTCTTTGGGAAAACATTAGTACTAATGCCAAGAATTCTCTTATGAGCAAAAGGGGATTTATAGCCCTGAGGTCACCCTATGCATTTAGCTTAGCTGACAGTGTTGCTACCTGTATGGAGGAGTGTGAATGAAAACAGTGAATCATTGGTCTTAGGATATTGGTAAAGACTACCTTATAGGTCTGTCTTTTAGAGGCTGTTGATGAACTCTTTGTTTTCTTGGTTAGGTTGCATTATGGCTTTAGTTTAGAAATGAGTCCTGACTTAGCCCCAATGACCTCAGTGTACATTACATCCTACACACCATAGCTCTGTAATCAGTGCCAGAGTAATGAAGATTTAAATTATGCTTACAACAATGTTAGAGACTTCCCTGTCTTCCAGAAAGGCATTATAGAAGGGATGACTGATCTAACCTAATCCATGGGTGGAAAAAATTGACCCTGGCATGGCACTTTAAAAATGAGCAGGAACTCTCTTTATGTCTCAATTGAAAGTATTTTCAGAGTTAAGAGGCAACTGTCTTGGCAAAAGAAGCTAGGGTTTGGGAAACTCAGGAATACAATCTACTTGATTTGTGAAATGGGAGATTTTGGCAGAGGGTCTACGTACAAAGGTCATCAGATGGGGATATCAAAACATAGAGACAGAGCCAAATACACCTTAAGGAGATCTAACAGTAGGATTTATTGAATAATATAAACACTCAGTGGACATGTTTTCTCATACCAAAAAGAGGCAAGATGCTTATTTTGGCTTATTTACTCCTCTCTGTTTGGCACATAGCCAAGGTACTAGAAGGAGAAGGTGAAATTTTTCAGGACCCTGTGAGCTTACTATGCTACATTCCAATCCATTAGGCAACACATTTGAGTTAAGTTGGCACTCTCCTGATTCTGAGGGCTTTACCCTATGTGTTCATCATTCATTGCTGGCTGTTTTGCCAATGTACCACCTCTAATATGCCCCTCCACAGAATGAGAAAAAGGTCCAAATGATAAGTCCACATAGCACACAGACATTGATGTGACTCCATGCACTTATCCACGTTCCTGTACTACGTTGCTGGATCCAAAAACATCACATAGAAAAAACACGTTCCCCACTCTCAAAAGTCTTAAAATCAAAACCATAATAAATATATAGCATAGGTCACACACTACTCTTGAACCCTCACTATTACAAGTTCAATGTAAGATTTGGGGAGTAAACATAGTTGTACAAATATGGCTTGAGCCCACACAGAGTTCATTGTCTGTAAACAGACCAGGAAACAAATGTCAAATGACAAAACTTTTAATTAAGCCAGAACAGCAGAGCAAATAGCCAGAGGATTTTGCCTTCATACACAAAGGTTACAATTTCCTCCAGACTTACACATCTCCCCTGGGAGGAGGAACACTCTTGAGACAATCCACATTCCAGTGGTTGTGACCCAGCCAGAACACCTCTCATAGCTCTGTCCACCAACAACCACATAGGTTTCACAGCTCCTTAACGCTACCTAAAAAGTTACCATTCCTCTTTCACTAAACCTTCTGCATCACTTCACTTCTCTTGAGTTTCTTCTCTGCTGAATTACTATTGCCATCCATTAAAGCTGTCCGCTGGTGCTGAGGCCTCATCTTTTTCAAAGAGCACACTATCATTTAACACATTTAACAAATTAATTCATTTTCCACTCTTGTTATTCTAGTCTGCACCTATGTCTTCTTGTTCAGTAGAATCTAGAATTCTTCATGACCCTGTGGGCCATGTCCATGAGATTTCCTTGACAAAGATACTAGAGTGGTTTAACATTTCCTTCTTCAGTGGATTAAACAAATGGAAGTCCAATGATTTACCCACATTCACACAACTAATAAGTGCTGAGGCTGGATTTGAACTCAGGACTTCCTGACTCTAGGCCCAACACTCCATCAACTGAGCCACCTAACTGTACCCACAGTTATGCTTAGTTAGCACCAAAAAGATCCCTTAGATAAGATTTTTTTTTTCTAACTCTCTTCAGTTTTCCTGAATGGGAAGTCTCCAGGATTCCCCTAATATTTAGGTCTGGATGAGTAAATTCCTACCATCTCCCTTCATGCTCCTATCATCTGGAGCCAGAGCCTTTCAAAAATCATTGAAACCTTCATGAGGAGACATTTAGTAACAGTAGGGTGATGGTAGAGCTGATAACCTTTGCCCTATATTCCCACTGCTAAGTTTAAATCCCTGTCCCCACTAATAAATATATTTGCATTGAACAGGAAATGGAAATTTGGGGAAATCTAGTTCAATCCAACAATCAATAAATGCCTATTTTACACATAAGGCATTGAGCTCCAATCTTGACTTCCTTCTCAAAGAGGACCAAAATAGCATCACTATGATAAAGTCAAGTTTCAATGTGTTCAACTGTGACTGATCAGATCTACACAAACTCAATCAGGCCATGTGAATATTCGGGGTGGATACTCCAAATTTGTGCATCCTACATTTCCTTTGTGCTGTCTCAATTGTGCTTTGCTCATAGAGCACAGCACCCTTTCTGATGTGGGCACACTATGCTGAGCAGTCCTGTGCCAGTGTCTCCCATGTCACACAACCAATTCTAAAGTTCTTGAGAGAGACCTTGAGAGAATACTTTTATTGCCTTTTCAGATTGCCATGGAATCGCCTGCCCCATGTGAGTTCTCCATAAAATAGTCTTTTTGGCAAGCCTACATTTTGCATTTGAACAATGTGGCCAGCCCATAGGCCACTCTCTGAAGCATGTTTGAGTATGTGGCAGTTCAGCTCTAGCAAGGACTTCAGTGTCTGGTATCTTATCCTGCCAGGTGATCCTCAGAATCTTCCTAAGACAGTTCAAATGGAAACAATTCAGTTTCCTGGCATGGCGCTGGGAGACTGTCCATGTTTCACAGGCATAGAACAATGAGGTCAGCACAACACTCTGTAGATCTCCAGTTTGGTAATCAGTCTAATGTCTCCTCTCTCCCATACTTTTTTTGGAGCTTTCCAAACACTGAGCTTCCAAACTCTGGCAATGTGTGTGTAAACCTCATTGTCAATGTTTACATCCCTGGAAAGTACACTACCAAGGTAAATGACCTCATCCACAGTATTCAAAACTTCCCCATTTGTTGTAACGGATGGTTCCACGTATGGGTGGTGTGGTGGTGACTGATGGAGCACCTGTGTTTTCTTGGTGTTAATTGTTAGGCTAAAATTAACACAGCAGCAGAGAATGGATCCGTACTTTGTTGCATCTTAGTATCAGAGGCTACACAAGTAAGTAATGGAGCAAGCGGTCAGTCTGTGAACTAAGCACTTATTGACTGAAAGAGCTAGGAAAAGAATCCTATTCTATCAAAGACATTAATCACATCCCCTCATTCTTGGACCTTCAATTTTTCCCTATCTACTGACTTTTTCCCTTCTCCCTACCAAGGTGCACAGAGCTACCATGGAAGAAAAATCTTTCTATTACTATTATTAATGCTTTATATTACCAGTTTCTTTCTCCCCTTCCTGTCACACAGACTTCATGAAATAATTGTCTCCTTTATTGTTTTGCAGTAGCTTTGGTTCCCAACATTCCACTGAAATTACTTTCCTAGGATTGCTAAATCTAACAGCTTTTTCTTGATCTTTACCATCCTTGACCTTTTTGCTGTTGAGCACAACCTCTCTTTTCTCCTTTTTTTCTTCCCTTCTTTTCTCTTTCTCTCCCTTCTTCCTTTCTCCTCTTCCTCTCTAACCATTTGCACTAGACCTATAGCTAGTGATAGGATTTGCCCTGCCCCCCCCAATAATAAATACATTTTAGGCATTATTGGCCATGCATAGTCTACTCACCCAGGCACAAATTCATAACTTGATTTGTGCAAGATCCTGAGTGAAGGGGGTTATTTCTTCTGATATATTCTCCTTGAAACTCTCTTTGATTTCCCCAATATGATATTATTCCAATTCTCCTCCTTACTCTCTAAATTTTTTTGTCTTCTTGGATTTCTCTGCTTGCATCTTCTACCCTCTAAATATAAGTGTTCCCCAAGGCTCTGTCCTCTACAATTCTATCTTACCTTTCTATAGTCATTCCCTCAAGGCTCATAAAATTCTGTAACTTTAACTATCCCTTGTAGCTTGATGACTCTCAAATCTATATCTCTAGCCCCAATCTCCCTCAGTCTCATAGACCTTGGGCAAACCATTTAGCCTCAATAGGTCTCAGTTTCTAAAGTCATTATATAATGTGAAATTGCATGTCATCAAAATTAGCCTTGAAAATCCCTTAAATTGTGCATAAAGAATAATATAGTTTTTTCACACAATTGTATCTTGGTTCATTGTTGTCTAAATATATAGACACATTTCAAAGGTAGCATGATTAGATACGATCTAAGTTATTGCCCATCCATCTGAGAATTAGAAGAAGGCTGTGTATGTATGCTAACTGGGGAAAGGGGCAGGCAAAGTCCAGCATAGATGAGACTAAGGAGTCTTTCCTTCAGTTTTGTGGAGGAATTTCAGGCTAGAATTAGATCTGTCCTTCACCCATTCAACATATCTGGTTTACAATAGGTTCAGAACAAAAGTCATTTGTTATATTGTTGGTAATAGAGTCTTGCAAACTTAGCCACTCCTCACCAAACATTATGTAAGATACCTTCACAAAGAGTTGACATAAAAACTGTCCTAGGACTTGTTGATACACTGCTGCCAATCATACTTATCCACATGCAAAGGTCCAGAAGAAAAGTAAGTGTATTATATTCTCAGCATACACTCATGGTATGTAAGAACCAATGCACACAAATAACATTTTCAGCAACTTTATTTTATCTTTAGTAACATCAGCAGGATATATTCCATGGAATTTTACCAAAGTCAGGAGGAGAAAATGAAGATTTATACATCAAATAATTGATAGCAGATCTATATCAGATAAAATAATAAACTGATCAGCAAATATATGGAATTTAACAGGAATTTGCAGACTAATCATTTACACTAGAGCTGTAGCTTGTGACAGGAAATACTTATCATAAGCAAATAAAGTTAATAAAGATGAGCTAGAAATTCTATCACTACCACTTAATCGTCTGAACTAATGTTTGATGCCAGGTTTTAGCTAGCGATGTGACTAGCTGTTTTGACAAAATGGCAGTCATAAAAGCAATACAGAAAAATTATCTTACCATAGGGTGGAATAGCCAGTAAACCCCTTTATGCACACAAAATAGCAAACAGAAATTTGAGAAGTTATGAATATGATGTTATACTAAAGAATACATAAAAGTGAATGGGCTCATTAGCTGAGAGAGAGCTAAGATCTCAGCTCAACAAAGAAGAGGGGAAAAAGTTTCATTTATTTTTTTTTCCAATATAAATTTATTAATTTTTTTTACATTCATTTTCACAAAATTTTGGGTTCCAAATTTTCTCCCCATTTATCCACTCCCCAACCCCAACACACTGAGCATTCTAATTTCCCCTATCACCAATCTGCCCTCTCTTCTATCATCCCTCCCTTCTCTTGTCCTCATCTTCTCTTCTTTCCTGTAGGGCCAGATAACTTTCTATTCCCCATTACCAGTATTTCTTATTTTCTAGTAG
>CM053771.1:367450024-367576384 GCA_028658325.1 Potorous gilbertii | reverse complement strand
CAGGGCTCTCTGCAACGGAAATCTCCTTCACTGTGTTGCTGGGCGGCTTCCACTGTTCCTGAATTTGTCAGGAGTTCTTTTTACAGGAAATCTGTGGGCTGTGGGTTCGGATCTAGCATAGGTGAGTCTTTCTACTCCGCCATCTTGGCTCTGCCCCCCCCCAGCTTGCAGAATCTTAAGCATAAACTTACTGGTGTGTGAAATGAGTGCAATCATACAGTAGTGTGAACCTTCCTTGACATTTACTTTCTTTAGGAATGGGGCATAAATTGATCTTTTCTAATCCAGTGACCACTGTTGAACTTTCCAAATCTGCTGTCCTATTTACTACACAACTTTAGGAGAAATATCATTTTGGATTTTAAAGAGCTCTACTGGAACGCCATCATCTCCACCAGCCTTAATGTTTTATTAATGTAAATAGTATTTTGTTTTTTCCAATTACATGTAAATATGGTTTTCAATTTTCATTTTTATAAGCTTTTGAGTTCCAAATTTTCCTCCCTCCTTTGCCTCCCCTCTCCTCAAGACAGCAAGCAATAAGTATAGGTGATACATGTGTAATTGTATTAAACATAATTCCACATTAGTCATGTTGAGAAAGAAGAAAGAGATAAAAAGGAAAAATATAGAAAAAACCCCAAAGAAAGTGAAAATAGTATGTTTTGATCTGTATTCACACTCCAGTCATTCTTGCTCTGGATTTGGATAGCATTTTCCATCATGAGTCTTTTGGAAGTGTGCTGGCTCATTGCATTGCTGAGGAGCTAAGTTTAGTCAGTCATTGTATGCTACTGCCATGACTGCGTGTAATGTTCTACTGGTTCTGATCGCTTCACTTTGCATCCATTCATGTAAATCTTTCCACACCAGCTTTTGTTAGAAGTGCTTCTAAAGGCCCACTTGACTTCATTCTCTAGGATGTCTGGCTCTAGATCAGTAACCATATAATTGTGATTATTGGTTATTGATCATGTTAAGATCTTTCTTATATAGTTCTTTTGTATAATCTTGCCACCTTTGCTTAATCTCATCTGTTTCCATTAAGTCCCTGACATTTTTGTCTTTTATCATATCCACATTTGCATAAAATGTTGCCTATTTTTCATGAAGATCCCTTGGCTTTCTCATTCTATTGTTTTCTTCTATTTTGTTGCATTGCTCATTTAAGAAAACCTTATCCCTCCCTGCTATTCCCTGGAATTCTGCATCCAGTTGAGTCTATCTTTCCCTTTCTTCTTTTCTTCTTTATTTATCTAATTGTAAAGCCTCATCAGAAAACCATCTGGCTTTCTTGCTCCTCTTCTTCTTTGGAATATTTTTTGTTGCTGCCTCCTGTGTCCATAGTTCTTCAGGCACTCCAACTACCAGATCTCATCCCTTAAATCTATTCATCACCTCCACTTCATAATCATAAGGGATATTATTTAACTCTTACTTATATGATTTGACCTAACCTATTCCTTGTGATTTGCAAGGAACCAAAGCAATGTAGGAGAGAAAGGGGCAGGGGAAAGTGTTCAGAAGAGACTCCTCACCCTAGCCTCACTCAAAACCATACTCAGACATATGTGTAAGTTGGCCATATGTGATCTCTATTAGGTATGTTGCCTGTACTGCATATTCTCTACCAATAATATGGGAGAGTATACCTCTATATGTAGAGTAAAAAAGAAAAAGTCACCAATCTTGCCCCCGCTCTGCGCTATACGTCTTTTGCTTTGAACTCATGTATGTTTTAATTGACTGAAAAAAGAAACACTATCATAAGGTCTCAAGAGATCTCACAAAATCTTATTATTTGAGGGATCTGCATAGCACATTTAACTCAACCCATATCTGAAGAAAATCCCCTTTACAAGTAGACATCCAGCCTTTGCTTATATACTTCTAGTAATATAGATAGACAAGTTTCTATCATCCTTAACTTGAACTTGGAATATATGTCCCATATTGAAGAAACAATGTGTGTTTGTCCTTTGTTGCCGAAGAAGGCCATGTCATCAGAGAAATAATGACATGACTTTGTTTTGAGTGATGGAGGGCTGTGCAGGTCACCAGCCTCACTTCTCCTCCAGAGCCATCTGAATCCAATGATCAGGATGACTGGAGATGACCCAGGATGAGGCAATTGGGGTTAAGTGACTTGCCCAAGGTCACACAGCTAGTGAGTGTCAAGTGTCTGAGGTGAGATTTGAACTCAGATCCTCCTGACTCCTGCACTGGTGCTCTATCCATTGTACCACCTAGCTGCTCCCGAAGAAACAATGTAACACAAGGTGGTAAGATGATTGGAAAATTTCTTTTAGTGGTATCCCCACATACTCTATTTGATTTGAGGCACATTTTGAGCAGCAGTGAATAACTACTTGAAAGTCTAGGTCTTCAAAATATGTGGATATCAGTTATCTTCATTTGGTTCACTCTAAACAACAGTAAAAACTGAGTTTGAGATTTTATATGTCTGTGTAAGTAAATGTGCATATGCTTACCTATATACATACCAATACACATATTAAAACTCACAAATACATTAAAGAGAAAAAAGGAATCTTCCTTTTTTATTTTTAAAATACAAGGCACACACACACACATGCACATGCACACACGCACACGGCATTGAAATACTTTGTTACATCTCAGAACCATTAAAAGCTATTTTTTTCAGTCTGGTCTTCCAAGCAGTTTGACCTCATCTAGAGAATTGTATTCAGTTCCAGGCATCCCATTTTAGAAAAGATGTTGACAAGCTGAAGAGTCTCCAAAGAAGGAAATCAGAGTGGCAAGGAGCCTTGAGGGCATGCTCTGTGATGATAAGCTGAAGGCATGGAATGAGGGGAAAGAAAAGATTTGAGGGAGGTATGATATCTGTCTTCAAACATTTGAGGGTCTGTCATGTGAAAAAGGGATTAGATTCTTTCCAGACAGCAGAACTAGGAGTGACAGGTAGTAAAGTCAGTAGCTTGTGTGGGGAACAGACATATGGGAGGGGTATGGTTTAGATCATTGGTGAAGGAACTGGATGGGGACGATAGTCATTGCAGTTCAACAAACTTTTGTTAAGAACCTGTGCAATGAGGAAGGATCCATGTTCAGATGGTGCAAGACCTGGCTATTAGTTAGGTAAAGCATTGGATTTCTATCAACAGACCTGGGGTGTATGGGCAGCTTTCTACTTCTGTGCCTTTGGGTAAATTAGGTGATATCTCAGAACCTTCAGTTTATATATAGATATAGATATGTATATATGTGTGTGTTTGTGTGTGTGTGTCCATATATATGTCCATATATAGAATATGTATGTATATAAAATATATCCATATATAGAATCCATACATTCTCCTAAATCTCAAAGGCAGCTAGGTGCCACAAAGCCTGGCTAAGTTGGTTTTGCAGTGAATAGAGCACTTGGCATAGAGTCAGAAAGACTTGAATTCAAATTTGACCTCAGCTGTGTGACCCTGGGCAAATCAGTTAACCTCTACCTGCCTCAGTTTTCTCTGTAAAAGGGAGAACATAATATTATTTATTCAAACATAATAATGTTCATTAAGTGTTCAGCACAGTGTCTGGTACCTAGCAGGCACTTAATAAATGGTTATTTCATTCTCCTTCCCCCTGCCACCTACAATGACCAATGGCCCTTTGCCTATCAGGGTTCTGGGGGTGCGTGGGGGATTTTAGACTGAGTTTCCAGCACTGCACTCCCCTCTCCCCACTAATAATTATTGGTTGATACTACTCAGCCAGACTTAATTAACCCTTAGTGTGGAATGGTATTTACTGAAGTGATATAGGTTTAAAAAATTAGGATACAATATTTCACCCTATCCCCAGAAAACTCTGTCACATAGAATGTAGGGCTTAAACTTAGAGAACACGTGACCCGGGGGTAACTCTCAGCTCCACGTGGCTGGAAGTCCTTTTCCTCTCCCTGGTATCTTCCTTGTAGAGCTACTTTTTCTCATGATAATGGGTTTGTCCTTGGCTCCCAGTCCACAAGTGTCTGTTATCGTTCTGGGGATCCTGTTAGGATTAGGATGCTGAAGGGAAGTCCCCACATCTCCAGAGTTCACAAGATCCTCCTCCAATGAATGAATGGGGTGGAGGGGATTGGGGTCCTCTGCAGGTCAAGAACTGGAAAGGTAGGAAGTTAAACTTTGCCCTGCCCTCCCTATCCATGGGAGTGAATCTACAGGGAGATCTGGCTTAGTGCAAAGAGCACTAGATTTAGAGTCAAAGGCCTTGAGTTTGAATTCTGTCTCTGCCATTTGCTCTCTGTGACTTTGGGCAAGTCACTTAAATTCTCTGTGCCTTCATTTCCTCATCTGTAAAATGAGAATTTTAGACGAAATTATCTATAAGGTCCTTTTCAGCTCTAAATCTATCATTTTATAATCCCCTAGTTTAAAGTGTTTATTAAGGACTTACTATGTGCCAGGCCTTCTGCTAAGTGCTGGGAATATAAATGCAAAGGGCAAAAAGGGAAAAGGAATAAAAGTGTGTGTTAGGTATGTGTGCATATGTATGTACATATTGTGTGTGTGTGTACATATATATATACACACACACATATATATATACATACACTATATATACACATACACTATATATACATACACTATATATATACACATACACTATATACACATACACTATATGTATACACATACACTATATATATACACATTCACTATATATATACATACATACACTATATGTATACACATACACTATATATACATACACTATATGTATACACATACACTATATATACATACACATACACTATATATACATACACATACACTATATGTATACACATACACTATATGTATACACATACACTATATATATACATACACTGTATACACATACACTATATGTATGCACATACACTATATATATGCACATACACTATATATATACATACACTATATGTATACACATACACTATATATATACACACACATACACCATATATATATATACATACACTATATGTATACACATACACTATATGTATACACATACACTATATATATACACACACTATATATATATATATACATATACACTATATATATAGTGTGTGGTTGCATGTTACATATATTAAAACATATTCTGTACATGTGTGTGTATATCCTATTATGTGCCAGGCACAGGGCTAAGCATTATTTTTTAACATTTATTATCTCACTTTATCCTCTCAACAACTCTGTGATGTAGATGCTATTTTCACCCTTAGTTTACAGTTGAAGAAGCTGAGACAAACGGATGTTACGTGACTTACCCAGAATCATGCAGTTAGTGTCTGGGGCTGGATTTGAACTCAGTTTTCCTGAGTCCAGGCCAAGTGCTCTATCCAGTAAGTAACCAATTTAGCCAGTTCCTTATCTCAAGAAATTTCCATTCCAATGAGAGAAGACAACATCTAAAAGGTTTTAGGAGACAGGCAAAGTGGAAAAGGCCAGATAATCAGGAGCTGATCTAGGTTAAGTAAGCATGACTGGAGGATCCAGAGAGGAATCATTGATAAGAGGAGGAGTTCGTAGGGGTGGAGGCATTTCCAGGTTGAGACTGACTCCCAGAAGATGTGTGTGTTGAGGATATTTTTCCTATTCCCTTACTATTTGTTTCAGTAATAACTAAATATTTTAAAAATATTTTATTTTAAAAACATGTTCTTTGTCCGTTCTGCTAGCATGGGACAAACTGAGTTTAAATAATCTTAGAAGTTCCCAGCCAGGATGGGACGGGAGTACAAGACAGTGAAACTTATCTCACATTGAACCCAATAATCTTGGTGAATTAAGTTTCGTAGCATAAGAATTATTATTTTTTAAAATGTAGTTATGAAGACCTTCCTCGATTCTCTGGAGCAGGTATGTTTAGCTTCTTGGTTATGCTTTCATTTCTTTTCCCTTTATTTCCATGGTGCTAGTCACAATGAGGACCTTTTCTGAAATCTGTCCCTAAAGCAGGCCCCATACATATCAGACACTGAGAATGTATAATACTTCAAATCTCCTTCTGACTGTATTATCCATCTATTTTAGAACAAAGTTTTCATGTTCCATTTTTCATTCTCCTTATTCCTATTTCAGTACTTTATTTTACATTTCCAACTATTTAATGCAGAAGAACATTTATTTGCAAAGTTTTTGTGAAGGACACAGCATTAAATAAATCTGTAGCACTTATAATACATTACAAGTTGCCTTTATGTGAGGGCATTAATAGTAGACAGGCAGTGGAGAGACCCTTAGGCACTCAGAGAATCCAGCTTCCCACACTCCCTCCCTCCCTTTCCCCAGAGTGAAAGGAGGTACTTAAAATTCCCACATTTCTCCCACATGAAGAGCAAACATTTCACACCAACTTGTGGAGTGAATAGTTTTGAACGTTTTTCTTTCCTGTAACCAGTCTCTTTAAAAACAAGGGCTATTCTCTGCAAGGACCCTGTTCACAGAATCTCCATTGAGCAGACTCTGATAGGGTCTGTACTGCCCTAGAAAGAATAATCTAGAAAAAAATGCTGATCCACTCACTGCACAAGGTTAATATACTACCCAGACAAAAATGAGGCTGGACATTCCTTCAGGCCACAGAATAACTAGATCTTTTTGAGGAAATACGCTGCCTGACCTAAAAAGGTATTAAGCAGCAGGTTCACAGACTAGATAGAATTGCTGTAGCTTATTAAGGAGCTAATTATCCAATTGGTAGATCATTGGGAAGGAAGCATAACTCTCCCTTTCTTCCCTTTTGCTATTGACCCCCAAGTCATTTCTTGACTAATTTTCAGCCTTACTAACCTGTCAATATTAGAGGAGGGCAATACAATTCCTTTTTCTGATTCTGTAGTAGAACAAGGGAAAATAAGTTCTTGTTGGGGAAAGTTTCTGGTTGTTAGAGGATTATCTGTTCATTTCAGTGAATCTTGTGTCCTTCCTTGTAATCCTAGATCCATCAAGTGTTAGAGTTCAAAGGAAACTTCAAGTAAATTCAAAGAACATTTATTTACTTACTTTCCTGATATATGAAAGGCATGGGCTGTGCCTCAGAAAGAAGCACAAAATAAAAACAAAAGACTCTATTTCCTCTCTGAGGTAACAGTCTGCTGGGAGGACACAATATGAACTCAAATAAGAATATATAAGGTAACTTAAGGAAGGAGAGACCATTAACAATTAGCATGATCAGAGAAATTTTCACTGCAGAGGGGCCATCTGAATGGAGTGTTAAAGACATGAAGAAAGAAATAAACAAATGAGAAAGGTGTATATTCTTTTTGGTGTGATGTTTAAAAAGTTTGAGAGAGTGTCTGGGTAATTAGTCATTTTATTAATAATGCTAATATTTTAATAAAAAAGAGGTCAGTGGCACTGTTGAATGTTGAAGTGACAGTGGGCTCATAGTTTATATGCTCTGGGAAGGGTGAGTGTTCCTGAGGGTGGTAATCAACTCTGGTTAACAATGAAAGAAAAAAATTACAATGAGAGGTGGACCTGTTCATTTTGATTGTCATTTACTTCTAAATCACCCCCAGCCTAAAGGCCTCATTTCTAGAATATATAGAGAATTGAGTCAAATGTACAAGAATACAAGTCATTCCGCAATCGATAAATGGTCAAAGAATATGAACAGGAAGTTTTCAGAGGAAGAAATTAAAGATATCTATAGTTATATGAAAAAATGCTCTAAATAACTTGATTAGAGAGTTGCAGATCAAAACAACTCTGAGATACTACATCACACCTCTCAAATTGGCTAGCATGACAAAACAGGAAGATGATAAATGTTGGAGAAGATGTGGGAGAGTTGGAACACTAAGTCATTGTTGGTGGAGTTGTGAGCTAATCCAACCATTCTGGAGAGCAATTTGTCCAAGAACTATGCCCAAAGGACTACAAAAATGTGCATACCCTTTGACTCAGCAATATCGCTTCTAGGACAGTATCCCAAGAGATCATAGAAATGGAAAAGGGTCCCACATGTACAAAAATATTTATAGCAGCTCTCTTTGTGGTGGCCCAAAACTGGAAATTGAGGAGATGCCCATCAATTGAGGAATGGCCGAACAAGTTGTAGTATACGAATGTAATGGAATAATATTGTGCTTTAAGAAATGATGAACAGGAAGACTTCAGAGAAGCCTGGAAGGACTTACAGGAACTGAGTGAAAGGAGCAGAACCAGGAGAACTTTGTATATAGCAATGACCACAGTGTGCAAGGAATTTTTCTGGTAGACTTTACCCTTCACAGCAATGCAAGGACCTAAAAAATTCCCATTGGACTCTTGAGGCAAAATGCCATCCACATCCAGAGAAAGAACTATGGAATTGATTGCAGAATGAAGCAGAATATTTTCTCTTGTGTTTTGTTTTGTTTTTTCTCATGGTTTCTCCCATTCATTTCAATTCTTCCATACAACATGACTAAGGTGAACATGGATTTAGTAAGAATGTATGTGTAGAACCCATATAAGATTGCACACCATCTTGGGGAGGGAGGAGGAAAATAGAGGAAGTAAGGGGAATGGAGAGGGAGAAAATCTAAGATTTATGAAAGTGATTGTAGAAAACTGAAAACAAATTATTGAATCAATAAAAAAAAATTATCCCCAGTCTTGAGGAAATCTTGACAAAGAATCTATATCCCCCACCCAAGCCTGAGCAGAAGATAATGGGATAGGAATTTTACCTTAGATGAAATTCCTTTTAAGGTTATGCAGGGTTTATAAGGGGTCCTCTAAGATTGAGGAGAGTTACTTCAATCTCATTATCAACAATGTCCTTCAAGAGACTGAATTTTGAAATGAGGTCTATAGAAAAAAGGTGGGACTCTGGATCTCTCCAAATCATTGGTTAAATACAAATAAATAAATAAACAAACAAATAAATAAAAAACAATGATAATTGTTTTTCTCAGTGGTGGATGGCTGTGCAAATGAACAGACATAGGAGATGGAAAGTTAACTTTAGGGAAGTTAGTTTAGTGGGGACACAAAAATATTATTTAGATTGCGGAGGGCTTTAAATCTGTGGGAACTGATGAGATCACTAAGTGAAGTCGTATAGTGAGAGAAGAGGGCACAGGACAGAACCCTCTGCAGCACCTACAGTAGAGGGCATGATCTGGATGAGAATCCACAAAGGAGAGAGAAGAAGCAGTCAAATAAGTTAAAAATAGAACCAGGAGAAAGGAAACCTAGAGAAAAAGAGAGAAGACAGTGATTAACAGGGTTAAAGAGCTAAATTAAGAGAGAAAAATAAGAACTGAGAAAAAGTCATTGGATTTGGCAATTAAGAAATCATTAATAACTTTGGAGACATCAGTTTCGGTGGAATGATAACATCAGATGCTGGATATTACGGGAGTGAGAAGAGAGAAAGAGGAGGCACCACTGGAGTTGGTCATTTTAATGAATTTATCCACAACAGACAAAAGAGATCTAGGGTTATAGATATCTTAAATAGAAAGATCAAGTGAGGATTTTTGTTTCTGTTTTTTTTTTTTTTTTTGTGGATGGGGACAAAGCAGAGAGCACCATCTATACAGTTTGTGTCTTATTCTAGAGGCAATAGGGAATCACTGCAGATTTTAGAGGCATGGTTTAATGGATAGATCAGAAAAGGAAGAGACTGGAAACAAGTAGCCCCATGGACCTGAACCAGGAGGGTAGAAGAAGTGCAAAGACAGTTATGGATATGAGGAACGGTGTGAGGCAGACTCAAAAAGACTTGACATCTCACTGGATATGAGTAAAGTTATAAAGAGGGAAGAGTCAAGCACGGTACTAAGAGGATAATAGATGGAAAGTTTGGAGGAAGCAGGTTTAAGAAGAAAGATAGATTTCATTTTGGACATACATATTTATTAAGCATTCAGTGCAAAACAGTATGCTAAATGCCAGAGATATGACTAGAAAAATAAGGCAGTTCCTATTCTCAAGGAGCTCACCTCCCAACAGGGAGAAAACTCATGTGGATTCCTCTTCAGTTATGGACTGTCCCTTCCAACTCAGAGGTTCTGTCCTTCTGGTTTTGAAACCATCTATTTCATAATCTATTCTATAATTTTGCTTAGGGTCAACTTCAGCTTTAGGTTTATATAATTTGCCTTTTTCTTCCTTAAAAAAAATTCCTCCTTTCAAAATTCTTTTCACAGAACCCAATGTCTTAATTTGAGAGAGGCATATTGTGAAAACTGATAAAGGTTTGGAAAGCAAGCCAGACTCCCTGAAGACAATTTAAAAAATAAAAGGTAGTTATTTTTATTGTGTCCAAAATGTGCCTTAAATAATTTCATTCGAAAGAATGGACTAAAAAATATATATTTTTTCTATCTTCAGCTTAATTTTATAAATGCTTCCTTTCCCACCCCCTTTCAGATCCCCCTGGGGCCCAACAGCTAACAATAAATAATGCCCTTTGACTTCATCTTCTGCTCCTTCCCAGAGCAATTATACAGTATAGCTTCATTTGTTTAACACCTCCACTGCAGACTATATCTCAAAGATTTTACAGAGTTAAATAATAAATGATAGTAAAGAGAAAGAAATTAAGAGGTGGAGAAAAGAGAGGAAATATCTTTCTTCAATAAAGATTTTATAAGAGACGATAAGCAGGCACCAGGATACAGGCAGTCTTTCAACTCAGGGGAGGTATAGAGCTCTGACTTCCTTTGTGGATATTTCCAGCCATATCCTCAAAATCTAGCTCAGTTCTCCCCTTCCCTCACTCATGCACATAGGCACAACTCCCATGCTCAGCAGCGTGCTCTGATGAAGACGTCATTCTTTCCTTAATGTGTCTTTGTACCCATCAGCAATCATCCCCCTTCCTCCAATCTTCATTATACTGCAGGGTTGTATGTCTGAATTTGGTGTGTGTTATTTACCTTTCACAGTTTGGGGCACAATGCCTAAAAGCGCATTACTAACTAACTCAAGTTAGACAGAATATATTTTAGAGTAAGAAGAATGGTTTGAAAAGAGTGTTGAGAACTCTAAAACAGATTTTCAACTTTCTGGGTGCTAAAGGTTCTAGTTTAAGAATCTCCAGTATTTAAAGGTTAAAAAATGACATACTCTTTGGGGAAAATAAAATTCTGTCACAATGTCTGAAGTCATACCCACATGTGGATATTCCTGACAGTGAGGCATGGTGCTCTAAAGTTTACTAATCTGCCAATTAGCTAGGTAATTAGAGATTATTCCAGGATAAAGAGTCAGCAGACAAAAGAGGGAAGAGTCAGGACAAAACATGTCTGTTGCTCAATTTGTGTGTGCTCCAGACACATTTTCTAAGGTTTCTTCCAGCTCTAAGTGCTATGAGCTATGAAGGGTAAGGGGAAAAGATGGACATTTCTATAATACCAATCATAGACTAAGCACTGTGTTAATATTTGTGTTGCAAATATTTCATTTGATTCTCACAATGCCGAGAGGCAGGTGCTATTCCCATTTTATAGTTGAGGAAACTGAGGCAAATGGAAGTTACAGAAGCTAGTAATCACCCAGCTATTAAATGTCTGAGGAGATTTGAACTCAGGTCTTCCTGACTCCAGTCCAATCTGCTTGGTCATCAGCTGCCTCTGTAATCACTGGTTTCTTCCAAAACTCAAGTACCACCTCCTGCTTGAGAACTTTCTTTTTCCCTCAAGCTACTTTTCCTGTTCCCTTTCCCTCGAAAAAGTTATATATAATTTGTGTATACTTATAAACGGTGGGTACACTGGAGCCAGCTTTTGGGACTGGAGATGGTCGATTGTCACAATTTGCAACGTGAACATTTGCCTCAGAAATCAGCAAACATTATGAATCAAAGCTTGATTTATCGTTGACTGTCCAGACTTAAGGAGAAAATATTAATAATATAGATTAAACTTACAAGTGAATTAAGCATACATTCCCCCCAAGAGAGCTAGCTGTTAAACTTGTATCAGCACATCCCTGTTAATATATATATAAATATTGTCACCCCCAATAGAATATAAGGTCTCTAAACATAGAAACCACTTCATTTTTGTCTTTGCATCCCCAGAACCTAGCATATATTAAGAACTTAAGAAATGCTTGTTGATTAATTGATCGTTTGATTCATTAGAACTATATTATAAATAGCCTTGATATATTAATGACTTCTTTGTGGCAACAATTCATGTTTCCCCCATGAACACAGTGATCTGTGGGGAATGTACCTCTTTCAAGTCAAATACAGTGATTTAAGGTTTGCAAAGCACTTTACATATATTATCTCTGGAATATATTATCCAGGGATAGTCTCACCTTGGATCTCACCATTACCTGTAAGTGTTCCACTTCCTTAATCAAAAACTTTGACATTCCTCTGACCATAACCATTTATCATTTCATTTTTTTCTGTGCCTCCCCATTTCCCAAACTTAAATTCTTCACCTTTATCATGGCCTTCAGCATCTCTACCATTTGATTCTTTTTCAGGCAGAGCTCTGTCTTGACTTTGCTTTTCTGCCTTTCCAATCTCTAGCCTACAGTTGACCGATCTAACCCTACGTCATTGTCTGCTCTCTAATCCCTCATCCTAGTGTTCCTGTGTGCGAGGACACATCCCTTACCAAAGTCCAGCCTTGGATCCCTTCAGTCCCACCATCTTCCTTCTCCACTCCTAATTGCATACTTCTGGAGTAAGCTAGAAGAAGTCCCAAAGTCATGCTGACTGGGTACACGTTCGTATTATTCAACTTTAACTGGGCCCAATGGCCAGAAGTCAATCCTTTTTTATTTATCTCTAATGCTATGCTGTCTTACTCCCCACAAAAGCTATTCCTAACCCTGTCTTCTCTCCTCAAGCCTCTCAAATCATTTTTTCCTTCTTCCTTTATTGAAAAATGGAAGCTATCCACCACCATCTGTCTTATTTGGTTTTCTTCATCTTAAAACTCTGTGGTATCATCTTCTTCTATTCTCTCCTTATTTCCTCAAGTCTAATACTTGAATGACCCATCTTCCCAAGGCCAACATGCGCCCATTCCATTGTTTCTAGGAAATGACTTTAATCATGCTCCAACTCCCTCCTCCCCTAGTCTTTAGCCTCTCTCTGTCTGCTGGTTCCTTGCTCACTGTTAGCCTCTCTCTGTCTGCTGCTTCCTTGCTCACTGTCTTAAATCATGCCCGTTTCTCCCCCATCTTTTAAAAAAAAAGCTTCTCTCCAGTCTACATCTCCTCAAGCTACTGTTCTATATGTTTCCCCCATTCTCAAGCAAACTCCTGGGAAAAAAAAGTAATCTCCTTCATGCTCTGTCCTTTCATTCCTTCACCTTTCACATTCTGGCTTCTGACCTAATCACTCTACTGGAACTACTCTCGCCAAAGTTAGCAATGATCTCTTAATGACCAGATCTGATGGTTCTTTCTCGGTTGGCATCCTTCTTGACCTCTCTGCTACATTTGACATTATTGCCAAGGATGCTGTCTTCTCTTTGGGATTTCGTGACACTGTTCTCTCCTTGTCGTCCTCCCACTTGTCTAACTAACAGCTCCTGTCTCAATTTCATTTGTTGGTAACTTATCATATCATATTCTCTGACTGTAGGAGTTCCCCAAGGTTCTGTCCTGAGTTACCTTCTCTTCTCTTTGTATACTTTCTCAGTGATCTCATCAGTTCCCATGGACTTAATTATCATATGTATGCAGATAGCTAATATATATACATATATATACATACATACATACATACATATATATATATATGTATATGCATGCAACCCAGGTTACTTGACTGAGATTTAGTGCTGTGTTATCAACTAATGGACATTTCAAAGTAGACATTTCGGAGATAACTCAAAGTCAACATGTCCAAAATAGAACTAATCTCTCCCCATTCCTAACCTACCCTCTCTTCCAAACTTTCCTATTTCTATGAAAGACACTACCATCCTTCCAGTTTCCCAAGTTATAATTTTGTCATTATCCTCAGTTATTTACTCTTCCTCAACCCAGTATCCAACCATTTGCCAAATCTTGCCATTTCTATGTCTTTAACATCTCTTGCCTCTGATGCTTCCTTTTGCATTTAGCTATCACCTTAATTCAGGTCTCCATCACCTCTCATTTGAATAAGGGGTATTAAACACTCAGTCCAAATATATAACAAATATATACAAAGTAAGTAAAAATACAACAGAATGCAGATAATATGAATATGTGGTTTTCTAAGTCGATATCTGGCCTGCAAGACTCCATATATATATGATTTAGTGTCCCTGTTTCTATCTGAGTTTGATATCATTGATCTAGGCTATTGCATTGATTTTCCTGCTTCAAATCCCTTTCTATTTCAGTCCTTATAGACTACAGCTACAGGGATTTTCCTTTGGCACAAATCTGACCACATCACTCCTCTGTTGTCTCTAGGATCAAAGATAAACTCATCTGTTTAGTTTTTAATGACCTTTATAAACTGTTTACAATATATCTTTCAAGCCTCTAGCTAAACTTTCGGTCCATCACTCAACAAGAATTTATTAATCACTTGGTATATGTTATACAGACTAGAACAAAGAGTGTACAAGAGTAAATGAGCTCTTTGGCTGGAACTGAGATACGATCATAGCTCAACTAAGGACAGATTGACTGAATTTCACCAAGGGAAGTCCACTGTTGGCAGTCTAGTGTTTCAGGCATTGGGAATAAAGGGATACAATAGAAGCTGGTATCCTTCATATGTCCATGGTTCTAGGAAGGTGTCCAGTCCACCATTCAAAAGTTCATACTTGCCTCTCTTGAACTTCTCTTCTGAAGTCCATCCACCATCTCTTCCTTCACCATTGTATCTCACTTGAAAAAAGTGTCTCTTCTCCTTGCTAAGACAAACTTATCTTTCTACATGCATAAATAATACCATTCTAGCCTATATTCTTCAACAAACTCCACCCCACTCCACCCCTGCCTATATCCCTACACTTTAACTAATCTACAATCTATTCTCATCTACTAGGTGCTTCCTTTTACCTATCAACACATCTATATCTTCCCTTTCTTCAAAAGACTTTGTTTCCTCCTTCCATCTCAGCAATCATCTTATATCTTTCTTCTCTGTCATGGCTAACCTTATTGAAATAGCTATCTAAAACTGGAATCTTCATGTCCTTTCCTCTTATACCCTTAACTTCTGCAGTCTGACTTCCAACCTTATTTAATCGAAACTGCCCTCTCCAAGGTTACCAGTTGTGATAGGTACAGTGTTTTCTGAAGGCAGCTTCTTTCCTCCCGTCAACACCATGAAGAGGTAAAGGAGAAAAAGCTGTTCCCAGGGACTGAATGATCTTGGACTTCTTGATATGCCTTCCTAGGCATCTAAGGGCATAAAAAGTCTCAGGCATCTAGGATCTGGGACTCTCAGACTTGTTGAGTGCTTCAGACTACTTGAGTTGCTATACTCTGATAACCTGCTGAAAAGGTACTTTTCCATGAACTGGTGAGGGAAATCATGTTAACCAAAGCTGAAGGTAAGTGCCACTCATCCTTGTTGCCTATCCATGCTATGTTAGGGAAAAGTAATCTCTTTGTCAATGGTTCAGTGATTTATAAGGGCCCCATTTGGTCCCAAAATTGAACCTGAACTTAGAGTGGTTGTATTAGAGTTGTAACTAATGATCTTTTAATTGCCAAATATAATGGCTTCCCAAACCTCGTCCTTCTTGATCTCTCTATAGTCTTTGATAGTGCCAATCACCCTTTTGTTGATACTCTTTTCTCTCTAGGTTTCGTGACACTGGCATCTCCCTCCGTGTTTGATCCCTCTTTCTCAGTCCCCTTTACTAGATCTTCATCCTGGTCACGCCTACTAATGTAGATGTCTGACAAGGCTCTGTCCTAGACTCTCTACTCTTCTTTCTCAATATGATTTCTCTTGGAGATCTCATCCACTTCCAAGGATTCAATTATCATCTCTGTGTTGATGATTCTCAGATCTATTTATCCAACGGGAATCTCTCTGCTGACCTCCATTCTTACATCTCCAACTGCTTACTAATAATCTTGTCCCATAAACATCTTAAATTCAACATGTCCAACAAACAGAACTCATTCTATTTCCCCCAAATTCCTTCTCTTCCTGACTTCCTTATCACTGTCAAGGACACCAACATGCTTGCAGGCTGGCAACCTGTCACACTCTCTCTCACCCTTCCCATATCCAATCAGTTACCAAATCCTATCAATTCTATCATCTGGATATTTCTCATATATACCCCTTTTCTCCTCTGAAACTGCCACTGTTCTGTTGCAGACCTTCCCAACTATACTATTGTAGTAACCTTCTCATTCGTTTTTTCTCTCCTCCAAACCATCCTCTGCTCAGCTGTCAGATTGATTTTTCCTAAGTTGCAAGTCTAACCTTGTCACCCTCCTATTGAATAAACTGCAGTGGTTCCCTGTTTCCTCCAGGACATAAAAACCTCTGTTTGACTTCCTTTCATAATATGCTTCCTTTCTCCTTTCAAACTTATAATTTACTGCCCTCAAACTCCTTCTACATTCCAGTGACACTGGCCTTCTCACTGTTCCTCACACATGGCACATTATCTCCCCACTGTGTGCCTTTTCACTGGCTCTCCCCCATGCTGGGAATGCCCTCCCTCCTCATCTCCATCTTCTGACTTACTTCAAACCTCAGCTAAAATCCAGTCTTCAGGAGTTGCTCGTATGTAGTTGCATGTATGTTGTCTTCCGATAAGAATGTGAGTTCCTTAGGAACAGGAACTGCTTTTGTCTTTCTTTATATTGGCAGCATTAAGTAAGGTGCCCAGCAGCACACACAGAGACACAGCTCTGCAGCACAGGACTGTCTTTCAGGGACCTGTCTAACCCTAGTGGGCAAAGGTTTTACCCATAAATAAGACCTAGAGGAGAAAGATGTTTCTCACCAGGCTTCATCTTCAGGTTAGTTGCAAAGTAATTTAATTTGCTTTTTACCTTTTGGACTTCATTTGAAGAAACAAAACTATAAAACTTGAGATTTGAGAGGCACTTCAGTGGCCAGCTAGTTCAACCCCAAAACAAAAAGATTTCCTACTATGACAAAAACTAATGGTTATCTAGCCCTTGTGTGAAGGTTTCTTAACTCTAAAGAGGAAGAACCCATAATCTCTTGAAGCAGCCTTTCCATTTTTGGACTTCTGTTATTAGTACATTTTTCAGGACACTGAACCTAAATTTTCCCCTTTGCAACTTCTATTCATTGTTTCTGGCTCTGCCATTCAGGCCTATATAAAACAAATATAAGACTTCTTTCAGTAATTGTTTCTCTTTTACCCAAGAACCCTGAGGGTCTTCCCCTCCGAGTTTGATTTTTTTTTTTATTAAAGGGGTCATCCTTTGAGTAACTACTTAAAGAAGCCTATTCACTGAATGGATGTATATCACTCAAAGTTAGAATGCTTTAAGACCTCAGTCTAAAAGGGCCAGGGTCTCCCACTGCATTCTGGGTCATCTCCAGTCATCCTGAGGAATATCAGGCCACTGGACCCAGATGGCTCAGGAGAAGAAGGTGAGGTTGGTGGCCTTGCACAGCCCTCCCTCACTCAAATCAAAGTCAACTGCGAGTCAAGTCATCATCTTGATGTCATGGTCCTCTTCTAGAATGAAGGACACATGCACACACACACACACACACACACACACACACACACACACACAACTTCTTTCACATTATAGCCACTCAAATCTTTGAAGCCAGTTACTGAGCCTTCTCATATTCATGCTAGATATCTTCTGGTTGTTCAAAAGATTCTCACATGACATGAACTCAAGTCCCCTTCACCATCCTGGTTACCCTTTTCTGGGCACTCCAGGTTATAATGTCTTTCTGACATTTATTAAAAAAAACCCCGAGAAAATACCATACATAAGTTCTGACAGTGGGACTATAAATTCCCTATTACTGAAAGCTATATCCCTTTCACTGAAGATGAAGAAAACATTAGATTTTTTTGGCTGCAATTTCTTATCTCATATTGAGAGTTAATAATGAAATTAATTAAATTAAAACTTTCAGATCTTTTTTAGAGCAAATGCTATCTACCCAAGTCTCCTCTTTTTTATAATTGTGAATATAATTTTTTTAAGCCAACAAAAGCTCTTGCATTTATTTCTATTGAATTTCATCTTATTAGAATCACCCTAATGTTCACAATACATATGAGTATTCTTTTGGATCCTGACTCTGTTGTCCAGTGTGTTAGCTATACCTTCATCTGTGGTTTTGGTAAGCATACCATCTGTCTTGTGCTGGGCCTGACATAGGTCAGTCCTCTGGTACTTTAGGTTCTATATTGAAAATCTTTAAATAGTTAACAAAAGAAGATTTACTTATCCCTAACGGTATTGTTAAGTCATGTCTGACTCTATAACCCCATTTGGGCTTTCTTGGCAAATATATTGGCGTGTTTTGCCATTTTCTTCTTCAGTTCATTTTACAGATGAGGAACTGAGGTCAACAAGGTTAAGTGACTTACCTAGGGTCACACAGTTAGTACATGTCTGAGGACAGATTTGAACTTAAGATGAGTCTTCCTGACGTTCAGGCTTGACACCCTATCTACTGAACCACCTAGCTGCCCTTTGCCACAGTAGAAGGACATGAAGCAAAGATAGGCATTAAGGACATCATGAATTGATTCAGCTGAGGGAAGCTCTCTTGCCTTAACTACTCATTATTTTCTACCACTTTCATTAGAAAGAGCACTAGCACATTGAGGTTATTATGACCTTAGAAAATGAGGAAATCATATCAACAGATGAAGCCTTTCATTCCCCAAGTCGGTCAAGTTTTAAGGATCATTTCAAGACATTTTAAGGAAAAATTAGCCCAACTTGCATGGGGGCAGGAGTTAGGTTATAGAGCATACCAAACTATACATGACTTTATCAAAGTCACTGATTTAAGTGCTAAACAGCCCAGAGCAAAGCACAACTCTCTGAGTCCTCCTCCAGAAACCACTTCCAACAACCCTGAGCCATTAACATCTGCTCTTTGAATCTGAACCAATTCTGTACATATCTGATTATATTATCACCTAATCCTTATTACCCCATCTTCCTGAGAATGGCATGGAGTATGTTACCAAAATCAAGGCAAGCAAGCTGCATCCCCCTTACTTAGTAGTTTAGGCATCCTGTCAAAAAAGAAAATGAAGCTGGTGTGGCATGACCTATGCTTGATCAGTATGTTACCAAAATCAAGGCAAGCAAGCTGCATCCCCCTTACTTAGTAGTTTAGGCATCCTGTCAAAAAAGAAAATGAAGCTGGTGTGGCATGACCTATGCTTGATCAAGCCATGCTGGTTGTTTGTAATTATCGCTTCCCTATGCAGCTGTTCACATATAGTTTTTGTTCCACAGCTAGAGCTTGTGGAGACAAACATTCCACCTTCTTACATACATTCAATCTCTTGGAGAGAGAGAGAGAGAGAGAAAGAGAGAGAGAGAGAGAGAGAGAGAGAGAGAGAGAGAGAGAGAGAGAGAGAGCATATGCATGTGCATGTGCGTGCATGCGTGTGTGTGTGTGTGTGTGATGCTACCCCCCCCTCCCCTTTTATAGCCAATATTTAACACAGCTGAAGGTATTTACCTCTTCTCTGGATAGCTTTTGTTGGGGTCGTCTGGAGTCAATCATAATTTTCACCATCTTCCTACCTACTTCACCACAGAGTAACAGAGCTTAAATTCAACATGGAGTCAGGCCTGACTTAGCTTAGCTTATCTCAGGCTTACAAGGCATGGCTGCAGCAGGCACACCCTACCACTTGCAGCAAATTCCCTCTGGTCTACTTTCTCTAAAAATGCCTGAATTGTGCTTTGATGCCTAGCTTGAATGAGGCTAAATCCCCTATAGAGAAGATACCATAAGTGAAACATACTAGCTACTATTAATCTGCAGTGTGTCAGCATGATCTTGGCAGTTGAAAGCTGTTGTATCCGATACAGGTAACACTATGGATTCTGCTGGGATAGATGTAAAAGAGATGATGCTGATAAATAGGTATAGTCTATCTTTATGCTATAAATAATTATAGTCAAAACCTGAAGCAGGTAGTGGTTCTGCTATCTATCCTTCCTTAATCAGAGGCTAAAGAAATCAAAGACAAAATATAAGGAAAAAGTCCAGACATCAATCACTGGGTGACTTCTCTCACAGAAAAGTTCTGAAAGGAATTGTCTAGCAATGTTGATATCAAGTAAGAGATCTTACAATTCGGTCTGATCTTTGAAAGGGTAATTGTTGTGTTGCATGATCCTTCATTTTATTTGTTTAATGTAAGCTGTTTCTGCGGTATTTGTGAGAGTGAACTTAAACACCAAGGATATGCTCAAAAATAATACCATGCTGTTTTAAAAATAGGTCAATTTGGAAAATGAACATATTTGGCATTCAAATAATCAATTACAAATT
This sequence comes from Potorous gilbertii, assembly GCA_028658325.1. Classification (NCBI taxonomy): domain Eukaryota; kingdom Metazoa; phylum Chordata; class Mammalia; order Diprotodontia; family Potoroidae; genus Potorous; species Potorous gilbertii. Next base: position 367,555,942 of record CM053771.1, on the reverse strand, counting down.
TTGCAACATATTGCACTCATCTCTGAATTATATATTTCTTGGGTTTAGTGTCAGATTACTTTGAATAATCCTAATTTTCCTCGAGCTCAAACTACCAGCCTATCACAGATTGATAAACCCTAAAATCCAGCTTGGATCTATGGATTAAGAGACACTTAATGGAAGTGTCTCTTCCATTAAGAGACCATACAGGATTACAAAGAAAATAGCAAAAAAATTTAATCAGGACAGAATAATAAAATGGGTAAGAAGGAAACCCAAGCAACATGGCCAATGTGTTGTTTTGGTTTTTTGTAATTATACTTTTGTTGTAAGAGACCATATTTTTGGAGGACAGTCATTGGGAAGTGAGAGCCGTATCGCAGAAAAAAGGCATCAAAAACTCATTACTCTTAAAAAGTCTGGTAATGAAAACATTCTCAGCCTCCATGTGTAAATCAGTAAAGAAGATGCATCCGAGGACAAATGGTTATTACACTTTTTGAAATTTCTTTGTTTCTTTATCTGTAAAATGAGGGATGTAAACTAATGGACTTTTGAGGTCCTTTTTAGTTCTAAATTCTATCAGTCCATAGTCTTATCTCTTGAATTCCCCAAAGAATCCCTGTGCTGGACCAGAGTGAGTTTGATGTAGTACAAGGTTCTCCCACTCTCTATACTCTGTTTGTTTCCTGACATTCTGCCAATTCTACTGCAATGATGCCCCAAAGACAGAGGAAAAGTGCTACACACAGGAGTAAAATTAAAGGATAAAATAAGCAAATTATACAAAGCCTAAAATATATGTATGCACATACCGTTAATCAGTAATGTTTGTCCACCAGTTCACTATCATTGTGCTTTAAAAAGCAGAACATGAATTTCTGTCACACAAATGCTGTGAAGACAGATTGACAGCTGATGTCAAGCAAGCAAAATATGCCTAATTTTAGTTCTTAGGATAACCTGAAGTTTCTGGGGAAGAAGAAAGAGAAGGAATGATAAAGAAAAAAAATGTACAAGTGCTGGGCAACCTCTTGGCATGGGCACTATTGCATCACAATCAGTATTTTCCTTTTCATGGAGTCTTTGGATTATGTCTTTTAAATGCCTTCTCATTCTGGAGTCCCTCAAAGAGCCATGATAGGTATTTGGAACTTGGCTCTATCAGGCTCCAGAAGTCTCAAGTTATTCCTGACTCCATTATCACCAGAGTTATCTCAAGGTTTATAGTTTCAGGGTCTTAACCTCGAAAATAGTGCACTAACACATGGTCAGCAGGGGTATAGGTTTGAGTTTGGAAAAGGTTTTTTTTTTTCAGTACTGTATAAGCTCATGTCTGCAAAGGATTCTGAATTAATCATATAGACTTCCTTGATTTTTACCAGAACTATGACCTTAAGTCAATTTCCTAATAGTTTTACTAAATATAATTTCCTTTTGTGGGACATCAGAGAGTAATAGACAGAAAACTGGTCTCAAAGCAAGATAAATTGTTCAAGTAGGGCCTGTGCCACATGTTGGCTCTGTGATCCAGGCATCAGGATCTGAATTTCTAGCCAACTGTCTAATTGCATAGAAGGTGGCAACCTGCACTGATAGAGGGAATTTCCTCTGCATAGAGTTCCTTACACCAGATTTCCTGATGTCATGGTCCTCTTTGAGAATGAAGGACAAACCACCCGACCTGTGTCAAACACACAACCAAATTAAAATGCAATTAGAAAATTTAATAAAATAAATAAAAACATAATAGAGCATAAGTAATATGTTAATATAAAAATAATATATTATATAGGTATTTTAGACTCAGCTATATCAGGCTCTAGAAGTATTACATCTATTATTATGCCTTATACCTACATTATAAAATAACATATCACATATTATATCTTATACATATATTATATACCTATATAATACATAGGTAAAGTTAATATGTGGTTTTTTAAATTAATATGTATCGTGGCCCCCATTTCTATTTCTATTTGACATCACTGCCCTTTGCCAATGAAATCTGAGGCACAGCCCCTCTCCTCTGTCTTATAGTTTCCACTAAGAAAATGTTTTCATATGAGTGTTTTAAATGCTTTCTTTGTCATCAAGCAGTTTAGGATCATTGAATGTAAGCTTCTTGTGAGTAGGGATGGTTTCATTTATTGTATTTTCTTCTGTATTTGCATCTAGTACAATGTTTCTGGATTAAATGGGGTCTAGGCCAGTCTCTTCCCACTTAATGCTGGGCACAACGAGCTAATATTCTGCCTTCAGTATCAGTACCAGTCAGTACTAAACAAAAAACTCATCTAGGAGCTTGTTGTAATCTGCTCTATATGCATGTTTCCATCCATGTTGTTTTGCCAGTGTTTGAGTATTTAAGAGAGTTAAGCTTGGGAAACTAAAGATACACACTTTATCTATTTCCAGAATTTATTGATAGTACATAATGCAATTTAGTGGACATAATTCCACAAGGGATCAAAATCTTTTTTTAATTCTTTCACTTCTGTGCCATCCTTGTCCTGCTTTAGCTTGGTTCAGGAAACTTCACATGGGGATAGTCAATCCCCAGACAAAGTTGGTCTAAGCAGTCACTAGGTTCTGGATGGCCCACAGATAACAGGGGTCCATAAAGTGCTGTGCTGTGATAGAAAAATGGATCTGGAGATTCTAATATTCTTGTTATCTTCCTGCTCATTGCCTTACCATCTGAACCAGAGACCCCAGCCATGCTTCATTTTATTTCCCCAGCATCTTTTCACCAAATGTTGTGTACCCTTTGATCCACTGGGCACAGATTTTCAGTTCTGGAACCGTAATAAAATAAATATTGCCATTCTTACAGAATGGAGTCCCCTAAGACTCCACTCATCAACCCAGTGACTTTTCCAAATGAAAATAGACTTCCTTGGCCATCACTCCCCAATATGAATTATCTTCTATCAGAATATAAGCTCCTTGAGGGCAGAGACAGCCTTCACTTTTTTTTTTTTGCTATCCCTTGAAATAAGTGCTTTACATAGAGTAAATGCTGGAAAGTCCTTATCAAATAATTCGATCTAAAGGTAACAAATTCTGGATCACTTGTAATATTTTAATGATCAGTAGGTCAGATAAAATTGAACACAATGGTTAATATAATTCCTTTGGAGTTAGGGCTTGCACTTAAGAGACCTTCATTGGGCACTTGAACTGCTTGAAGCTTTATGTCCCACAGGTGAAAGGGCTTGATCCTAATCATCCTGGATGTTTAAAAATTAAGGTCTTATTTCAGTCATATGTGAGTGCTTTGTATGTTTGCTGTGTCTTTTGATGGGCTCCTGTGAATCCTTTATACATTCTGCATTTCCTGTGGAGTGAAATGTATGTTTGCTCCTCAGAAATATCTATATATTTGCTTTTCAAAGAAAAAAGTTTACATTTACACTTTTTTTTTCTAGCTAGGAAAATATGGATGCAGGAGTTTTCTCTGTTCTGCCAATGGAAGGAGTGAGTACAAAGGGAACAGACCCTCTCTCTGTTTTGTACAACCAGTCATGTTTAAATAATTGAAACAGACTGTGGTGATGGAGCAGCTCAGTGGCAGAGCTGAAGCCTCAGACTCTCATAAAAGTATTTGATCTGCTACATCACACTTCTCATGGGAACAGTTGTGGCTTTTTCTCTTAAAGGTCATTTTCTTGACAATCTTGTCTGCAAGGGAATGTGACCACAAGACATTGCAATAAAGCAAAGGAGATTATGGGATCTTTTTTTCATTAATCTGCAGGTTGCAGACTGGTAGTCCCTTCCTTCTTGAAATACCTCATTAGAAATGCCATGGAAGGCAACTAAGCTGTTCTCTGATCTGGACAAGGTGTAATCAGTGATGTTGGCATGAATGCCATGGAGGGAGATTGTTCCTGTCTGTCACTGAGATTTGAGTGGAACTCCTTGAAATTGGTTCTCTATACTAAGAGCGCTCCCCAGGCTCAGTCTGTGACAGTCAGAAAATCAGTGACCTGGTCGAAGGGACCCTTAATAACTATCACTGAAGCCTTTGGAGCTTCCACAGTGATGATAGGCTCTCTGTTGGTAATCACAACAGAGGCCCCAGGTGGGTACTTTTTTTCAGAGAGCATCAACTAAAGTAATAGCTAGGTAGTGCAATGAGTAGATCACATCTTAGAGTCAGGAAGACCAGAGTATATATACATATATTTATATAAACACTATACACATATTTATATTTGCATATATATACATACATATACACACATTCACATACACACATGCATGCACACACATATACACATACACACATATACACACATATGCATGCATATACACACATACACACACACACACACATAACAAGCCACAACCACAAACTACTTAGGGACACTGAAAATTGGGACTAGGAAGTCATGTAGAATATAGGTAGAAAGTGATAACAGAAGGTGGTGTTGATGGATTCCATTCATATGAGAAGTTCCCTTGCTTGTTTTCACTGTCTCCCCTTTTAGAGTTCCAATAAAAAACTAGACAGAAACCAATTACAACAGGCACAAGTGTTGCATTTGGTGCTAAGACCTTATTACCCACATTCTGTGTAGATCTTAGCACAAGTTATACATAAACTGTATTTGGAGATTTCCCAGGGAAAACTCTGGGTAGGGGCAAAATAAGCCAAAATAAAGATAACTTTTTTGAGGGGAGCAGGTTCTTGAAATTAAGCCCAGTTCTGCCGTCCATTTGAACCCAGAGTACAGACTGGTAAGAGACGTATCCCAACCCTTGCCCTCATGCAATTTTTTCTTTAAAAAAAAAGGAATAAAAATCTTTAATAAAAGATTCTGAGGCCACTCAGCTTTGAGTGCCAGGAATAAAGGTTCAAGCTGTTGACATCACTTGTTGGTCACTTGAGTACAAGGAAACTGAGGAGCTCCAGGGACTCTCTTTGATGCTTGGCTGGTGGAAAATGATGGACAACTCAAGCAAGGCAGCTTCACTCAGCTGAATCAGCTCCAGGTGTCCTCAATGCCTATTTTGTTGAATATCCTTCTCCTGCTGTGGCTAAATAAATCTCTTTTCCTTAAATGTTGGATGACCTTCGAGTGTCTCATTTCGTTCCGGTATGGAACCAAGACCACCTGCAGACTGGCTTGAGTCAGGCTCAGCCTAGAATGATTAGTTCTATGAGGGGGACTGAAGCACAATGAGCTCCTTGATGGAGTAGGGAGTGGGGGAGGGGAATAGTGATTTATTTTAGTGATTATTTTTAGTGATAGTGAGTGGTTGCTTTCATTGAGGCACCCTCCACTCTTGGGAGATCAGAGAGTAAACTTCTTGTGGCCAACGTATGTCCTGTGTCCTTAAAGATTTCACCTTGAAGGTGTTTTTGTTGAACATTCTAGTTTCTTTAAGCCTACTCCAAATGCTGCTTGGTGACCTCTTCAGAACTTAGTTTACCCTCAAGGCAGCCAGAAAGGACTGAATTTGGTGAGATCTAGAAAGAGATTTCTACTTCATTAGAAAAAGACCTTACCTTTGTATTAATGATGGTCACGAATCTGTTGTCGGTGGGATGTAGGGAGACATCAATTTTTTGGAGTCGTATCTGTGTAAACTGTTTAATTTTGAATAGTTTTTTGGGAAATGACAATACAAGGTTACTAACAATCCTCACTCCTAATAATTGTGTGGCAGCCATGGTACCCACCCAGGGGTAGCATGAGGGACCCCAATAGTGAAAGAATGCAAACCAAGGCATTTTAGGATTGTCTGACAATTGTGCTGAAGTAACTGAGATTTTGTTTGGTTTTTCATTTGGAATTTGAGAAACCAACCAGAATTTTGTCAAATGGATTTTGTTATTATTTTGTGCAAACCATTGGAGGGGAGACAATAGAAATCTGCACCTCCCAAGAGATCAGCAGGCCTGAGCTGCAGTGGCTAGAAGCAATAGACACAGATGTAGGCCTCAGAGGCTAGAAGCCAGGGCCAGCAGGCAGAAACTCAGGCTTCAGTAGCAATGACCAGGGGTGGGCATCAGAGAGAAACAAGGATCCTCTGGTTGAGGATCACTGGCTATGGAGGAAGTATCCCCATCTGTGTTCGGACTCTAAAGTTCTTGGCCTTATTCACCTTTTTTTTTACATTGAGAGATCCACTGTGAACTGCAAAGATTTGGCACTGCCCACCACACATAGGTTTTTTAGACCTAGAACTTGGGCCTTCATGGGATTCTCCAGGCTGTACTTTTTTCTGCAGGAAATTTACAGTTTGCTTTGTTTTTACTATATTTTTATTTTAGCTTTTCACTTCTTCCTTTATTACTGTATATATCAGCCCTCTTGAATACTAGAGGTCACAGATGACTGGCAAATACCCCTGAAGTCATTTAAGCAGTGAAAGGCACTTGTTACCGCCAAAGGTGTGCTCTGCATGGAGAAATATCTTAAACTCCCTTCCCCTGCAAATTAAGGATCATTTTTCCCTAAAATGTAAATCTTCCTCTACTTCTGTTTGCTTTGAGGAGCCTGGAGGTTCAGACTGTTAGTGTTCAATGGTTGCTGCAGTACAAAGCAGCCAGAAGGAGCTCTGCCTGTCTGCTAGATCACCATGGGCATCCTGGGCAAGAGAACCTCACCTCATGAGTTAACTCAGAGTTTATTCGAGGCCTCTTCTTACCGAATATCCTTCTTCTATGCCTAAGTGAATCTCTTTTCTCCTACTGTTGAATGACCCATGAATATCTTATTTTGTTCAAAATATCAAACCTAAGCTATCGGACTCATTGGAACTCATCGGACTATTGGCTCATCCAGCAGGGACCTTGGGCAATGTGTCATTGTGATGTTATTGTCAATTTAGTTAAAGGTTACTTTGACTAGCCACCAGTACAGTGGACAGAGTACTGGGCCTGGATGTAGGAAGATCTGAGGTCCAATCTGACTTTAGTCACTAGCTGTGTGACCTTGGGCAAGTCACATCTGTCTGCTTTACTTTCCTCAAATGAAAAAAGCCATAATAATAGCACTTACTTCCCAAGGTTGTTGTGAGGAACTAATGAGATATATGCTTAGCATACTGCCTTGCACATAGTAGGAATATACAAATGTTGTGTTACTATTATTATAAGTTCTGCTACTACTTAACTCTATTGCAATGCCATGGCATCATGGCATGGAGGGGCCCTACAACTAAAGTATAAGATCTTTCCAAACTAGAGAGATTTTTGAGTGGGCATTGGCTCCATGCTGAATCATCTGAGGCCAATCTGAATTGAGAGAGGCTTATCTGGAATACCGGTTACATCTCAGTGATTCTTTTCTGTTTTGCTTTTGGTGATGATGTTTTTTCTTGGCTATATCAGCCTCTGAAAACCATGCCTGACATGTTTCACCTTTTTCAAATTACTTACTGTCAAAGGGAGGGGGAAGGGAAGGGAGGGAAAGAATTTAGAACAAAATTTCTTCTTAATTTAAATTAAATTAAAATTAAATCTAATTTAATATAATGAAATTTAATTTAGATTTTTAATTTAATTTAATAAAATTTAATTCAAATTTAATTTAATAAAATTTAATTCAAATTTAATTTTTTAAAATTAATGTTAATTGTTTCTACATGTAATTGAGGAAAAAGAAATAAAATAAAATAAAATAAATGAATAAATAAATAAAATATTATTCAAAGATGAGTAAACCATACCTGAAATTTTCTTCTTCCTCACCTCCATCTTGACTTTCCTGACTTCTTTCAAGACTCAAATTATACATTATCCAGGAGGCCTTCCTCAGTTTACACCCCACCCCAGTGTCTTCCCTCTAAGATTACCTTCCATTCATGTATCTAAATCTTTTATGTACATTGTTGTTTGCATGTTGGAATGTCAGCTCCTTGAGGCCAGGAGTTGCATTTTTGCCTTTCTTTGTGTATCCTCAGCCCTAAGCATGGTGCCTGGCTTTGTTATTCAGTTATTTGTTATTCAGTGCTTTCAGTCATATCTGAACTTGTGACCTCTTATTTGGACTCTTCTTGGCAAAGACACTGGAGCAGTTTGCCATTTCCTTCTACAGCTCCTTTTATAGATGAGTTACTGAGGCAAACAGAGTTAAGTGACTTGCCTAGGGTCACACAGCTGGTAAGCATCTGAGGCTGGCTTTGAACTCATGAAGATAAGCCTTCCTGATTCCAAGTCCAGTGCTTGCCACTTAGCTGCCCTGGCATATAGTGCTTAACAAAAGCTTGATGCCTTATCATTGACTCCTATAACCTAAAACTATTCTGCACATATAATAATAGCCAACATTTTATATAAGATTTTATGTAAGGTTTTCAAAGTGCTTTACAAATATGACCTTGTTATAGGATTTTACTGAGCCAGTCTCCAACCTGGGAATTCTCAGGGCCACACAAAGACAGGAGTAGTTTAATTAGCTCCACTATGAGGAACAGATTTGCAAGTTGGGAATTCTCCTAATCAGAATTCCACCTTGCTGTAGTGAAGGCAGAGATTATATACATAAATCAAAAGTGGAGAAGTGGGAGAAGGATTATAAACACTCCTTTCCCAAGGTCTGAGTGGTTTCCCATGACAAGCCCATAAATCCACTGTGGGAACAGTATTGTTTTAAGTCCCTGGGGATCAGTACTTGTTGTGTCACAAGACCAGAGCTCTGTGATAGGAACAGGTTCTACAGTCTTTGATTTGCTTCACTTACAGTACACAAGCACAAGAATGCAGTGATTGCAAGAGCATCGTCAAGGGTTTGATTAATAATTTCAAGCTGCATCAGGAGCCTCCGACTCACAAGGCAGAAGAGGCAATTTGGAAAAATCTAAATTATTAGTATATTCATTACACATATATCAATTAATATGAAACTCACGATTCCTTTCATATTCTCATTTTATCTTCACAACACCCTTGGGAGATATAGTCTATAATTATCACTATTCTACAGGTGAAACTGAGATAAACAGGCATGAAGTGATGACTACAGTCATACAGATAGTAGTGTCTGAGGCAGGATTTGAATTCAAATCTTCCTGATTCTCAATTGATTGCTTTATCCACTATGTCCCCTAGCTACCTCAAAGGAGCAAGTGCTCACTATCTAAAGTAACCTCTTTGTGGTAGAAGTTAAGCTTCTCGAAGAGGACAGTTTCACTTCTGTGTTTATACACTGCCCCTCTTCCTGCCTATCATAAAGTTTTGCATGTTCAAGAGCTTAATAAATGTTGAGTTCCATTGAGATAAATTCTTGAAGTATTGAAATGTATAGTGGTCATATGGTAAAATGGTTATAGAATTAAGACAATAACATAAAGAACTGCCAAGGATATAATTTTTATATCATTATTTAAGTTATATCTGTTACATAAAATTTTGTTTAGGGGTTATATTTGAATAAAAATATTTAAGACAATATTATCAGTATTTTTTTAAGTGCAAGATGCCCAGATGTCTCAATTCCCATCAGGTTGTTTATAATTGGATTCCAGCCCCCTTAACAGTCCAGTAGATAGTTGAAATTGAGCTTGACATTTCCTAGAACCTACAGCACTGTAGGATAGGATGTCTTTATCTGGAAGTTCATGGGAATGCTACAGAAAGAATTTAGGAGAGGAACTTAGCCAGGAAATTGGGAAAACATTTATCCTATTGTATAAGTGAACCAAAACAGAAAATTTATCTTCAAATTATTACCCACATTCGTATCTCTAATGCGGGCAGCAAGATAGTACAGTGGATAGAGCACTGGGTCTGGACAACCTAAGTTCAAATCTAGGCCCAAACACTTACTCTAGACAAGTCATTTAAGCCTATTTGCCTCAGTTTCCTCATCTGAAAAATGAGATGGAGAAGGAAACGTCAAACCACTCCTGTATCCTTGCCAAGAAAACCCCAAATGGCGTCACAGAGTCAGACATGACTGAACAACAAGGTTCTAATGAAAGGCAAGTCCTCATTACTACTAATTCCTCTGCACTGTGCATTGGGGGAAAAGTAGCTCCAGGAACATATGGAGTACCTCCTGTCTCTAATGGTGGGATTAAGTTGGGGCCATATTTCCAATTTGGGGAAATGAGGAGAGTTTTTACTCTCTCACTCACAACTAGATGGTTCTTCTTGGTACCAATGGTACAGAAAGCCCTTCAAGAAATACTTGTCTGGTTCCCCTACCTCCCAAAAAATCAGCCTATTTGAAAAGCAAATGAGTTAGGCTAGAGGATATCTACTCACTGCTTTTTCTCTGTTTCTTTGTTTTCTCTTTTTAAAGGAAACTGTGCAGAAACAAGGGCTGTTGCATGGCAACCAGTTTTCCTTTCTCATTTTTGTTTAGGTTTGTGCACACCTGGTCTGCATCCCTAACATCTGCTTTCATCTTGTCCCCAGTTTTCTGCCTGGTTTTGCCAGCATCCCTGACTGCTCATTGAACCAGCTCATCTTCAGCATCTACTCTGGGTGTTACCCTAGTGCCTTATCATTCCTTGATATCCATTCCAGGTAACTCTTTCTACTTCAGCATCTCTGATCATTTCTCTGTCTACTACTTTTCCCCACTCTCTGAAACATTTGACCGTAGATCTTAGAAGCCTTTATTTGAGATCATTCCATTCCTTTACTTTCTGCTGCTTTGTGATACAAAAGTACTAGTCTTGTGATACTTGGGAAACAGGAAGCCTTTAACAACTCCTTGCTATGTGCCAGGCACTGTGTTAAATGCTGGAAATATGAGGAAAGGGGAGCAGATGGGTGGGAACCTAGCCCGGTGAAATGTAAAGAATGAATGGATTTGTAGTTAGGAGCTCAAATCCCAGTTCTACAATTTACTGCCTGTATGACCCAGTCATTTAACCTAAGTCAGTTATATCAGATTTTATTAAAATGTCAAGAAATAAATCAGGCCCCCTAAAGCAAACAACTTTCTTCTACAGAATGGTTCTTTTGGTTGGAGTAGAGGTAGCAGGCAAATCCTGTCAGAGATGAGGTTGATGATTTTTTATGTTATTTTTTGGAGATAATTGGGGTGAAGTGACTTGCTCAGTTTCACACAGCTAGTAAGTGTCTTAGGAGGGGCAGCTAGGTAATGCAGTGGATAGAGCACCAGTGTAGGAGTCAGGAGGATGTAAGTTGAAATCTCACCTCAGACACTTGACACTCACTAGCTGTGTGATCTTGGGCAAGTCACTTAACCCCAATTGCCTCATCCTGGGTCATCTCCAGTCACTGGATTCAGATGGCTCTGGAGGAGAAGTGAGGCTGGTGACCTTGCACAGCCCTCCCTCACTCAAAACAAAGTCAAGTGCAAGTCATGTCATCATTTCTCTGATGGCATGTTCTTCTTCAGCAATGAAGAATGAACACACACAAGCATCCTAGGTCAGATTTGAATTCAAGTCCTCCTGAGTCCAGGACTGGTGCTCTATCCACTGTGCTACCTAATTCCTCCTATCTTTTTGATTCTTCATCTGGAAAATGTTAAAGAGGAGAAAGGAAATGGTTAAGGATATTTCTATGGAGTTTTTTTTTTACAATAGGTGGTACTAATATAAAACCTGAATCAAGGTATGTCTGTCTGGATATAGAGGAGTCAGATATGAAGTTTCTGGAGGAACAGCAGAGCCCATTGATAGACAGTCTTGTTTTGCTAGTCTTCTAAATTAGCACTTATGTGTATTTTTCCAAGTTATCATTTGTGAAGTGACAGGGTTGGACATGATGAATTTAAGGTCCCTTTCAATGCTGATTCTTGGCTGTTGAATTCATGGCAGTTTCATTGTGCTTTTTAAAGATCAAATTAGACTAGTGTGTAAATGATGTTCATTGGTGTCAGCTGACTTGATTAACATAGTTTTCTCCAATCTATTTAAATGGAAATACACTTAGAAAAAAGGTAAAAATCTCTGATGCAATTGGGTATGAGTCACCTGAAACTGCTTCACACCCTACCATTCAGTTACAGAATCTTGGGACTGGAAGGGAATTTAGAGATCATTTAGTCTATGACAGATTCTCTCATTTTTTGGGGGTGTCCAAGATCATAGGATTACTTGGTGTTTGGTGTATGTTTTGTCTCCCTAATAGAATGTAAGTTTCTTGAGGGAGAGACTATTTTACTTTTGTCTATGTTTTCCTCACAGAGAGACAGCAGCAACATTGTCAGTAGAGAATTGTCTTTGGAACCAGGAAGACCTAGATTCGGGACCAGACTTTTGACGCATCCTGGCTGTGTGAATTTGGGCAAGCTCTAGGTAACTGACACTGTAAGTTGCCAAAAAAAGCGTTCATGTCCTATGGTAGAGGGATTTTGCTGTTCTGGGAGTTCCCTTTAACCAATGAAATCACAGAAAGAGTTCCTCTCTGTATAGTATACCTGCGATTCAGTAAATAATTTGACAAAGTCTATCATTTTCTTCTTGTGGACAAGATAGAGAAGATAAGTGTTAGCTCATGATTTTTAAATGTCTGAACCTAGAGAATATTCATTCCTAGGCCAATTTCAGGGAATTAAGGGAATCTCTTGGCCTTAGGCAGCTAACATTTTTATTAATACCATGTATAAGATCACAGATGGCATGCTTATAATTTGAAGATGACATGAAGCTGAAATGCCAACACTTGGGATGAGAGTCAGGATCAAGAAATATTTGATGTGCTAAAACATGGGCTAACTCTAATAAGGCAGCTAGGTGACCCAGTGGATAGAGCACTAGCCTGGGGTGGGGAAGACCTGAGTTTATCAAATCCAGCCTTAGACACTCACCAGCTGTGTGACCCTTGGCAAGTCACTTAACCTCTGTTTGCCTCAGTTTCTAATCTGTAAAGTGAGCTGGAGAAGAAAATTGCAGACCAATCCAGTATTTTTGCCAGGAAAACCCTCTATTAAGAGGGTCACAAAGAGTTGGACACAACTGAATGACCAAACAACTACATTGACACAGTCTAGTAGAGTGGAATTTTAATATGGGTAAATGGAAATCCTGTTCATGGATTTAAGAATTCAGTTGGAGCAGTGTAGGATGGGTGGGAGACATGATTCGACAACAGAGGGTCTCTACGGGCAGCATAAGGCATGATCTTCCTGGGTGGGGGGGATGGATTGCCTCCATCTCTTTTCTATCTTTACTATTTATCTCTGATCTCTCTGTCCTCTTCCTGTAATGATCTCTCACCCCATCCTTTCCCATTTCTGACTTCTTCCTTTACTTCTTGCTCTGTCTTGTCTTTGCTTTAGTCATTCCACTAATTCCACCTCTCCTCCTCTTTTTGTCTTGACTAACAGAAACATAACAGACCTGCAGGTTCCACACACATTGCTCTCATTTGCTTCACAGTCACACTGTCTACAAACAGTGAATGTGGGCTCTTGCGAATGTGGACACCCCTTCCAAAGGTGCACATTGCATCCTGTCTGCATTTCCTTCTCTCCTGCACAAGACATATCCTTGTCCTGACACAAATATCTTCTAGGCACTCCTTTTTGCCTCTCGGATCAAGGGCACAGTCTTTTGTTTGGCATTTAAAGCCCATCACAACCTAGATCCTGCCTACCTTTCCAGGTTTATTACATAGAACTTCTATACTCTTCAAATTAATCTCCTTGCTGATCCTTTCCTTTGACATTCCATTTCCCATTTCCACACTTTTGCACAGGCATCTCTCATGACTGGCATGCTTTCTCACCTATGCTTCCTAAAATCTCTCATTTTCTTCAAAGCCCAGCTCAAATGCCACCTTCTAAATGAGACCTTTCCTGATTCTCCCAGCTATTAATGCCTCCTCTCCCCAAATTATCTCTGTAATGGGAGAGATTGATCAACGAACTTAGCCCCTGTGAGCATGGGCAGAATACTGCCGATTCAACTCCCCATGTGGAAGAGACTAGAGAGTCTGCTTCTGGGAGAGCAAAGATGACACATAATGGTAATACCTTAGAGAGATTTTTAAAGGGTATGTGTACATTTTGTGGCTGATTCTGACCTCTTAATCAACTGTTGAGCAATGGGCTCTTTAATGGAGACTGGAACTGAGAATGCCTCCCGAGAGACATCTGTTGGCCTCATCCTCTTTTCTCTTGGTTAGGATTTCTCTTGGGCTGACTTCTTCCTGTGAGGTGGTATCTGATGAGAGAAGACATGCCCCCATGATCATGGAATTGGTTCTTCCCCTTGAAATTTGTTCTTTTGTTTTTGATAAAGTTGAAGGTTATAATCTTGTGAAATTTTGAAAAGCCAAGAGAGTGAGTTGTCTGGTAGTCTAGGAGTTGAATCTACATTGTATTTTTGTAGTCAGTCCAGCATCAATGCCCTTAGGAGTGGAGTGCCCTACAGAACTTAGGCCAATGGTAACTAAGCTGGGGACTCATCCAGCAGGGATGACTCATTAGGACGTGAACTTGGTAGGATCCATGTTACCTAGAAACTGTGCTGACTCTGAATTCACACTGGTCAGAGACTCAGTTTGTATGGGGGAGAGTGGCTTCTGAGGTTTTGAGGGGTGGGAAATGTATTTCTGTTCTTGCGATATCTTAGATATTCCTATATCCCTTTGAAAAAATTAATTCTCTAAAGGAAACTGTTTAACAGTGGAAGAAATTTACAGTAAGATCTTAAGCTGATAGCTTTAGAGAAGAAATACCCCTAACCCCAATGGAGAGTTATTCTAAGAGGAAAATGTACCAATTTGACTTTGATAAAGTGAACCCAGAGAGATACTAGCCACACATAGGGCCTCATTATGAGATCTTCTGTTTTTTTGAGGACCTCTTGGAAAGATTCTCTACCCCCACACTTTTGTTTTGGGATAGTTTAGTTTTAGGACCCTAGAGAAATGAACAGTTTTACTTTTCACCTTTGTGGATCCAGAGCTACTTCATTTTGAGTATCACTCCATTTTCCCCACACACATATATATGTCTGTACTCTCCCATTAGTGCTTACAATTTTAATCCAAATTAGGACATAATCATGGTATTCTGTTGTGCAACTTGCTCTGAGAAACACTTCCCCCCCTATCCTGCTATGCAGAAACTCCTAACCTTACAAATGGTAAGAGTTATTGCATCAGATCAGCCTTGAGCCCCATTAGTAGGGACCTCAACCAGTCAACTTGAGCCCTGTCCTCTACTCTTTCTTCATTCCCTGAAACCTACATAAACCTTGTGTACTGTTTTTTCAGGCAGTATTTACCTCTTCAGATGAGAATTTCCTTGCTTGCAAACTCAATAAACCCGAGTTGGTCTGAGTTATATTTCTCTATCAATGGGGCAGTGTTCTGTTTCTGACACTGACATCTTGTTTTAGGTTGTAATTATATAGTTTCATTTATTTCTTTTTTGGTGTGTTTCCCTTATAAGTCAATTCAAACTGAAATGAATTTTGCAGACTCTGGCATTTATTGATTCATTGAACATTTAATTACTGGCATATTACTGAATCATATATAAATAATGATACTGGGTCCAATATGAGAAGTCTACTTGGAATCACTATTGCCTACTTGAGAATGTTTATATTTTTCTTTCTGACTTTCAAGAGACCTATATCATGAGATCCTTTTACGGTGCAGGTCCATAATGTATGGTTTTCCTGATGTCCTGAAAAAGTCTAAATACTTAATTC
This sequence comes from Potorous gilbertii, assembly GCA_028658325.1. Classification (NCBI taxonomy): domain Eukaryota; kingdom Metazoa; phylum Chordata; class Mammalia; order Diprotodontia; family Potoroidae; genus Potorous; species Potorous gilbertii. Next base: position 367,540,348 of record CM053771.1, on the reverse strand, counting down.
CTTTTTTTTGTGAGCCTCATCCATTTTGAGGGCTTATATGACATTTGCAATTTGCTTTACTTAATACCACTTACTCTTTAATTGGGTGAGTTCAAAATTGGACAAGGACTACCTTCGCAGTGACAGGTATCTGTTAGCAGAAATTTAGGATGCCTTTTCAAATAAAGATGCAGAGAAAATATTTCAGACCTATAAAGGGAACAACTATGATTTAAAAAAAAAAAAAAGACCCCTAGAAAGAAATTTTTGGAGAAATACAGTCAACCTGGCTTTGGGATAATGAATCCAGAGAGATTCTTGTTACACTTTATGTATATTTTACATATATATATTTATTTAATAATATTTTATTTCCCCTCAGTTACATGTAAAAAACATTTTTAACATTCTTTTTTTAGAGCTTTGAGTTTAAATTCTATCTTTTCTTCCCTCCCCACTCATGCTTACCTGAGATGGTAAGCAATTTGATATGGGTTATATATGCGCAATCATGTAAGACATTTCCATATTGGTCATTTTGTGGAAGAAAATTCAGGCAAAAAAAAAGGAAAGTGAAAAATAGCAGGCTTTAGTTTGTATTCACAGTCCATCCATCAGTTCCTTCTCTGGAGGTGGATAACATTTTTCATCATGAGTCCTTTGGGAATATCATTGTATTGCTGAGAATAGGGAAGTCATTCACATGGTACAAAACTGTTGCTACTGTGTACAATGTTCTGGATCTGCTTACTTCACTATGTATCAGTTTGTGTAAGTTTTCCCAGGTTGTTTTCCTGCTCATCATTTCTTATAGCACAATAATATTCCATTACAATCACATACCACAACTTATTCATCCATCTCTCAACTGACAGGTATCCCTCAGTTTCTAGTTCTTTGACACCACAAAAAGAGCTGCAATGAATATTTTTGTACAAATAAGTTCTTTTCCCCCAACTTTCTTTATCTCTTTGAGATACAGACCTAGTAATGATATTTCTGGATTAAAGAATATGCAGTTTTATAGTCCTTTGGGCATAGTTCCAAATTGTTTTCCAGAATGGTTTAATCAATTCATAATTCCAACAACTCTGAGTGTGTGTCCCAGTTTTCCCACAGCCCCTTCAATATTTATCATTTTCCTTTTCTGTCATGTTAGCCATAGGTGATACCTCATAATTGTTTTAATTTCCATTTCTCCGATCAATAGTGATTTGGAGCATTTTTCATCTGATTTCTTTGTCTGAAAATTGTATATATCCTTTGACCACTTATCAATTGGGGAATGACCTGTATTCCTATAAATTTAACTCAGTTCTCTATATATTTGAGAAAAGGCTGTTATCAGAGATTCTTGCTGTAATGTCCTTCCCCCAGTTTCCTGTTTTCCTTCTAATTTTGGTTGCATTAGTTTTGTTTATGCAAAACCTTTTAAATTTTTTATAACCAAAATTATCCATTTTACATTTCATAATGCTTTCTATACCTTATTTGGTCATGAACTCTTCTCTAAATTAGACAGGTAAACTATTTCATGGTCTCCTAATTTGTTTATGATATTATCCTTTACGTCTAAATCATGCATCCATTTTTACCATATTTTTGGTGTGAGATCTTGGTCTACACCCAGTTTCTGCCTTACTGTTTTCCAGTTTTCCCAGCCATTTTTGCCAAAGGTTGAGTTTTTGTGCCACATACCTAGATCTTTGGGTTTATCAAAAACTCATTTACTATGGTCATGTGGTACAATGTATTGTATACCTAATTTATTCCACTACCACTCTATTTCTTAAACAATACCAGATGGTTTTTATGATTATAGTTTTATAATACAGTTTGAGATCTGATACAGCTAGGCCACTTTCTTAATACTTTTTTTTCTATTGATCCCTTTAATATTCTTGACCTTTTCTTCTTTCAGAAGAACTTTGTTATTATTTTTTCTAGTTCTATAAAATAATTTTTTGGTAGTTTTATTGCTTTGGCACTGAATAAGTCGATTAATTTAGGTAGAATTGTAATTTTTATTATAGTGACATGGCCTACCCATGAACAATTAATATCTTCTCAATTGTTTATATCTGACTTTATTTGTATGAAAAGTATTTTATAGTTGTGTTCATATAGTTCCTGGAGTTATCTTGGCAGGTAGACTCCCCAGTATTTTATCTTATCTATAGCTATTTTAAATGGAATTTTAAGACAGAGAATTCTATCTCTTGTTGCTGGACTTTGTTGGTACATATATTTATTTTTACATATAATAATATATTTATAATATATATCTATACTATCTCTCATATTAGAAGGCAGATTCCTTGAGGACAGCAACTTTATTTTTAATAAATGCTTTTTTACTCAAAATCCATTGATAATAGCATTATTTATATAAGATTTACTGGTACATAAAATACTAGAAAACTTTTCTTTAAGTCTGAGGGCCAGCACAGCATGTAAGCTATCCATCTGATATCCCTCTCTCTTCCTACATGACCAAATCATCTTTATTTCCCTCCTCCAAAATATTTATTTCCAAAAAAAGAACATTTTAAAAAATCAGCATAATTGATAAGATTTAAAAAAAGTTTGAAAACATGTACAATGTGCAACACTTGTGAATTCCTTCTCCTCATGTCTTCTCACATTTTTTCTCTTGAGTTCTTTATTATTTTAAAGATTCAATTACTTTGCTTTGGTAGACTGATTTCCAGATATTCTGTGTATTTAGTAGCTATTTGGAGTGAGATTTTCCTGTTATTGTGTCTTGGAATTTGTTATTATTGTATAGAAATCCTGTTGATTTTTGAAGATATTTTTGAAGCCTACAACTTTCATAAAGCTTTTATATTAATTAGTATCTTTATTAATTTCATAGGATTTTCTAAGTAAGCCATCATATCATCAGTAAACAGGAATAGTTTTATCTCTTTAGGTATCTTTATACCTTTACTTTCTTTTATCATATTTCTATTGCTCCTATTTCCAGAACTTTATCAACTAACTGTGGGGAACTATTGGTTTTATTCCAGTAATTATTAGGAAAGGTTCTAATGTAGTGTCAATACATATTTTTATTTTGGTTTTAAGTAGATACTTTTTAATGATATTAAAAAAGTCTCTATGTCTATACTTTATAGAGTTTTTTTAAAGCATAAATGTACTTTGCCAAAGGCTTTTTCTGCATCTATTAGAATAATCATGTGGTTTTGAATATATTTGTTTTTAATATGATTAATTATATTATTTTCCTAATGTTGAATTATTCTTTCATCCTTGGTATAAATCCAACCTAGTCATGATAATTTTTTAGATGAATGAGTATAGTCTGACAGGACTTTATTTAAAATTTTTGAATCACTTGTCATTAAACATATTGGTCTATAGTTGTCCTGTGCTTTATCATTCCCTGGTTTATTTATGAAAGCTATATTGATCTCATTAAATGAATATGGGAAGGTGCTTTCTTTCTTATTTTTTGAGAATAATTTGTACAATATACTAATTGCTCTTTAAAAGTGGATAGAATTCTCCTGTGAATCTCAGGACCAGGAATTTTCTTCTTTGGTTGTTGCTTAACAGCTAGTTCTTTCTTTTCTGGGATTGTCATGTTTGTCTCATGGTGTTTCAGGTCTATTTCTCTACTATCATTTCTTTTGATTTCTGTTTTCACCTCTGTCTCTTTGTGTACTCTTAGAAAGAAATAGTCTTGCTGTCATTTTATCAATGTTGTTTTCCTTGTTTTCTATATTTGTTTTCTGGGGGCCATCTCTAGCTGTCCTGATCTATATCTGGCCACTGGACTCAGATGGCTCAGGAGGAGAAAGTGAGGCTGGTGACTTTGCACAACCCTCCCTCACTTTAAATCCAATTCACTTGCAAGTCATGACATCACCTCCCTGATGTCATGGTCCTCTTTGAGAATAAAGGTCAAACAACAACTTCTTTACCTTTCTTCTGAATCTGTCTGGAATACTTGAAAAGCAAATAATTTGTTCAAGTCTGGTTTTCTTTCTAGGAATGCTCTTCTTTTTTCATTAAGGTTAGGTTTAGGCCTGCAGGATATATCTCCTTGTATTGTAACTCATGCTTCTTTGCTCATAAGAAAATATTCCATTCCTTTCTTGTATTGTTCAGATTTCCTTTTCTTTATTTTTGGAAGATTTTTCTCCTTGCTTAACGAAAAATGGTAATAATCAACCCCATTTTCATGCTTCTCCAGGCTGTACTCTTGGTTCTCCTGAGCTTGGTGCTGGGTCAGTAAGGACTTAATGATGCTTGTTGACTTGATGTCTACATCACTGAGATCACAAGTTATTAGACTCCACTAAAACCTGAGTCTTTTTTTTCCTTTGGCAAGGCAATCAGGATTAAGTGACTTGCTCAGTGTCACACAGCTGGAAGTGTCAAGTGTATAAGGCTGGATTTGAACTCAGTTTTTCCTGACTTCAGGGCCTGTGCTCTACTCACTGTGTCACTTCATTTTCTCTTTATTTTTTTTTGCAAGGTTTTCGTAAATCTTGGTCTTCACAGATACTTTCTACTTGATGGAATGTAAAGATTGTTGGACTCAAGAGTCCAGAGATATGGATTCTTTATCTCATTCTTCCATTTACTAATTTGTAATTCTGTCACAGATCACACCTGATCTATAAAATGAGAAAGACAGTGCTTTCAGTACTCATTGAGTGTCTTTATGTGGTCACATTCCTAGCATGACTCAGAAGCAGGACTTGAATTGAAGTCTTTCTGACTGAAAGACCAATGCTCTACCCAATAAGTCATTCTGTGACCTAACTTCAATGCCTGCCAGCTTTCTTTCCACCTCATAGGTTATTTATCTCTGCAAACCTAAGAGTTGTTATTGTTCAGTCATTTCAGTCATGACACCATTGTGGTTTTCTTGGCAAGGACACTGGAGTGGTTGGTCATTTTCTTCTCCAGCTCATTTGACAGATGAGGAAACTGAAGCACATATAGTTAAAAGACTCGCATAAGGTCATACAGCTAAATGTTTGAAGCCAAATTTGAATCTACAAAGATGAGCCTTCCTGACTCAAAGTCCAGCATTCTATCCACTGTGCCATCTAGCTGCCCTAGGACCTTACAGTACTCTTGTAATATTATTGGCATGAATTATCACCTTATCAATCACCTGATCAATGAATGACTTTTTAACATTGCATCTACCTACCTGTCTTTCAGTAATATTTGTCTTTTTTCCATCCTGCATCCCCAAAGCGTTCTTAACAACATACAGCTCAGAATACACTTCCCCCTTGGGAACAGTGTAAAAAATAGTGTTTAGAGGTCACTGAAATGATATTTTTTAAAGAAAAGTAGTATAGTATCGTGCAGCTACATTGTGCTGGAGTTGGAGTCAGGGAGACCTGAGTTTGAATCCATGAGATCTTGGGCAATTCTTTGTGCCTTAATTTCCTCATGTGTAAAGTCGAAATAGGGCACCAAGATGGCCATGTGACTAGGTGATCAGGAAGAGTCTGACAGGACTGAGAAACAAGTGGAAATAATCATGGAACCATCTCATAGAGCTGTTGTGAGAACAAATGAGATAACAGATGTAAAATTTTAATGTACTGTATATATGCTGTAATAATATAGTTATTACTATAACTATGGTTATCACTGTCATTGGTGGAAATGGCTAGATTTATAGTTATGGGATGAGCATTACATTTGCTACTTAGGCAGATGAAACATTCTGGACCTCGCTTTCCCTTGCTGTAGAAAGAGGAGGTTGAACTGGAAATCCTTTCCAGCTCTAAAGCTGGGGTCCTAGAGGAGATAGGTACCTCATTTGATGAAAAAATTAAATTTAGCAAACATTGATTAAGCCCTAGTCCTGGGATTCTTAACCTAGGATTAACTAGGATAACCTAATGAATTTATAAAAAATGGCTAACTATATTTCAATATGATTGGTTTCCTTTGTGTTCCTATGTATTTTATTTTATACATTGAAAACAAACCTCCTTCTTCAGAGTTCATAGCTTCTCACCACACAACAAAGGTTAAGAATCTCTTATTCCTTGCTCTGCTCTGTGACCTTCTATGGGTTATTACAACTCTCTGAATCTCAGTCTTATCACTTATAAAATGAGGTGCTTGGATTAAATGATATCTAAGGTCCCTTTCGGGGCTAAAATGCTGTGATTCTCTAGGAAGGCTACATTTATTCAGCATCGTCAGGTGCTGAGGTTGTTTCGATGAGTGAATTCCAAATAAGTACCTCTTTAGCATCAGAAGTTAAAAAAAAGATGCAGATATTTTTAAGATAAATCACACACATTTCTGTTAAAAGAGTGAATATAACTTTACCTTTTCTTGCTCTAAATTACCATTTCAAATGTCAGTTATTATACTGTTACTAAGCACCCATAGGTACAATTCTTTTCTCCCCATTAGGGTATTTAAGCAACACAATTTTTCCAGAAGGCAGTGCTTCAGAGTTCTCAAATCTGGGTTGTTAGACAACTCCACGGTTGGTACTACCCAGAAATAAACAAACAAAACCCCCACCCTCCTCTATCTTAAATGGTTGGGTCTGGGAATGCTACATTTTGTAGCACTATTCTATTTCTTTATCTTTAAAGAAACTAGGGTTCAGGAATTCTCAATACTCCTCCAAGAGGACTGTTCAGGAGCTCCCACAATATGACTGAAAGCAAGTGTTACTGGAATGTGTCCTGGCTGCTGCCCCTCTGTGGCTGGGTCCAAGAACTCTAACAGACCCTAACTCTAACTGAGCCACTGACCCTAACTGCTACTTCTCTTGGATGAGAGGCTGCCATCTTTCAAACTGGAGAGAGGGCATGGTAGGTTGGTCCTTGGTGAGGCTGTGCTGATCTACCTTCAGTGCCTGGTATTTTATCTTTGCTCAGTTCTTTCTGGACCTCTCCCAAGAGGAGGAGAGAGTTCCTCTGCCCCTCTCTGATAGTTCCAAAAGAAAGGAATGACTTCACCCTTCAAAAACTGAGTCAACCAATTCATTAACCAATGAATAAAACATAAGGAGATGTCTTTATTCTTTTTTCTTTTTGAGGGGGGAAGGCAAGGAAACTGGGGTTAAATGACTTGCCCAAGGTCACAAAGCTTTCAAATGTCAAATGTCTCAGACCGGATTGGAACTCAGGTCCTCCTGATTCCAGGGTAGGTGGTTTATTTACCGTGCCACGTAGATGATCCTAGATGTCTTCATTCTTAGGGAGGCATACTCCAGTAATTGTCCCTTAATCTTATCAGAGGCTAACTGCTCCACAGAAGACATAAAGTTCCCAAAGCTTTATTATAAATTCATTAATACGACCAGGTGAGTATTTTGACCCCTACATTACTATTTCAATTATATTACAGATTAAATACGTTTTTGATCTCTCACCTGGGAACACAATCCATAAGCTTTTAAGCTCTTAATGTGTTCTAGTTATTGTTATGAGAGCTGAGGATACAGGATAAAAAGGGTCAGGCTCTGCCCTCAAGGAGTTTGCCTTCTAACGGAGGAGACAAAATGTGTCTGTGTCTATAATAACGATAGAATTTACATACCACTTTAAATTTGTGAGGCACATCTCATTTTATTTCCATAATGACTCTGGGAAGTAAGTGCTATCATTGCATCATTCTACAGATTGAGAAACTGAAACAGAGGTTAAATCATTTCCCCAGGGTCACCCCAACACTCTACCCACTGCATCATCTAGCTGCCTACGCGTAAATAAATAGGTATATACACACACATATATGCACACATATATGTGTATGTCTATACACATATAAAAATGTTTATGCATATGTACAAAATACAGGTGGAATAAATATAATTGGGCAGTATGCACTGGGCTGTAGGGATCAAGAAAAAGCCTTTTGTAGGAGCTGTCACTTAACCTTAGCTTTGAAGAAAACTGAGAATTATAAAAGATGAGGAGGGGAGGCAATTCCTGGCATGAGGACGTCCAAATGACCAGTACGTAAACTAATTGTGTAATAATCCATTTATAAACTTGGGGCTGCCAGTGCTGTTGTTGTTGTGTTCGTCCCTTGTTGCCGAAGAAGACCATGCCATCAGAGAAATGATGACATGACTTGCACTTGATTTTATTTTGAGCGAGGAAGGTCTGTTCAAGGTCACCAGTCTCACTTCTCCTCCAGAGCCATCTGAATCTAGCGACTTGGTATACATCAGGATGGCTGGAGACGGCCCAGGATGCAATGGGAGACCTTGGACCCTTTAGGCCAAGGCCTATTCAGGCACTCACTTAGGGTGAGGTAATGCCCATTCATTCAGTGAATAGCCCTGTTTAAGAAGTAGCCAGGGGATGTGACCCCTTTAATGAGGCAAAGAAAGTAACTAAATCAAGTTGAGAGGAAAACAGCAACAGTTATTATTGATAATCCTTCTTAAGCCAGGAGGGTCCAGAAAACAGCCCTTAAGTGGAGCTTGGGCAGGGGGCTAGTGTTGTCCAATATATGGACTTCAGGGTTCAGTAGGTTTAAAGTTTAGAGGAAGGGAGGAGAGAGGAGAGGAATATTGTCACCTTAGAGTTTGCAGCAAATTTCCATCTTTGGCTTTTTTTTTTTGATTTATCACTCTATTTGAAAGATGAACATATAGAATTAGTATAGGACAGAAAGAACTGGACTTGGCATCATCTGACATTCCTTCTTACTCTAGTACTTGTATCAGAGTCTTGTATTGAAGCACTTCTCATGTATCTGTGTATTTACTCAAGTCATTTCTAGGGAGCACATTCCCATGTACGCTGGCCTCAAGCCGAGGGATATTCATGATCAAAATCCTGGTTGGTCCCTTGGTCCCCATGACAGATGGGAGGGGGCTATGTCAACAAGGATTGGTAACTGACCCAGAGAACTGATCAGGTGCTCTGGCTCCCTTCTAAGGTATATGCTTGACCAGAAGTGGCCTGAGCATACGTCTAACTCTGAGAGGTAAGGAAGTACTCTCATCCAATCCACACTACAGGAGTAAGTCACAAATCTACTCTGAATCTTCATTTCTTCATCTGTGAAAATGAAGGGACCAGATTCACTATGGCTCTTTATGGTCATTTCTGGATTAGTAAGGCTAATTGGTATTAGTACATAGTAACACCAACCTATGAGACAACTATGTAGAGCAGTGGATAGTTTCCTTGTTAGGAGTTCCTTATTCAAATGAAATCACATGTACTGATCAATTAAAAAAATAGCACCTACTTCAGATAGATTCTTTTCTAATTAGCTTTTCCCCTCTCTGCTTCACTCTGCTCAACCTAGATATATGTAAGATGGTTTGTAAGTCTTAAAGCACTATATAAATGATGGATTACTGGTAAATATAGGCTAAGAAGACGAGAAAACATTGGACAATGAGGCAGGCTAACATTTCGGTTACCAAGGGGATCCTAATAAATAGACTATGTTGAAACATATGGCAGAAGAAAAGGATCACAGATTTAGAGTCATATGGGATGGTAAAGATCTAATTCGAGGGATCAAACTTATGGTCAACCAGTGTGGAAGAAACCAGATTAAAATGTAATGGGTTAATGCTTAGCAACATAAATAAAAATAAAATGTAACATTAATTTGTGGTTTTCACATTGAATATGCATCCATAGTGATCCATTTCTATTTGAATTTGACATCACTGGGCTGATATAACTTTCCATTAAGATGCCCTTCAATGACTTAAGTACACATTATACATTTCCCAACTTGATAATTCCCAACGGAAATAAAATGGGTCAATACAGAAGAGCATGTAAATAGAAAGCTGACCTCAAAATCTGGCACCTGGCTTTGTGACCCTGGGAAAGTTAGTTGGTTAAGGGAATTCCTTAAGATTCTAAGTTGTGCCAGATGTGAGGTCCAGCACTAGTACGTTTCCTCATTTAGCCCAAGACGTTGCCAGCAAAATTTGTCTTAATGTTTTTTTAAGAGATGTAAATAAATAGGAATGGTTTGCTTTAGGATTTAAAAAATTTTTTAAATGTGTGGAGAGCACACATTCCTCACTTGCCTAACAGTATTTAGAACTTGATGAACATCTTTACCTTACCAAGTACAATTTATAGTATAATTTATGGTTCAAAGCCTGGCTACAGTTGCTGCTGTCCATGCTGCCAAACCAGATTATACAGTCACTGTGCGATGAATCCTAGGAAATGATGAAGTAGTGAGTAATTTGTTTCAGATTTTTTTTCTTCCTAACTAAATTTTTCTGGTGATTTAGCTATCGTGGGAGAGGGTCTGGTTCATATCACCCCTTCACAGCTGAAGTGGACAGCAGCTTCTCTGGAAAAAGGTATAAATGTCTTTCACCTCACCCCAACAACCACACATTCTGAAAAAGGATGCCATGGTTTTATAGAAACACGTTGTGGAAACTTGTCCCCAAACACATCTCTTTAGCAGTGTACAAACAACCTGTGTACACCTGATCTATTTTAATTACTGATGGTAATTATTCCCTCCACTCCCACCTCTGCCAAACTATGGAGGAGAAAGTCCAATTACTTTTTCAGAGCCAAAGATGGCTGTCTTAGAAGCAGTGAGGAGGCCTTAGTTATCTGATGAACTCAGCTGCCAAGCTGTCTATTTCAAACCTGGAAAACATGTGCACTGTACATATGCTGGTTATTTCAGACCTGGAGAGATTGTGTGTGTGTGTGTGTGTGTGTGTGTGCGCTCGCGCACACATGGAAGATTGCTCAGGCATTTCCCCACTGATCTGAATTGGTTAGAAATGTTGGCTTTGAATTCACAGGAACTTCAGAGGAAGTAGTCATTCATTAAGACAGTGTAACCCACCAAACATGTTGCTTCTTTCATGAAATCAACATTTTAAGACAAGTCTTGACTCTAGCAAACTCTTGGCAAAACATGGCTCTCTCATCAGTGGAGAATGTAAGTTCTCTGATGTCAGGGAACTTTTTTGTTCCGTTTTTGGTAATATATGTTGTATTGATTATAGGTGCAGAATCAGATAGATGGTGGTCCCTAGGTCGATGAGTTTTCCTTAGCTGTACTCCCTTGAGAGACCTCCTATTGGAGACAGGATGGAGAAAGATTGAAGATATTTGAAAGTGACAGTTATGTTTTTGAGGACATCAAGAAAATCTTTTTTAGAAAAAAGAAATCTCTTCCTTGTTTAATCTAATTAGAGGATTGTGAAAGGAACTGGTAAACAGGAGTAAGAGAACAGATAGATAAAGAAGGTGGTAGCTGAGACTACAACATGCAGCAGAACCCTGGAAAGGACTTCTTTTAATATTACTTTTTATCAATGCACATATTTTATATGCCCAAAGATTCTACTCTCCTAGGCACTTATGCGGTGTCAAGTTGAAGTAATAAAGGGAAGGCTAAAAGCTTCTAATGGCTTCTAGTGGATATCAGCTGGTTAGGTTCATTTGAGGTTTTCGCTGACTTCGTCCTATCTGGTTGTTTCATTCAATAATATCCTAATACAGGAGGTTGGCTAGATAAGAAAAAAGAGTTGCAATGTGTGTATATGTGTCTATACATATACACATGTGCATATCTACACACATGTATTAATGAGCACCTGTTCATATACAAGGATGTTGGCAATTATCACTCAGGGAAACAAACTATAGGAGGCTTAGATTCAGGTGAATTTTGTAGGTTTATTTTTTTCTTCCTAATACAATAATGACTGAAGGACCAATAATTAGAGCTGTTGGCAAATGGAAACATGCTGCCTCATGCGGGTACTTTCTTTTCCATTAGTGTAATTACTTAGGCAGAAGCTGGATGACCACTTGCACGAATCCACTGAACACCCCTTCCACTGTCAAGCTAAGGGTCTGAACTGAGATGACCTTTAAAATATTTTCCAATCTTATACTTTTATGACAAGTAGTCTTGTACCATTCAGTTGGTGCTTGCCAGAACTTTTATGTGAGAGCTTTCCAAAAAGTTTGTATGGCCTTCACCTGAACTTATCAATACTTCTCATCCTTTTAATACAGTTTTTTTCCTTTTCTTTTCCAAAGGGCTTGGATAAGAGTGATTCAGTCCTTCATAAAATTCTGTTCTCTCTCCATAATGGTGTATATATCCTCCAAATGAACCTTCATGAACTTCTTAGAGCTACTAATACCAAATAGGTTTGAGGATTTGGCATAGCGGGAAATGTCTTAGCTCTGCACTCAGAGGATTTGAATTTAAATGTTGTCTCTGCCTTACATGACCCTGGGACTCACCTTCCTCCTCTGTAAAACAAGAGGTTTGACTAGATGATCCCTTCCATCGCTTAATTTGTGATTTTCAAAATGAATGGCTCCAAAGTCCTAACACTTGGATTGGCAAACACTAGATTCAGAGAATAAATGTCAGGCTGCAATGAACACTCAAGAGTTGCCACAGAAATTTAACTTCCTCCTCCTCAGAGACACAATGGGAATGAGAAGAAGAAGGGGCTGGTATATGATGATCTGTACCACTAACGCTCTTGTAGTTCAATTGAGACATGTTCAAGAATTAGCCACCTCAGTCATAGATCCAGTCAATCCTAAAGGACAATGCATGATTATAAGATAGGTATTTAATAAATATTTGTTGATTGTTTAATTGATGAATGGGCAGAGATGTTCATTTGTGGAGAAAATTTCCACACTGGGAAACTCATCAGCATAAAATAACATTTTCTTTGCATGTTATTTTTAAAAAAATACTCTAGATTCCAAAAAAAAAAATTAACCACTTCGTTCCATGTCCCCCCTCCCTGTTTCCACAATATTCTGGTAATCTGGACAGGCTATTGGTTGACTGTCAACTTTGCTTGCTTCCTTCAAGACTGGTGTTCTTTTCCTCCAGCTAAGGTAGAGGGGGTTCCATGGCAAATGAACAAGAGAGAAGTTGCTAGGTAATTTAATGTTAGTAATGGGGATTTGGAGCTTGTTTAATGGAGTAAATAATTTAGAGTTTCGCTGGAACACATTTTTCATAATTTTTGTGCTCTTTGCCCTTACATCATTGGAGGTGGTACCAGTTGCTGAACCTATAATATAGGTTAGGTTTAGCTTTTCCTAGTTCATGCCAAAATCATTTTGAGATAGTAAATCAATCTTCCAAGCTCTTCTCCTATGCTCCTCCCTACTCAAGTTGCAAACCACATATAACTATATAAGATTCTGCTGAGAAAACAGGGAGCTGCAAAATGACAGGGAGACAATCACAGTTTTACAGAGCATACCCCCAAACCCGATACTCCATAAAAGATACTGTGCTTAAACAAAATGCTTTTTTATAACATAATTGCGTGCTTTATTGAGATACACAGTAAAGCAGTATATAATACAATAGTAAGGCATATATTTGGTGAAATCTGATATGTTGTGAAAATGCATTAAAACTGAGATTTAAAAAAATAATTAATAAATGTTACAGTGTTGGTGTTAAAACACAATATATCATGGTACCCAAGTAAGAAAGCAGTATTGGCTAACAATGATGTCACATGCCATATGATGTCTGTGTTTCAGTTACATTGATTATGTTTTACAGTTTAATACTCTGTGGTTATAAGGAACATGAAGTAATGTCCAAATTATGCTTAAAAAGCAGTAGTAAAGCTCTCAACTTTTATTTAAATATTCTGACACTCCAAAACTATTGTCTAAAAGAAAAAAAAACAAGAAAAGAGGAAAACAAAACCGTGCAATCCCTTTGTCTCTGATTTTAGAAGCTCAAACTCATTAGAAAGCAATGAAACCCCTTTCCTAAAAAAAAAAAAATTAAATTAACTTTCCTGGGGGTGGAGGAGGGATACAGGGGAGGCCTGAGCCAAGTATATGGTATATGGTTTCAGGCCATCAATGAGAAGGAAAATGAGACAAAAATGAATTGTAATTTAACTCGATAGTTGAGCTTTGGGTTTTCTGTAAAAAGAAAAGAAAACAGACTTATAATGAAGAGATCCGTTCACACAATGGACAAGTGGTGATGACGTGAAATCATCTGTACGTAACTGTCAGGAACACCACAAAACCAAAGTGAGGTAGAAATAGCATGACAAGCCATGTTGGATGTTAATTATCATTAAAAATAATGAACAAAACCCACTCTCCCAAGATTAATTACACTTCATATAAGAGGTAACAGATTGGCAAAATTAATGGGTCACACACTGAGTTCCTATTTACTGAATGATGAAATCGGACTAGTAAAATGACATAAAAATGCTAAAGCTTTTACTACCAGTTCTCTTTGTACTCTGGGATTATTTATTCATTTTAAACAATTTAATCTGTCTTCTGCCTTCCCAGCTGCAAGTCATCCTTACTTGTGCGGCATTATTTGCAGAGACTGGCAAGGGAGGAAAAGACAGATGATTTGGGTGTCTCAATTAATTACGAACATTTTCCTGATTGCCACGCTTTCTCAACTGCCCGCTGGGAAGGACTGACTGCACCTAACTCAGAATTTCCACAGGATTCCTTTCCACTAAGAATTGCAGCTTCTTCGATCTCATTTGCAATGGGAACATGTTGAAAGCACCACCATGGCTTGACTTCTAGGAGAGTTTGGTGTGGTAATTAGGGAAGTAATTATGTATATTTGCAAATAATCCAATTCTTAGCTTCTGACTGTATAGTCTGCTCACTGGGAAACAATGGCTAAGAATTCCTGTCCTCCGTCGTCTTATAACTTACTGTAATAGGAAGAACTACATCATGATGTTTTGCCTTCCTGTGGAGGAGGGATCATTAAATGAACTGTGGCATCTCCAGGGCCAGAATGTGGACATATTAGTCAATGTACTCATCTGGTAGAATAAGTCCTACGTACTCATGTGTTCTCAAAAAAATAACACAAAGAAAAAAAACCAAACCTTTAGTGTTGAGTTGTCAGTGGGGGAAAAGCTTGAATTAGCACCTGGAGCCCTGGACCATAACTTAATGTGGGAGGTTCCTCCCAGCTCCAGAACCCACCTTAGTCTAGGCACGTCAGCCAGGGCAGCTGGAAGCAGCTGTCTTTTACTTACAAAGTGGTGGGAGCGCCATTGAACTGGAAGTTCAGTTTTTTTCCCCTATAAAGCATATGAGTGTATATCTGTTATATATGAAATATATAATATACACACACATATATGAAAAACCCTTGGCTAGTCCCACCCAGACAACAATAAAAAAAAAGAGAAAGGTAAAGGAGTCATGTTGGTGCTATTACAGGATCTACTCTCTTTAATATGCAAGGAAAAAGAACACAAAACATGAAATCTCTTATATGGACAGAGAGCTAAAAGGATGCAAAACAATGCACTGCCTCAAAGTTTTTTTTTGTTTGTTTGTTTTTAGGGATTTTTATAAACAACATTTTTTTTATAAAGCACACTGTAGTTTACAATCTTTCTTTATAACTGTTATAAATTTTTTTTAAACAACCCGAAATGCGTTCCATATAAAGAAATGGCAAGTTATTTAGCTATCAAGATTTTACATGTAGTTTTCTTACAACTTTTTTGTACAATTGCATAGACGTGTAATACCTGCCATTGTTAACAAAACAATAACAGACTTAGGAAACTACTGAAATCTACAGTATAGTACCACTACCCTTCACAAAAATATAGATTTTTTTTTCTTGTAAACTCTTACGGTCTAATCCTCTTTGTTGTATGAATATTATAAAAACCATGCGGGACATCAGGAGTTGTAAAACATCTATTCTAACCTTTCTTCATCAGTCATGACTGTAACTAAGGTTTCCATAGCTCTGCCCAAATCATCTGCCATGTGGAAAAGGTTTCCTACATTGTGTCCTGAAAAACAAAGGTAAAAAGAAAGAAATGTTTTCAAATGATGTAAGAGTCAACATACTGACATCAAACAATCTGGAGATTATCCATGGATTTTTGTGTGTGTGTGTGTGCAGACAACACAGAAGCTGCTTACAGTTTGGACTCTACCAATTCCCAGTAAGAAGCAAAGCCACATTATAGACATTACACACCTGTTAGTATAAATGTGACATTAAATTGGCATTATCAGAACAAAATTCAAATGGATAATTTTCAAATACTACATTTCAAGACTAAAGTGATAGGTTGCCATGGGGACTAATTTAAAGCATAATCATTCCCAAAATTGCACAAGTACACTATGCTCTTCTGATTTCTGCAAGCTAGTTTTCCTATCATGATGCTTTGAAAGGAAATCCAAAGCATTACCTGATGGGAATAATAGTGAGTTGCTCAGCTGCCTCCATACTTGCTCCAGCTCCGAATCCATGAATGAACTCCAGGGAGGGAAAAAGAGTCCACTGGCCACTAATTAGGGCTTCCTCCTTTTATGTGATCCAGAATGTATCTTGGCTAACTTTGCTTAGCTCCCTATTTGAGTCTTTCCAGAGGATCCTTCAAAACCCTCCTGTAGTTACTTAGTGACATGACTATCTGGAGATGAGCTGGGAACCAGTGCCTTGGTGAAAAGAGAAATTTATCTAGATTCTAGATTTGGGGGTTAGCTCCTCGGTCCAAAGCAAATTTGTAAGGTCTTTCCATAAAGCATTTCATCTTTGCAACTGGTAACTAGAATAATTTAAATTTTTAGCTACCTACACCTAAGCATGAAATCTATTTCAGTGGCTTTTGTTGGTGAAACTGAAAGAATTTCTTTCCTTGGTTATCTTGAGAGCAAAATACCTGAAATTATCTTTTGTGTACAGTATAAATATTTAAATTGGAGACCTTCAGGAGGGAGATCACTTTGAACGTCTAATTACACTAGAGACTAGTGATAACATGAAACACTATGGCATGGAATTTGATATTATGTAGATTTATTTCACATCCTATTATCCAAGTAGGAGTTAGTTACTGGAATGACTTGATTATAACATGATGGTATCAATGATTTGTCCCACAGCAAGGACTCTGGGAAACAGTGTTTTTATTCACTGAGACAGCAGTGTATATTTGTTTGCAGGCTTTGAAAAATTTCAAATTTTAGGTAACATTACCTGAAGAAGTTACAGCTTGCTTCTTAATAGGCATCTCATTTTTTTTAAAATATAGTTAACCTTAATTTTTTTATCTTAGTAAATTATCCATCTGACTTCTGAATTATGAATGCTTTACTGAGTAACTATCCCAGAATGTCTATTTTATATATTCCCATAATAATTTTGCTAAATAGTTAAAAAAAATTAAGTGCAGACCATTCTATATTCTATAATATAGACTATTCTGGAATTTATTTCAATAGATGTCTACAGACATATTTTTAAAAAACAAAAATGAAAACAGGATTTGGGAGAATTTGTGCAACAAGGAACTGTGGATGGGACCTACTCAAGTTGGGGCTTATTAAAAGTTTAGTACCATTTAACCATTTACATAAGGTTACAAAGTTAATCTCTTTGAATTTGTTATGCAAAATAATTACATTTTAAAAAGCAATTTTGTTTCATGATGCAGATTGCAAGTGAAACACTACAGCAAGGCATGTGTGCTATTTCATGAATATGGCCAATGGCTTGGCAACCCCCTAGTGATCATTTCAATAGCCTTATGCTCTAAGTTATAAATATCACAGGAAAACACAAAAGGCAATTTGCTGCTCTCTATAGATCAGAGCAAATGTCAGTTGGTGCCACGGGGCTCCAGGATACCCCCACCATCATTTTTGATAGTTTCCCAGTTCTGTTATATACCCTTAAACAATCTTATTTGTGAACACCCTATTCACAGATAACAGAGAACACAGTGATTATAGACATTTACTTACTTATCACTTTAACTGTTATTTAGAAAACTATTCCTACAAAGGGGAATGCAAAACAAGATTTTTATGACCTGATTCCTGCATGTGAAATTTAAATCATTTCTTATCATTTTTACTATATTTTAATACATTAGGTGCCTTTGACATAAACTGCAAGCCACAGAAATAGGCAACATCTTGAGGAAAAGGAAATTGCCTCCATATTGAGATTATTCCAGTACTAGTCTTTCAGTCTGCAGAAACTAGGAAGTATTCAATTTGGGCAGGTATGTTTTATGATGTAGGCAGTTGTTCAAAAATAAAGACAGTAAAGGCATATTACATTTATATACAGGCAAAATCCCTGCAAGGATCTTAATTCACTATAAAGTCAAATTTAAAATAACTGATAAGGAAATATCTTCATTCCAAATAATAGTATGAAATAATTATGGATGTAATATATAATTATAGCACGCTATCTGAAATGGCTGCTCATTATCCTTAAAAGGAGTAAATATGGATCCACTAAAGTCTGTATGCTGTGCTCCAGTACAAGATGTGCTAATGTTCCTGGTATATTTTTATAGATGACCTCTGTGATCACTTTTATGATTTCAAAGAAAATACAGCCATTTTCCAGACCTCCCCAATGTGCAGCTTTTGGTAATGCCCTTAACCTCCCTGGGACCTAGTTCCCTCATCTGAAAAATGAAGAAGTTGGAATAAATGGCCTTTTAGGTTCCTTCCAGCTCTCATGATCCTATATTCCTATGTACTTTGTCATAGGCCTGGTCTTTCAACTTAACAGACTAGAAAGCATAAAGGGAATTTGCAGTGATGCCAGGAAAAAAATCCATATCTTTGAGAAAATGCTGCCCAGAAAATATAGAGTGAAATCCATTGAGAGCAAAAAGTCTATTGTAATGTGATATAACAAACAGATTCGTATCTTGCTTCAATATTATACCATATATGTGATTGTAGCATTAATGATGTCATTTATTTCACCTGATAGATTTTTATAAAGGTGAAATAAAAATCTCATGCTATTAGTATAATGAACAGAAGT
Organism: Potorous gilbertii; assembly: GCA_028658325.1. Taxonomy (NCBI): domain Eukaryota; kingdom Metazoa; phylum Chordata; class Mammalia; order Diprotodontia; family Potoroidae; genus Potorous; species Potorous gilbertii. The sequence continues at coordinate 367,521,550 of CM053771.1, read as the reverse complement.
CGTTATTCAGACCTTTACAATCAGCTTTAGGCATAAACTGACACAAAAATATGTCTATAGAAGGTGCTAATTTAATCGGCTCTTAAGTAGGTATTGTTAAACACAAATATAACATATATTGAACTTTTATTATATTAGGTCAGCTCTCTGCTTTTCCAATTTGGTGATAATAGTGACATATTCAGCCCTTCATACACCATAAATGTCAGAGGAGGCTGTTTTTCATGTGACTGGTAATTGAGACTTCCTGGCAAAAAGCCAGTCACTAAACCACAATTCAACATGTCAACTTTTCACAGAAATAAAATTTCCCACTAAATGAATGATATTCAGATTGCTAGAGCAATGTCTGAATTCTGCATATCTTTCTGTACTTATTTAATCTTGGAAGAGTCTGGCTGATTGTCTAGATGAGCTATTTCCCATTTATAATCCGTCACAGTAACTTGGTTTCTTGGCTTTCTGAGAGTTATATCTCGGGGTAAACTACACTGAAAAGCATTTCAAATCGCCTTTATAAAGGTGAATTGTCTAATGTACTATCGCTACTTATGCAGGTGTTACTAAACACACCAGTATAACATGTTACTGTTATATCTATTATATCCAGACATAAAGAACATATGTTTGTTTCATGTAACCTGCATCAGCATGGCCATACAAAGGGTCTGGGGAAGCAATCTGTTAGAAACACTTGAGGACCCTTCAATCTTCATACAAATCAATGTCACAGGTTACTTTAAGGACGTCAGTGCCATTGGCTAGGAAGTGCCTGGGCCCAGATTCAGGGGGCAGACTCTACTTAGGCTCCATTTCCAACACCTACAAATGGAACTGTACATAATAAGGGTTTGTTGGAGTCTGTTCTAATGACTGGATCCTCTCTGGTTACACCATACTTGAGATATGTTACTTGGGTTATGAGCCTTGTGCTTTCTCTTTTTGTAAAAGTAAATAATACACCTAAACTCATCAGCATAATACTACTATGACAGAACTACTCGGGGTGGGGTGGGGAAGACTGGCTGGCTCTTGGGAAGGGAATTCAGGCAGAGGTAGATCTATTTCCACTAAATCCTTGCTATCATCTTAAAATACACTTTCTTGACTTTAAGGGGAAAAAAAAGCTCAGAAGATAAATAGTTTTATGTTTGTGAGTCTTGCATACAACTCAGTTTGAAGAAGTAACAGTAGCTATATGTGGCATATAATTTGAACTGGCATTTTGGAGCTTAACCGATTCAGACTTCCTTAAGTCTGTTAGCATTTATTCCTTCTTTTCACTCTCTCCATAAAATCACTCCTCATACCCTAGATGTGAGCACTGGTTTGGACACAATTAGGAATACTGGTTACAATAAATGAAATTTTTTTGGAGGGAGGGGTGGGTTACGTTTAATTAGAAGCATATACATATATATATATATATATATATATACATACACACACATCATTTTTGGAATGGCCAAGAAATTAGTATTTCCTCAAATAAATTTATACAAAAGGTTTGTTCCTCCCCTAAGCCTATAGGTATGGTTGAGGACAGGGAAGGAAGCATCCCTTACAGCATATCACTGCTTGCCTCATTTATCCTAGACCCTTGGTAAAGAAAAAATATTATGTTAAACAGAAGTCAGGTAGTCTCTAAACACCTCCTTCGATTGTTTCTTGATTGAGTACTGTAATTCATCTTTCACAAAATGTATGACAAGACTCAGAACAGGTACAACAGAAATCCCGAGACCACATAGAATACTAATGCTGCACACAGTAACCTTATTCTCATTTATAGAGATTAAAAAATAAAATGCCCAAATCCATTCTGACACAAATCTGAACATGTCTGACATTAAATACCTTCCTCTTCATCTCTTAATTTAAGCTCCAAATTATGAATCATCCCATTGGCAGTAGTGGCATTGACTCAGCAGTGCTTAACCTAAAATAAATGACAGCTTTGGATCTTCAATTTTTACAGAATTCACTTTCTGCCCCTGAAAGGGAAACAGTACATTAACCAGTAAGAAGGAACAGCACGACTCTGGCCCAGAAAGCTAGAGGTCTGTGCCCAGAATGGAGCTCCATTATTGGTTTAAAAAAAGAGTTTGAGGCTAGATTCTGTTTTGAGATGACTGCTTATGTTCAATTTGTGAGAGCAGAAAAGGCAAAGATTACAGTTCCCAACCTGTGACCACAAAGGGTTGTCATTTACAGTTTCCTTCTCTCTCCCGCCATCTTCCTGGGGATGGCTACTGTGAAACACTTCAGGAAGGTTCCTTGTGGACTGAAAGTTCAGAGGCACCAAATGTCTTTTGGTGAGCAGCATAGTGAGGAATGCACTTGGTCACACAAACACACATGCAAAGTTAGGGCACAAATGGCAAACACAGAAAGCAGGATGGGATAGACAAGAAGCCATAGCAGTGAGCCTGAATCTCACTAACCTCTCTCATTGGCTTTCCAGGGGCATTTCTTCCTTTAATAACAGAGAGGGAAAGAGGCAGAGATATCAGAAAAGAGAAATAAAACCATGTATCAATACAGTTTTTATATCAATAAGTGTTTCACTTAGGAAACAAAAGACGAGGCTAGGAAAGTTCCTCCCCACCACCATCCCCAAAGCTAAAAGGAAACTCAAATAAGTTTTAAAGCATCCTTAAAAACAATAAGAATTGAAAGGTAACCCAATTAATGGCACAAGGAAAGCAAATCATTAACAGAAATAAGTGTATTAATTGTGATCTTAAAAAATGGCACAATCTACTAATTGAAAATGAAAATTCATGCCATTAATTCCAAGAGCTACCATGTCATACCCATTCAGTATTCCCCTTTCTTCAGTGACTGGATTATAAACACATGGAAACATTACACACATTTTCCAACTTCCTGTGTCATAAATCTAAACTTGAGTTAGGTTCCTGTGTCACCAATCACAAGCTGGTAGCTGGCACAGAAAGTAAACTCAGTTCTCACAAATGGATTTCATGCATTTGATGAAAATAAAGGACAGAGATGAAAATACAGGACAGATACAGAAAGAAGAATATCAGGAAAGAAGGGGGACGAGAGACCCCACAATGGAGTCAGAAGAAACACCTGCCTTCAATTCATTTCTCATGATTTAATGCTCCACACGCTATATTAACACACTAGCCAATCACTAGAGGGTTCGTTGGCCTTGCTAGTTTTACTCGGTCCAGTGTCTTGTGCGTAATTATTTAAAACAAACAAAACAGAATGAAACTAATCATAAAGTAGTATGAATCATAAAGTACTACCCTGGTGTAGTATTGGGCAGAAAATTCGATAGCTTTAATGACATTTGATATGTGCGTGTAATGTGCACTTTATTGCCTTTCATCCCAGTGCTTCCTGTTTGCAATCTGGAAATAAACTAAGGATAACTGTCTTGAGAAGATTTTTCCTAGTTTGGTTCAGAGCTCCAAAATCGCTAGTGGAATCTTATAGTTTTTCCTCTGGTGACGTGGAATCTTATAGCTTTTCCTCTGGTGACTCAAACCACTTTCAGAATTTTCTGAGTTTGGCCAGATATAAACATAACCATTTAATAAAGACTCCAAGTTTGGCACCATCAGGGTCAATGTCCTCCCTGCCAAGAATGGGGGAGAGAAAAGTGGGTGACATCTCCCATGATACACCTACCATCTGACTGGAGTTATAGGAGCAGGGAAAGCAAGAAGTGGCAACCTTCGAGGTCACGGCAACCAAAGAATTACTCTGTTAGGTTTCTTGGCCTACTTTTCATCCACCTCTCTCTGACATGTTTACTAGAAAGTGCCAAGCCCTGGCTCATATATTTTTTTTGTTCTATTTAAGGCTATGTATTTAGGGAAGAAACATTTACTAGAAAGCACTCCCTTCTAGTTTAAGAATGTAATTTATGGTCCTGGAGTATAGACTGAATTAAAAACCAAACAAAACCAAAAAGGTACACTTAGCTTTGTCAAAGAATCTCAGCATTAGAAAGGCTCTAGTTCAACCTGTACTTGCACTAGATTCTCTTTTATAACATTACCAATAAGGATTTATCCAGTTAGTGACTGAAAACTGCTAGTGAGTGGTAATTTTATATGCTAGTGCATTCCAATCTTAGATTGAAGTGTAAGGAAAAATGTCCACAAAATATTCTTTCAACTCATTTGTTTTCTAAAAAAAAAAATTTAATTTATGGAATAAAAAAAGCATTTCCACAACTTAGTATTATAAAAAGATGACTGTACATGAAACTACAAATCTTTTATGTATGACTTGCTGTTCCTTTTAAATATATGTTATCATGTAATTTTTTTCTTCCTACCACCCCTCATTTGCCTTAGAGATGGTTACCATTAGACATAAATATGTGTGTATATATATATATATATAAAAATTCTATACATCCTTCTATTAGTTCTTTCTCTGGATGCAGATAACATGTTTCTTCATATGTCCTTCATCATTAATTTGAATATTTATAATAGTCCAAAATGCCTTATTTACTCCAGGTCATTCTTATAGATTACTCATATGCTATGGTCTTGATGTCCCTAGCTATCTTCTTTCCACTCCTTTAAAGACTCTCCTTCAGTTTGTCAATGTTCTTTTGAAAATGCACTGCTTGGATCTAGATATAATACTTTAGCCTAGGAGTTCTTAGCTTTTTGGTGTCTTAGATCCCTTTTTCATTGGTCTGGTAAAGCTTATGAATTCTCATCAGAACAGTACTTTTTTTTAAATACCAAAGTGACAACTAAATTTTAATCAGAATTTACCAAAAAGAGTTCCCCTACATCTCCTAAAATCTATCCATAGATTTCTTTCTTGATTTAGACATAAACTAAGCAGTCCAGGGTACATGCTTGCTCTACATTGAGCAAGTACTTTCAATGCCATAAATACAGATAGCCCCATATTTTTAAAAATTGAACAATTCAAAGAATCCATACATCTCTGTGTATGAATGTGTGTACAATATATTCTATAAAGAAAGTGTTTTTCCCCCATTGCTGTCACCATGTCTCTATAAATCTGTGAAAGAAAGGAAGCCAACAGGGAGCCAAATTTTTCCTTTGAATTTCTGAGCTTAAAAAAAAAGTAAGTACCTGAAATTCATGTTTTGTAATCAAGTTGTCTTAAAATGAGCTTCTTGATGGGAATAAGAGAAGGCTGGGGTGTGATAGAAGAGAGGGTACATTGAGGAAAGGGGTAATCAGAATGCAATGGGGTGGGGGGAGGGAAGAGATGGGGAGAAAAAGTGGAACTCAAAATTTTGTGGAAATGAATGTCAAAATCTAAAAATAAATAAAACTATAAAATAAAATAAACTGAGCTTCGAGCTTCTTAAAACCAGTGAAGCCTCTATTAAGTCTTATAACATGAAACCAATCAATAAGGAAGATCCTGAGACTCTTAAGATTTTTCAGGAAAGTCTTTTTTTCAGTCTGAACAAAAGGCATGGTCAAACTTTGAGAATCAACTAAGAAAAGGTCAGTTTCCCTTTGGGAAATTGATATTGTTGATGAGAATTTATTATTTCATATTTCTTTGTCCAAAAGGGTAGGGTCTTTGTGTAATACTCCTTAGTACTGAAGTACTACTACATAATACTGAAAATTCTTTAGTGAATTTAAGAGTTTCTTGAGTAACTCTAAAAGTAGGGCAGAAACAATGTAATACCTGACTTCATTCACTTTTGATCCAAGACAATTTAACAGGATGCATTTAAGCTTTCTGCATTAATATTTAGGTAAGCATTTATTTGCATGAATGCTGTATGTATCATACTGACCATTCTTTTTCTGCTTGGGGAAGTGTGTGTGTGTGTGTGTGTGTGTGTGTGTGTGTGTGTGTAAGTGCAATGACTTTAAAAAGACATTAAAACTGCTATAGTGCAAAGTCTCTAGGACGTTGGCTGGATCTCCTCTGAGAGAATTCTGGGAAGGTGTGGTACTGGTAGAGGGGGCATCCATGCTGATGACATCCTGGATCCATGGAGGTTATCAAGGAAATTTACATAAAACAAATGCTAGCCATACACACTGTCTGTGAAGAATGATAAAGCATGTTTTGTCAATTTATCCTTTTCCAGTCATGTTCCACTCTTCATGATCTCATTTCAAGTTTTCTGGGCAAAGATCTTGGAGTGGTTCACTATTTCCTTCTCCAGTTCATTCTATAGATGAGAAAACTAAAGCCAACAGGTTTAAATGACTTGCCATGATCACACAACTAGAATGTGTCTGAAATCTTCCTGACTCTAAGGCCCAGCACACTATCCACTGTGCTGGCATGATTGTCCCATTTTGCAAAAGTTACTATGCTTGAAAAATGACAGACAAGCTTAGAAACTGAATCTATTGGGAAAGATGGCAAGTGCAATAAAAAATGGTTTCTTCATCACAACTAAGAGTTCATTTTGTGGGATGGGAAAGGTTTTTTGATGTAGAGACAAAAGACATTGATAAAACCAAAAAGGGTGTATGTGTATTTTAAGGAATATAATATATATGCATATATGTGTACATATTTATGTATGTGTGTGTGTGTGTGTGTGTATGTGCAAATATCTATATCTACATCTACATATTATGTCACTGGGGACTAGTTCAACATATATTAAGCCCTTCCCATGAGTAGGAGAGAGACAAAGTTTAGATAAGGCACAATCCTTTTTCTCAAGAAGCTAACAGTTTAGGAGGGATGGTATCTGTAAAAACAGGTAGAGTAGTATATTGGAAAGAGCCCTGAATTAGGAAGCTGAAGACCTGAATTATGGTCCCGCTACACGCTAACCTATGACCTTGAGGAAGTCACTCAGACCCCTCTCGAATTTGGCTCGTGTAAAATAAATGGGTTGAACTAGATAACCACTTATGTATTTTAATACCGTGGAATAAGTGCTCTACAAAATTGACAATATAAGATTTTTTTTGTCAAAGATAGAATATTTTGTAGGGTAGTAGAAGCATCAGCAAAAGACTGGCGATTTGTTTGTGAATTGCCATATATAAACTCAGCTTAGATAATTAAAAAATGTTGGTTTGTCTCTGAAACCTGAGTCGATCTGTTTATAGACTAATCAGTACTGCTTAGGAAACATTTCTTAACACACACACATCAAACATTTTTGTTAAATACACTGCTAAACAGATGGGAGTTCTATTAGAGAATTTATCCTTCCATAAAATTTACTGTCACCTACATTATGAAGATGTTAATAATACCAGTTATTGGCTAGGATGTTGAAAGTACTATTAATAATATTATGGACACTTACAGCGCTATACGCATTTTTATATAGCTAGCGTTCAATATTATTAGCTAGAGGGATTGCCTAATGGGTTGTATTTAAAATAAATTAAAACTTAAAAAGTCCCCACTGAGTTGTGAACATTTTTAATTAATAGATCAATCAGGAAAGATGCATACAATTTTAAAATTAAAGGTATATTCAAACCTCAAAGGTGTTTTGGTTTACAATGATTTTTAGAAAGGCTAATTGTATTTGTTCATTATTGAACATTAGTGATAATATAGGTACATACAAAAATGAAGTTAATCTTTTGGAATGAAAGACAATTTACTGATAACCAACAGAGAGCTGTTGCGAGGAAAGTGCTTTGTAAACCTTATCATACAGTAGATAGGTTAGTTATTATATAAGTGACACTGAGAAACCAACTTTGGATCCTTTTTTTAAAAGATTTCCCAAAACTCTACTCATGTAAGAAGAAAGTTCTAGAGAGTTACAGAACCAAGATCTGCCACTAATGTTAAGCCCTTGGGCAAAGGTCCTTTTAACTTTTTCTTTTTTAATACATGAGAATTTTCATGTATTAAAATTATGGCAAGAGTTAAAAGACTGTAGATACCTTACCTATACAGCCCATACAAACATTTATTCTATCATCATATGTGACCAACAAGTTGAGCTGGATAAAAACATGTGGATTTTGTTGTTATATTTAGGGGGAACAACACAGGTCACAAATTAAATCCCTGGAGACTTGACAATTTGTTCACAAGCCCGATACAAAAACTTTCTTTCACTATTTGGACCATTATCAAGTAGGGTTAAGTAAACCACACTGGTGGTACACCATCACTAAATGTATGACCTCTTGCCCTGACATCTGTTTTGAGTTATTGAAACAGCTGTCTGTAGCAACTGCTTCAAATGTGAATTTCCTATGTGTTAACATAGTAAAGGGAATGAGGACAGAACATCCTCTTAGATTCAAAGTTAGAAAAAAAAATCCTTCTAGGACACAATCAGGAAATGAGCAGAAATTGCTACTTTGGAAATTACAACACAGACTTTTATTCAGGGCAAGAAAATTAAGATCTTCTGTAACATGCAAACTCTCAAGAACTATTGTTATTTTAATACAGGTTTATACAGGTGTTAAAGCAATGGGTCTGGTTAGCTACAAGTTGCTGAACTCTTCTACATCCTTTTGAAATATGAGAGTGCTTCAAAAAGTGTTTCAAAAACCCTGTGGGGGGTTTAGCTACACCCCACTAGGCATAGCTAAAAAAATGAAGTCAGAGTTGAAATAAAGGTGCATGAATTTTAGTTTAGTAAGAAACAGTGGAGTAGCACTAGGCTACCTTGTCTCACCATTACTGAGGCACATCTTTTTACCATATTTTAGCCTGATTTTACGGAGGCTACTTTCGGAAGCTGAATTACTTCTTTCAGACTCCCAATCTTATATTCTTTAAACTATGCCATATGTTCACTATACCTACTTCCATCTAATGAATGACTGCGAGTCTGATCTGAGTTCAAATCTGGATTCTGACACTTAATCCTGGGAGACAGGTGCTATCATGATCCCTACCTTACAGTTGAAGAACCTGCGGCAGACACAGGCCGTGACTTGTCCAGTGTTACACAGCTACTAAATGTGTGAAGCTGGATAGGAATTTAGGTCTTCCTGACTCCAGACCTGGTGCACTATACTGTATCATCTAATAAACTCAGAAGAAAGTGCATCTAATTTGTTTTTGTTTGATAAGAGAGGGAGGAGAATCACTGGCAAGTGAAAGAGGCTTTAAAAATACCTACAAAAATATCAATGAAGTGTTTTTTAAAAGGGCTACTTATGACAAGCTTTAAATGTCTGGCAAAAAATAACTAAAATTTAGGATGTCTTGAACTTGACAGAGAAGAAAACTCTTAGATGAGGATGCTTTATGAAAAATGGCTTTTATTGGCTACCAACAAACTCATCTGGAACGTAGTACAGATGTGGTCTCTGAGGAGAAGGGATACTTAAGGAAGTCAAGCTAAAAAGGAAATGATGTTCCTCACCCCCCCAAACAGACAAACAAACAGAAAAAACCCAAAACAAAGAAGAGGGCTTTACTAATTAAAGTGAATGCATTCAGTGGCCCTTGGTAGTGAATAGCTAGCTGGTACAGACACTTAAAATTAGCTTACAGCGACTGTTCCTTAGCAACATTCTATTAGTACATGACGGTATTCAGAGTGCAGCTCAGTGTTCACTCATACATCAAAGAGCCAGGAAATGGTCATTGTTCAATGACATGGAACAAAAAGATAGGAAAGACATAATGCTAAAAACAGTTCCCTCATTGCCCCTGTAGAGAGGGGAAAGCAGAGATTTTCTCATTCCCCCTGCCCTCTATTCAAACTACCAAACATCCATGGATCAATATTTTATCCTCTATTTTATTTTCTGCTTCTGCATATCTAGACTTTCCTCCTTTGCATGAAAGGTTTTTAAATCCTCTCTCTCTCTCTTCTTTTTTTTCTAAAACTGTCCTGGGGAGATAAGGGCCACTGGTTTTGTTTGACATTAAGCCAAACATACTGTAATAATAAAAACCCTCCCTTGAGCCTGTAAGTCTGTCTGAAGCTATTGTCATGTTCTACAAATTGTGTTTGTCTTTGCACCAGGTACTAACCAAACGTGTACCCTGCCAATACAAATCTAAGTTACAAGTGAGCAACTTTTTCAAATAACACATTTCTCTTTGCTATGAATACATTTTTTTTAACCAAAAGGGGGTGACAAAGATGAAGTACAAACAAAGGAAGATGTAGTTAAATTTAGATCTGACAAAGATCTGGTACGGTATAGGGCTCCTCTCTTTCTACTCACATTATATCAGTTATGATGAGCGGTGATAGATGCTATTAAATATAGGAAGACAATCCATAGAGAACCACAAACCCACATCTAAAAATAAAATCACTTCTACCTACACTAGAACACAAAAGCAGCATTTTGGTGATTACATCAATATGACAAACCCTATACCAATTTGACACAGAAATATGTATTTACATTCATTTCTGCCAAGTACTGGCACTTACCTCTTGTACTTGGAAAGGAGTTATTAAGTTGTTCCATTACCTCTTCTAACCCTGTGCTTGTGTCCTGAGGAGGAGGACTGAGTAGGTCATCCTCACCTTAAAAAAATAGCCAAGACCAATTAGGCTGTAATAGAGAAAATGCCTCAAATGCAAAAACACAAATTCTGCTTGCAGTTAGACAAGGTTGCATTTTTTAAGAAGATATGATATACAAAATTTTACTTACTAATAACGGAAAAAAGATTCTCTAGGCTCACTAATTATAACATCATAGTAATTCCCTAAAGTTAAGAATAAATTTTCAAGGAGTAATTTCTAGCATTATCCTTGGAGAAGAGCTATATAAAATCACTGAAGTTTTTAGGTACATCTAAGGCATCTACTTTTCCTAATATTTCTGAAAAATTAGTGAACCTGTTCAACATGTCAAGTGAATGAAAATTAAAATATATTTGCTAAATTCTACTCCACTAAAATCAGATTACAATATATCCACCTTATGACAAAAAGAAACACTGTAGGATCATAGAGTTACACCCAAAAAGGAGCTTGGAGATAGAGTTAAACTCTTCCAATTTGAGGGCAAAGAAATTGATGCCCAGAAAGGTTAAGCAACTTACCTGATTGCACAGGGAGTAGACAGAATAAATGAGATATAAAGCTGCTTTCACAATTACGAGGTTTAAAAATACCTAATCTAACCATTCCCTATTAACAGCTGGAATTTTTTAGGCCTTTCTAAAAACATGAATCTGTGACATTTTATTGCTATTTCACTGTGGAAAGAGGGGAACAGATAAGGTGGGTAGCTTTCATCCTCTCTTTTGATATTTAACAATAAAAAGAAGCACAACCTAAATCCTTTCTGAGTCCAGATTAGGAGTCTGAAACTTTGTACGGCTGGACCATCAACTCAGCAGGCCCTAGGGTTTCCAGGTATTAAATATGCTGGAGGGCTGCCCTTCGACTATGTTTGATTGGTTGATAATGCTATCATTGTCAAGGCTGCAAAGAGGTGGTGAAGGGAACTGAGTCTGGGAGGACCTATCTGTTTAAGTGAAGTGAAAAACTAAACATTGAAATGTACAGATCCTGCAGGTTTAGAAGATCTCTGGTTCAGTGTATGGATTAGGTGCTGTCTTCAGGATAAAAAAGGACACTCGGTACTATGAGGTATATTGGATTGGAATATGGGAAAGGTCAGAGTTTTTCAAAAGAGAATGAAATTCAAGATGTAAGCTTAATGAAAACTGGCCTACCTCTAGGTCCTTTAAAGCTCATTATTTTCAGACAGTACTATTTTTGGGTAGGAAAAAAAATTTTCTGAAATCTCCAAGTGATGTAATTACATTTCCATTTAAATGAAGGTCTTATTTCTACCATTCAAAGGCAACAGATACCCTTTCAGACATTCTGAGCCTCTTATGTATGTCAAACAAGGCAAGATGCACATAGTATATGTGTTTTTGGGTACACCGGCTTCTGAGATATTTATTATTGCCACTATCATGTCCATATTTATTGTTCTACAACACAGAGTAAGAAGAGTCCATGAAGATATTTTAATTCAGGATTAAATTTTTATTAATTTTTAATTAATATTTTAATTCATAATTCAAGGAATTATTACTAGAATGAGGAGTTTCATAAGCACAGACTAGAAAGATGAAAAAATATTATCAAAAGATGTTGTTTCCAATTCCAGGACTGACTCTTATTAAGTGTATAACCCTGGGCAAATCACTTAACTTCTCATCTGGAAATGAAAATAGTAATTCTCAAACTACCTACATCTGAGGGAATGTTGCAAAGTAAATGTTTTGTAAATCTTAAAGTAGTATAGATATCAGTGCCTTTTGTAGCTGCAAACCTATGAAATATCAAATTTATTTTCTTTTTTTTCCTTAGGAAAAACTGTATTTGTTTTATTGTTAATACAATCACTTCCCAACAAAGAGCTCTCCACCACAGTGCCCACAGGTTAAAATTTGCACTTTTATACCAACATTTCTTATTTAGAAGTTGCCTGAGTTATTATTTTTTTTAAAGGACAAACATTAATGGTGATTGGGGGGAGGGGAGAAATGGATGTAAAATAGGTGTTAGAGTTAAACGAAATTAAACTTATCTTGCAAGGAATAAATAAAAGATAAAATACTGTAAAAGTGATTGGAGCGCCTGAAAGCTCTGCTGGTTATCAGTTTTCTCCATTCCATTACTGATGCAAATGTTTGCTGTAATGGGCAACATGCGGCTTCCTTTAATGGCGGTAAGTCCCCGTTAGTGATAATGTGCCTTGCAGAGTAAATCAGAACCAATGGAGACATTCATCGGCATCAATATTAATGTTTCTGACAGTTTAATTACATCAAGGTAAAGCTCCAGGAATCCTTGCTTGGATGCAAGATAGATCCAGATGCAGTTCAACCAAGTGATACGATCACTTGAACAGTCACCACGAATGGATTATGAACCATAATATCACTGGAGTCAAATAATTTCACCTTTATAGACTTTTTTGAGTCTTCTCAAATGCTCAAAAATAAACAATTAAATAGAAAATTCTCCCTTTTAAAGGGAAGAAAAAAGTCCCAAAGGACAATGATGCAATACAGAATTATTTTTGTTATGGCCTTTAACCTCATATATGAAAATGTCAAATATTCTATCCCTAGCTCTGCTAAAGATACCACACACAAAATAACCTAACCTAGAAATCAAAATAACTCCCATTTGTCAATGAAATAACACACTAAGAACCATGAAATAAAAATTAAGATGCACTGGGGATCCTACAAGATTCAAGTATGTTTTAAAATCCTTCATTAAGAGTGTTTAATATAGCAATTGCATTCTCTTCCATTTCAATTTTCTCTTTCAACTCAATTCTGACAATTCTGTAGGTCCTATTTTGCCATGGGAAGTCTCTCATAAACTCCTTAGAGTGGGTTTTAACCCTAAGTACTTGTGTTTAATAATAAATAAACAAGAGAACTAATCAATTTCAGAATTTTCCTCCTATTTGGCATAAAGTTTTATGTATTTTATGATTAGTAGGAAATTGACATTTACTTTCACAACAGGAAGAGCTGGGAGGTAAGTGAGAAGTAATTTCACAAATTTGGGCATCTTACAAATTTCAAAATGATAAGATCATTAAAATAGCCATAACTAAACATACTATTACTAATTTTATGTACCATTTTCTTCCTATGGTACCTGAAAGCACTAGAAATTGTGCTCTACTGATTTTGTAGAGATTATGCCACCTAGCTTCCCTTGACTTACTGGCTCTAAGTCAGAGGTCAGAAGAGAGCTAGTGAATAAAACAAAAAAAAAATGGGGAATTTTGCAGTGTAAAGTTGATGTTTCAGAACTTCCTTTCTCAAAAGAAGGGTCGCATAGCCATGGAACATTTGCTTCATCAATGGCCACCCTATGGAAATAACCGATTATAAGGCAAAGGGCTACAAACCATTGTGTTTAAAACTCCCTTCTCCTTTCCATCCTGTCAAACAACATGAAGTAGCAGAGCAACATCTGTAGTCAGTAAGACTTCGGTTCAAATACTGTCTCTGATACATCAGCTGTGTGACCAAGGGCAATAATGTCTCTCAGTGTCAGTTTCACTTGTTAAATTGATAGAGTAACATCTTACATGGGGATTGTAAACTTTAAATGAGATGATGAATGGAAAGTGCTTTTCAAACTTCAAAGCACTATTATAGAAATGTTGGCTATTATTTTTCCTTTGATTAAAAAAAAATACTACAGTTTGTGAATACAGTTTGATTTGATATATTTCTATCATTGACTATCTTCCAAAAATCTTACCAGGACATATAAAATACAAATTAAAATTCTGTCGTTCTTGTACTATACTGTCCATTTCAGTGCATCAGAAAAATCACTGCATTTGTGGTCAGGGAACTTGGATCTAAGTCTGGCTTTGCCACTTATTATCTGTGTCACCACTTGACCTCTCTAGTCCTCAGTTCCTTCATCTGTAAAATCAAAAGGATGTACTCAGTGAACTTTAAGTTCCACCTCTGAATCTGGTTAAGTTCTCAAAAGCAAATTTCCATTATAATCACTGTCATAAGTGATTATTTTCCCTTAAATATGATTTAAACCATCCTTGAGACTTAATAGGTCCAGAAAATCGTTGACAGCTTCCTGGTGACCTTAGGACAAAAGACACCACAGTCAATAATTTCTTTAGGCTTGACACATCCTTCCTTCCTAGCATAGGGCTATGGCTAATGTGGGGCCTGGGAAGCTACACACAAGTGGATCAGCACTGTCTCTTTATTGAACATCCTTTCTATGCTGTGGGTAAGTAAACTTCTTCTTCTTAAACGGTAGATAGTCTATGATTTTGTTCCAATCTTGTTTCTGAACTAAACTTTACAGGAATGACCTGGACTGCCAAATTCATAAGATACATTTTACTGTTGCAGAGTCTGGGACCAGGGAGTTTCAAAAATGAGATTCTGTTATTTCACAAAGGCCAATTCTCTAAAAATCTATTTCTATAGGGTTAAAATTTCAGCGTTCTTCTGAAAAATAGCTAGAGATAAAAATGTCATTATGGACGATACAGGCATATTCAGTAGACTGCAATTGCTTTAAAAATGAAGTTTGCAATTATCAGTTTTAGGCTTTTTTTAAAATTTCTTAAACATTCCTGAGAATTCATAGGTTAACTATATACACATACTCCTTACCCTCTTCCTGCTCCCTCTCATCCAATCCTATCATGAATCACTTTTGAACTAAATATGAAAAAGAATTTGTTAAGTGCTTGCTAAGTGCTGGGGATATGAATAGACAGTCTCCACTCTCCACTCTCCAGGGGCTCAAACTCTAATTGGGGGAGATAACATAGAAAAGAAAATTCAGCAGCAAAGTGGGCATCAAAGTCCAAACGGTTTCATAAATAGGCCAGAAGACAGTACCCAGGATCTAAGTTGGAGGACCACAAATTGAGGTGGTTCTTCAACCTCTAAGGCCATCTGGATGACTAGATAAGGTCATCAACAAGAAGGCCATTAAAGTCTCTTCCAACTCTAAATCTATGATCACATGACCAGAAATTTTGGGGATCAGGGAGAAAGAATAGAGGAAGTGATATGTCACAAAGGTAACGGGTAAGTATTTGGTTACTATAAAAGCAAGTGAAATCTTTAATGCGGCAAATCTGTTGGGTACACCTAATTATCACCATATGCACCCTCCTACAAGCTGTCATACCAGAGATATAAAATAAGATCTTGCTGATTGACTCACACCCCAACAACTGTCTTCTCACCTAGTGTTGCCTTTGTCCTAAGTCTTTCTCCCTATTTCAGTGATATGCAATGCCAGGTTTAAACAATAGGTTGCTACTACAGTATTTGAAGATCTATTAAACAGAAAGATAGGCATGAGATTTGAAGCCCAGTTAAGCTGGATAGGAATAGACACTAGACCTGTGACTTCTCTCGAATGAGGAAATTTCCTTTTTCAATGCAGAGCATATTTTTCCTAGAAAACTTCCTAGAATCACACAAGCAGGGTACGTTGGGGTAGGTCTTCATCTCAGGTCTACTTGGTTCCAGTCAGCTCTCCAGTCATACTAGGGCCCCTTCTCCATTCAGTGGAAATTCTATTAAAATCTCCAGATGATTCTACTAAAAAATGTCCCTCTCATCAATTTGTTTTAATGAAGGCTTTCACAATGAAACAGTTAAAAGATGAATGTTTCTAAATTACAAAGTGCAAGTCTGAATGTTAACTAGTAATTTGATAGAATATGCTAAATAACGTTTGAAGTGAGAGAAAAAAGAAAATGGGACAGATTGCCAACAGGGAAAATCTTTTTAGGTAAGTCTCCTCAAAGATGGAATGGCTTCAGGCCACGCTGAAGGGGGAGTACCATGGCTGCCTTATTAATCTTCTCCCAAAGTAATCACTGACTACACATAATTTTGATAAAAAAGTAGTTTTGTCGAGTTCTACAGCTCCACAAGAAAAACAAAGGGGGTTCACTGCTATTGCCGCTTATTGTGTTTTTACCTGAGCCTAAGTAAATTATTTTATGGCAAAAAAAGCTGTGTATGAAAAAATAATTAATTCTGTCATGGAGTGACACAATCTCTGTTCCTTTGGATTAGTGATTTAAATCACATATTATGTTCATAACCGATTTGTTCCTTGGTACACTATCACCTTATCACTGATTTCTCCAAAAAATACTCTTTAGTTTCAATTATATATATTTTTCAACAGAATTTTTGGGGAAGCATTTCACACAGATATACTATATGAATTCCTCAGTCTATTACAGTGGCTCCTCATGTTGCTGATTAATGGTGGTCATTCCTCACATAGCAGGGAAAGAGTCTGAAACTGATAACTGAACTGTCATGATGTACTACTGAACAAATGGTTTTAAAGCTTCTTGAGCATATGGTCTATACTCACATGTACATGCATAGCTGAAGTCCAGGCAATACTTGAAGATTAGTAGATATTTCATTAGATTAATATGGGTATCATTTTCTTAAAGTTGGAAAATATATTTAGGGATGCTGACCTACATTAAGGGTACAAAATAGCAAATCCCAGCATTGCAAAAAGTCATTCCCTAGAGCAAGTAACATGTTAATTTCATTTGTTTACCTATTTGTATCCTTTTTGTATAAGGGGCAAAGTTATTTTGGATAGGTGGTTTATGTAGTTGGAAAAATAACTAACATTCAGTTTTTCCTTCAAGTAAACTGACAAATACATATCATCTGAATGTTAGGTTGAGGCAGTATCTCTAGCACAGGATAAAAAGATCATTGTCTGATGACAGGCCTAACTCAGACTAGGCTAGTGATTCAGATTTGGAGTTCGGATAAAATGAAACACCTACAGACCATAAAACAGGATAAAAAAAAATCCTTTACCTATAAGAAATAACACAAGCATATAATTCATAAGATTAAAAAAGACAGTAAATCAGATACAACAGCTACCCTCTTTCACCTTTGATTTTTGCCACAAGAATCAACAATGTCAGATCAGAAAAACATTCCTACAGAGATGTCTTCAACACCCATTATTTTCCTTAGGTTGGACCTTTTATTTTTCAGGCAGCAAAGAAGCTGGCAGCTAGATGGTGCAATGGTGTGGAACACCTGTCCTATATTCAAGAAGACTCAAATTCAAATCTGAGCTCAGACACTTACTAGCTATGTGACCCTGAATAAGCCAGTTAGCCCTGTTTGCCTCAATTTCCTCATCTGTAAAATGAGCTGGAGAAAGAGATAAGCTTTTCTAGTACTTTTACCAAGAAAACCCCAAATGGGGTCCTAAAGAATCTGACATAACTGAACTGAAAAGCAAAGAAGCCAAATTAAGGTAATCATGAACTCACGGAGAAACCAACCCAAGCTACATAAAACAGATGCTACTGCTATCAAGACCATTACAGTTGGAGTCAGAAGCCCAGCTCTTTGGCCCCAACTTTGTCATTCATGTTGGCCTTTCACTTTGCCTCTCATTTTTCTTTTGGTTATATAAAATAATACTTTTCTCTACCTTCATCGAGTTGTAAAATTAAACTTGTATATTGCTACAAATGTGGCACAGTAGCATGGATGAGGTTCATCTCTAAGGGCTTATAAGCTGTGTTACTCTAGGTAGGTTGCTTAAACCTTTTTCTTTTTAATTTTAGCTCCCTCATTGTGCATAAACGGGAATATTAATGCCTATGTGACTTCACTCATGGTATTGTGAGATTCAAAATAAGTCTTCACACAGAATTAATTTATTCTCTGGAAAAATGTAATTTTAGTGATTTGCAGACGTTAAAGAGCTCTACAAATTTCAGTCATGATGATGATGAAATTACTTGGTAACCTATGAGACTCTATATAAATTTTAGTTTCACTTTGCTTTTGACTTCATTTTAAACTGCCACTCACCTGTTGGTTGTCCAAGGGGAAATTTCAGAATACACTGCTACCTTAGACTTCTAATCTATAGGCTCCAACCAGTATACTCTTTCCCCCTACTGCCATTAGGTTTAAATAATTCATATTTCTGAGCACCAAGCACTATAAATACCACTTGTAAAATATGCTATGTAATAAAAACTTTATTTCAAATATTAAAATTTTTATTTTCAGGATAAGATAGATATATATCCCATCAGTATCTTGAAGGCATAGACGTTTCATAAGTGTCTGACATTTTTGGCATGTACTGTAGCCTGTGGATCATCCTCTTTGGGTCCTGACCTGTAGTGTGGGAAATGTCTCTTCATGGATGTATCCTTATATATCTCTAACTTGATAGGCTCAGAGAGTTGCTCAGAACCCTAAGAAGTTACACAGTTAAGTATGTACAAGAGGAAGCTAGGTGGTGAGTACTGGCAAATCATTTAATCTCTAAAGTTCCCCAGGTATCTAAGACTATGTTTCAGGGCTGCTACTCATCTGCATGGGTGAATGGAGTTTCCTTACTGGTAATAAATGCTCAATAAAATAAATAGTCAATAAAAGTATAGTTTCAGTCAAAAAATGAAAGTCCACATTAAGTTTATGTTGCCACTTATGAAAAAAACTGGTGTCTGATATGAAAGCTTGTCTGAGGTCATACATAGATTAGATACAAAGCACAGGGTGAGAAATAGCCTAAATCTCTTTAAAACCAACGCGATCTCATTTCCTAAAGAAGTGAGTAGTGTGAAAAAGAGGACAGATGTACATGCAAGCCAAGGGAGTCAAGTTCTTGTACTGTCTACATTGCTAAGAAACTGTAAGTCACATAATTATTCTGGGCCTTGGACTCTTCATTATGTCAAATGGGGTGGGGTTTGGGGGGGTGTTACGCTAGACAAGGTCCTTTTGGTCTATCAGATTTTATGTTCTTCCTAAGTCAAATTGCTTTGTGGAAAAAAATCCCTTGTTAGATCTTTAAAAATTAGAAAACTCAAAATATTACTATTTCTAATGAAGATGGATTTCAACAGATATTATAACCCACATATACACACCCCCAAGACAAATGCTAGCGACTTACCCATGGTTTCTGAAGTTTGACTGCCTACCACTCGGAGCAGCATTGGTTGACTGCTATCCGACCTCTGTAAAGAGGTGGAAGGAGAGGATATTGTGGTGCCATTTAGCTTGGCCTCTGCCTGGGGCTGAAGTATTAAAAGGAAAAGAAACTTATTTCACAGCAATGGACATACACAACGCACATGATTTTCTACTTTGCCAGGGAGAACAAACTAAATCTTGAAAAAGAACTATATTTTTTAAAAAGTAACTATGAAAATTAGTCTCAAGAATTAATTTATCCCAGGTGTGAAAGACTACATGGCCTTTCTTCCGTTAAATGGAATTTTCTATTAGTGAAATGTAGGAAACTGATACACTGAGTACACAAAAATGATTAAGTATAAAGCTAAAAAGGAACACATTATGTAAATCGAGCTATTCCAGAAGCCTTAAAGACCCAAGGAAGTGTTCCCAGTGAAAAGGAAAGTATGTCAACAATGGTATTGCATATTTTGTCAATTGATAAGATAGGTAGGCTTTATCTACAAGGCTATTTTGGGTTTAAAGTATCTAAAGATTAGGGATTATATGTGCAGCTAGATGTACAATGAGTGTTCTCCGAGATTTAATTTTAATTTCTTTTTTTTTAAAAGACTAAAAAGACACAGACACAGACACAGAGAATGCACACACAGGAATAAAATTCAGGAATAAATATTACATTATCCAAAGATGAAGCTGTCACTTAAGATACAAAAGCCTTTATGTTTGGCACATTTCAAACTAGAGTACGATACTGAAGTGGTTTAAGAAATGCTGGAAAAGTTTTCAAGATAATACTTGTATCTTCTCACTCACAAAACCTTTGATCTCAATGAGAGTTGGTGTCAAATGGAGATAAACTTGATAGGAGAATTAGACTCCTGTGAGTAAACTCACTGAGTACACAGTGTGATGAGTTAAAAAATATTAATAACCACTACTACCCAACATAAATCTCTACTCCAGCTCTGATACCATGCTCATTCCCATCTTCATGTTGTATCTCTCACCATTCTCAATTGTAAAGGAGTGACTCAAGTCCTGTACTCCCTCCTCAAAATGTTTCTTGACAAATCCAGATAATAACAAGCTTGACCTGCCCAAGTCCCTTTTGGACTCATTTCCTTTACCAGATTTTATTACATAACACCTGATTCGTAAATTATTTCATGCATGTATACAATTTGTGCTTCAACTATGATGCTAAACTCCTTGTGGAAATGGCCCATGTCGTCTTCTTGGATATTCCACAGTGCTAGGAATATAAGAGGTGCTCAAAAAATATTCCTTGCTTGGCTTAGCTTATAAATAAGTCTGTGTATTGAATTTTTAGCTTTGTTTGGCAGAGGGGAATAAAGATTTGGGTCTCACTTGTTCCAGTAGCTGTCTCAGTCTATGCAGCTGTGACTCCAGCTGTTTATTATGGTCTTCCAGGATCTGCATCCTGGCTTCCAGGCGGCCTTTGTGCTGGCGCAGTAGCTTGGCTTCTGCAATAAGCTCAGCATCCCGGGGACTCTGGGGAGAGATGGGCATCATCTCAGGAGGGGATGGCAGTGGGGACAGGCCTTTATGTTCATGTTGCTGCTTCAGTCGATCATATTCTGCTTGTAGATTCCTGTTGGCAAAGAAATAAGTCACAAACCTTTAGCATCTTGAACAGATTTTGTGGGCAGTAATAAAGAAACCATTTGGAAAAATACCTATTATGACAGACGGACATAGATGCTTATTAAATGGTTTCCATGAAGATGAAATTATCAATGTTAAAGGACTGGGGTGGAAAACAAATTTCAGTCTACCATTTGCCTAATAAGTATGGGCTGTGGTCCAGTGTTTTATGTTCTACCAAAAGCCTTGTGTCACATTCGGATAGGAAAGCAGCAAAACAAACAACTCCCCCAAGCATCCTCCTCTTGCCCCCCAAAAACCTAAACCCTACCACTCTAAATTTCCTCATAATAAAATGTTTTGTTAAAAAAAGCACACATATAGACACACAACTATTATTTTCCATACACAGTTAAGATTCCTTCCTTCCTTATATTGCCTGATATAGCAATAAACCCTAAACTTAGCAGATCTGAACTAAATGAACCATATTCATCGAATATCTACCTTGCTCCACAACTGCAGCAAAATTGGTTTGCGAGAACTTTGCAGCTCATTCTAATTTGAGCTTCATTTCTTTTCTATAACCTTTGGGATAGGACTAGAAGCTGGACTAAAAATTTTAATAAGCCAGCAATGGCTTAAGAGATATATACATTGGCCAGCAACCCAATGAAAGCACTCTTCATGGATTTAATTACCATTAAGAAATATTCTATACTTGTTTCATAAAGGTCTTGCAGAACAATGTTGTTTTTATGAGGAAGGCTGAAGGTTAAAAATATATATATATATATATAAGTATATATATTTATAAAAATAAATATATACATATATTACTTATTAATAGCTGACATCTATTATTGGCATAACTATTTGATTTTTAAAGAAAAGGGATAGAGATTATATAATTATCAAAAAGTTTGAGTTTGGGGCAAGTTTTTGATACTAATTTTGCATTTAAGAAGCATTATACTTACATGTTTTAAGAAGTATTATCTTTAAAATTATATTTTAAGCCTTAATCTTCTTGACATCTTATCTGGAACAGTTTCATCATCATCCATAAATGATCGGCTAGAATGTAAACTTCTTAAGGGCAATACTTACACATCTCTTCCAGTACTTAGAACAAATACATAAAAGATACTTAAGTTCATTTTTTGATGATTTCTAATGAATAACTATACTTAATATTGATATATGAGAATATATTCTCCTTGGGAAACTGCTATGGTATGATGTTGTCCTAAGATATGTAAGTACAAGATCAGTTCATTTGGCTATTAATTTACTACTCTATTATTGGAATAGAAGCACTTTATTTCACTTTCTTTGATATTATATGCCTACATCTCATCTCCGCTGCAATGTAATCATGGCTTTTGTGTTGTTGTTTAAATCAGCCAAATATATGTTAGCAATTGGAACAGAAATCCACAGAAAAGCTATTTACATTCTTGATTATCTTATAAATTCTATTTCTATGATAGTTTCCCAAAGGACACTAATTTAAATTCATTTTTCATGTCTTCTGTCACCACATTTTCTTCCGGCAAGCAGGCATCCCAGAAAAAAGAATTTCTTATTCATCATTAGTTTATTGCTTTCTACACAGCTAAGGAAAACTCCTTTCATTCTACAATTATGTCGATGTATCTGATTACTCTCGTGTTATCAAATATATGAACGTAGCCATCCAGATAAAGAACTTGTTTTTTTTTAAATCCCCAAGTAATTAATGGATGTAAGGAATGAAATGAACTATAAAATTGCTGGAAAAAGCAAGGACTTCTTACTTTACTCCTGTCCGATACAAGTAAGAAAACAATTTCATCATTTTCCTTTCAGGCTTTAAAAGAATGCTAGAGAAGGGAGGACTAGGGGCACCATCTAGAATTTTATTGCTAAAGAGTGATGCTACAACAGTCTTGAAACATTTGGGTGAGCACTGGGTGATTTATGGCTGCCAATTTACCTGAAGGAATTTGACCTAATTTTCAAACTAGAATTCTCTTGTCACTACTGATAATATAGTATTATACTGTCCCTGAAATATCGGCATGAAATATATTTTCCATTATTGACTTAAAGAAGTAACGTTTATTGTATGCAATATGCACATACACATAGAAAGTATGTAACTATATATGCCTTATCCTGGCACTCAAAGGCCTCTGCAAACTTGCTCCAAAACCCATGCTTCCCACATATTCTGTGTTCTAGCCACATCTACCATCTGCTCCCCTCTTCTATATACATTCTCCCAGGTGTCTACCGTACTTCTTTGTAATCTGTCTTCTCTTCTCTCTACCCCAAGTCATTTTTGACTGCTGGCATCATTCTCATTATCTGAGACAAGGCTCAGGACTCACTGTCTCCATTTACTGAAGTCTTTCCTGATCTCCCCTATAGAAATTACGTTTTTTCTCAGAAGCCTTATAGTATTTTCTTTGTAGCCCTCTCCCCTTTAAGCACTTACGTTAGGATTTTTATTTTATTGATATGGATACAAATCTCATCTCCCTTACTAGACTGTGAAATCTTTGAAGATTCAGCTATTTATTTATGGTAGCTCCCACAATGCTTTGTACAGAGTAGATGCTTAGTAAGTATTTGCTGAATATAATTTACCCATTAAGATAGGGAAAATGTAGCATTTCCATTCTCCCTTCTCCTTCATCAAAGCCTATTTTTCATACAGGGTGGCAGTGATTTATGCCTTAATGTGAATTTAAGTCAATGTTATTTCTTCCAGGTGTATTTATATTTTAGACTTCCCACTGAAAGAATAAAATGCTTTGTTACTTTTTACGGAACTTTCAAGATTGAGTAGGTAGGGAAATATTTCACTGGACCAGGATGGGGAGAGGGTCTTTTATGATGCCCATAAAACTACAACCAGGTGATCTATTATATAGAGAGTTAACCATTATATAGACAATTAAGGGTGGGGCCTTAGGGTGGCCCATATCAAAGGAAAGTATTCAGTTTATTCTAACAGAAAATAAAGACATCTTTAACCCAAAAGCATTTATTGAAATTGCAATGGATCTTGGATTTTCAAGCTATAAACTGCATTTGAAAGTTGATTTATTATAAAATTTGAAAGTTGATTTATTATTGACTTTGAGGATTGTTTCTAAAAGGGTAGAATTTCCCTCTCTTCTATATAGCATGTGAAAATACTCAGTTTCCCCCATGAACTTTTACTCTGTTGTAGCTTGCTTCAACTGTACCAGGGGTTCTTTATCTTTTTTGGTGACATAGACCTCTCTAGCAGTCTGGTGGGGTTGGAGGACCCCACCTCAGAATGATATTTTTAAGTGCATAAAAGAAAATACACAGGACTATAAAGAAAGTCAATTATAACGAAATAGTTATTACAATAGAAAAACAATTCAGAGGCCCTAGAAGAACCCCTGCACGAAGATCATATCAGTTGGACCCTTGGAAAGGGTGCATAATTAATTGTTGTTTTTGGACTATAGCATAATAGTTGAACAAATTCTAATGTTTAGTTAAATCTATAGATTTACCCATAACACAACTTATTTCTTTCAATTTTTTTTTTAGTTTTGGAAACTAACCAATTCTTTCTTTTTTGGTGAAATAATCAGAATTTCTTATATATAGTAAGTCAATTAATGTTTATTAAACACTACTATATGCCAACTACTATTTTATGTTCTGGAGACACAAAGAAATGCAAGGGACAGTCCTTGCTCTCAAGAAGGGCACAATCTAAAGGGGGAGACAATAAGCAAATAAATAGGCACAGGCAAGCTATGCATAAGATAATTGGATGGAAGGCCCTATAATTAAGAGGAATTAGATGAATCTTCCTGCAGAAGAAGGGATTTCAGTTAGAACTTGAGGGGAGTCAAGGAGTGAAGACAGGAAGAGGGACATTCCAAGCATAGGAGATAACCAGAGAAAAATGCCCAGAATTAAGAGATAAAAATATTTTAAGCACCAGAAAGACAAGTAGAAATGGGAGCAAGTAAGTTGTAAGAAGATTGGAAGGAAAGGTGGTGAGAGTGGTGCTAGGTTATGAAGGGCTTTGAACACCAATAGTGGATTTTGTACTTGATCATGGAGGTGATGGGGAACACTGGAGTTGGTTTATTAAATATTATGTGTGTGCATGAAAGAGCCAGAGAAAGACAGAGAGAAAAAACATGGTCCTGCCTGTACTTTGGGAAAATCACTTTGGTGGCTGAATGTATTGGAATGGAGAAAAACTTGAGTCAGGCAACCCATTACCTAGCTAAGGCAACAGTCCAGGCATGAGAGGATAAGAGCCTGCACCAGAGGGATATAAGTATAAGAGGACATATTTGAGAGATGTTATATTAAAGTGAATTTGACAGTCCTTAGCAAAAGATTAGATATGGCAGGGTGATGGATAGTTAGGGAATCCTGGATGACACTTATTTTCCAAGATTGGGAGACTGAAAGGATAATGGCACTTTCAACCATACCAGGAAGTTTGGAGTTGGGGGGGGGAGTATGTAGGGAGAAAGAAAATGAGTTCTGTTTTGGATATGTTGAGTTTAAGATGCCTACTGGACATTCAGTTTGAGATGTCTGATTGACAGTGGGAGATGTAAAACTGAGGTCAGCAAAGAGGTTAGGGCAGGGTAGCTAAATACGAAAATCATCAGCAAAGAGATGTTAATTAAATGCATATCATATTATTTCTCTTTTAGACTTTTTAAATATATCTTGCAGAATTAATGTTTATCATTTCCTGATGGCAACACAAGGGAAGCAGTTGGGGTGAGACACTGAGAAACAGATAGACTGGACAGGTTCTGAGTTTGAAGAAAGAAAAATTTAGGTTCACATGCTGCCTCTGAAAAGAAATTATGTGACTATGAGAAAATCATATGACCTCTCTATGCCTCAGTTCCCTCATCTGTAATATAAGAATCATACCATCTCCCTTCTTGTGCTGTTGTACAGTTCAAATGAGGTAATGTACATATAATGTACTGTGCAAATATCAGCTATCATACCTGGTGTCTTTTTAAAAAAGATGAAGAAACTCCAAGACTAATTTTTAAAGACACATTGTTCAGCCTACAAGGTTTCTAATAGGACATGCTGTGATTTTTCTTATGAGGAAAATAAACTAAGAGAAGTATTTCCAAAAATGGTACTTGGATACTTGCTTTGGCTCTAATTTCCAGGAAAAAAAATTGTTGTTTATTTCTCAGACAAGTAAGCCAGAAATCCTTACCATCTGTGATCAGTGGAGACCTATGATATTATTTGTGAATATCATTATTGAAACATTAGTGTCTCTGTGTATTATGGAGATTCCCTTATAGATCATCAGTAATAACCTCTTTTGTTAAACAAGCTCAGTAAATTCTGTGTGATTTCATATTCATCACTTTCTGACATATCAAATGAACATGAGCTGTTTGTTTATAATTTGTTATGAATGGATATATACTTTTGCTGCATCTGGTCCCAGTACAGGCTGAACAGCAATGATGAAGGGAGGCTGAATGATCATTTTTTTAAAAAAAATCAAAGTCAAAATCTGATTTCTCATAGCATAAATATTTCCCTAGTGAAGGCAATCATCTTCTATCTATCGCACACCTGAGGTAAGCTTTAAACAATGTAGGGAAAAAACAAAACAAAGAACCCCACCGACCAACAAACCAACAAGTCAGCATAGGGGAGAGGCTGTAATATGCCTTGAGCAAGGTAAATCACAGCCCTGGAACCAAGTGACTTCTTTTATGTCTCGAGAGGACACTGTTCTAAGGAAACTCAAAGAACATACAAAGGAGTAAGCTATTCAGTCCCATTAAGAGTCCGACAAATGGAAACATGAAGATTGCTTAAAAATCAAAACTTCAGGGGAAAAAAAATTATGAGGGCATAAAGCAAGGACACAAAGTATATGCTTTGGGTGCAACTTAACTATATTATAGCCAACAAGCATTGCCCAAATGTGAGGAAACTGTGAGAAAATCAGGAATTAAGATGCCTAGTAAGATTACAACTGTGGGTCATTAACTCTGAGATATTCACTTTGAGGCAATAAGCAATAATGCCTGAGTGATCAAAATGCATTTCTTTAGTACCTGTCTACACAGAATTTTAAGCTTTTCTTCCTTGTCATAAAAGGCTGCCATGTCAGTTGGTTTCTGCAGCCAAATCTGCTCTATATATTCCAAGAGGCTCTTGTGCCCTTGGTCTACGGGGCCAATGGTAGCAAACAAAGCCACAAAATTCCTCACAAATGACCTTTCTGCTCAATGGCCATCCCTTAATTGCAAACCTTTAGAATTGAGGCTGGATGATTTTGAAAACTCTCTTCTCTTTCCTCTTACAAAACAACAGCTTGTAGGTAGATAGCGTTTTACATTTTGCCCACACTGTGTACTCTTTTACGCCTAATAGTGACATGGAAGAGATTCTTGGAACATGAAGGTCATTCTAGATGGAGGAAAGTTCTGGCACAATCTACTCAGGTAGAAAGGCTGGTGTTTGTAGACCAGTAATACCATGCCTGCCTCCGTCAGCTTGGAGCTGTTGAGCACACAAAGGCTGGTCACAGCACCTGCTCTGGTTACCTTTTATTTTCTCTCCATTTGTCTCAAAATCTTTTCCCTGGGTCCATGTTCTCTTACTCACCCAGGTGCCTGTTACCTCTAGGGCTTCCAACTCCCTTCCCCTCAAAGTAGGGCAAATAAACTTTTCAAGGACCATACCTCCCAGGCCACGCTCATCACAAGTTCCCCCTCATGTCCTTTCACAGACCATCTTTCTTCTCCCATTGGAGCATTCATCCATGGAACCCTCTCCCCATACTAAAGTAAAACCTTCTTCTTCCCCATACCTCCCCTTGTCCTCACCCACTTTCCCGTGGGCTCTTCCCTTCACTTCTGGTCTGATTTGACCCTGGCACATCACACATTCCTCTTTCCCCTGCTCCCCTTCTCAGCTACTCTCCCATGTTGAAACATAGTCCCACAAAAAGAAATACTGACTCACCTATAGTCAAGGTGTTGACAGGTTCTATCTATACTGCCCCATGCTTACCTCTTCACTATTACCTCCACCAGGTCTTCACTCCTGTCTCCTGGCATACATTTAGAAAAGTTTCTGTAGAATCTCTCTGCTGTCACTATTACCAGCCTTGACCACTGCATTAATCAGTCCCCTGCATTTTTACTGTTAAGGGGTGTTTGAGAAGCAAATAATCTCTTCAGTTCTGGTTTTCTTGCTAAATATTTTTCAAATACCTCTCTTATTGAACATTCACTTTATTTCACATATGGTTAAACTCCGATTTGCAGGCATATCATTCTGGGTTATATCTTGAGTTCCGCTGCACTGTGGAACACATTTTATTCCCTCCTATGTCTTCTGGTAGGGGCAGAACGGCTGTTGAATTGTTTCAGTCATGCCTGATTCTGCAGACCCTCATTTGGGTTCTTCTTGGCAAAGTAGGTACTAGAGTGGTTTGCCATCATTTCCTTCTCCAGCTCCTTTTACAGAAGAGGAAACTTATGTGTTTGATCTTGCACAGGGTCACACAGTTAGTAAGTCTTTAGGACTGGATTTGAACTCAGGTCTTCTGAGTCAGGCCTGATGCTCTATCCACCATACTATGTAGCTGCCCAGGTGCAGAACAGTCTTGTTTGTGAATTTCCTTTATATTTGGAGGTTTTTCTCCTGATTGCTGTATGGAAATAGAGTGGCACGTTTTCTTTTAATTAGACTGGGAACTGAGACTTGCCACAAATTCCAGCTTTTCAATTCTGCCCTTTATTTTTGTTGCACAGGCCATCAATTCTGCCTTTTCTTGAGCCCTTCAGGAACATGTTGTGGTTCACATTCCACTGGGTCTTCTTCTCCTTCAAGCATTGGATCTCTTGCTGGAAGTCCTTTTTTTTCCTGTTAATGTTTTCCCTGGTGATTTATCTGCTTGGGCTCAAGGTCTTTGTGTTTCTTTCTTCCTGAGATCTTGGATCATTTCAATATTTTAAAAACTTTCCCCTCCAATTTTCCCCCATTCACCTTATGACTTTGTCTCTTCTGATGGCTGTTTCCTTGGGGGCTTGATCTCAAAGTACCTCAGCCTCTTTCCACAATAAGCAACCTCCTTTGCCCCAGGTGACTTCTGGGTGGTCAAATCAATTGAATGCTGTGCTCTTTCCCTCAGGCCTGGTGGTAGAGTGCTACACAGCTACCTGTCTGTCCCCTCCTCTTTCCTACCTGTGCATTTGAGAGCCCATATGCATGCGTGTGCTTGAGCACACGCATGCATATATACACATGTTCTGTCCTGCTTCCTCTGTTCCTTAGTTGTCTAGCCTGGCATTCACACTTCAGAGCTTTGTAGCACAGATGGTACATGGTCGCACAGGACACAACATCCGATAATGCTACCCACTAAGTCATGATGGGATGGTGATCTCTATCTGTGGAGGGACTACACCTCTCACATTGATAAAAACATGGATCTTTCAAGTATTCAGGCATTTACATTTTACTAAGAGGAAAGTGCTTCGGTCCAACACCAGTAATACTAACTAGCCTTTATACACACTTTTAGGTTGTAAAGGACTTTATATGCAATCTCATTTGAGCACAGCTGTGAGGTCAGTGCTTTACCCAGACTTGCAATCTCAGCATCATCCTGCACTCCCCACTCTCTTTTCACCATTCTCCTTCCCCCATATCCAATCAACGAGTAGATGAGTCTATGCTGCTGCAGGCCTTCTTTGCCTCATGTCCGGGTGACGGCAATAGCGTGCATTCCTCTCCCTCCCTCAAGGCTCTCTAGCCACTTGTCAAACTGATCTTTCTAAAACTCAATCCTGACCATGTCACCCTCCCATTCAATAAACTTCAGAGGCTCTGATACCTCCAGGAACAAAGAGAAATCTTCAGTTTGGCTTTTAAAGACTTCATAACTTTGCTCCTTCTAACCTTTCCAGTTTTCTAATACAATAAGTACTTCTAACACAGCCACGTACTCCGTCACCCAGCTTCTCACAAACACGAGGCAATCCATCACTCAACTCCGGATCTCCTCACTGGCTTTCCTCCGTGCTTTCAGCCCTCTTCCCTCCTCATTTTTGCCTCTTTTTTTCCTTTGCTTCTTTCAAATCATGTCTCCTGCTAGAAGCTTTTTCTGGTCCTCTTTATTGCTGGTGTTCTGCCTCTATTTATTATTTTATTGTTATATTCTTATACATAGTTGTTTGCCTGTTGTCTTCCCTATTAAGCCATGAGCTTCGTGAAAGCAAGGACTGTTTTTTGCCTTTCTTATATCCCCAGAGCTTAGCACAGAGCTTGGCACATAAAAGGTGCTTAATAAATACTGGCTGACTTGACTTTTCACTGTGTTACCAAGATCCCTCATAGAGAATAGACTGTTGGCCTAGGTAGTTGGGAAGACCTAGGTTCAAATCCATCTCTAAGGATTACAGAATATGTAACCCTGGTCAAGTCACATGTCCTCTCTGGGCCTCAGTTTCCCCACCTGAAAATAAGTATAATATTACCTATAATAATTAATTCACAGGGTTATGATGAGGCTCAAATGAATCAACATATCTAAAGTAAATGGCAAATTTTAAAGTGCCCTATAAATACTAGCTATATATTATGATTTCCTCACAAATAAAATGCAATCTGACAGACCAGGTGGTATTATCTCCTATTTTACAAATGAGGAAACCGATGATCTGAAAGAAAAAGGTAACTTGGTAGAGTCAGAGGCAGAACTCAAGACAGGTCCTTCATGTCCAGGACAATCCAACTACAAAATATTTCCTTCAGAATCTCCATCATAGGGACTGATGACAAGGATGAGAGCTGACATTTGCACAGCATTTTAATTTTTGCAAAATGCTTTATATGCATTATCACATTTGACTAGACAGTATTATGGCTAGATGACCAGAACTGAGGCCCAAAATCTCATGATACCAGGATGACAAACTGTTTCTCCCTCCTATCTGTTTTCTTTTTTTAAGACTTCAGACTTTGACCCAAAGAAATTTTCTTTTTAGTTTCCTCACAAAGAATTTCATATAAGGTCATTCAATTCAGGAAGGAGTGTGTTTGTGGTATGTGTACTTCCAGAGTTTCCCTTCCCGAGGCTCTTTTCGTTTCAAATACTGAGTATCAGAAACCTTATGATTATTTTCAGAAACTAAGTAACTAGGGTCTAATGTTAAGAACTCAAGGGGTTTCAATTTTCACAAAAGAGGCTGCTTTTAAAAGCATGTGCTAGTTAATTATTTAACAGTTCAAGGTTTGAAGTGGACAAAGTCTGAAAGCCAAATAGCAAAATGAATTCTCCTCTGGGCTAATTTACAATTTTAAACAAGTATTACAAAGGAGTTGAAAATGGATAGTAAATTCTAAGTTTTCTCAAGTGCCCAGGGAAAGCAAAAGGGATATGTGGGTAGGGGTGTGTGATGGAGGAAGACAGCCAATATTGAGTAGAATGAGCCATTAAGCAACATCATTACCAATGGGAAATAGATTTGGAATTCTCATGAACTCTGGCCTCACACAAAAGCCTAATGTACTTGCTGTGCATACAGCACTGGTGCCCCAAAGCTATGGGAACTGGCAGCTTCTAGTTGACTGACTTAACCTCAGGATTATTTACTAGATGAAGCAACATCCTAACAATTTCCAACAAATTTAAATCAGGAACACAAGTAACAAATTGTAACGCTCAATCAGCAAAGAGCAACCTATTTTTTTTTTAAAAAAAGCATTATTAAATAAGCAACAGAAATCCATAAATGATCCTGTTGTTGAACTGAACATAGATAAATACATTTTAACTTTAAACTTCCGAGCATCCATGTGAACCAAGATTTGGCAAGAAAAAAAGATAAAGCAACTTGCTGACCCAGAAGTAAAATCAGAATGCATATTTGTTTCCGACAGAGGTTATGGTAAAGACTCATTCCTTTAGTGTCACCTGGCTTTCTCTTTTAAGTATGAATAAAAGTCAAAGAAGTCACTATAAAATGTGTGGGTGTGTGTACAAAGCTGTGTGTATATGTGTGCACATGTATATATGCATATGAATGCATGTATATGTATATATGTACACACACTCATTTGAACAAAGGAGACATATTTCTCCATAGAGAGAAACAATTCTCCCATAGAGAAAAAAGACCTGCTATTCTCTAAAAAGAGCAAAAAGGATAATGGACTGACAGGGTTTAGCAATTTTCCCAACATTTAACTGTTCTATGAAGTCTTAGTCTTGGGGAATGGAGGATTGGGTCAGAATGAATAAGCAAAAACTTCATTATAGCCATGAGTGTGAAACAAACTGGCAACAGTTTCTAACTACTCATAACATTAATTAAATTGAATTTAGTTTCCTTTTTATACCACAGCTTACCTTATATAGAAGATATTAACCAACTATTTAACAGCCCCTGGTAAACAACAGTCATTTACCTTTGGGAGCTGAGGGAACATACTGTTTTTGCTTTGTTTGCATGCAATAGCAATGCTCAGTATTCTATAAACTTATAAAGTAAAGCTATGTAAAATATGAACAGAAGAAATGATATGTGTATCACTTTGAGGCTTACTAACATAATAGGGACTGAATGATTCTGTTGAAGCTAGCTTCTGGAAGAGTCATGATGTATAACGGGACATGTCTTAGAGACACTGGTATGTATATTAACCTTCTGCAACCACATAGTTAGGAGATATGTTGTTGATTGGTTGCAGAACCTGACCTGGCAGTGTCTTCAAAAGGGTCTTATTTTCCTTAACTAATTTTGCCCCCACCAGATCATTCTATTTGGCTGGTTGGATTTTTTATGTGAAAAACTTTCTGATGAGACACAGTGTACCTTGGGGTCTCCTCAACAAAGCTGATGAAATGGGCCTCAGTCTTTGGCCTCTGTGTTTATTCTCTCTGTCTAGGGAAAGGGGTTAGATACTCTGATCTTGTAAGTTTTGAATGGAGAGGAGACCAAGCCTATAATGCCCCCAAGATCATATTCTACAAACCAGCTTGGCTAACAGTATTGTCTCAAAGAGCGATCTTCAGGATTCGGCCCACAGTCACTTAGACAAGGACTCACCTGGCAATCACATTTCATGTAGTTATGAATTTTGATGAGATCAATGCTATGTAGAAACTATACTATGGAATTAGGGGAAGAGTATGCCCCTGAGAAATTAGAA
The DNA here is from genome assembly GCA_028658325.1 of Potorous gilbertii. Classification (NCBI taxonomy): domain Eukaryota; kingdom Metazoa; phylum Chordata; class Mammalia; order Diprotodontia; family Potoroidae; genus Potorous; species Potorous gilbertii. The sequence goes on along the minus strand of CM053771.1, from coordinate 367,488,298 downwards.
GGAAAAAAAGTCTATCTGTTGAAGTAAATCTCCATATGTTAAGTGATTTAATGGAACCACAGTGCTGGTTTGGCACTGTTAACTAAGAGTGGGGGGACATAGCCAGTAAAGTTCAAGCTGAAAGCATCAGAGAAAAGGCACCTCAGACTTCTCAAGGGCGCCTTTTGAACCCAAAAAGGAGAGACAAAACTGGCTTGACTAGGAGAAAGTCAATCAGAGAACATTTACTGTCCTTAGTACTTTCCTCATAAACCATCTCCTGTTGGGTAGACAGTATAAGTATTACCTTCTTTTAACAGATGTGAAATAAGACTCAGAGAAATTAAGTAAATGTCAAAATCTGATTAGACTGGGCCCTTTGTCCCAAGGGTGGGTGCAGTTCATTGGCAGAAACAGAATGTCTTAGTCTATGCATTTTAATCCCTGCCCCCAAAGGAATTTTACCAATTCATGTGTTTACCTTTCTCTAGTAATATGGTTTTGGTAATATTCAAGGGTGACTTGAGTCTGCTTACCTTGGGTTGGTACATTTGTGAATGCATTAAGCTCCTTTTGTCTTTCAGTTTACAAGCTTAGGGAAGGACACACTGCTTCATCTCTGGCAAATGGAGTCCATATCAGAACCCAGGGGGATGGGCAAAAGACTTAGGTATATGCATCCTCAAAATCCTTTGTCCACTAAATTGTACTATAAACTGTCAATAAACCCCTTAAGTTCCATAAACTGAGTTTGGAGTTCTATCTTTGTACTTACAAACCTAGGTACAAGTTAAAAGAAAGACACTTGCTCAAGGTCACATACTTAGCTCTACAGCTAAGAGGGACAAACCTAGGTACAAGTTAACAGAAAGACACTTGCTCAAGGTCACATACTTAGCTCTAGAGCTAAGAGGACTCAAGTACACTCCAGTAACTTCCTCTATAAAATTAGGCATTATGGAGAAAACTACAGTACAAAAGATGTACGAATTTGTTTTAATCAAGTAAAAGTCTGTATCATTTGAGAGAAACATAGGCAGTCATTCCCTAAGATTTTTTTCTGTTCTAGTCCTTATCTGTTAACCACTAGTTACCATGGCATAGTAGAAAAATCATTAGATATGAAGTCAGAGGATAGGGATTTAGGTTTCAACTTCACTATTTACTCAAATGATGTATTACACAAATCATTTAACCTCTCTAAAGCTCAGTTTCCTCATGTGGAAAATGGACATATAATAATTGTTTCACTACCTAGCTTATAGTGATGTTTCAAAGAAAGTGCTTTATAAAGTGCTATGCAAATATGAATTCTTACTGAAGATGCCTGGGCAAATGGGTAAATAATTCTTGCAGAGACTATTCTCTTTGGTCTCCTTATTCCCAAATATATACTCTTGAATTGCAAGGCACAAAGGCAAATAAAGACTGGGTTAAAAAATGAATAGTAATGAATTAAAGAAAAATTTAAGATCATCCATAAGAAAATACTTAGAATTGGAAAAAGCCTTAAAATGTCATTTAGCCCAACAGCGACATTTTTTATAGATAAGAAACTAAGGCCCTGACAGGCCAATTAGCCTAAAGCCAAACACACAAATAAGTTGGAGATAAAGAATTTGGACCCATGCCTACTAAGGCTCTTTTCACTGAACAAAACCACACTTCTTAAAAAATCTAATTTATGGTCTGATACAGAACACTGTTGAGTCACAGATCTCAGATGCTTAATAATAACATTTATGCCTATCTAGGTTCATTTCCATATGGCATTTTCCCCTTAAATTAAACTACCGTCAAACTTTATTTCTTCTACCACAGAGTCTATTTCTTTAAATGCTACATGTTCTAAATGTGAGAGATACCCTTTTTGCCCTGGTTTAGTAAAAGGAGAATTACTTTCAAATAAAAATCTATAGTACAACCTATGGAAGTATTTCTATTCCTTGGCTACTGTCACTAACGTCCTATTTTGAAGGCTTATTATTGCATGAAGGTAAACCTAAGTTCAGAGTTCTGGAAGATCCTTGTTAAAAAGGCAAGTATTGGACCAACAGTAAATTGTATGTCCATCACCTAAAGACCAGCCAAGCTAAGTTCATATAAGTATACCACCAGAAGGCTGCTCATTAAGTCACAATTTTTTGTTGCCCCACCAAATAGACTAAGACTATCTATTAAGATGTAGAAGGACAGCAGTCTGTGTTGGTGAAAAGACTACCCATACCCATCAAAATCATAGTTGTTTTAAAGCATTCCAAGGTTAAATAAATGCTGCTTGGAATACTGTCACTTTTTCATAACTGATTTTAAAAATAAGGCTGGCCTCTAACAAGGGTTCTTAATCTTGGATCTGTAACTTGAAAAAATAACACCTATTAACTGTATTTAACTTCCTTTGTATTACTTTGAATTTTACCTTATTTAAAAATTTCACTCAGAGAATGGGTCCATAACGTACACACAGAAAGTTAAGTTCCCTGCTCTAAAGCAAAATATTTAGTATGAACATATACTAGGGATGATGTTTCAGCCAAAGCAAAGGTTGGACAGACTATCAGAAATGTAGTTGGGATTACAATTCAAAAAACAAAAACCTCATTTTTCATAAATGGGAATAAAAATCTTGCCTTTTCATTTTAACAACATCTCTAGTAGAGCTGTTTTTCAGCTGTGTTGGGAGTAATCTTTGAAGGCATTGTATTTCCTGGTATCTTCACAGCAAAAGTAGGGAACTATGGAAGTGGAATATTACATAATACTCTCAAACACAGTCAATGAGATGACTCATTTTGTTGAACCGCCTACACTAAAAATAGGAAAAATCTTCATGAGAGGCAACGATTCTTTGGGCAGGGGGAGGGGATGAATCTACTTGGAAATAAATTTGATGAAAAAAACAAAAGATATCAACTTATTTCAAAATGAAAAAAAGACAGAGAAAATGAAGTGTATAAAGTATCCAAGAAGTAATAGTTTTTAGAAAAGATCTAGGAAGACTGGTTTTGAAAGGAAGGTGAATGAGGGTAGAAACTGGGTTTATGTAGAAACTGGGTTTATGTAAACAAGTTTGCTTACTAGTAACATTTTCTAAATATAGTAATGCTGCATTAATTTCATTATTCCAGTACACTTCCTAGTCATAATTTTATACCAAACATTTCACTCTTCCACATTAATTTTTATTTTAATTCTTATAACTTTTTGACAATTTTCCCTACTTTGCTGGAGACAGTTAAGTGATGAAGGGCTGAAAAAACCCTCTCCCCAACACCCCAACCAACCAACTAAGTATGTTTGATGTATTTGACAATGAAAAATAAAATGAAATAAGTGGCTCCAAAACACAACACAATGAACTTACTATCCCAAATATATCATAATTTAGAAAAAACTGGTAGAAAAATTCTTAAAACTGCTTAACTGTAACAGTATGCTACCTACATTGTCACATTATCCTTCAGTGCTATGAAGTCAAAGTATATAAAACCTCATAACTCATGCAGCATTGAGTCACTCTGAAAGTTAAAACTTTGTGTAGCTAAGTACACCATGCTATATACGTCCTTTCTCAAAATACAAAATACAAGGGAAACTATAAATAGAGGTAAACAAGGTAAAAACAATTAAAAATAAAACAATTTGACATATGGATTCCCCAGCTTGATTTCTGACTGTGTGTATATGTATTAATGTTAAAGGTAAGACTAGAGAGAAAACTCACCTGTTTTCTTCCTCAAGATCTGCTAGAATCCTCTCTAGCTCCCCTCTTTCCTCACTCTCTAAGGAAATCAAGATCTGGGCAGGACTACGAGGCTGGCTCAGGGGGGACTCCTGGTTCAAACTTTGGCAGTAATGCTGGATTAACAAATGTTCATCATCTCTGGAAAATACAATTGAAAAGGTTTTTTTTTCCCCTTTTTTGCCCCAATAGCAAATCACTAACACTTGTGAAGAGGGGGAGGGGTAAGGGTTGATCTTATCCTATTATTTTTAGAGAATTAACTGAATCTTAGTTTCTGCTTTGAAGAATATTTCAAATTGCCTGTGGTCACTGACAATCCATTTGGTGACAAAACCATGCAAACTTTTAGTTAAGATATTAGCCTTTGGCTGTTTTCATGGCCTTAGAACTGACAGATGTCTGCTGTTGCTGTGAGTTTTTTACGAGTACTAACCAAAAGTGATGGTAACTTTCTCCCTCTCTCCATGTATGGCAGTGTTTCTGCTTCAGAATATGTCAACAAAGACTAGATTAAATTTATCTTTCCTGGTTTTTGGTTTGTTTTTGGATTTGACCTGTAATTCCATCAATATAGGGATCTTCCAGTAAAAATCCTCCCTCTACCAATGCTCTGCAACTCAGAGTATAAGAGAAGTATCTGGGGCATGGAGAGGTTAAGTAACTTATCCTATTGGCTACACACTCAGAATGTGTCAGAAGTAGGATTGGAACCTAGATCTATTTTGTAAATTAACTTTAAAAAAAATAGCAAACATTTAAGAAAACCCTTAGGGGAAAATATGTATAGTTGAGCAAAACGAATTCCCACATTGGCCATTTGAACGTAAGTTTTCTTAAATCTACTATGACGTGGTCTCTCCAATGTCTGTTTTTTAAGTGAAGGGTGAAAGTCAACCTTTTCTGAGCTAAAATAAACCACTGCTTATGAAAGTACTTTTTTCCTTTTTAAAACTTTATAAGTAAGAAGGTACCCTAATGTAAATTTATCAATACTTTTTTTAATCCAACTTCTGATTGGATGTGAAAGTAAATTAATGGAAAAATAAAAGTTTAATTAATTATAAGAGATTTCCTAATAGTTAACAAGTTTTAATCTTACAAGTAGGTCTTTATAGGTTTTATATTTTGGGAGGCAGCCAATTTTTTTCTGTAAACTAGATACTATTTAGCACATAGGTAGACATGATTTAATGAATGGATACCTAATCCTCAAGAGTCAGTCAGCTTTATCTCCACCAGTAAGTAAGCAAACACTTCAGTCCATCTCACTGGGAGGATCAGACCTGCTGTTTCAGGCTCGTAAGGGGGCTGTTTAAATATTTTCCTTACAACTTAGTGCCTTAAACACTTTTCCTTATCAATTTTTATTTTTTCTCATTTGAAGAAAGATTCAAATGATATTCGAAATAGAGTTAACCACTTCCACAAAACAGGAAGAAAAAAATTAAAATGATTAGGTTACATTAACATGTCAAGGAAAGAAGTCTAGAATTTATCAAATGAGTTAATACTTATAATGTGGATCCAAGAGAGATAGTTGAAAAGTTTGGTAAAAAGAGATTACTTGGTATTACTAGTGAATTCAACTACTTCCCTTCCTCAAATTCAGTCAAATGGTTTACATGTTTAGACAAAGTCTAAGAATTTAAAAAAATATATATATTTGCTGCACAATTTCCCAAATGCATTTGGGAAAGTATGTGGTAATTTCAGTGACCCTGTGTTCCTCCTTCTAACAAAGTCCCTTTTATTTAAAACCAATATTCTTCTGATGCTGTTGTATGACTACAAAGCATTTAATTATCCAGTGAATTAAAGCTGTGGGTCACCCAAAGGACAATGGATAGATGCATAGTGGGTATGAAAAGGCTATATGGCATTACCAATGAGACATCAGAAATGACACGAAGAGGAAGGGGATTAACATCCATACAACGTCAAGAGATCTAAAGTAATGGTCTCCAAGCTTCCTTGATCATGGACAGCTTTCAGTCAAAAACAATTTATGAGAACATACCCTTATTTAGTCATAAATCATATATATGAGCTACTACACAAATAACTATGTCATAAAACTTGTACAAAATATTAACTTTAAAAAAATGAAATAAATATAAAATAATACTTAATTCTAGAGTCAACAGGGAGCCAATGGAATTTATTGGACAAGGAGATGGTGAGTGACACGGTAAGACTTACTCCTTAGGAAAATCAGTTTGGGATCTGTGTTTACACTGCAATGGGGAGAGACTTGAGGCAGGGAGATCAATGAAAAAATTATTACAATTGTTCAGATGTGAGAGAGAAGTGGTAATGACCTAAACTAGGGTGTTGGCTACCTGAGCAGAGAAGGAAATAGAGACAGGAGATGTGAAGACTTGTAAACTTACTAAATCTATGATGTGAGGGACACATGTCAACTACATCTGGTCAACAACATCGTCTCACAAGGAAGGTGGAATTTTTGACAGTAACAAAGAAGGCTGGCAGAGTGGAGGGTTTGGGGAGGAGGGGAAGGTAATGTAATGAGATCTGAGATAATTTTACCACCCATTCATTCATGCTTCTTTGTGACTTACTCTCTCCATTCAAAATGAAAAAAATAGGAAAGCAATGCTCTTAACTCACCAGTCCCTGCCCTCCAAGGGTGTCTGCTATATTGACAAGTTGATATGGGGTACAAGGAGTGAGTATTATGGGCAGGGAGCGTGTAAGTTTTCCAGTAATACCTGTGTAGTTACTGTGGTGGAAGCCCTGGGTTGTTGAGTTATAATTGCTTCGAGCAGCTGACATCTGGCTCATAAGGGAGCAGGTTGGGAGTTTGCACAATGGAGGTAAGGCAAGAAAAAGTTGTAAGATACATGTGGTTGTACTAAAGACAAACCAAAAAATGACCACAGAAGCAAGGCTAGAATTGGACACCTCCCTTTTGTTTGTTTAGACACCCCACATGGCACTGGTCTCCACCTTTGAAACTATAACCTGGAGGAAACCCCACAATATGATGGGTAGTCCCATGTAGAAGATTTACAGAAGACATAGACAAGAACCTCACAGGATGAGAAGATGTGGATGGGTCAAGATTTACATCTCATTACATTACTTTCCAAACCCACCTCTCTACGCCCCATGAAGGGAATGCCCAGTCAGGTATCTAAGTTAAGATACCTGTTACGTTAAAAAAAAAATATCAAACATCAACAAAGAGTTTTGCTGAAATAACTTATAGGTTTCTTAGTTAACATTATTCTCTCTAATAAATTTTGGAATTCAATAATGATCCTAAATAAATATGTATAAGATACATAGTTTAACTCAGTTTCAAGAGTCTTATTTACTGACTAATGTCAAAGACCTACTTAATGTTAAAGTGAATGTTAAAATTTCAGCAATTCATAATATTTCTTTTACCTCTAATAGCTGGAAATATCAAAGAATCTCAGAGTTGGAAGGAACTTCAAAGATCTTCAGTGACATATAACTGGCTGCTTTAATTGTTAGGAAGACTTCCCTAGACTGTTTTTTATGCTTTCCATTGGCAAGGCAAGCTGAACAAATATAATCCTCTTCTATATCGTGATCTTTGAAAACAGCTAAGAGCAACATGCCCACCCCTCTCCGCTAAGTTCTACCTCTTGTAACCTAACCTCTCTAAATCCTTCAACAAATCCTTATAGGGCTTCATTTAATTTTCCTTGGTTTCCTGGTGTTCTTCTCCTGAATGAGTTACAGAGGCTGTCAATATTGTTCTCAAAATTTAGCACACAGAACTTTTTATAATAATCATATTGTGTTCCAACCTAGACACAGGACAGTGGAATCATCCCCCCTACCCTGGAAATTTAGTACCCCAGGATTACATTTGTTCACGTTGTTGATTAAATATGAACTGCTGTCTAACCACTGACTTGTTTGAATGACATCTCCCCCACCTTCTATGTGTTCTTCTGAACCCAAGTGCAGGATTTTAGTACTAGTAAATTTCATTTTATTAAATTCAGCCTATTGTTTCAGCCTGATATTTTGGATTTAATTTTTAGCAGTCAATATGTTACCTTTCTCCTTAGCTTGGGTCATCTGCCAATTAAATAAGTATGTCACAGATTCATTCAAGTCAGTGATAAAAATTTTAAACAGCGTCTCCATGACTAGAACACTATAACATACTACTAAAACCCTTCCTTTAGGCTGACATTGATTCATTAACCCAACACTCTTTGACTTGAATAATTCCACCAATTCCAAAGGCACCTAAACGAATAATTTCCAACAAAAAATTTAAACACAGTTAATTCTCAATCATCTATACTAAGCACGTAGTCATAGTCTGAATTTGTTTGAATGGCCTGTGTATTCCCAAAGCATCATAGATGACCCAAACAGTAGATAATGTTAAAGTCATTTTCATTTAGCTCAGCAATGCATTAAATGATTCTCTGGCAGTTGATTTTCCTTCTTAATTAGGTTTTGATTAAGATAATATTAAGATTGGTTCACATTCCCTGAGCTGCACGGTGAGAAGAAGCATCCAAAAATAAACTTTGTTGAAGCAGTGGTAGGGAGAAAGATCAAATAAAAAATTTTAAGTAGATAATCCACATACGGATAACTGAGAATTATATCTATTGTAGGTGGAGAAAGCTCAGGAGTTGACTTTATCTTCAGCTTCTCTGGTATCCTCCCCTATATATCAAATGATCTGAACTATTTTCATGGTCTTAAGTAGTTAGTATGAATGAGTCAAAAGTACTTGTCAACCCTTAGACTTTTCCTATTCTGTTTATATGTCATCTTGAACTGGCTGCTTTATTGTTGTGGCAAACAAAATATGATGGGCACACAACCTATCTTTGCCTGAATTTTTCCACAGCATCTCCTAGTGCTATATTTCACTAACCTGACCCAACTGGAGATGTCAGTTAATTTTGACTTGTCACCATTTTCTGCGCTACCTCTTCCCTGTATCAGTCAAAATCTATTTTTACATAGTGATCTCTCAGACCCGTTTTCTTTTTCTTTTTTATCCACTAGGCCAAACTTTTAAGCCACTACTATAATCTCTTTCGTGCCATTCACCAATTCTATAACTATCCCTCTACTACAGTCAAGGCTCTGCATCTTCACCAAAGCAATCTTTTTACCACTCTACATCCCCTCCTTGTTACTTAGCAGTAGTGTCTCATCTTTTACAGGGAAAAAAAATCTTAACCTCACTGTCTTCAATTCCTGAGGCTGATAATGTATATGCAAATGTGTGTAAATGAATCCTTTTGAACCTTTCAAAGTAAATATTCAATTTGGTTCAAAAAAGAAAAAAGGCTGGATAACGATAAATTCCAAGAAGGCCTACTGAAATAAGGTTATTTTATAGAGAGGACAGCTCTTTTCCCTTGTCCACATCCCCTAATAGATGGATTATTGTTAAAAGAACACTGTTTAATCTTACTAAAACGTGCATCCGTTTGCCCCTGTTGATTGAGGGTACCAGTAATTACATGGGCCAATCCCATGAAAGCTGGGTAGGATTAAAAAGGAAAAGAAAAAAGAAAAGTCCACGTGCAAATCCCAGAAAGTAAGAAGGTGCTTTTGTGATTGATTTCTATACTGTGATCTCTCTCTCTCTCTCATAAGCAATTTCATTGTCAGGAACATTTCATAAAAAGAGACGGAATACTTACATGCTCTCATTAGGAGAAATGCTATCATTTAGATAAGATCCATTGCTGTTTTCCATTTCTGCTAGCCTGATGAAAAACGTAAAAGCTCATTAAAACTTATATGACTTACTAGAAACTATTCAAGACCTGTTCTAACATTCCTGAAAACGTAAAAGATAAATCATTTTACGATGAGAAATGAATCCTCCCCATCAAAGGATAGGATGAGTTATTTCAAATGATTTTAACACCAAGTGATCATTTAGGAGAACACACAGCAGGAGCTAACTAGCGGGAAACCACTAACTCAAATGGTGAATTCTAGACAGATTCACATTTTGCTTATCCTCTTCCAGACACTGAGTAGAGAGAAAAAGGAGAGGTTCCCAACATATTCCATGCAGAAGAGAGTCCTCTGGGAACACTTCTTACTCTAAAGACACGAATCAGATTTTATTTCTCACTGACCTCATGCTGATGGTAAAATATTCTGGCCAATTAGATTCTTAGTAAAGAAAACATTAAGGGTGACCCCAACATGAAAGACTCTAAGTGTCAACAGTCTGTGTTTATCTTCCTGGGAAATGTCATTTCTTGGCTAAGGATTTTCACCTTTTATTGAGTCCTTCCATCTCAAAAAATAATGAAATGATAAATAAGGGCTTCTCTACAAGAAGGATATGTATGGAGGAAAGGTCAACATCCCAGACCAGTGCACTTCTCAGAGAAAAACTAGTCAATTATAATTTTATTATTATTTTTTAACCAATTAAATATGTCGTATTATAGATATCAAAATTAGCTTAAGCCTAAGAATGTCAGCCAGCAATGGTCAAGGGTTACAAGGGTGAAGTAGACCACCACTGCCAGTCTTCTCTTCCTCAACATCTTTTTGAAAAATTAACTCTCATATGGAAAGCCAATGTTTCAGTCACCCATGTGACACAGGGTCCGATGAAGCATCCATTAATGCTTCACATTCTTAGGAGACTGTTGATTTTCTAGCGATGTGATTGCCTTAAGGCTTTAAACATTCTGTTTGAAAGAATGGTTGGTATAAGCAAAAATAGATTAAGGCTACAAAATTTATAGGGCCACGGTTGCACAACTTTGCTCTTTACCCATGGATTTAGCGTCTGCAAACATGCAGTGGTGGGACATGCAGGTAATCTGATTAGCAGAAAAGTCTTGGAAACAAAAATTATTTACATAAAGTATTTAATCTAGTTTCCTTTGATTAGTTATTTAAATAAAATATTTTTCCTGGCATTCAACTGGTCTCATACCTGCTAGCATAATGTTCAATGCGTGAGTGAGTATCATCATGTGAGAGCTGAGGGGACGAGGCAGGCCTATAAGGCAGAAAATGTGATTAGTCACAGACACCATCCGTCAAGCTCAAAAAACACACAGTTCTTATATACACGGCCTTGAATTTACTCATTCAAATTGGTGCTTTACATGATCTACTTTTCCTTTACGCAAAATGTCCATGTTTCTAAAATCCAAGTATTTATTAGGTGCATTCCAAAGAATTCTTTCTTATACCTTATGCCTGTTGGTTTGTTTTCCTCAGAAGTTACAAAGGAATATGAAAACTATTCTAATAAAGGTCTACTATGGCAAATGTTAGGATAAATGACATTCCTTGCCTACCAACTTTTCATATCTCATGGTTTCAAAATTTCAGCACTGTATATGATTCAAAAAGATTAAAAACAAGCAGTTGGTACAAGTGGGTCATATATTTTTTTCTTCTTTCCCATGTCATATACTTTAAGATAGAATCATTTATTATCCAGAAATTTTGACTTCAGGAAAGCCAATCTAGCAATCTATGATATCTGGTGATCTTCTATATTACTATGACATTGAGCTCAGATTTCTTAGAATCACAGAACTTTAGAGCAGAAAAGAAACGTAAGTCTCTACAGTCTGTAAAAAGTAGGGACGGTCAGTCATCTAACATTCAAAGGAATTTTGCTCTGTTTGTGTGCATCCATGCATGTCAGTGTGTGTGTGCATAAGAAAGTGAGAAGGAAATGTACACCGAGTTCTTAGATCTACAATACTACTTTGCACCACAGGTTAGATTTTTGACAAGGTTAACATACTTTGAGCTTTCTAAGTCTGACTCACACAGAGGGCCTTGAAGATGAAGTAGTTAAAATGCTCATAACTTTTTTAATAGGTAAAAGGAACATTCTTTAAAAGTTAATCCCTACACATGGCAGACAATATTACTGGATCAAAAAAATCCACAGCAACATATCTTATAATTAAAAGTGTCCTAAGTTAGTTAATGTCTAAGCTTCATTTCATAGAAAAAGCCTTAGGAAAGAGAACCCATACCATATGTGCTCAAAATAAACCCAAGAAAGACAATATGTACCTATGAACAGAATCACATCAGAATTTCTCTAGGATCCATCTATAATCTCAGAAGAAAAAAAATATTCATGCCATGGCTCACATCAACTATGTCTGGGACATACTTCCCAATTCTACCTGTGGAAATGCTGTTTTGTAGACCAACTCGTGTCACGTCCTTGAAAAGGCCTGTCCTGACTTCCCGCCCCACCATGGAAGTGATATCTCCCTCTTTTGAACACTTAGTGAATTTTATCTGTAACTTATTTACAAATATCATCTTTTAGTTGATTAGAGAGGAAGAAAATTCCACTTCTAACACATACTATCTCCGATAGCCTAAGTAAGTCAGTTGTCTAGGCTAAACATATCGAACTCATGGCCACGTGTGGCCAGGAAAATTCCCAAGTATGGCTTGAATTAGATTAAAATGTAATTGGGAAATGTTTAATAAATGAAAATATGTAGTAAGACATAGATGATGCTAATATGTGATTTTCTAAGTCAATATGTGGCCTGCAGAGATCTAATTCTATGTGAGTGTGATACCACCACTCCAGGTAAGTTTCTAAGACTGTAAGTTTCAGAGAAGGTACGACAGGAATATGTAGTTTCCCCAACCAGGTGTTCCTCACTGCAGTGAAATTACAGGTCTAGGCATTCTCCCTGGTATGGTTAGGTCCCATGCCTTACCTCTGTAAAGTTAAAGACTGTAAAGTTATGAACCTGGTTTGAGCTTCAGTTCTTTCTCAGAGATGGATATAGCATCTTCACTAGCAGGTACTCGAAAAAATGTTTGATGAACTGAATTAAAGTTGAATACACTCAAATGAAGAGTTCTTGTCTTAAACTTTTTATATATATTTGTGTATGGATGTGTGTGCGCATATCTATCTATCTATATCTCAAACAGCTTAGAGCAATTTCTTCTTGCTCAAGATAAAAACATTCGGAGTGAAACTAAAGGTTTCTAAGTCAACCTTTATCATAAGGAAGTTTTGAATGATTAGATTTAACTACGAAAAACTTAAAGGCTCCTGAAAAGATGACCACCTCCATGTAAGCTATGGCACCAGAGAAGGCCACACCCTGGTGCGGATGCTCTCATTCTCTCCTCAAATTATTTCTTATTTATTTGCCTCTGTAAGTGTTTTATTCTCCAGCATGGTATGAGTTCCTCAAGGGCAATGGTGGATTTTTGCTTTATTGTTATCAGGTGCTTACCAGGTAGGAGACACTTTAAAAATGCTTGTTCAATGAATAAGCCAGTTGATTTCTCAAAGCTATATTTTTTGGGACAACTTAACTAGAAGAATCCCAAAGTATTTTTTAACATCTACACTATGATGGAAAATTTAGTGCTTGGGTCCCTAGGGTAAAGCATGAATCATTTTCTTCTGGAATGTGTCATCAATGTTTATTTTTCAATCTTACACATGGCCTATAAGCTAAGAGTCACTTTGGAAGGTAAATGGATTAATTATTTGCCTCTTTCACTACCTTAGTTATTCGTTTTGGTAAATGATGGACATCAAAAAACCCTGAAACCTTTTCTACAGCGTTCTCACCAAAGGAAGTTCATATTTCAATTCAAGAGTATATAAACAACCAAGCTCTAACATGTCTTTTCCACAGCAGATAATGGTCTAACATTTTTTTCCCTTATGGATTTACATAGCCTCTAATCCAGAGTACCAGGGTTTTGTGCAGTTACACCATAAACAGCAAAAAGTCAAGAGGTTGTACACCAGGAGTCTAAAGAAACAGTTAGACTAAAGAGAAAATGAACAAAGGAGAAGGGTATTGTGTAAGGAGAAAGTAAATTCAAAATTCTGTTAAAAGTCTAAAATTGGTTAGCCCAGACACATGCCACACCAGAAAAATGAAAGAAAATCACCTGTCTTTGAAAAAGTCCAACGGAGGCCCTTTTCCCCCTTAAAGAGAAATCTAAGTCTCTCTTCTATTTTGTACTATTTTCTACTAAGACCTAAGGACCTTGCTGCAGAAAGCCACATGCCTAGTTTACTGCACCATTACTTGCAATGAATAAATTTTCACTCATTTACATTCCAAGGCATTTTTATTAACAATATAGGTGTCCTAACTGTGGGCAAAGGAAAGTTGGTTACCTTTAAGCTTAGCCATAACGTAAGAATTAGTTCAACCAGAATGTTACAAATACTCTATGTGCCAGTCCCAAGCAGAGGGGTTTGTTACCAGAACAAAGGCTAGAGTGTGATAAATGCTTTCAGCCATGACCGCTCATGGGGAATAGCTATTAAAGAAAAAAGAATTTGAGATCTACAGGAGTACCCATACTGCTGAAAACATTTATCCTTGAAATGCTGAAATAAGTACTTAGGAAAATGAGCTCCAGCTATAGGGTTAAAGGTTAGGATCTGTCAAAGGAAGGAGGGTCTAAACTAACTTCGAATGCAAACTTCTGCATTCAGTCTTCCTGACTGAAGAAATACCATGATCATAAAGTTCAGTGTCATCACAGAATCTAAGACAAAGAGCTAAAAGGCTAAAAAAAAAATGCTAAAGCCCAATCAGATTTATTTTATCTATGAGGGAATTTCGGTCTAGTGTAGCTGTGACTTGCCCAAAGATATTATCAGGTGTGGGATGTGAACTTCAGTCTTTTGACCCCAGAACCAAAGTTCTTTATCGCTCATCAGGTAGCATTGTAAACACTAAACCTTGTTAAACTGAAATGTCTAGACGTGAGTTTCCGTAAGGTTCCCATATCTCAACTTAACAGACTTTAAATCAACGTAAAATTCCATTTACTAATTAAAGACCTTCAAAAGTCATTTAGAAATCAAGTAGCAAAGAATCTGATCCATAACAACCTCTAAGACTTTAAAGACCTTTGCATATTCTTAATATCTCATAAGCTTGTAGGCTAGAGAACAGCTTTGTCTATGAAGGAATTATAATTTACTTAAAGAGGTCATAGTTAATCCTAACATCCACAAGACAGACAAATCCTTACTTTGAAGAAGTTAAATTCTTTCACAGTTAAAAAATATCCAAGTCTACTTTGTAGTAGGCTGATTTAAAAAAAAGAAATATTTGTTTCTCATTATTTTTTTTTACTGAAATAAACATTATTTCTTCTGTGGTTGTTTCCCCGCAATGAATACTAGCTTCCTATGCTTAAGATACCCATTTTCAAACCGCCCTGGTGCTTTTCAAAAATGTTCTATAGTCTTAATTGTGGGTTGAGTAATTTAATATTTCGAAAGTGTTCTGACTATGGTGTTTTTCAGAACCTAATAAAGTTTAGACCAGAGTTATTCTTTTCTATTTTTAAAGCTTCTAACATCTAAAAGTTAATGAACTGCAGGTACTAGAGAAAACACTATAACATCTGATTTGAGGACCTACAGGAGAATTGCATTGTGTAAGTGAAATGAGACCAGCTTGACAAGTTATTGTTTTTGGAGGAAACCATTCAATTAAATTTAACAAACATTAAGGTACTGTGCTAGATGCTGAGGGTAATCTAGGTGCTTAACAATCTGATTTTAGGTGGAGGAGGAAGGATATGCAGAAAAAAACTCTAGAAAAAAGGAAAGCAATGGGTAAGGGTAAGGGTGAAGTCTGGTCAAAGTTCTGAGAGATCATTTTCAGACGGGAAGGAAATGGAACAGGGGCATCTGTGCTGGGTTTTAGAGAAAAGGAGACTTTAGCCGCTAGAACAGGGCAGAGGAAATGTGTGAGGTGATCAAGTTCATTCCAGGCAGAACTCTGTCCAGCAGTAAGTAGTTCAACATGCCTGTAAAAAAGGGTATGTGAGGGGGAAAAATAGGTAGTTTGGATAGAAAGGATAGAAAGGTAGTTTGGAACAAAACTGTGGTGTAACCAGGAGTTTATATTCCACTTGTTTCTCACATATTTAGTAAGGGGGAGGAGAGGCATGATACAATAGAATGTTCTGTTAGCAAATTAATTCAACGATTGTAGAAAGAATAGGAAAGCCAATCAAGAAGCTTTTACAATAGTGTGCATGAGAGGTGATGAGGGTCTAACTGCACTGGGAGGAAAAAGAGGGGATAGATTTAAAGAAGAGAGAACACTCAGGCTGTAGCAACTGATGGGATTTGGGGGACAGTGCAAAGAAGAGTCAAAGATAGCACCAAGGTTGTGAAGCTGGGTGAATGGGAAATGATGGAGGTATTAGGAAATACAGGACAGACGCCTTGGAATGAGGTTGGAGGGAGGGTAGAAACAAAGATGTGTCATTCATCTGCATAGAAGTGATCGATGACACAGGGAAGGAAAGATCCAAGGCTCAAAAAGAAGGCCAAGGACAGAACTTTGGGAGATGTTCAACCATACTTAAGGGACCCTTGAAATAAAACAGCAGAAATTTCCATAGATACGGGTAAGTTTTCCATTGACTTTAGGCTGGATGAAGAGCCATCCAATATGAAGCCCACAGCTGATAGTTTGCAGCTTATAATCATCAAAACAAAAGAAAATTCAGTTTAAATATATATATCAAAAAGTCATGAAGACTTTGATTAAAAATCATTTCTAGGGATGATTCTTTTTTTGAAGTTGTTTTGTACTTCTATCTAAAAACAAAGAATGGGGCAACCTGAAATGAAACTTGTTTCAATTTTTAAAAAGTCTCTTTTTCAAGCACAATATCACTTTGGTACCATTTAAATATCAGCTATCAATTTTAAAATACATATAGAGGCCAAGCAACATTTTCTAATAAAAAAATAAACTCTGGTTTGAGTTCTTCTGTTTCAATCGTTACCTGAGGGGCTAAATTAACTAGCTGAACTTCAATGAGTTGAACACAAATATAAGAGCTATAATGAAGATTGCAGTTCTCAACTACTTCAAACAATTTCACATAATGATGATTGTCTAGGACAGTATACCTAAGCTTCAAGACATAGGTTCCTCTCTCACTTTGGGGGTGGGGAGAAAGTATGTGTTAAAGCTGAGAAATCTAACAGTACACAGACACAAACATATATGTTAAAATTTTGTACCTAATTTTCTAAACTAGCACTCAAAACTAAATTATCTCTATATCTCATTAAACTATAGTCAACCCAAATTAACTGAATACTAAAATGAATCATGCCAAGTTTGAATTACAGAATTTCTAAGGAATACAGCTGCTGTCCTTTCCAAATTTCTGAAGTTTTCAAATTTAAATGATGTGGCTGTAATTAAGCAGGTTCTTCTGCTCTCGATAAGAAGAAATATATAACCATATCTCTCAGAAACACAACTAATAACTCATTATTAAGTCCTAATTAGGACCCATAATGTATCAGCCAGGTTTTCTGTTGGTGACTATAAAGTTCTTAGGATTCACCTGTATTGCTGTGGATGGGACTCTCACATACTTAAAAAAATTAATCACAATGAAAAAGGAGATGAATATGTGTCTAAAAATAAATAAATAAAGCAAGGGGATGTAGCAGCAGCAGACTTTAGCAAAAGTACTCACGCAGAATCTACTGGCCAGAAGTTGATCAGAGTAACGGGACTGCAAGACAAAAAAAATGGGGAGGTGAAGAGAAAGGCAGAGAAACTGAGCAGCCAAAGAAATCATTACAGAAAGGTAAAAATAAATGAAATCCATCTGACCGATCTGAACAACCATGAAAAGAAGCAGCCAAAATAAAAACAAAAATAAAGGTGGAAAGGAGTGAAAATAAGATCAACCAAGCTGCTGTGTGATTGCCATTGAAGTGTTATTAGAAAGAGTAGTTAAACTGAAGGGAGGGAAAGTCACATTGTCTTTGTGCAGAAACATCCTTCCTGTTTATTTTTCAAAACTTTGATGTGACCATGTTTTGTTTGAAAGGAAAAAAAAAGTCACAATTAGAAATTGGTAATTTAGCAATCAAATAAGAAAGGAAGAAAATAAATATGGTGAGGTCGTGTGTGTGTGTGCACGCGTGTGTGCGAAATCTACATTAAATGTTCAAATTTCCAATGCCCAAATTGCCACATCTTTTAAGGCCATTAGCAGAAGCAGATGTATTTATTCTTCCCTTGCACACTGAAGTTTAGCTCATGGAAAAAACTAGGTTTAAAAAAACAAGGGAAATGGCAATTGTGTCATCAGCTTGTGTCTCCCAGCTAAAATAAATCGGATGAAAGAAATGGGAAAGCACTTAGGAGGGAAAGAGAGGTAGTAAGCTCAAGGGTGTTTCAAATAAAGCTCAGGTTTGCCTTCACCAGTACTCACGTTTCCATGTTGTCCCCCTCTAAGACAGTTTGCACAGGCAGATACCCCATTCGTGGATGCTTCGCAAAATACCTTTTTGTTCGAAATTTGTTTTTCAATACCTTGGCAAAGTCTCGAACATCTTCTCCTGAAGTTGTCTGAAAGCAGCATAAGGGTGAAATAGGATTTAGTTACCTGTGAAGTATCTAACATCTCCTTATGCTGCCAATAGAAAGGACTCCTGGGACCAGGAATAGTGGAAAGACCTTGGTGTCCAAGAGCTTATACCAACACGTCACATTGTACTCAATTAATTTTTAATGTTAATGAGCTCTTCCTCTTCATCAGAAGAATGATAAAGTATTATTATTTATTACTATCTTTTGTGAACTCTTTTCATGAAGGTGAGGCCAGTGACAAAAACTGTAAAGTGAGAATGATTCATATAATCTCAGAGTTGAATGGAAAGCTATCTATTTCAAATTCCCTTAGGATTATCCCTGTGCTTAGGATCATCTTGCCTTTGCTTGAAGCCTCTAGTAATAGGAAACTCACTACCTTCTATGGCAGTCCATTTTCATTTCTGGATGACTCTAAATTCTCAGAACCTTTTCTTCATAATTAACCAAAAGCTGCCTTCTTGGGACCAAGTAGAACAAAGTATAATCTATCTTCCATGTGACAACCCTTCAAATATCTGAAGACAGCTATCACGGTCCCCCAAAGTGTCTCCGCTCAAGGCTACACAAACTGACTAGACCATCTGTTGGATTCAAATTATGAATTAAAGAAATATTCCAACAATTCCACAGACTCTGCTTGTATCTAGACATGGATCATTCAAACTGGATATGTTCAATTGTCCTCTAAAGAATTCTGAGATCCAATTTACTATTCTAATTTACTTTAAAGAATGAAATACAAGCACAAAACAATAAGCATGGTTCTTCATTTAAAGGGTATTATAATTACAGTGAATCACATAATTACTGATATAATTCCTAAAGAATAAAAATCTCTTTCTGGAGTTTAGTAAATTCTGAGTAGATAATAACAGAACAAGGAAAATCAATACTTTAAAGTTTAGTATATTATCCAAGATATTTAAATCACTATTTAAAGCCAGAGAGAATATGTGCGATTAATATTGCGGATAGAAAAGCATGCACACATGCACACACACTCTTTCCCTCTTTCCCTCTCTCTCTCTCACACACACACACACAGACACAGACACACACTCTTTCTCTCTCACACACACATTTTCTCTCTCTCTCTTTCTCTCTCTCTCTCACACACACACACACACACACTTTTTCTCTCTCACACACACATTTTCTCTCTCTCTCTCTCACACACACATTTTCTCTCTCTCTCTTTCTCTCTCTCTCTCTCTCTCACACACACACACACAGACACACACACACTCTTTCTCACACACACATTTTCTCTCTCTCTCACACACACATTTTCTCTCTCTCTCTCTCTCACACACACACACACAGACACAGACACACACACACTCTTTCTCTCTCACACACACATTTTCTCTCTCTCTCTCTCTCACACACACACACACAGACACACACACACTCTTTCTCACACACACATTTTCTCTCTCTCTCTCTCTCACACACACACACACACACACAGACACAGACACACACACACACTCTCTCTCACACACACATTTTCTCTCTCTCTCACACACACACACACACACAGACACACACACACACTCTTTCTCTCACACACACATTTTCTCTCTCTCTCTCTCTCTCTCTCTCTCTCTCTCACACACACACAGACATACACACACACACTCTTTCTCTCTCACACACACATTTTCTCTCTCTCTCTCTCTCACACTCACTCACACACACACACACACACACACACACACACAGTAAACTCTGATACCTGGTAAATTTTGGTCTGTTGCCCTACCAAGAATTATTAGCTCCTAAGTCTGGGAAAATCAAGTTATTTGCTCACCAAGTCATTACAACTATTTCCTGAGACTGATTACACAGAATCGGACCAGCTACAGTAACGTCACTTACTGGAGTGCAGTATTCTACCATGGGGTAGTGCATTTTATGGCCTTTTGCAACTCGGCCAGAAAAGAAGCAGCTTTGGCAGATGTCATAGTTAAAGTGCTTTAAGCTCCTGTACCTGGTAGAAGAGAAAGAAAAAAAATATTAGTTTCTTCAAAATTTACCTTAAAAACAACTAGTGAGGGTCCTGATCTTGATAAAACTTTGTTTTACCCTAATTTCTTATAGTGATACAACAAATACAAATAATGTTACAGAGGAAGTAACAGAATTGCAAGAGATACAAAGGCTCGAGTAAAACCCCTTTTATTAAAGGTCAAGAAATGGAGGCCTAGAGAGGCAAAGTACATTCTAAAACAAGCATTTTAATGACAAAATGAGGCCCTAGATGACTTCGAATCTACTGTGATTTCTACAACGCTGTCCATGTCCAAAATTCTCAACAATTTAATAGATATATTTTTCTATAAACATATCAAAGAGGAGGGAATCAGTTCTTATTTCAAATCTGTGGTAGTATAAGAACATTTTTAGTGAAATAGGAAAGCACCAGCAAACTATTCACTACTAGTCCATGACATTTCAGGACACACACCTTCTGTTCTTAGAACAAAAATTCACTAATTATTTTCCCAAAAAAAGTGAAGAAAAATTTAGCGATGCCAATGGCAAAAGCTAAAATAAAACAAAACCTGTCCACTAAAGAAGGACATGTTTTAATCATGCTTTCTGATGGACTGTTCTATGATTCCTTTTCCAAATACTCATTTTGCTAATTTCTACTTTTATCATTCTTTCCCTCTCTCCCTTCAAAAATGTCTTAGTCTAGTATATACAAATAACAAACTCCAATAAAAGGCTAAAATTATGCTATATTGGAGTAATTATGTTTAAGTCTGAAGTGGTAGGTTTTTTTTTCCCTACCCTCAAAGCTAACATATTTCCTTCTCCCTCTTTCTCCCTCTCCCTCTCTCTCCCTCTCTTTCTTTCTCTCTCTCTCTCTCTCCCTCCCTCCCTCTCTCTCTCTTCCCCCCTCTTCCTCTCTGTTTTTTAATTTTAAGTTGCTTTCTCAGATCTGAAGACTTTAGTCAAATCAAGAAAATTAATTACATTCTGCAAAATGAACAGAAAACCCCAGATCATTTTGCCGAACAATAACATCCCTGTCACATTCCAGTATTCCTTTTGGAGGAAAAGCAAAGAGAGGATTTCTAAATGATATATTCTAATAGAGAAAGGGGGGGGGGGAATGTACTACTTGATGTTCTTTAAAGCACATATATATATATATATATATATATACACATATATACATATAATTTAAGAGCATCTCCCTTATTGTTACTTTATAAATCCTCCCCCACATTTCTCTCTGACTTGCTAGAGAAGCAGACAAAGAAAAGGTAAGAAACGGAATGAAGTCTCCTGCTGCATCCCCACCTGAAGTCATCATTCATACCTGCCAGAAACCAGGACAAAATGAGGGCGCCTTTGTGCTAGCGCAGCCTGCTCACTGTTGTCTATCTAGGCTTTCGAACGCTTTTGTAAAACCTCTGGGTAAACAGCATGATACCAGAAGCATAAATAGCGGTGCTAAAAGAACACCGTGAATAAAGAGCACCCCAAACCACACAAAGTAGCTATTAAGGAACACAGTGATAAAACAAGTCTAACCATAATTGAAAGAGAGTATTTACTTAGCTGTTAAGTGGATTCTGAACAGGCATACCAATATATATAGCTATTTTACAACACAGTAGCTTATTCATTGCTATGGAAACCATGCTGCTGATCCAGATGTTGAAACAGATCAACAACATTCAGAATTAAGGAGTAAGGATAATTATCAAATAGCACATTCTTTTAAAAAATAAAAAGATCCACAAAAAAAGGTCAAATGGCTAAAGAGTTTAAAGACACAAATTTTGCTATTTTTAAAGCATATCAGGTTTCTAAGAGATGTTCCTTCCTAGCTGTGTAAACTTGGGGCAAATCACTTAACCTTTCCTGACCTTGTTTTTTCTCAACTATAAAAGAAAAGCATTGCTCTAGACTCCAAGGCCCCTTTCTAGTGCTAACATTTTATTATTTATTCTTTTTTTTTTTCACTTTGAAATAAAAGGCTCGTGCGTGGTTTTTAAGTCTCTTGGTGACTTTTTCCTTCATTTACATTCTTTACATTCTCCTGGATAGTAATTCATTAGGATACTACCCAGAGAGCCTAATCAGGTATTTTTATGTATCAAGGATAAAGTTCTGTGATTACTGGAACAATTCCTGGTGTGAACAGTGGGTTGAAAGGAAACTGGGTAAGTCGGACTGATAGGAATGCCCTTTCACTCAGCCTGATTTCCCTGTATAGAACCATCTCCGGACTTTGTGATGTGTAGGGGAATGGTTCTTAGATTAGACTGGGGGGAGGAGAGACTGGAATTTGTTAGATTATCTTATATTCCTGTAAATGGATGTAAGAATTTTGTTCAGAAGTTCTTAAGGGGAACAACTTACATGCTTGTTTGAAGAATGTGATTCCCTATTGAATGAGGTTCTGAAATAAGGAGTGAACAAGGACCATAAAGGGTAAAGAAAACACCTCCATCCAGATGAATCAAATTAACTCAGTGACTAAGAGATAACATGCCCTCCTCGGAACTTCCACATGTCCACTTTGGTAACTAGAAAACCAACAGCTTCTGCTAGGAGGATACAAGATCTCATAACAAACAGAGTGAAAAAGGAGGATCCACGATGTGTCTGATACCTGAATCCAATAATGGGGCACTCTTTGCAGATGTTACACTTCGCCTGGTGTTTGGCAGTTTCTGCAGCAGCCACCCTGTGCAGCACAGGCAGCCACACCATTGACTGGGGCTCCAGCCTCATCCAATCCAAGAAAAGAGCTGCTTCTATTTCTGGCTTATTGTTAGCCTGTAAGAGAAAAAGAAAAGAAAGCAAGAGAAAATTTGGGGAGGTAAAGGAAGAAGTCAGTTACAGGGAAACTGTGGGGTTTTTAAACTTTTCTTTTACAGAAGTATGTACATGTAATACTGTTTTTCACCATAATGACTTCCTATAAAGCATATGGTGGAATAGTACTTTCTCCATACATTGTTAGGTCAACAAATTCTTTCAGTCACTCTTCTTTACCATTCAATGGTCCAAGTCAATGAACGCCCTTTCCTCCAGGAAGTTTTCTCTTATATCCTCCCTCTCCCAAGGCATTTTTTGGATGTTTGTTTTCCTTCTACTTATGTGATGAAATCACTTTATACTTTGTATTTATTCTTGTGTGTAGCTGTTTTACTCTCCTTAGTAGTTAAAAGGCTCTTGAGGACAGGGACATTTTTTTATTTGTATCTGAAATGCCTATTGGTTTATTTTGAAGGGTAGGAAGAACCTGGACCTATTTTTCCATCAGCATAAGGAGTTCCTGGCATGCAAACCCTTATCATATAAGTCACACAGCTGTTAAGTGTTAGAAGCAAGGCTGGAATCTAGGCCTTTCTGAAACTATGTTCAACCCTCTATACTCTATACCTTGCACTAAATATGTTTAAGTTAATAAATTTGTACTACTGATATCTCTGTGTCATTGACTACTGCTTCCTACTTTTGTGACCTTTGTAAGTCAACTTCTCTATAAGGTTCATTTTCCTCATGTATAAAATAAAGAGCTTGAGCAGTGTGAACTCTGGCAGCCAGGTGATGAAGTGGATAGTGTGCTGGACCTAGAGTCAGAAAGACTCATCTTCCTGAGTTCAAATTCAACCTCAGACATTTATTAGCTATGTGACTCTGGGCAAGTGACTTAACCTTGCTTGCCTCATTTTCCTCATTTGTTAAAAAATGAGCTGGAGAAGGAAATGGCAAACCACTACAGGATCTTTGCCAAAAAACCCCAATAGTATCATGAAGAGTAAGACCCTCTGAAAAAACAACTAAATGATCTCTAAGGTGCCTATGGCCCCTTCAAGTTCTCAATCTATACTTCTACCTCAATGATGGCAGAAACCCAATCTTTTCTCCAAATTCCATATAAGCCCCCAGTATATTTACACATAGTTAAGTACTCAAACAGTTTTTTGGAATTGAAGTGATTTGTTTCCAGGGTGTGGAGTTGACAAGGGAGACAGAAAATTTAGGTATTCATTAAACAATTAAACTAAAAAAAAAAAATCAATGAAATGAGAAGCCCTGAACAATGAAAACCACCAGTTCTAAATATATAATCTTCTGATGAAAACCTGCCAATTACTTTGGCAATATTCATTCTTCCTTCATGGAAAGTAAAGAAATTCACATGTAGTTGAATGCTTAAAGAGCTTCTCCAAATTTCAATAACCCAAGAATGAGATATCTAAGAGGCAACTATGCACAGTTTTGTAGTATTGTGGGGTTCATTGATGATTGCTGATAAAACAGCAACATGGTATAAAAAGGATATTTGATTTTAATTTTCCTTTACACAAAACAGTAATAGAGTAAAAAAAAAAAAACCTTTTTTAACCATTTTTTTCACCCAAAATATCAACAGGGCAGTTAGGTGGTGGATAGAGTGCCATGCCTATTGTCAGAAATATTCTTCCTGATTTCAGATCTGGCTTCAGACACTTTTAATTGTGTGACCCTGGGCAATTTACTTAACTCTATTTGCCTCAGTTCTCTTCTGTAAAATAAGCTGGAGAAGGCAATGGCAAACCACCGACTCCAGTATCTTTGCCAAAACATGCAAATGGCATAAAAGAGTTAGACACAACTGAAATGATTGAGCAACAAAATGATACCAAGTGCTAGTTAATAAGCATGTATTTAACACATATTCAAAGCATTGTATTACCTACTTTTAGTGCATAATCAATAAATTTTTAAAAAATCTAATTCCTTAGAAACTAATCCAACTTCCCATATAATGTGAGAATTCCATCACGCCTTACAGCCTCTCTGTTTGAATACTTTCAGGGACAAGGAATTTACTACCCAAAATGGCAACCCAGGATGGGATAAACACTCTCTTAAATAAGGGGGGCTGTTTGTATTGAAAGGAAATTAGGGTTATAAACTCTTGGGTGGGATTGTGGGTTGGAATCTTAAGTAAGAAGTCGTTGGAATGAAAGGCAAGAGGAAAACAGCAAGTTTACACAGAGTTTTTCATTGCCCACCTGTCTACAGAGAAGCTTAATCTTAAGAATACTATAGATAACCAGAGTCCCCTAATTAACTGGAAACTTCATTTTTTAAAAATAAATTTGACCCTTCATAAAAACTGAATTTTTCTAGGGCTGAGGCAAAAAGAAAAAGAGGCATGAAGAACCAAAAGGATAAGAGGTTATGTTTGTGTTTTTCTGGGTGTTTCATGTTATAGTTTTCATTTTCGGGGAAAATAATGAACAAATAAATCTAGGTCTTTCAATGTGTGCTAGCTCTTTAGTAGGTAGCCATACAGGGTTAGTAACAAAAGTGAACCAGATGCTCATATCACAAAGTGTCCAAATTACTCTATTTCCAACGTAGGCCATTACTACAAAATTTGGGAGGACTGGGAAAGAATGGCAGGGAAAATTTGGAACAAACACATTCAATTTTTGAAAACTCTGTCAGTAAGTTCTTCCCTATGTAGTCAAGGTTGAAATGACCTAGAGGGGCCATTCCATGGAGTGTGCAGTTGGAAATTCCCTTGAAACTTCTGGAGACATCAGGTAATTTATAAATCGTTGTTTGGGCTTATTGGGGAGATGAAGTTGGAGGTTGTTTCCAGGTGACTCAGCTCTGAAAGGTCTTGTCACTTTGGTATGAGACAGAAAATTTTAAATGATCTCTTAGTCCTTCCCAGAGGTAGTGGGGGGCGGCGGGAGGGTGGTCCATCACATTAAAGTGACAAATACTAAGATGGGCCTGTCAGCCAATTCAACCTCCTCCACATTTATACCTAACTGAAATGTCCACCTCTAACTTCCAAAACCATTTCTTAGTCTTTCTTCTGAAAATACATATAAGAAATCTAACCCTCCTTTTGCAAGATAGCCCTACCAATATTTAAAACCAACTTTGAATCAGTAATGTTTTCTTTTCATTTGGTTAAAGACATCCCTTATTCCTTCAACTATGTTGCATATTCCCCAAAGTCAAAACCAGAAAGTTCCTACATATACCAAAAGAAAGTTCTTTATATAGGACTTTTCTATGAATATTCTCCAATTTGAGAGCTTATAACAACCCTAGGAGATAAATGCTATTATTATTCAATTTATAGTTGTGGAAACTGAGGCAGATAGAGGTTAAGGGACTTGTTCAGGGTCATAGAACTAGTTAAGTGTCTGAGTCTACATTTGAACTTAAGTCTTCCTGATTCCAGGTCCAGAGCTCTCCTCACTATGCACCTAATGGAGGATGGCAAAACAAATTCTATGTAAACATAAAGGAACATCAGTGTACCATAAGAAAAGCTGAATGTGAAGAATTGATCTGAACTAATTCACAGTGACGCAAGCAGAAGAGGAAGATAACGTACAACAAATGCAACAATATTGACATAAAGGACAAAAATGATACCAACTATCACATAACTAGAGGAGAGAAGATTCATTTTCTTTCCAGAGGCAGTAAGTTGGTAAAAGTGGATAGAATGCTGGGTTTGTAATCGGGAAGACCTTAGCTCAAATATGACCTCAGACACTTAACCAGTTGTATAACCCTGCACAAGTCCCTTAACCTGTCTGCCTCAGTTTCCATGACTGTAAAATGGGGATAAAAATAACACTGACCTCCCAGGATTTTTTTATGAAGACCAAATGTGATACCATTTATAAAGTGTCTGGCACATAGTAGGCAATTAATAGATGCTTATTCCTATCCTTTCCATCTCCCCTTTGCAGAAATGGCTGCACTCCCTATGAATGTGCAACAATGAACATATTATATTGTCAGATTCCACTGATGTATTGGTTAGTTTTATTGAACTTTTTATTACTCTTTGTTAAAAGGGATGGCTCTCTCTGGATCATGGAAGGGACCGAAGGATTTAAAGTGAAAATAAAGATAATTCAAAACCAGTGGATATCAATGTTTTTTTTTTTAATTTACAATACTTATGCTTGGATCTAATAATTAAAGGCATTTTAAAATTAAGAAGTATTTGCAAATAGATTTCAAAATAAAATAAATTCACTTTTAGTTTTAAAAAAAAAACAAATATGATCTGTCTTTTGGACCCTTGACCATTCCAGCTATACATTCTGGTACCATGCTAACTTGTCAATAACCTTATCAAAATATGATACCTTGAATTAAGTAAAATAATATTTACAGAGAAGCCAGCATCTCCTAGTTCTATTAATATATTAGCATCATTAGTACACTTCATACTCTAGACCAGGGTTGGGAAACCTGCAACCTTGAAGACACATGTGGTCTTCTAGGTCCTTGAGTACAGCCTTTTGAGTGATTCCAAGTTTTATGGAACAAATCCTTTTATTAAGGAGATCTGTTCTATGAAGTTTGGATTTGGTCAAAGGGACACACTTGAGGACCTAAAGGGTGGTGACAGGTGGCCTTGAGACTGCAGGTTCCCCACTCCCAATCTAGACTTATGTTAAGTATATATTTGTTTAAACCATCTACTTCATTTTTACACAAACTAAAGCTCACAGTACACTCAAAAGAGCATTAGACTTGGGAGTGAAAAAAAGATCTACATTCAAATCCTGCCTCAAACATTTAATAAATGTGTGACCTTGGCGTATCATTTGCTCTCTGTGTCTCATTTTCCTTATCTGTATGATGAGTGTGTTGAACTCAATGGCCTCCAAGGTTCCTTCTTAGCTCTGAATCTGTATTTTCATAATGATATGCTATGTCTCTTTTATCTCATATTTTTTCAGTACTTTTTGGTGGATTTTATTTATTTATTTACAAAAAAGCTACTATGAATTCTGCAATACTTTTAAATGAATTTGTATTTTAACAGTAATAATTATATAATCTGTAAAAGAGTAAAAACACGCATGTATTTTACTTTATAACGACTACATACATTTATGAAATAATAAAAACATTATTTTACACTTTAGCCTACAGGTGGCAAATTTTTACTGGATTTTGTCTGATGAAAAGAAAGATAAGGAGATGATATTTGATGGACATGGGCTTCCTACAGTAGTATCTAGTCCCAGACCAGAAATCAGTGCTACTGCAAATACGACAGTATATTCAGGGCTGATCAAACCTTTGTTGGTTTGGTTCTCCATAAATTAGAGAAAACTAAGCTGGAACTAAGACCATTAAAAATTTAGAAAGAATACCTATGAACAAAGCTTTGAGAAATGGGTTTTTTGGCCAAAAATACAAGAGGGGAAAAGAAGGGCAGAAGGAGAAACTTAATAACACTTTTCAGTTATATGGCTGTCTCTTACGGAGCGGATGGTAACCAGCTGTTAACACTTTTCCACTGAGGATAGAACAAGAAGAAACAGGTTTAAGTAACAGCATGAGGAATTTAGGTTGTTATCCATAAATAATTTCCTGACACTAAAGGTTGTTAAACATTAGAATGATTTACTGAGGGAGACAGGGGAATTTTCTCAAGAGAACCAGCAGATTCTCACCACCTATTTTTGTGGTGTAATTCTTCCTGAAGGCAAGATGGTAGACTCCTCAAGGTCCAGTCCAACATTAGATCAGGAGGTAAAGATCTCAATTACTTACAACTATTCACTGGCCCTAAGTAATGCAACTAAAGACCACCTCTCTCTTTTATCTTTCATTTTTACATAAATTGTTTGGCAGAATAGCAAACAATCTCTCTCTTTGGTTGATAGCAATAGCATTTTCAAAAATCAAACCTTTTGAAGCAAATTTAAGGGAAATGAGACAGAAAGACACAAACAATCAAAGTTAGCTACTTCGAACTAAATTATGATCATTTCACTGTATATCACTGGGGAAAGAATGATATACACCAGTAAAACAATAAGCATTCCCTGACATAAGCAATGTGTGATATGATCATATCCCTTATGCCATGGCCTGTCCAAATCCCTGAGACATTCAAGATCCATTTTTATGGTAGGAATTGGCAACACTTTTATCCACATGACCACCCTCAGGCTCTTTTTTCTGTTGACTATTATATTTCCCTCCACTTCTGCAATGGTCTGAGGGTGATGGATAACTTGATGACAATGTCTGCTTATCTGGGAGCTCTGTGCCAACTGCTACATCAAAGAAGCCACAACTCACAAAAGGAAGGTACCACGAGTTAGCACTACTACTGCGATTGTATCTTTTCTGTGCCAGGGAGAATATCTAGATCTGGAGGAAGCTAAGATAGGAATACCACTATAGACTGGCACTTCTAGTTCAGAGGAAACAACCTCACCACGCAATAGTAAGAACCAGTTATAATAAACAGTATGGCGATAAGAGACAAATGTATTTAAATCAATTAATCAACATTTATTAAGTGCCTCCCATGTGCCAGGTATTTTGCTGAACACAGGATTCTAAAAATAATGTGATCCTAACATATGGAATTTTGAACTTATGAAGCAAATCACAGAAATAATCTCATGTACATTATTTGACAAATGAAGGCAATGGAATCTTCTAGGGTGAAGTACAATTTAGACTCTCCCAGTCTGTTCAATTTAGCCCAGATTTATTAAAAATATGATACATACATATATTATGCATTGGGATACGCTACTCTAGGTGTCAGAAATACAAGGACAAAACAAAAATAATTTTTGAGGTCAAAAATCTTACAAAATTTTGAGAGAGACTATCCCTCAATACAGAGCCCAAGCTGCAAATAGCTAGAAAACTGGTGGCAGAATATTTAGCTTCTTCCAAGGCTCTTATAGTTTTAGTTCATGGAGTAGGAGATGAGAAAAAACAGTTGGGCAGCCTTTTAATATTTTAAAAAGAAGTATAAAATGATTTATTCAAGTGGTGGTGTCTAAAAGTAGCACTTTGTTATATGGTCAAGGTGAAGAAGCAGCAAGGAAACCTTGAACAATTTAAAACAAGTTAGAATGGAAAATAGGAAAATAGTTTGGCTGAGAACAAAAGAGAAAAGTAATAAAAAATAAATAACCTATTCCTAGATTTGATATCATGCTTTGAACTACCATAAACTAAATGTCAAAACTTATTAACAAGTGGACATGAATATACCGATACTTGTATTTAGTTGATCTCAGGCCACTTAAGGAGGAACATTGCTTCTGTAACATGCCTAAGTGATCTACTGTATATATTTTACTGATAGAAAAAAGGGCAAATTCTGTCGAAAAATATACTGAATTCACAAACACAGACCAAAAAGAAATGAGCTGCTTGACCAATAATTCTACCCTTCCTAATCATACAAATTTATATATAGTGTTGTATTAGTGAGCCTTAATAAATGCTAATATCCCTTTCACGTTTTAGCTATTATTGACAGCTAATAATATTGGCAAATGAAAATCCATCCACTCTACAGAATTCTTCTGTAAAAGCCCAGCACTTGGAAAGATTAGCAATATTTAAATTCATCAAAACTAATTTTTTTTATAGCCTCCATACAGGAAGATTTAAAACTACAAGGAATACAAACTAGTCAGGGTCAGATAGTCTAGGACAGACAGCTCTCAAGTTGTTCCCTGGGATGCAATTACATCTTCTTTAACAACCTCTAAATCCAGGAAAAGCACCAGTGAAATATTTCACATGAGAGAAATTTACATTCAAATACAACATAAAAGTAGTAACAAAGAGAAGTTGTAAAGAATATTAATGATCCTTTTCATCCTAACATTGCCAGCTTTAATAATGAACAAATTAATTAGTGACACGCGCACAAAAATCACAAAACTGTACTCTTTTTCAATCTTATAAATTCACATAGGAGGAAGCATTCCTGTTTTGCTTTTGAATTTTCTTATTTTAGACACAAGGCACTTATTTTTACTTTTTAATTTATTTATTTAATAAATTATTTATTAAATATTTATTTTTATTTATTAATTTTTATTTAGTATTTATTTAATATTTACTTTTTATTTAATATTAAAATTTTTATTTTAAAAAATTAAATATTAAAATTTTTATTTAATATTTAAGAAACAGATATTTATAAAATAAATATTTA
Source organism: Potorous gilbertii (assembly GCA_028658325.1). NCBI lineage: Eukaryota > Metazoa > Chordata > Mammalia > Diprotodontia > Potoroidae > Potorous > Potorous gilbertii. The sequence continues at coordinate 367,457,151 of CM053771.1, read as the reverse complement.
ATGATATTTATTAAATAAATAAATAAATAGCCCCCTCACCCCAAATATTAAAAAACCAAGACTTCTGCCCCCTTATCCCATCACTGATCATGCTTCGTCAAACCCCAACTCTGGGTGACTCTCACCATTTCCCCCTTCCCTCCTGCAACTGAACAGAGCTGGGAAAAAATCATGCAACTGTCCCAACATCACAAATTTATATTACATGATCTCCACTGTGCCTTCACTGCAACAAACACATCACTCCATTTACCACCCCAGGTGATTCATTAACCCACCCCTCATAGATATTCCAAACCTTTTTTGACCCTTACTCCCTCAAGGATCCCATCCCTGAGTCCTCTTTTCACCCTCAGTTGAGAATCTCACTTCATACTTCACTGAATTAGGGCTATTTGCTGAGAGCACCCCCTTCTCCTCTCATCTCAAATTACTCAAGACATTTCCCCATTATCTCCTCCTTCACTCTTGCCTCTTGTGAAGAGGGGGCCCTTCATCTGGTCTAGATAAACCCCTCTATGTGAACCTCTGATCTCAGCCCCACAACTCTTCTCCATCAGACTGACCCCATCATCACCCCCATTCTATCTTCAGTCTTTCTCTAACTCCTGGCTCCTTACCTGCTACCTACACACATACCATGTCTCTCTGATCTTTAAACTCTCATTTGATTCAGTCATCCCTGGTAGCCAAAATGAGAAATCTTTCTTCCTCTTAGCTAAACTCCCTATCAGATTCTGAGCTCCTTGAAGGTAGAGGTCGGGTTTTCACTTTTCTTTGTTTTCCAATGAGTAGAATGCCACCATCAGTATTCAGTTTTGGACACTACTACTCCCTCCTCCTAAATACTCTCACCTGATGTGGCTTTCCTGACCCTCTTCTCAGGTTCTTTTTCTACTTATGACCACTCTAAAAAAAAGGCACTTCCTGTATTGAAATGTAAATAAAGTAAGTGTAATCGACTTGAATTGGAATTCAATAATTATTTATAATGAATCATTAAAAAAGAATTGATCAGCTGCTCTGCTTTTAGCAGAGAGAGACCTCCAATAGAGGGCCATGTCATCCCCAGCGTGACTACCACTTCTTAGCCTCCTTTGCAGATTTATTTAGGATTCATCTCTCCCAACCCCTTAGCATGAATATTCTTTAACATTTGCTTCTCAGCCCTCTTTTTTTCTTAGCCCTTTCCCTGAATTGAGTTATCTTTATGAAGATGATACCCAAATTTACATATGAGCACTTGTTATATATGTTAAATATGTATGTGAATGTTTAAAAATGTATATGGGTCTATAGGAAATGACAGAAACTTACATTTCACTGTCTAATGTTCTCTTTACTCACACGTATATTATGGTCCAACAGGTACTTATTAATGTGAGATATCCCCATCTGACATCTTGACATGTCTAAAACAGAATTCAATATCTTCACAAACTCGCTCCTCTTTCAAACTTTTTTATACCTGCTGAAGTCACCGAGGTTTATAACCTTAGGAGGCATTCCTGAGTCTTCCTTCCTCCTGGATCCAAGCAGGTCTTCATCATTCTACCTTCTGAGACCTCTTGAATATGTTTTCTCTCTTTCCACTTTAGCAGTCAATACCACCTCCTGCCTGGGCTCCCCAGTGCTCTGGTCACTTAGTCTCCAAACAATCAGTCCTCCAAATAGGTATACATTTGATCGCCTCCTTTCAGTGGTTTCCTACTGCCACTAGCATAAAAGACAAACTCCTCAGCCTATCAAGGCCCTTCACAGTCAAGTTCTGGTTTAATTCATCTTACACCCATGCTACAGTCAAACTTGGTGTTCTATCTTGTGCTACCAGACATCTGCAAAAGACAAACCCCAAGCCTAGAATGCCTCTGGCCTCTTAGAGCTCCATTGCCTTGAACAAAACAGGTGCTTAATCAATACTTGTTGCATCAAACCAAAAATTCATTCAAATTAATTCATTGAAAACAATGAATTTGAAAACAAACAATTCATTCTTTGATCATTTTAAAATAGCTGTGTATTCTAATTTTTACAAGTGGGGTCACACAAGACATACTTTGCCATATAGTCTATTATCTAATAAAAATCAGGAAAAAGTATTTTTCTCATGTTAGACATTCTATAAATGATTACAGTTAAAATATCTTCCCTCTCTTCTGTCATAATCGTAGAATGTAAGAGTTGTAGGGGACCTTGGAAATCCTGTAATTTACCATCTTCATATTGCAGGCAAAGAAACTGAGATCCCAAGAGGTTAAATGACTTGTTGAAGATAGTACATTCATTTTATTTTTATAGGTAGGTGAAACTGCAAACAGATCTCTTCAAGACTAGGCAAGGACAAAACTAGGGCATATGGAAGGGAGAGAGAGAAAAGAGATGCAGAGTACAGATGCAGAGGACTTCTCTGCCTTAGGGAAATAAGAGCTGACTTCATAAATCTTTTCATTCTCTAAGTTGTTTTATAGAGAGCCAGAATTTAAAACTATTACAACTAAATTTCCTGCTATTCCACTGATGTGCAGTAGAGGGTAGAAAACTGTGTTAAGAAGTCTAGTTAAATTTCTCTTTAACCTTGGGAAGGGGAAGAAAGGAGAGGAAAGAACCTGCCCTTGAAAAAACCAGTCACTCTGAATATAGACAAGCCTTGGTCTCAGCACTCCAGAAAAGAGTTTAGGTGGAAAAAAACCTAAAAATATCAAACCACAACCAAAAGATTCATACTACTGAGGAGGTGGGAAAGGCAGCAGACCAATGAAGCTAGAGTTGACAAGATCCCCAAGCCTGAAAACCTCAAACAAAACTTAACAGAAAGCTTTTTGCCATTTGCTCCCTGACATTTCTCTGTCCAGCACAATGTCTTCTCAAATATTTCTTCTCAGATACAATTTCCAAAGCTACTCATATGTGCGCTGCTACCACAGGAATAAGCCCATAGATTCCAAGAGGAACTACACATAACACTGACAGACATTTTTTTTTTTGTTTGAAATAAGGCTTGTGAGGCCAAAATCTGTCAGAGAAAGACAAGAAATCCCACATTTTTCCTTCCCAAGAGCTCTCCCAGAACTGCAGTATTTTATTTAATATTCTGAAGATAATGAAATAGGAGGCCAAGGTTCACTATTCTAAATTTTAATTTAAAAAATTGGCATTGCCAATTAAAGATAAAATCAACCCAAATAATAACAAAAGGTGATTATGAAACATTCATTTGCATTTTAAGGTCAACTATTCTGACTCTAATATTTCTGCTATCCCTGACTAGTAATAAGCTAATTAACATACTGCTCCCAAATAATAAACAACAAATTCAAAATCCTTAAAAAAAATTGCTTATGTGCCTCCCAGAAGTGCTGTAAATGTTCATACAGTTACAGGAAGACTAGTCATATTTAAATGAAAAGTAGATTTTTAAGTTTGAAGATAATTTTCTGATGATGAAAAATAATTCTTTAAGACTCATCCACTATCCTACCAGGCAAAGAATAGTTACAATAGCATTAATAACCTTAATAATAGCTGACATTTATATAGCACTTTTATGGCTGACAAAGCACATCACCAATATTACCACCTTTTATCCTTCTAACACAACCCTAGGAGGTAGTTGCTATTTTCATCCCCATTTAATAGATGGGAAAAACTGAGGCAGTCACAAGCTAAGTGAATTGATCAGGGTTACACAGCTCATACTGTATTTGAATTCAAGTTTTCCTGACTATAGATTCAGTATTCTATCCACTGTATCATCTGGGTGCCTAAAAAAGAATGTTATTTAAAAATTTCTGATTCTGAACTTCTAATTTATAATCATAAAGTAAATAAAAGGAAAAGTAAATGCTCGACTATCTGAAGGTTTGGGTTTTTTTTTTTGGTACATGAGGTTTGAAGAGGTGGAGTTTATAGCTATAATAAGATGTTAAGCAACTGAAGAGACTCATCCTCTTATTCACTGTCAGCAAAGACAAAAAGGAAGTGGGGTTACAAGAGTTTTTCTACTGATGAGAGGGAGTCAACATGAGAAACTGAGATGAGGAACATAGTCCAGCAGACAAAGACAACTCATAGATGAGTCAGGGTTGCATGAGAGCTCTTTAAAACCCCAAAGGGGCAGCTAGGTGGCACAGTGGATGGAGCTCAAATCCAGCCTCCGACATTTCCTAGCTGTGTGACCCTGGGGTAAGTCACTTAACCCGGTTTGCCTCAGTTTCCTCATCTGTAAAATGGGCTGGAGAAGGAAATGGCAAATCCCTCCAGTATCTTTGCTAAGAAAACTCCAAAAGGAGGAGTCATGAAGAATTGGAAAAAACTGAATAACAAAACCCCAAATGAGCTAATAACAATTCTGTTAATGTCAATAATAATTTTCACAAACTAATCATTTTAAGACAAAATACTGATGCTGAATTTTAAAATCTTATTTTTAATAAGACAAATACAATATCTAGAACAGTTTCTGTAGGTGAAAAGACCCGTAACATGCAGTAAGATCAGATATTCTAGGACAATTTATTATTTCTCTACTAAAATAAGGGATGTTGCCCTTCTCCAAGAGTTTGGATTGAAATTCACATTCAAATCTGTGCTCTCTTTCCCTCCTGTGTGGCAGACTAGCAAGGCTGTGGAAAGATGACAGTCACTTCAGTGTTCTGAACATAAATATTCAGATGACAGATGAAGAAGATCCCTTTTCATTGTGTATGTATGAATACAACAGGAAGTAGAAAGGAGATGTAAAATAAATACAAATAAAGATTTATACACACAAGCTGCTCTAGGTGAAACATATTGAATGTGAAGTTGATACCCCTGACACTGCTTAAACAATAAAGCCCATAAAAATGTTTATAGAAAAGTAATACCCAGAGATTATCACAGGAGAAAAATCACTTTCATTACCACTCTGACTGGGTTGTGTTGAAGACAACTTGCGGGCACATGACTTACTGAATTTTACTTAAGTCTAATGATGCGCTAAGACAGGAATAAATAAAAGGGGAAAGATTCTGAAAATTCATGACAATTTGATATCACTCTAACAATATTTTTAAAAGGATTATTGGGCAAATTGATAAACATTTAGAAAGGGAAGACGTGATGACTAAAAACCAGAGTTCACTAAGATTCAATTTTGCTAGAATAATCTCATACCCCCAATAACCTCATACTCATGGACTGATTATTATAGAGGTAGTGCCTAATTTAAAGCGTCCATGTATATTAGTTATTTGTAACTCTGAAGGCATTTATCATAAAAACAATGTACTATATGGCAGATATTTATGTAAATTCTGTGTAAATTTATGTAAAGCTCATTTATGTAAATACTGAAATCTTATGCCATATACTAATAGAGAATTATCCTGTCCTGTATAACAAAACTGCATATATATGTGTGTATGTGTTTGTATATATGTACATGTGAATGTATGGGTATGTATGTGTGTATCTGTGTGTATATATCACACAGACACACAAACACACACACATATATATTTAAAGTTTCAATATGAGGTCCTAGATCAAATCTGTCCTATAATAGGAGTAGCGTTCCAAGTCACTCAGTGTATTCTCTTTTTCTGTCCTTTGCTACCTTGGTGACTTCACCAGCTCCCCCAGGTTTAATGATCATTTCTACAAGAGATAATATGATTCTATATATCTGGTCCAAATCTTTCCCTTGACTTTCAATCCTGTATCACCAAAAGCTTATGAGACATTTCAAACTGCATATGCTAGAGACATCTCCAACTCAAGATGTCCAAAACATAACTCATTCCCCTAACCCATCCACTTTCCCAACTTCCCTCTTTCTGTTACAAGCACCCCAATCTTCCAATTTTCCTGATTCATAACCCTGTTATCCTCAATCCCTTACTCTGTCACTCCATACCAAATAGTTGCCAAATCTTGCTGTATCTACCTTTCCATCTCTCACATGCAATCGCTCCTCTCTGTCTCTACAGCTACCACACAAGGCTAGGCCTTTCATAGGTTTCCATGAAGATTATTCTGATTTCCTCCTAATTTGTCTCTCTGTCTCAACCCTCACCCTCCTTCACTCACTCTACATAGTGCTGCAAAAGGTGTTTTTCCCAAAGCATAGATCTGATTATGTCACTCCCCTTTCAAATTCCAACCATTTCCCATCTAAAATCCAATCAAAAACTCTTCATTTAGCTTTTACTGCCCTTCACAAGGTAGCCCCAAACTTTATTTCAGCCTTTGTACGTTACATGTTGCACTCCACTACCCTGTCTCCAAATCTTTGCCCTGGCTGGCCTTCACATCTTGAATATCTTCCTTCCCTCTACCTGACAGAATCCCTCTTCTCCTTCAAGGTGCTGCTCAAGCACACATCCTATGGTAAGCCTTTTCTGGTCTTCTCATCTGCTAGTGACCCCTCTCTCAAATGACATATATACATTTACTTTACCTTTATTTCTTTTATATTTATTCTTCTCTTGCTGTTTAGTTGTTTCAGATGTATCAAACTCTTCATGACCCCAATTAGGGTTTTCTAGGTGGCAGTCACTGAAGAAGTTTGCTATTTCCTTCTTCAGCTTATTTTACAGATGAGAAAAGTGAGGTAAACAGGGTTAAGTGACTTGTCCAGGGTCACACAGCTATTATGTATCTGAGGCTACATTTGATCTACTGTGCCACCTTGCTGCCCATTCTGTGCGTGTGTGTGTGTGTGTGTGTGTGTGTGTGTGTGTGTGTGTGTATCCTTCTTTCCTTATCAGAATACAAATTTCTTTTGAGTGGGATTGTATCATTTATTGTATTTTTATTTCTAACACCTAGCACAGTGCCTGGCACAAAATTGGCAATTATAAAGTGTTTGCTGATTGATTAATAAACAAACTCCTTCCTAAGTTTACTCTCCAATTCCCAGGCTGAAGTTGTCCTGGCCACTTGTGCTATGGGCTGGTAAAGATAAGAAAGAAAAAAAGGAAAGGAAAGGAAAGGAAAGGAAAGGAAAGGAAAGGAAAGGAAAGGAAAGAAAGGAAAGGAAAGGAAAGGAAAGGAAAGGAAAGGAAAGGAAAGGAAAGGAAAGGAAAGGAAAGGAAAGGAAAGGAAAGGAAAGGAAAGGAAAGGAAAGGAAAGGAAAGGAAAGGAAA
>CM053771.1:367252526-367449924 GCA_028658325.1 Potorous gilbertii | reverse complement strand
GAATTCAAATGAGTATAGGGATTAGCACAAAAGGAATAACACTGAAAATTTTTTTTAAAATCCCAAAAATGCAAAATAAAAACAAAGTAATTTTCATGGGGTTGAGGAACATTAACAAAGGGGGAGTCTTAAGAAAGGTCTCTTGCTGCCAGTGCTCCCTGGAGCCAAGAATTCTTCAGAGGCAGAGGTCAGGGAAGGAGGGGTACTCTCTGCAAAGGGGCAGAAATGAGAGAAAGAAGATGGAATGCCCTATACAGGAAACTGGAAGTTGGCCAGCTTGGCTGGAAGAGACAATGAATGGGGGAAAGTATTCCATTGTCCTTTTCTCCCAACCTTCCTTATATATCACCAGTTTAACCATCCTAGCAAAGTGGTAAGATTGCTGAGCTTTGTCACAAAACCCCACTTCTAATTCCCCCTCTTCCTTCCAGTGCTCTTCAGTTGTCCTGATCTATATCTGGCTCCTGCATCAGATGGCTCCACAGGAGAGGGTGAGGGTGGTGACTTTGCTGGGCCCTCCCTCATCTAAATCCAACATGCTTGCAAGTCAAGACCTCACCTTCCTGATTTCAAGAATGAAGGAACAACATCGATCTGTGTCATGGTCATCCCCTCTCAGGGCCTCAGTTTCCTTATCAATAAAATGAGGGAAATGAAAGATGACCTCCAAGTTAATCTAACATTTTATAATCTAACCTTTAATGCTAGATGACTTCATCTCACATGGAATCATAGCCCCAGAGAAAGGAGGAAGGGAAGGAAAAAGGAGGAGAAGGAAACCCTGAAGACCATTGGGCCATTCAAGTAGGCTAGATACTGCCCCCATTTCTCCAGGCTAAGTCCAAACTACCAAGATTTTGAGAACTTTCTAGTCATTTTTCTCTCTCGTTGTCATCTTACATTGTTCATTTTACTGCTTTTTAGGACCACTATCTTAATGTAAAAACAAGCTAATCTTGTCTTCATATGTAAGAAAGCTAAAACAGACAACTAAAATGAGATTTCTAATTAGTTACAGATTCCAGGGACTAGTGAACCTATTACCACTAGTAATCTAAAACTGGCTTTTATAAATAAAACAAAATCTGAATCCTTAGAAACTTTCTCTTCACTTTACCTCATCCCATTCTAAGAACCAGAACTCTCTAAAGTATAGATTATCATCTAATATAAAATACTGTTTAGCCACATATTTCAAATGCTTGAAAATATTCACCTCGATGCGGACTCATTTTATAGTTGACACTTTAAAATTCTGAACTACTGCTGAACTATATATTTTTCTACCATATTAAAGAATCCATTTCTCACTCAGCTGGTTATTATAACATAGTCTGAAAGTTCCTTCATTTAGTTTTTAAAACATCACTCTAACTCAGATAATTTTTTTAAAATATAACCTGAAATCTTTTAGGTTCCATATAGGATGATATCGTACAAGCCTTGGGGGTGGGAAGGACATATGTAAAATCTGACTCACAGAAAACTCTAAAAATACACATACACACACGCATACTTCCAAATATTAGAGATATCCCCAGGGTACTACACGTGCAGACTCATGACCAATTCTTTTTACTACCCCACCCAGACTGAATCAGCATCAATGGTTTTCTAATTCTGAAAGCATGGAAGAGCAGGTTCCCCCAGGCATCAGAGGGTGGGGGGTGGAGTAGAAATAAAATAGAATGTAATGAAAGGCTCATCAGCCCAAGTCAAAAAAAAAAACTGCTTTTTCTCCAGCACAAGGAATGCTTCTGAAAATGCTTGGAGGAAACACTTAAGCATTTTATTACCGTTTGTCCTTGCTACAAGAAAAAGCAGCCTTTAGTAACTCAAGGGACATGTTGACAGAAAGGAACTGGCCTTCTCACATTCCCAAGGTCTCACACTTCAAACAAGGAGCAAAGGGGATTTCTCCTTCTCTGTTATCTTTTGCTAGAATAAACAGCCCATTTTCATGCATGCTGCACATACAAGACAAGGTGGTTGCCAAGGTACCTGACTGCAAAAGCCAGAGCTGGGAAGTAGATTCTAAAGTTCACCTTTAATGCCAACTCTCCACTGGGATTGCAAATTTTTGCAAAGTTTATCAGGCTGCTGAAAACTGTATTAAATCCAAATACTGTAAACCGTAAACCTCTCTCAATTCTGACTTTACTATGAATAAAGAACAAGAATGCTGATGCTGAATGCTAAACAAAAAAGATAAACCTTGCATGAAATTATTAACGAGGGGAAAGCATCCTAAGGAAGAGCCATCTCAGAATAAATATATAATACAGCTAACCCATATCTCTTCTAAATTTCTACAGTCTTTGATATCTAAGTCACTTACTCGGGATTTATTTATTTCACTAGTACTTATGGTCTATGCGATTTAATTCATAGAATGCTGGAGACTTTATATTACTGTATACCTCATCCCACTTTGTATCCTTGGGACTGTTGACACATTATAGATGTAATAATATCCCACTACTTCGTTTCTATTGGCCAAGTCTAGATTTTTGCCTATTGTCTTCTGTTTGTTTTTGCTGGATCTCAACGGTACCATCCATCCTCTTACTGATGTGTTTGTACTGAGCCACTTTAAGTTGTTCCGTAAGTTTCCTGTTCCTTGGTCTCCTTGGACACCTCTCCCTTTTCTTTCTCATTCGAATTATTTCCAATTATATCCAAACATCTTTGGATTTCACTCCTGATAGCTTCTCATTCTTCTGGAGCTTACTTCCCCTGCAGAATTTTAGCCCAAGGGATCCAACCTATCTTTTCTTTTAACCTTTTGCACTCAATTATTGCTTATCTAGGGTGTGTGTTAGGTTATATTCACTGTCTTCTCTATCAAGTTCTAATATGGAATAGTCACTTCTCCACAAGGTTGACACTGTTCCTATTTCAGCAAATAGTTTATACTTTTTCATCAGAAAACTTCTCGAATAAGCAGTTATCTTTGCAACTCATCTAATCTTTAGAAGAATGAAATTATCATCGAGTTAATCCAAGGATGTGCCAACTCCCCTTCCCAGTAACTTTCTGCTTTTGTGATCTTTTATGGATCTGTCCCTGAACTCTTTCCTTTAGTTCAGACAGCTGGTAGGATAACCTGCTGACAATACTGATTTTTTCTCAATATATTTATCATTACCCAAATTTTCTCTACCATAGTTCCTTAATCCCAATTCCTGAATTTTCTCAGAGAATATTTCTTAATATAAAGTGGTATTTCTACCTTCAGTCCATACTGTAACTACTCTCCTTTCCTGCACCTCTAGTTCACCTGGCTTCTTATCCATTCTTTGTACAGACATGTGAACAGACATCTTTGGTCTTACTGCCTTATCCTTTTTTTAGTTTAGTCTCCTGGTCCCTCCTATTTTTCTTCTGCTGTTTTAGGTGTCATTTTCTATGGTGTCTAGTTTGGTAGGTATACGTAAGTTATTTTCTCTTTTAAAGCCTTGGCAATTTAAATGCAAAATTAAGTAACAGATAAGAAAAGTCTAAGCAGAAAAAGAGGGGGACTTGGATAAGTAAGACTGCCTTCTGAGAGGTACCCTACTGCTTTCCCAAATGCCAACCTAGGCAGGCAAAATCTGAATCTCTGTGCCTACCACACAGGTGAAGTGAGGTGTTTCTGATCCATATGCCCGTAAGCAAATTAGGCACTAACATGTGGCTGCAATGCTGTGGACAGGCTTAGAACATGCACAGATTCACTCATTAGGAGGAACAGTGCATAAAATAGATTCCTGAGCGCGGCCTTAACTCCTGCTGGCATTCGAGCTTAATGAAAAATTTTTGAGGAAAATGAACTACATATAAAAATAACCAGCTAAAGCTAAACTTCTCAATAATAAAAACCCTTAATAAAAACAGTTCTCACAGCCAAGGCTTGAAAGGGATAAGAGAAACTTAAAAAATAAATAAAAAATTGTCAGTAGTTCCTCTCACCAATAAAACAGGAGGCCAATTCTACAATTTTTAAACAAAAAAAATGTATATTTGTTGTAATTAATATTCAGCTTATTAAAAAGTTCAGAGATTGAATACATTGATAAGATGTTATAAGCATGAGAAATATCACTTTAGTGTTAAATAAGTAATCATATGTATTTCTATGCCAAATCTAATCTAAGCTTATATTTAACATCCAATAATATTAATTAATTTCATAGACTTTTAAGGTTGTAACTCACAGCTTATAAGCACTCCTACTGTTTGTGCAGTGGGTTTAATTTTTGAAAATCAATTAAGGTAAACTCAAATATTTGTATACTTGAAAGTACAATATAAATATGAGTTATTAATATATACTTTCTTAACCAACCATGTTATTGACGTAAGTGGGAAATCTATAAAGTTTCCATTCTATTCCCCAGCTTAGGAGGCTTGGCATCCCTAAGAATCAAACGTGAATATTTGAGCTCACGCATTTGGGTCCTTTCTTATCATCATGGATGTTAACAAACTTAATGAAGTTTCAGCTGAATGTGACACTGGTGAATGCTGAAGAAAGGTGGCAAAGCAGACACTCCCTCCCCTATATGGATTTTCCATTTAAAATAGACACTGATGTGTGGAAACAAAGTCATGGTCAACAATGCTTGCGCTGGATAAGTTTATTACCCAAATTAAATGCAATGGCATTATTGATCAGTATGATGGAAAATACATTCTGTGAGACAATGCAAGAGACCTATGGGAATTATGTTGAGTACAATGAAAACAAAAGAAATTCTGATCCATATTTTACTTAGTAGGAAAAGGTCTCTTTGGAAACATGGGATATCATGGTCTACTAAAGTAGACCTTTGCTGCCGAAGAAGACCATGCCATCAGAGAAATGACGATATGACTTGCAGTTGACTTTGTTTTGAGTGAGGGAGGGCTGTGCAGGTCACCAGCCTCACTTCTCCTCCAGAGCCATCTGAATCCAGTGACCAGATATTCCTCAGGATGATGGAGATGACCCAAGATGAGGCAATTGGGGTTCAGTGACTTGCCCAAGGTCACACAGCTAGTGAGTATCAAGTGTCTGAGGTGACATTTGAACTCAGGTCCTCCTGACTCCTGCACTGGTGCTCTATCCACTGCACCACCTAGCTGCCCTTTCTACTAAAGTACATAAGAAAGATAGAACATCTAGCTAGAATGAAAGAAGGTATTTCAGATTCCAGATGTGTCTCAAAAGAAGACTTGAAAACATTAATGTGATAAATGAGAAATAAAAACGAACATTTATATAGCTTTTTAAGGTTTATAAAGCAGTTACATAGGTTATTGCATTTGATCTTTGTAAGAACTGTGTAATAATGCAGGTGCTAATACTATCCTTATGTTAGAGAAAAGCAAACGGAGACTGAGAAAGGCTAATTGAAAGTCCAGTTTCATAGAGCTGGTAAGTGTCTGAGGCAAGATTTGCATGTTGGTCTGTCTTCAAAAGTCCAGCCCTCTACTTCTGTGCTACCAAGAAACAGAGGAAAGAGACAGAAAGTGGACAGACTGAGAAGTTCCCAAATGCAAGCAGTTTGGTTATAAAAGACCTTGAAGCAGCAAGAGAAAAATTGAGTTCTAGTTGAGAAAGCAATGGGAAGGTGTTAGAAGATCCTTAAGGGGGCTGGTCTGTCATGGCAATCAGTAAAGACCCCTTTGACAGTGGTGTTACAGAGAAAGGCAGCTGGAGGAGTGCTGTGAGAAGGCTTGGAAAAAAAAAAAAAACAGTCTCCCTCCTACATTTAAACGAATGACTTACAAGGAGTCGTTATTTACTTCTAAAGGCCCAACCCAAACCGAGAACTGCTTCCCTCCCTCCTGGCTCATCCAAAACTCTCACTTTTATCTAGAAATCGTTATTTCTGGATCCATCCCCTCTGTGCCAGTACCTCAAGAATATTCTGTCCGTAATTCTGTCCTCTTGTCTTCCTTCTGGTACCGTTCTGATATCTCCACTGCTTTCAGGACCCAGACCCTTTACCTACCAACAAGCAGGGCCATTTGCTCAAGACCTAGATGCTCACTGACTCTGAGATCACAAAATCGGAACACTGTTACCCCAAACAAAAACCTGACTCCATCACTGATGGCTAACTCCTAAAACTAGATATTTGCCTCAAAATTCTCACTTCCCTTTGGCTTCAGGGTCATTTGCCTGCACCTCAGAACCTCCAGGAATTCTGATCCAAATGCTTTGGCAAACACAATTAAAGGGAGGGAGAAGTCCTTGCTCCTAATAGTCAGGAAACAATCAAACTTCTGAAAAATGACTTATAAGCTTAGTTAACTATCCATTTGTAAACTGTAGACTGTCATAACAGCATATGCAAGAGATAAACAGAGCCTAAGAAGATAGAAAATGAATGAGTAAAAAGGGTAAAAGTGTGAGGGGAGTGGGACTTGAAGGGTAGAATGAGAGAGATTTTTCTACAATACTGAATACAGAGCAAAGGACAGTAGAAATCTGAAAACTGTTCTACAGATTTAAACAAAAAACAAAACATTTTGAGTTTTGAGCTATCTCCCTCTCTCCCTGCCAAGCCCACACACACACACACACATATGTGGAACCATACAATACATACTTCCACATATCACTTCTTTCTCTGGAGGTCGATAGCACCTTCCTTCAAAGGGAGTTGACTTGAACACTCATCTTGCTCAGAATACCTTAGTCATTCACAGTTACTTTTCAAACAATGTTCCTATTGCTCTATATACAATGTTCTGCTTATTTCACTTAGGTCTTACTATGTTTTTCTAAAATCAACCTGCTCATCAATTTTTACAGAACAGTAGTATTCCACTGCAATCATATATGACAATTATTCAGTCATTCCCCAATTGATGAGCATCCCCTCAATTTCTAGGTCTTTGCCACCACAAAGAGAGCTGTTATAAATATTTTAGAGCATGTAGGTCCTTTTCCTTTTTTCCTAGTAACCTTGAAAAACAGATGTAGTAGTAGTATGGCTGTCTCAAAGGGTATGCAGTTTTATAACCTTTTGGGCATAACTCTAGATTGTTCTCCAAATGGTTTATCAGTTCATAATTCCACCAACAGTGTACTAGTGTCTCAATTTTTCCACATCCTCTCCAGCATCCCTCATTTTCTCCTTTTGTCATTTTTGCCAGGTGAGAGATAGAATCTCAAAGTCGCTTCAATTTGCATTTCTTTAATTAATAACGATGCAGAGCATTTTTATATGACTATAGAGTTTTGCTTTCTTCTTCCAAAAGCTGACTGTTCATGTCCTTTGACCATTTATCAATTGGAAAATGACTCATATTCTTATAAGTTTGACTAACTTCTCTAAATATTTGCGATAGGAGGCCTTTATCTGAGAAACGATCTATAAACAGTTTTTCCAAATTTTCTGCTTTCTTTCTACTCTTGGCTATGCTGGTTTTATGTGTACAAAACTTCCCTAATTTAACGTAATCAAAATTACCCATTTTACATCTCACAATCCTCTCTATCTCTTGTTTATTCATAATATGTTCCATGTTCGTCTAAATTACTTGTGATATTATGCTCCAGATTCTTACTTGAGAATTGCTAAAAATTGGAGAGATAAATTATCAGTCATAAGAAACATATACCTGTTGCCAGTAGTCTATCAAAGGCGATTATACTGATGAGATCTGTGAATATACGATGAATATTCACATATGCGAATATGTGAATATGACATATGCGAATGTTGTCTACAGAAAGGTCTAGGTATATTTTCTAAGAATTGTATTTGCTAGAACTGAAGATACCAAATGCCATCTCCAGATATAAAAGTATGTCCATAGAAGGAGATATAGGGAATCAGTATAACAATGAACACAAAGAGTCCACAACTGTAAAAAACCAAAAACAAACAAACAAAAAACAACCGAAAGACTTTAAAATTATGATCAGTGCAATAACCAATTATGATTCCAGAAGCCTAATATAAGCCATGCATCCTACATCTTGGCACAGCAGTGATAAGACTACAGATAAGCAAAGAGACAGAAATTTTCATATAGAATCAATGTGTAAATTTGCTTTTCATGACCACACTCATTTGTTACAAGAAGGATTTTACTTTCCCCTCAACTGGGAAGAATTGAATTTGGGGAGGATGGAAAATAGAGGTGGTGACTGTAGTAACAAAAAATAAAGAAAAGAAAAAAGGTCAACAAATCATTAAAAGGAAACAGAAGAAAGGCGAGAGAAGTTCAAAAAGGGACACAGAAAAGTTGAGTAATGTTGGAACCAACGTGTTAAATTTGAAATATTTTTTTTAAAGTATGCATAAGTTCACATATTCATGTACAATCATTTTTGTTTTCTTTTTTGTACTAGAACTACTAACAGTTTCAGGAAAGGACTACATGACTTTTTTCCTTGTTTATATCTTTGACTTAAAAATAAAATGCTTACAGGACCATAATTCTACTTCTTGTCTAATCAAAGCAAGGAATGATAAAATATCAAAACACTGCTACTCCCCTTCTAGAAATGCAAACTGTCTTGGATAAACAGCAAAAGTTATTCTAATTCAGGACCATTTATCAGGAGAAATAATTCCTTAGAGGATTCTAAAACTTGAATTCTCTGAGTAACTTAAATACACTTGACAAAAGTTCAGCTTTAAATATATTAAGAGTTAATCAGGGAACTAAAACCTTTGTTACTTAAGAAGTTATTGTAACATATTAAGAAACTGATAAAAGTTAATTTTTTTTTAAATTGCCATTTCTCCAGCTGATAAATAGTTATTGAATATAGACAGTCTCAAAGGAAGAAATCTACACTATCAATAGCCATATTTAAAAATGCTAAAAATAAATAATAATTAGATAAATGCAAATTAAAGAATTCTGAGATTCCACCTTACACTCATGAGATTGGCAAAAATGACAAATGATGAAGGGGTCATCAGAAAACAGATAACGCCAATACACTGTGGATGAAGCCATTGGTCAAGCCATTCTGGAAAATAAATTAAGAATGATGCCTCCAATGTTACTAAACTGTAAACTGTCTAACCCATTCATACCATTAGTAGGCTTATGTCTAAAAGACAACGAAGAAAAAGGAAAAGGTTCTATGGGAACAGCTGTTTTCATGGTCATAAAAAACTAAAAACTGAATGAATGATCATCCATTGGGAAATGGTTACTGGCACAGTATTTGAGTTCTGGTATATGAATGGAAAGGCCTATTGTTGTACCATCGGAAACAACAAAGGAAGGGGCTGGAAAGCCTGGTATGAAGTTATACAAAGTGAAGTAAGCAGAATGAGAACCTTTTATACTATAACAAGAAAAGCATAAAAACAACTTCAAAGACTTAAAAATTCAGGTAAATGTGATGACAAGCTATGATTCATTCCAAAGGACCAAGGATGAAGAATGCTACATATATGCTGATAGAGAGGTGAATGACTAAATATACAGAATGAGACACATTTTTGGACATGGCCAATGTGGAGATTTGCTTTGCTTGACTATATATATTTTTACTAAGGGTTTTGTTTTGTGGTGAGGTAGAGGGATGATGAAGAGAGCAAACAATACATATTTGTTAAGTGAAAAAAATAAAATGTAATTAAATAAATAAAAATACGGACGAGGAGAAAAGAAGGGAAAAGTATTAAGCACCTACTATGTGCTAAGCATTGTGCTAAGCTCTTTAGAAATATTATCCCAGGTAATCCTCAAAAACACTCTAGGAGGTAGATTATCACCATTTTACAGTTGAGGAAACTGAGGCAGACAGACATTAAGTCACTTGCCTAGTGTCAAAGAGCTAGTAAGTGTCTAAAGTCAAACTTAAACTCAGGTCTTACTGACTCCAGGCCCAGAGTTCAATCCATTCTACCACCGAAGCTGCCTCTGACAGAATAGTTAGGAGGCGTGAAAAAATAAATAGACACAAGCTACCTAACAAATTGATTCACTTTAATGACATACCTTACAATAAAGCTGATATTCTACTATAAGGTTTATTTTTACTACCTATCAATATTGACTACAGGAATATCCTATGTATATTTTTACGGTTTATCTGCTAGAAATACATTTAAATTTCATTAAAAGAACCCCAAGAGCCTAACTTCAATAACTAGCTTTATTCTGACCTCAAAAAAATGATCAAATACAGAAGGGAAAAAAAATGTTTCATACCTGACTTTGCACTGTCTCCTGCGGCTAAACATTTGAAGGCCCTTTATTTTAGTCACTCAGCAGGAAGTATAATTATTAACTAAGAAGCTGTGTGCATAAGCATTTTATTGATAAAGGTCATTCAAAAACTTTGATGAAATTTCTGTAAAAATTCATTACTAATTCCTCTCCCCAAGTCTCTCCCCACTCATCAGTTCCATCCTTCACTTGGCTGCTGAGGTAACTTTTCTGTGGCACACATCCACAACCTGCTCATTAAGCTCCAATGGCTCCCTATTGTTCCAAGATCAAATATAAACTCATCTGTCTGGCATTTAAACTCTTTGCCGACTGGCTCCTTCCTGCCTTTCCGGGTTTCTTATGCTTTACTTCCCCCGTCAAGTCCCCTACAATAAATCTCCCCTGGCCCACAGGATACTCCTGCTCTCCACTTGGCTGGGTGCCTCCTCCACGCCTGGAGGGTTCAAATCCCTCACTTCCACCTCTTTGCATGGCTTCCTTCAAAACTCGACACTCCAATTCTACACTTCTTTAGGGGGGCCCTTGCTTGCTTCTAGCCATCTGCATTACCTTCTGCCTACTTTGCACGGATTTTTTGCGTATCTAGTTATTTATATTTTGTCTCCTGCTTTAGAATGTAAGCTCCTTTAGGTCAGGCATCAGTTTTAGCCTTTCCTTATGTCCTTAACACTCAACACACTGCCTGGTCCCTGCTGTGATTCAGTCATTCCATTTGTGTCCAACTCTTTGTGACCATTTGGGGTTTTCTTGGCTAAGACACTAGAGTGATTTTCCATTTCCCTTTCCAGTTTATTTTACACATAAGAAAGTAGGGCAAACGAGGTTAAGTGACTTGCCCAGCGTCACACAGCTAGCGTCTGAGGCCAGATCTGAACTCACAAAGATGAGTCTTCTTGACTTCTCTAAATGCCTGACTTACAAGAAGCAAATAAAAAATGCTTGTGGATCAAGTGACTATTCCCTGACTGTTTATTCTTCTTCTTGGGGCAATTAGGTGGCACTATAGACAGAGTGTCAGGCATAGAGTCAGGAAAACATGAGTTCAAATCTAGCCTGAAATACTTAGCTGTGAGATTCTTACTTAACCTCTGCTTGCCTCAGTTTTCTCACTTGTAAAATGGAAATAATAACAGTACTTACATTTCCCAGGGTGGTTGTCAGGATCAAATGAGAATAAAATTGTAAAGTATCCATCAAAGTGCTTGACACATAGTAAGCACTGAGAAATGTTAATTATTAATTATAACTCATATTCTGTGGCCTCATCTTGTTAAGCAAATGATCATCTGAGCTTATGTGTGAATCTTTTCCCTTATACTCAACCCTAAAAATGACCCCAGGACAACACGCTGATAAACAAAACGTAAGCAACTTACAAACTGGAAGCAGCTCCGGACACTGGGCTCGATGTTGCTGCCTCCAAAGGAAGCCACTTCACCCAGCTGCCTTGGGATCTGGATGGAGTCATGCAGAAGGAGACCCAACCTGCGCTGGTCACAAAATCCCATCGAACTTGCCACCTGCTTAAAGAGATCTGCAAGGAAAGGAGAAAACGCAAATAGTAAAGCGACTATACGCAGAATTGTTCGGAAAGCATTTTTTTTACAAAAAAGAAGCTTGTTAGTGACAAATAGTCATGTTGTACAAGATTAGCTCTAGTATATATCCACTGGGCCCATTTAATCCGGGCATAAACTGTATTAATCAAAACTGTGTAAATTAAACTGTGCGATGTTGTAGTAAAGGATAATTCTAAGGTAAAATCTATATCACAGCACCAATAATTAGTGAGAATTCCAAACTCAGATCACAATATTTTGTATGCCTAACCATTATTGGAAATAAAGTTTTCATATTAACTAGGGACTTTTTTTAATTCCTAAAAAATAGTTCAAAGCATTTTCCATGTTTGGAATCAGAAAATTATTTTAAGAAATATCAAAATTGGTAAACCTGTCGAATCCAAGGATTAGCCAACAATTGTTCATTAAATAGAACAAAAAACTGGTATAATATTGGTGTTATTTTCAGAAATGAAATGCATTTGATATATCCTAAAAATAAAAAAAGTTACCAAAAGAAAAAAAACAAACAAGCTTCAAAAGAAGTAATCAATTCTTAATATTATCAGCACAAGTTCATTTTCAGGGAACTGGTTGTATTAAGACATTCTCTAAGGATATTTAGAACACAGTAGCAACAAAATTTAGGCAATGACCCACTGTAGTACCTATTTATGTTACCCAAGTAAAAACACATGTTTATACCAATATCATGAGTATGTTTTCATATAGCCCATTTAAAATTATTGTGGTTACCATGCCTTTTTAATTGTATTAGAAATACAATTCCTGATACCATTAATTTGTTATCACAGGCCCTAAGCTTTTTATGTGAACAGACATGGGTGACCTGATCCAAAAGAAATTCATAATCTAAAAGAGAACGTGTCATCTGAATATAGGAAAGAATCCTGAAAGGAATTTATCAAAAATGTCTGAAAAAAACTTTTTTCAGTTTGAGTATTTTGTCTACTTAGTTTCAGGGTAGGATATATACGGGCCAAAAAGATAACTCAAAAGTGCACCTAGAAAACATTTAGGGTTAGAATATCTCAGGATCAGGGGTCCTTCCATAAAGTCCTATCATCATAAGATGATGGTTCATCATAATCTAGAAGTGACTGTTCTTTTTTAATTAAAACTGTTTTATACCATTTCTGAATATATTCCTTCCCCACCTCCTCAGAATCTTCCTTGACAGCAGAGTGGTTTGTTTTTTAAGTTTAGTAAAACTAATCAACACATTGACAATATCTGAAAGTATATGCAAATTCCATAACCATGGCCCTCCACTTCTCAGTGAAAGGGGGTAAATTTATCATGTCTTCTCCATGACCAAGGTTTGACCTTTGGTTATTAAAGGGTTGCTTCTCTCTCACAGTTACCAAACAGTGACAAGCTTAAAAGACCTCAAGGACAGGTAAAATGACAGACTTTTTTAGTATTGTCTAGCGGAGAGACGGTCCAATGATTAACAGCACTGAACCGGAATCAGAAAGGTCAGAGTTCAAATCCTACTGCTGACATACTAGCTGTCTGGCCATAGGTCAGGGATGTCTCTTCTCCCAGGCTCAGTTTCCTCATTTGTAATATGAGCATATCAGTGTTTGTATAGTGTGATTGTGAGGTTCAATTTGTAATAAATCTTGAAACTTCAAAATGCCGCCTTAATGCCAGTAACTTCCATTATTATGCAAGGACCTGACTAGTTGGGTGCAGGGAGATCCAGAAAGAGGTCGACCACTTGGTGATTTTTGTTCTCTCCCTCTCTCTTGTTTTTTTTTAATCTCCAGAAATTTACTGTCTAAGAATACAATGATGAAATCTCAGATATCGTCAATATCTGGATTTGTAGCTTGTTTCAACATACACTGGGTGTGGGTCAACTGATTCTCTATTTTCTCTCCTATCTCTAGAAGCTCCATCTGACTCACTGCCCTTTATTTCTTCTCTGTGTACAGGCATGCACATCTACACATACACACCAATCCCATCCACAAACAAGTAAAATCGGTATTTTTTTTTTTCATTTAAGATGGGCTTCACCATAAGCTAAGTGCTTATTTCTGCGTTCGTAAACTCTTGGGAGGAAGAAAAGGAACCTGTCACTTCAATCCTCACTGCCCTTGTATTTTCTTTTTAGGAACAATTCCATTGTCAGTCAAAACCAACAGAATGTGGGACTGACAATTTAAAGATATGTAAAGTCATGCTTTCTTAATGCCCCCCAATCAACAAGGGAATGGTGCATCTTAAAACTCTGAGGTTTCACCTCACATCCATCAGATTGTCAGAGGTGACAAAAGAAACTGGAGAAGGTTGGAGGGTCTGAGAGAAGACAGATACATTAATTCAATACTGGGGGAACTGTGAATAGTAATACCCCTATATTTGACATAAACCCCAAGCAGATCAAAGACAGCAAAAAATGCCTCATTTATACAAAACGAGTTTGGTGGTAGCAAAGAATGGGATGAAAAATGGGGGTCCACTGATTGAACAAATTGTGGTATATGACTGCAATGGAATATTACTGTTCCATAAGAAATGATGAATATGAATAATTCAGAGAAATTTGCAAAGACCTGTATGAATGAATGCAGATTTAAGTAAGCAGAGCCAGAAGAACAGTTTACATGATGGCTACAATAAAGGAAAAATACTGAAAAAATTCAGAACTCCAAATTAATGCAGTACTCAGTCATGATCCAGAGAGGCCACTAGGGCAAACATGCTTCTTACCTCTTAAGAAAAAGGTAGGGGACTACAGATGTGAAATAAGGCATTCATTTTTAGACAAGATCAATGAGTCAATATATTTTGTTTGATTATACTTATCTGTAATATGAGATGGCTTTAATGGTGGCAGAAAGGAATCATTAGGAAGTCATGGTATAAAAAAAGCACTGACAAAACATCTTAAAAACTAAAAAATAAAGTCATCCTTTCTTTAGTAATGATATTTTAGTAATTTTGTGAAGTTAAAAGTAAGGGAAACAACTTGAATTAATATCATCATAGAAAATATATTTAGAGTTTGAGATCATCTAGTCCTAGTTCCTCATGTTTACAACTGAAGTCCAAGGACACACAGGTAAAGTCAAAATGTAAAACCTGGGTCTGATTCCCAATGCATTTTTCATACATTATACCATGCTGCCCCTCCAAAAACACTGTACTGAGTGACAAAATAAGCAATGAGTCTTGAACACAAATGCCAGACATTGCAGAATCCATGTTAACAATGAATCCCAAAGACTGTGGAGTTACACAGATTCAACTTTCAAATCTATTTTTCTGACTTCCACTCGGTCAGGAAATCAGAGTCTTTAGCCCACAAAAATGTATGCTTTATTCAGAAACATTCAATTTGTTGTACAATAATGCTCATATTCGAGGAGCAGCTAGTCCTTCTTGAGCGATTTTCTCCCTATTCAGAAAAACACCTTTTATTTCTGCAAAGAAATGGTACAGAGTACACCATGTGAGGCTTTGAACACATGCCTAGAAAAAAAGCACTCAATAAGGGTACGTGTGGATCCTTCTGTCATCAGGTAATGAGAAGTATAATTACTCAAAATTAATAAAAGGTAGGAATATACATACAAATTAATATGCACGACTTACATCTGTACTTGTCTTCCAAATGTGCTTTACACAGGGAAATAACACCAGTTTTAAAAGATAGGACACGGATTCTTCCCGTGCGACCCCTAATGTAAGAAAACAAACA
Organism: Potorous gilbertii; assembly: GCA_028658325.1. NCBI lineage: Eukaryota > Metazoa > Chordata > Mammalia > Diprotodontia > Potoroidae > Potorous > Potorous gilbertii. Next base: position 367,434,450 of record CM053771.1, on the reverse strand, counting down.
GACAAAAAACAGTTATTCCTGCTATTCTAATAGTTTAATTCCAGCCCTTCAATTTCTCTTTCAAAAAGAAATTTCAAAAAGCTGTATATATCTTCCTCTCAGGACTCTATCCAACATATAATTAGCATTCTTAATCAAATATTTTGGTGCTTCTTACCTACTGCCGGTTGAATGAAAACAAAACAAAATGACCAAATCAGGCTTCTCTGTGTTTAAGCACTCATTTGGATATGATTAATCGAGAGACCTTACTGGAATTGTAAAAGTAACTATGTAAGTTTCAAAAGGAGGTGTAAAGAAAAAAATCCAACAACTCTTTTCATTTAGTTCCAACAGCAGGTTACACAGGAAACCGAAGTTCCAAGGCAATAATTGGGAGAGTTAGCTTCTGGGACCTGAGCTTCCTTTGTGTGTTTTCTTTTTTGGTTCATTTGAAAAGGTATAAGTTAATCAAGGCAATTATTTTGTTCTTTAAAGCTACTTCATTTTAATTAGATTTTCCACTTAAGGTTAAAAAAATTACTCATTTCAGTCATCAGAAGTATAATAGAAACTTTGTATAAAAACACAGCTTCCTGGGAAAAACAGTAGTAGCCAATGTTTTATTTGTTATAGCTGCCAAACAAAGTGCTAACTTTTGCATAGCAAAGTACACTTTTGGTAAACGCAAAATTTTGTTTAGAATATAGAAATATAGTTTTGTAATTAAAGGCAACATGTAAAGATAAACATTATTCATTTGTAAACAGGATTATTTTCTGTACTGGCAAAAGGTGGGGGCAGGGGAGAAAAAATCATTTTTGCTGTATTTATTGAAAACTTCACTTACTTCTTATTAATGTTCTTATTCCATTACAGTCAGTGGCCTAACAAAGAGATGTTAGTAGAAAAAGCCTTTTAGAAAAATTTGTCCTGTCTGTCTCTCTTAAATCTCTTAACATCTGTCTGGTCAGTTATTTCTCATTTGAGACTGGTCTACTCATCTGTTGGGGAAAAACATCAGACATATATTACTCTAAGTCAAACAGCCTAATAAGCATGTAGGATCTGAGTACAGATACTGCCAAGCCAGCAACCCTGGGAAGTTATTCTGTCTTTAAAAACAAGAAAGATAAAGGAGGTTTATATAGCTTAATCTTCAAGGTCTTAGACTTGGCAAGACATGGTTTTCAGCAAAGTTGGATGGAAGTTACATACAAAAATTTTATATGAGTTGATATGAATTATTTGAAAATGGAACCAGGAAATATTTTCTAAAAATCTATTATTAAAAATAAGGAGAAAAAAAATATCCAAACCCATTAATACTTTATACCAGTATGGCTGAACGAAAAGCTCTTGTGTGCTTTGTCCATGATAGTTAAGAATTTAATACTCAGATGTTTCTGAAATTTTTTTAAAGCAACATCTTAACATTATTTTTTAAAGGCCAAAATAGTAATTTCCTATTTATTATAGCACGGAATAAGACTGAAGTCATAGAAAAGTCAAAGTTATAAGAATTACCATAAATAAGTTCTTGCTTATTTTGCAAAAATCTTTCTTAACCAATGGGAGTAAGATTTCATTGCTACTTAAAATGAGTCTGTAACAAATTCTGATGTATAAAGATAATTCAATTAGAATTTAAACCAATTCTTTCTAGAACTGATAACTTGATTAGCTGTGTTACATACAGATCAAAATCAAAAATTACTTCACAAGCTGGAAGACAATGTGAGTAATGATGGCACCAAACCTTAATGATATTTTAAGAAATTAAATACACTGTTTGGGGAAATGCTGATGATGGCAATAACTTGATTTTTGGTCATTTTTCATATATTTTATTGACTTATTTTCATATATATACTCTACATATATGTGTGCACACACACACATACACATAAGCAATATACATATAATAACCCAAATACCTACTGACAGATATGGTAAGCTTTTCTAGCATGAGAGAATGGATGGTTAAAACTGCAAAATTCTTCCTAAACGTGAATAAAGAAAAGTCTAAAAACAAGATGGATTACTATGGGAGTGCTCCTTAAAGAGCTTAAAAGGAATCTTTATAGTAATAAACTCTGCAGTGGAAAACATTCTGAAAAAATGACTTTCCCTACTATGAGTTTTGCAGCCTTAGAACAATCTATTTTCTACCTCTCATTGTTTGAAAAACAGATTACCCATTTGTAACCAATGGCTCAGCTACAGTTGAGTTGTAAGCTTTACACTTTATGTAATGTACATTCTAACTACTTTGTAGCCTTAGCTACATGTTCTGTGTGAAGGAAGAAAGACAATTATTCCTAGCATCAGTAGGGCATGTAAGCTTTATAAGAGAGTGAAACAAAAGCTAGCTGCACATACGTATCATAAACATTCAGCAGCCAGTTGAGGCACATGTCCACACAAACAGGAACATTGACCAGGGTATTGTGCTCTTGCTCCAGTCGATCATAAATAGTGGTCAAACAGTTAATGATCTGTAGGATGTCCATGGGCTGGTCATTTTGTTTGAGGTTGTGCTGGTCCAAGGCATCACATGCAGCAGACAGACTCAGGAGATCCACTGGGAGAAATGAAAACAGTAAAATAAATAAACAAATAACAGAGAAATACATAAGGTAAAAAAGAGAAAGCAAAAATCAAATTATTTAAGAATAGGGTTTTTTTTCCTTAAGAGCTACTTTTTTCCCTTTAAAAATCCCACAAGACTAAAACTGTTCTTTAGTAATTAAAAGTAAAAAAATACCCACTTTAAAAAGCTTTTCTGTTCTCCCCAGGGCAGGCATGTCTATCCCTCAAATCCTTTAACTTTGCTAAATATTCTTTGTCAGAAATTGCTCAAGTCTTTCAAAAGACATCAAGTTGAGAGTAGGATCAGATAAGGTAGGGAATAAGGGAAGGGGAGAAGGCAGAGACTCTAGCCTTCAAAAATGAAAGTCATTAAGACTTAAAAGGTGAGATGCTTCTAAATAAATTGAGCAACTTGGAATTAAGAAAATACCAGTTTGTATAGAGGTTTTAAAACAGGTATTGACAATACCATCCTGCAGAGTTATTAAGGTTTATCAACTGGATGAATCGGTATATAGAGAATATTTTACTTCCACCTACACATTTATAAACTGTTAGATGTTTTTACTTCTTGGAACATTACTAAACTTGCTAAAAATCTGACAATTTTTCTCTTGCAAGAAAAAAAAAACCTACTCTATAGTATTATAGTCTCACCAATGCCACTGACGAAAATGGGCTAAGTGACTAAATGAACTATATCAGCCAGAGACTAACTAAACTAGCTATAACCAGGAAGATAATATGATCACAATTTCACCTTAAATTTTATTTTTAAATAGTAATAGTAGCTAACATTTATCTAGTGCTTCCTATATGCCAGGCACTCACTATGCTATGTGCTTTACAATTATGATGTCATTTGATAATCACAAGAACCCTGGGAGACTGATGCTGTCATCATCCTCATTTTACAGGTGAGGAAACTGAGGAAATCAGAGGTTAAATAACTTGCCAAAGTCACACAGCTAGAAGATGTCTGAGGCCATATTTGAAGTCAGGTCTTCCTGACACCAGGCCCAACACTCATATAATTTTTTTTTTTAAACTTAGTCAAGTTTTTACTCTTAACTTGGGATGGAGACTAATAATATACTGACAAACCAGAAAATTTAACTAAGCTAAAATATGTGCCTTGTCCAGCATCAGCAAATCTGCAACCTATTTATCAGCTCTATTTCAAAGGGTCATGAAAGATGTTTTCCTTTAATACCAATTTATTAGTGAAATTGGAAATGCAGCAGCAGCAGCGTGCGCATGTGTGTGTGTGTGTGTGTGTAAAATACCATTAACTGTACCTCAGGTGAATGCTCAGTTCCTTACTGATGGTGAGTCAGTGGTAATTAAGAGAACTGTTCAAGTGTCTGGGTAGCAGTTTAATTACAAGTGCATCTCCATATAAGCATGGGTTCTCCCAATCTGTAATGGGTTTTCCTGCTATTAAATAACTTATGTGCATTTAACCACGTTGGACTAAAAGTCTGAGATGAAATTAAAGAAAAAGATGGTAGAAAGTAATTTTCTTCTTTCAAAAAACAAAAGGAGAGAGGAAAATATGAAAGTAGATTATGATTAAATGAGAAAACATGTATGAATTGCCTTACAAACCTTTAAGTACTATAATTATGACCAAAAGCCAATTTTCATGTCTATATTCACTTAAAAATATGGTAAAAACTCTAATCACAGGTAATAGAATTTCAGAGATGGATGGGGTCTTCAAATCCTTTAGTTGTATCGGCAAGAAAACTGCGGCGACAAGAAGTGAAGTGATTTCCCCTAAGGTTACACATAGCTAGATTCAGAATACAGGTCTTCCCAGTATTCCTTCCATTATATAATACTTCATCTGACTGTGGAATTGGGAGCTGATTTTTCTCCCCCTTTGTTTCTCCTCCAAAAATGCACAAGTTTCCCTAAAATGGTATCCAATATTTCCAAGCATTTTTCTCCATCACATTATTTTAGGTGTGCTTCATGACTGAAGACGGCTCACTATTTTGCCCGTCACTGCCACTCTTTCCTCCCTTCACCTTCTTAAACATCTAGTTAATTGGTTAAACTGTCCATGGACTTCTGCCTTTGTTCCTTGAATAAATGGCAAAGTTTTTATTCTTCTTTGACTATCACACTTTCCACAATAGCTTTTCCAGATCATTGCTTTCACTGCTTCTTCTATTTCTTTTTCTTTTTTGTGTTTGTCCTTTGTTACCAAAGGAGACCATGCCATCAGAGAAATGATGACATGACTTGCACTTGACTTTGTTTTGAATGCAGGAGGGCTGTTCAGGTCACCAGCCTCACATTCCCCTTCAGAGCCATCTGAATCCAGTGACCAGGATAACAAGATGGCCCAGGATGAGGCAATTGGGGTTAAGTGACTTGCCCAAGGTCATACAGCTAGTGAGTGTGAAGTGTCTGAGGTGAGATTTGAACTCAGGTCCTCCTGACTCCTGCACTGGTGGCTCTATCCATTGCACCACCTAGTTGCCCCCACTATACCACTCTCTCCAAAGAGAACCTTGCTTCCTCCTACACAGAGAAAGGTCAGACTATGTGTCATAAGCCTTTCTCTCCTGCTATACTTCAGAACTCTACATCATCCCCCACGCTCTTGTTTTCATCAGTTTCACGGTCTTTCTTATCAAAGCCAATTCCCTTGCTTATGCTTTTTCCCCTCCATCTTCTTCCATTTTCTTGTTTTTTTCTTCCCTCATTCCACGTTCACCTTCAATCCTTCCTTATCCATTATTTCCCTGTACCCAACAAACATGCTCAGGTGTCTCTCATCCTTAAAAAAACAAAAATACCTTCATTTCGTCCTGCTGTCCCCCTAAGCTATCATCTTATAATTAGAGCCAAATTCCTAGAGTAACCAAACAATGAAAATCTCCAGAGAGGGCCTCCACCTCTACAGCTCTCACTCATATCTCAATGACTTTTAATCCAATGTGGCGCTCAACTCTACCACTCAATGGAAACTGGTCTCTCCACAGTTCCCACTGCTGGGCTCAAGGGCCTCTTCTCATCTCATTATCTCTCAGAATCCTCTCATTCTACTGACCACCTCCTCCTCACAGATACTCTCATTTGTTTGCTACCTGAACAACACCTCCTTGAGGGGAGACTGTCTTCTGCCTCTTTTGGTATCCCTAGGGCTTAGCTAGCACATAGTAGGTGCTTAATAAATGTTTACTGATTGATCTCTTACATCTTTCCCCACTCTCCACTCACACGGACACTAACCTTATTCATATCCCCATAATCTTTTGCCTAGGCTACTGCAATATTTTCCTTACTGCCCTCTCAGTTTCCAGTCTTTTTTCCTTGCCAACTTATCTTCCACACAGTTGCCAAAATAATCTTGAAGTCAGACTATGTTCTAACACCATCACTGCTCAATCTTCAGCAGCTACCTATTGACTCTAGGATAAAATCCAAACTCCTCAAACTGGAATTTAAAGCCATACACAGTTTGGCTCCAGTCTGCTTTTCTGGGCTTACTTTAATTCACCATAGACTTCTCACACTTGTAGGATGTCTGTGATAAGTCTATTTCCCACCTGTGTGCCTTGGTACAAGCCGTTTCCCCATACTTGTAATGGACTTTGTCCTCCTTTTTGCCAATTAAAATCTTACCTTCCTACAAGGTTTAGGTCAGGTTCCACTAGTTGCTACCTCTCCTCAAATGATCTACTTTACAAATATCCTCCAGCAGAATGTAAGATCCCTGAGGGCAGACATCCTTTGGGAATAAACAACATCGGAAAATTTTTGGATGAAAGTATACCAAAATAAAAGAAGACTATTACTGTTTTAAAAGACATATTTTAATTTTCTTTTTTGTGTGCCAGATCAATGAGATTATCTTATTTTCTGATCAATGAGATTGTATAGTATTTAACTTTTAGATTTAGATTTTCTAAAGGAATGATAAGAAAAGACTTTTCCAGTAATAGAGAAGAGGATTCCTGAAACTGTCATCATGGGAAGGAGAGGGATCATTTTTCCCCAACATTAGTTATACCCCGCAACATCTCCTCTTTTACAAAAACCTTAGAGTAAATCAGAAACTAAGTATATATGGTTTCTTTCAGAATCATATTTGTTGGGGCAGGGGGAATAGCAGTTATTTTAAAAATTTCAGACTCTCCTTTAAAGCAAATCAAAGCAGATTCTTCCATCTCTGAACTCATTCATTATGGGTTAAATTAACTTCAGTGAGATGATAAAGGGAAACAAAAATACTTTAATTTCATTTTATATGGACCTACACTTCCTTTCTCTGTACAGGTAAATGGGTAGCTGTATCGAAGGAATTTCTGGGGTATAAACAGCTCCAGTGGGGAGCAAAGCTATTGTTCTGTGATAACAAAAGCTGAACACGGAGTAGTCATGAGAGAAATATTGTACAGTGTGCTCTGCTTAAGCCAGATGTGATTAAACAAGAGGGCAATCTATCACAGAAGATTATAAAACACATCTCCCAAAACAAACACATAAAATAGAACACCCATTTCACAGCAGATTCCGAACGTACTTGTAGCCCATACTAGTTATTTGAAAGGGGAACGGAATGATGAACAATTTCTTTGTAAAGGAGTTATTTTAAAATTTTATTTCTCCCCAAACAACTACCTTGGAATGTTTATTCCAAGGCTTTGCTTTGTTTCTGCTTTTATTTTAAATGAAATAGAGTAATTCTGGAAGTCTTAACAAGCAAACATTATTGAGGAAACCACCCTGTCACCTCATATAATTAACTTCCATTTTTATGTTTTGTGAACCTATTGAGAAGCAAAATTACGGATTATATAAAAACCTTTCTATGTTCTGACATATCCCTATTCTTAAAATATATGACAGCCAAGGATACTGTTTATTAACCCTGAAAAAGCCAAGGGAGATTTTGTTTTAATTCTAGGGTTGAATGGTTTCAGTCACATGTAGCTGGAAAGAGGGGAAAATGGGACTTGGAAAAAAGCATCCACATGTCTCTAGGTTGGACTGTGCTCAGTAAAGGGAAACAGTAAATAAGAAAGATGGGATTCATGTACCTGACTCCCACTTGTCTTGTAAAGGGTTTGAGTACTGGCTGCCTGCATATTACGCTTCCTGGTCCTCATAACAAGACTCTTTGTTCATTATTCTACCTGTTTACATTCTCATTTACATTTCTTCATCTCCTGGATACAAATGAACAACTTTTATGGCTGTTTTATCATCTCTATAACACAATCTGAGAATTTTCAGAGAGATCTTAGAAATCATCAAGTGCCATCCCTCATTTTACAGAGGAGAAAACAGATACCCAGAGAAAGGAAGTGACTTATCCAAGGTAATCTGCAGCAGAGACAGTAGGTGAACTCTGGGTCCCTCATTTATTCAAGCCTGTTATCTTTCCATTACAGGCATGTGTAGAGTAGTCTGTGGAACTAGAGTGTGAGGTATAGCTACTGACTTTATAGAAATGAAAATTCCATAAAACATTTTCATTTCATGAAACTCATATAACACATGGGAAAAGAAAGAACTAATTAATGGTAAAAGTTGATTAATGCTGGGGGGAAAAAGTCCTATTGTAAGCTCATTCCAAGAGTAAACCTGGATGCTCCATGTTGATATATAAATAATCCTTTAATCTAATTAGCACAGGCAGAGAAAGAGGGGATAATTGGTAGAGAAACTGCTGTGTCTATTCTTGCCGAGACTGCAGAAGGAAACTGGGCAAAGTAGATTGTTATTGACATCAGACTGTTGAGATGCAGTCTGCACGGGAGCTGAGAGGTATTTTAAAAGCAAATCTACCCAAAGTAAGCAAGTCAATATGCTTTGATGTGAATATCAAAAATGGTAAGGTACATTGAAAAAACAAGAGAGCAATTTTTTCACCTAGCTTGCAGTGGTGGGTGGCTAGTGGCACAGCTGTGCCTTTATCTAGATAACAAGCAGGCAGCAAAAAAAGTCTCTGTACTCTGTAATTTAGGTGCTGAACATTAACAAATTGTTCCCTATTTCTTGTTGATCTCAAAGTATTTTTTTCTTCACATTTATGAACGGTAGCATATTTATTCCTACAATTTGATCTCCCTTTAATCCACCACATACAGTTATAAACCAAATATATTAGATTTGTTAAGTGCATTTTTATTTCTGCCACTTAATAAAAAGGAGGTATATTCCTAATTTTAGAAGCCACCTATGTTATGACTAACGTGAGAAAAAAATGAGAAAGCAACCAAAATGACTAGATTATCTTTTTTTAATATAAATTTGAGTGAGGATGAAATTGCACTTAGGTTACAACAAACTGAACCTGTCTCGTATACTTTACCGGGATTTTATATTGATGTAATTAGTTACCAAACAGATTTTCTATCCACAATAACCTGAAAGCCCAAACTAAGGGTATTATGACACCATTAAAATAGATCCATACCGTTTTGATGGTGCTCTCTGTACCCATGCATGTTGAACAAGTTTCTACAAATGCCTGAGTCTTAATTACTGCCTTTGTATCCTCAGCACTTCTCTTTAGGTTCTGTTGTGTACGTAGAAATGTTCTTTTTTTCCCCTTGTTTTGTGTTTAAGTTTAGAATGAATCAAAAAAAAAATGTTTAAGTGGAATTGGGGAGAATTTTCCTCAAGTCAAACTGGTAACCTCTATCATACAAGTCTTCTTTAAGACTATTTTGAGCTACGAAAAAAACCTAGGAAAAGAAAAGGTCATGGTACCCTTATTTTGTATTTCAAATTGAAGCATTTATATTTAGAACAAATGTGCCTAAATTATATATAATATCATTTGTACCTGGAAAGGAGTTGTTTCAATTTTCACCTTGATCAGGGAAACAAAGGGAAAATCCTTATGTCATAATGTCAACTTTTTTTCTCCCTATAGTCTATCTGAAATTTTAGTTTAAGGCTAACATGATGGAAATGAGGGCACAACTGCATGTGAATACAATGATTTATGAATGCATTTAGATAGCAGCTACTTGACTGATCTCAATACCCAAAGTCTAACTGAAGTGGAGAAGAATGAGGATGACCTTCTCCAGATCTGAGGTCCACCTTTAGGGCTCCAACTCTTGTTCCTTGGGACTGATATTAATTTCTTCCAAACTCTAATGGTCTCCAAAGGAATAATCCACCACTTACTAGGGTAACCATATCATCATTACTACCTTCCATAAAGGGTGTGGAATGAGGTGGGGTTAGGAGGAGATAAAGACGCTAGGTCCCAAACCCTACAGGCAAAGACTTCCACAGCTGGATTCTCAAACAGAAACATTAAAAGAATTCCTAGCTAGGGGATAACATTAGTTACAAAGCAGTAGAGCTCATACAACTATAAAGAAAGCCATTTGGACCTCAAAGTAAAGGGAAATTGTGTCCCAAGGTTTACTCTGTAATCTACCTGGTATGCGCAACCAAGCATACACAGCATTTAAAGCCTCTATGTCTATAGATCATTTTACTCAAATCAGGAATTCTGTCACCTCCCCTTCAGCATAACATTCACTTGGACTGAACACTCAAAGAAATGAACATATATGCATCTCCACTTGCATAAAAGACATTTACAGAATTCTAATTCTAAAAATAAACATATTCTAACACTTTTCATAGGAGACATAAAGGACATGGTATTTAAGTTTCATTAAATTAATTTCAACTCAGCCCATGAGCCTGAAAAGTACATATCATTAATACAAAACCATCTATCTCCAATAACTGAAAGGTGACAATAAAGCATAGGATTAAAATTAATATTCTGAGCCAGCACTAGGCCAAGGGAATGCTCAAAAAATTCAATACCAAGTTATAATGCTGGTGACAGCTATTGCCCCTTTCTTCAAAAGTGGCAGTACCCATTTTATTTTTCATCAAGGGAAAAAAAGCCAAGATCTTTAAGCACTGGGTTAATACTCACAGCAGAGGGCCTTCTGCAGTCTTCGGAGTTTCATGGCAGTTCTATATGCTGAGAATCTGACATTATTCAGGTCAGCTAAAGAGAAAAGACAAAAGATTATTTATTATTTCATCAGAAAAGTTCATTGACAAAGAAACAATAGGTTTGTTAACAAAAAATAGGTTCAAGAATAAGAAAGTGTATCTTGTCTCTGCTGCAGGAAACTGCTTTGAGGAAAGAAATTCTTCTAGTTATGAAAGTAGCAAACCTTCCAAATGCAGCTTTGCTTTTCAAAGTTCAGAAAAGGCTAATTTCTAAGAAAAAAGACAGTAGTATGTCCTGTTTAGGGTGTATCTGTGTGTATACGCACACATACATACAAAGATACATACATTTGTGTGTGCATACATACACGTGTGTATACACATTTAATGCACATATGCATTATACACATATATACTTAAAATGGTTCAGGAAAGGGAGAAAAAATTTCTCAGCTTGTAGAAGTACAGAATCAAATAGTACGGAATTCAAAAAACATTTACTAAGTTTCTACTATGTGCAGGGCATTGTGCTAGGTACTAAGAATATGAAGACATAAATAAAATTGTCCTTAAACTGAACAAGAAAAAGCAAACCCTTCTTTTTGGATAATTAGATTCAGTAGCTAATCAAGATTGGTGATATTTTAACAGCATACAGTTGGCCAATAATTCAGTGTCTTGTTTGAGCCAGTACAGCAAATTTGTATAAATCTGTAGTAATTATCTTTATATTTATTCCATGTATATTTATATATGTACTTTTTGTCCTTCCCCTCAATTGAATGTTCCTTGTAAGTAAGGGTGGTTTCATTCTTTGTACATTCATTCATACTTTGTACCTCAGTGCCTGGTTCTTGGTAGGCATTTAATAAATACTCATTGAATGATAGTCAGAAATCTGTTAACAATCACCTTTAAAAGTCTTCAATAACCAGCTTACTAAAAAAAAAAACAAAAAAAACGAAACAAATTCCCTCACTTTGTTTTCCATCAATACTCTGTATATGGTGCTCTGGATATTACACACCTAGTTTTGGTCTGTTTTTATGTACATGTTTATCAATTGCCTAGTTACTTTGTTGTAAACTCCTTATTGACAGGGTATCTCTTTTCAAATCATAGTTATTAATAAGTAAATTCTAAAAAGGATTGCTGAGTGGATGAATTAATAAATGTGAATAAATGCACTTCTCAAACACTATTGCACCTATGATGAAAGTAATTCAAACATCAATGGAGAATAGAGGAGGTCTTAAAATTTACTTCCAATTACTTAGGTTCAACAGGCAACGAGATAGCACAACAGACTATGGTCAGGAAGCTCTCTGTTCAAATATGGCTATAGAAAATTAGTAGCTGTATGATTCTGGGTAAGTCACTTAACCTTGGTTTGCTTCAGTTTCCTTAACTGTAAAATGTGAATAAAAATGCCACCTATCTCCCAGGGCTTCTGAGAGGATAAAATGAGATATTTGTAAAACATTTAGTATAGCACTTAGCACCCAGTAGGTGCTGTATAAATGCTTTTCCCCTACCTTTTCCCTTCTCTCAAGAGAGTAATTAAATATTTTACATGGAAGGAGAACAATGCCTAAATTTACACTATAAAGCGAAAAAATGTATTATTCATCTTAGAATAATGCAATCCCAAGTGTTCACAAAGCCCTTTTTGCACTTCCGTAAGTCTCTTTAACATTTTTGACCATAAATTCCTAAAGAATGCATAGTCCAAACCATAATTTTAAAATGTTACCTTGTCTTCACTGTTCCATGTAGTTATATTAGTGTAGCAAAGTCTCCTCTCTGCCCCCTCCTTCTTTGTCCCCTTTCTTCCCCACTCTCTCTCCCTCCTTCTCTATGATATTGTAGGCACTTAAGTCTTGAATGAATGAATGATTATTATAAGCAATAAGATGAAAGTTTCAGTTCTAGGACATCTGTGAAATAAAAAATATCTACTGGCAAAAGGCATTCATTAATTTGGAGGGATGAATAGGATCTTCAAAGTCTCTAACTATGCCCCAAGTGAATTATATTAATAGTAAGACTTCTTCTAGCATATACCTAACCATAGGCTAAGCAGGTAATTTTTTTCCCCTAAGTAGACTTGATATAATTGAGCATTTCTGAATATTCTTTTTTCTCTCTTTTCAGGAAGATGAGGTATAGAGAGAGATATTTTACAGCATCTTACCTTATCTCATTAAGAGAGGCTCTTAAAGTTTACCTGTTGTACGGTCTCTTTTTTGGACACCATTCATTCCTTATCTTTCTTCCTTACCAGAGCTATAACTATGAATTTTTGCACCCGGAGCTCACCTAGGGTGTCGGTATGTGGGAAAGAACTGGGACCCAGAAGGCTGTTCTTGGTTTACTCTAAATTTTTCTGCTACTGCTTCTCCTTCTCCTTCTCATCCCAAACATTTATAAAGCACTTTATTAAGTGCTGTATCTATGTACATATATAAGCTATTAAAGCTTAAAACTGCATTACTACTTTTGGGAAACCATATATATGTATTATGCATGTAATATATAATAATCACATGCATATAGACAGAGAATATAAGTATCTCACTTAAGCCATATAATAAACCTATAAGGTAGGGTTACCTCTATTTTAAAGATGAGAAACTGAAGCTATCATTATCCCCATTTTAGAGGTAAGGAAACCGGCTGAGAAAGGTTAAGTGACTTGCCCAAATTTAGACAGCTAGTAAGTATCTGAGAAAGAGTTTGAACTTGGGTCAGTCAGTCAAGAAGCATTTATTAAGTACTGACTATATGCCAGGCACTGTGCTAAGTGCAGAGGACACAAAGGCAAAGGACAGCCCTGTCCTGTAGGAACTCACAATCTAATATGTGGGGGGAGACAACAAGCAAACAAGTGGACAGGAGGAAGAGAAAATAATAAACGGAGGGAAAATTTGGAAATAAGAGGGAAATGAGAAAGGCTTCCAGCAGCAAGTGAGACTAGCTGGACATTAAAGGAAGCTACAGAAGACAGGAGGCTTGTTGCTGTGTTCCTCCTTTTTGGCCAAAGAAGACCATGCCATCAGCTAAATGATGACATGACTTGCACTTGACTTTGTCTTTTTTTGAGTGAGGGAGGTCTATGCAGGTCACCAGCCTCACTTTTCCTCCAGAGCCATCTGGATCCAGTGACCAGATATTCATCAGGGACTGGAGATGACTCAGGATGCACCCAAAGGAGACCTTGACCCTACTTTATTTAGGCTTAGGGTGAGGTAAGGCCCATTCATTGAATAGGCCTGTTTAAGAAGTAGCCAGGGCATGGCTCCTTTAATGAGGCAAAGAAAAGAAAGACCTCAGACTGGGAGGGAAACAGTCACAGTTACTATTGATTAAGCCAGGAGGGTCCAGAAGAGAATACTTAGGCAGGGGCCACAGAGGCAGAGATGAGGGGTAGAGGATTCCAGGCAGGGGAAACAATCAGAAAACGCCTAGATTTGAAAGATGGGAGTATCTTGTTTGTAAGACAGCAAGGAGGCCAGAGTCACTAGATAGTGAATACATCTAGATAGATAGAAAGAATACATCTAGATAAATCTAGATAGAAAGAAGCGGCAAAAGGTATTAGAAGACTGAAAGGCAGGCTCTGCTATAAAGGACTTTGAATACCAAACATAAGTTTTATATTTGATCCTGGAGGTGATAGGCAGTCACTGGAGTTCATTAAGTAGCCAGGAGAGATGATCAGGCCTGTGCTTTGGGAAAATCACTTGGGTGACTGAAGTGGGGAGAGATCTGAAGAATGAAGAGTAACCGGAGGAGATGAGGAGAAGGAAGAGAAGGAGGAGGCAATAGCTATAACCCACACTTGAGAGGAGGGTCTACACCAGGGTGGTGGCAGTATCAGATGAGATAAAAGGACAGCATTTAAGAGATCTTCTAAAGGTGAAATCAACAGAGCCTTGGTAACAGATTAGATATGGAGAATGAGAGAGTGAGGAGCCTAGAATCAGGCGGTGAGCCAGGGGGGACTGGGAGGATGGTGGTGCTCTTGACACTAAGAAGGAATTTATAACCAGGAAGAGTTTTGAGAAAAAAGATAATGAGTTCAGTTTTGGATAGGGTGAGTTTAAGCTATCTAATGGATATCCACTTCGAGATGTCTGAAAAGTAGTTGGAAATATGAACCTGGAGGTCACGTAGAGAGGATAGGGCTAGATAAGGAGATTGGAAAATCATTAGCATAGAAATAATAAGTAAATCCATGGGAAATGATGAGATCACCAAGGGAAGTCCCAGGACCCAGTGCAGAGTGAAGCAGGAGTGACCTGGGTGAAGATCCAGCAAAAGGAGACTGAAGTAAGATAGGTGGTAAGAGGACCAGAATGACAGAATCCTCAAAACCTACAGAGAAGAGTGGACAGGAGAAGAGGGTGTTGACAGAAGCTGCAGAAAGGTCAAGAAGGATGCGAATCAAGAAAGGGCCACCAGATTTGGCAATTAAGAGATTTTTGCTAACTTAGAGAGAAAGAAGTTTTTGTTGAATGAGGAAGTCAGAACCAGATTGTAGTTAAGGAAAGACTGAGAGGGGAGAAGAAGGGAAGGCATCTACTATAGATACTTCTCAAGGAATTTAGCCACAAAAGGCAGAGAGAAATGGGTTGACAGCAAACAAGGAATAATCAAGTGAGGGTTTTTTGAGGATGGGGGAGAAGGAGGAGGCACATCTGTAGGAAGCAGCAAAGCTGCAGACCAAGGAAGACTGAAGATAAGAGAGGGGAGAGGAGGATGACAGGGCAATTTGCTGGAGAAGATGAAATGGAATGGGACTGCTCCTGTAGATAGAAGAGTGCCTTGGTAAAGAAAAGGGCTTCAAGTGAGAATAGGGTAAAGGAGGAAATAGTGGCTAAAGGCATCTGAGTGATATGGCGGGAGAGATGTTCATGACTGGTCTCAATTTTTTCAATAAAATGTCAGGCAAAGTTCTCAGCTGAGAGGTCAGTAGGGGAAGGAGAATCCATTAAAGATTCAGGAAGGAATGAAAAAGTTTCAAAGATCCACTGTGCTGAGTGGGATAGAGAATAAATTAGGAAAGTATAGAAAGATTATCTAG
The DNA here is from genome assembly GCA_028658325.1 of Potorous gilbertii. Taxonomy (NCBI): domain Eukaryota; kingdom Metazoa; phylum Chordata; class Mammalia; order Diprotodontia; family Potoroidae; genus Potorous; species Potorous gilbertii. The sequence continues at coordinate 367,418,834 of CM053771.1, read as the reverse complement.
CCCTAGCAGTAGAAGGGCTCAGTTGAGGTTGCATAACCTAACTTCAGAACAGACTTAGAAGGATTGTGTGGTTTTCTCCACTTTCCTTCAGTATCATGTGTAACAGTAAAGGCAGTGAGATAATTCAAGGCTGATGCTTACCCACGTACAATCAGCAATAAGATAAAGGAGAATGGAACCAAGGAGAAGACAGTATAGAGCTGAACTCATTTACCGAGGGATCAAGATGGGGAAAAGTGCAGGGGTGATGACCTGGGAGAGCATTGAGGGGTCAAGGAATTGGTATGCATAAAGAGCAGGGTTTCATACTGGAAAGAAGAGGTAGACAGCAGATAAATTATGGATCAGATATAGGAATTTCAAGTTTATGAACTTGGAGGTGGAATTCCTAATTCCAAAGTCCACATTCAATATAGTCCACCCACTTAGCTGCCAAAGTTAGTATTGCCAGAGTTCTGATTCTCATCTCCAGACTGGTTTAACAGTTCTTGTGAAATTAATTGGGAGTTTCTTAGAGTTGTTTTGGCTCTATGCTAAATCCATCAATAAGTGCCTGGTATGTAGCAGGCTCTGTGCTAAAGGACACAGTGCTGCTGGGAGCTTCCAACAATAGGCAGGTGCACAGACCAGAACTTGAAGTAGGGTCTTGGACAAAGAAAATAAACTGTTAAGACACAGTTCTCTTCTCTTCCTCTGGAAACTGACTCCCAAATTCACATCCCTGTTAAGTTACATAACATCTCTCTACTCCTGACAAACCATATTTGATAACACCTTAGTTTATTTTTGTTCTTTCACCAAGTGTCACGGGTTCCATTCGCTCCTGAACCTCTTACTGTTTCCACGGCTCTGATCCAGCAAACTCCAGGAAAGGAAGCAAACCCCCACCTGCACAAGGGATCCCACCCCATCCCATCTTTCCCAGCAGATTGCCTTGTCTATCATCCCCACTCTCTCACTAATCTTCAATCTCTTCCTATGTACTGGATGCTTCCCTGCTGACTACAAATATACCAACATCTCTTCCTAAAGAGAGGTGGAGGGGTGGGGAGGGGGTGGATCTCCAGCTTGGCATGCACCATTGTATGATCCAAGGTGAACATAGTAAGCTATAGAAAAAAAATATATGCATATAATAATGATGATGATATATAACACACATATAATATACATAACACAATATATATAATATATGACACATAGCATGCATATATATGTATGTGTGTATGTGTGTGCATATATATATATATTTATATACACACACATATGCTGGAGGAAGATGAGTGTGAGGAAAGCAAGAAGCAAGGCAAGAAAAGAATCTGAACTGAAGGTGTTGGATTAAATCAAACAACCATTAAGCATTTAATATTATTGGGTGCCAGGTACTGTGTTAGTTGTATGGGAAAGGGAATTAAAAAATAAAATAAAAGATTGTTTCTGCCCTCAAGACACCTACAGACTACTAATCTCAGGGGTCTCTTCCACTTCTGAGCTTCTGTCCTGTAGCCCCTTTCCCACCTGCCTCCATTTATCTGTCTTCCCCCCAATAATTCACAATTTACTCTCCCCATTCCCTCAAACTTTGAACCAATTTGTTTCCACAGTTAATCAGATCTGACATGCTTTCAATCTAGTTTAAATTCCTTTGCAATACTTAGTCAGGCCTTTGCTGTCAGCTCAGTGATTGCTAGTCCAACCATTTCTCTTGCATGGACCCCATTAGTGTCCTTTGCCCATTATACCAGAAATGAGGAAGCAAGGAAAAAGGTCTAATTTTTTATTAAAAAGTGATATAAAACAGATGCATTTGTATCCAGCAAGCATCAGCAAACTGCACTCCACTGCAGGCTTCTTTCTGCTCTAAGTGAAGTCTGACATAAGAGACATAAGGAGGAAGGGGGAATGGGGGAGGATAGAAAGGGAGAAGGGAGATAGAGGGAGAGAGAAAGGGAAAGAGAGAGAGGGAGATGGAGAAAGAGCAAGAGAGAGGGAGGGAGGGAGGGAGGGGGAGAGAAGGAGAGAGAGAGAGAGAGAGAGAGAGAGAGAGAGAGAGAGAGAGAGAGAGAGAGAGAGAAAGAGAACAGTAAATGTGTCTGTTTTTCAATCTCAAGCTGTTGCTAGGGATCTGGAGCACCCCTCCCTCTGGTTTACAGCTGGAATGCATAAGTCAGCTTGCAAAACTGTGTAGGATATACATAGTAACCTAAAGATATAGCGGAGCCCCAAACAAATGTGACATCGTACCAGACTTAGCCAAAGCTAATCAAGTAGCTAGCTAGCGTCCTGAGCGAAGCAGAAGAAATGAAATGAGTTCCCTGAGATGTTAGCCTATCTGTGCCTTCCCAGTGGGCAAGCTTTCCAAGAATCCTGTCCAAGTTGTAGTGAGCTAACTGGCTCTTACAACCGGAACTCAAGAGAAGTGAGACTATCCAAGGGGGAAAAACAGGGAGGGAGTTATACAACGTTTCCATAGCAGCTTTTAGAAAGTATTGAGATTAGGAATGAAAATACTGAAACTTCAGTCGCTCTTTATGATGTTTTATTTTATTCAGTGCTAGATTGAGCCTCAGGAAGGAAAGCTGAGTAACTGGAACAGTGACAAAACTCCATTGTCCCTGGCCCCCTAAATACCAAACCACTAATTCATTCAAATTTAATTAATCATCCACTGAGGGCATGGTCCATGCAGATTTAATTTTGAGGCATGAAGCAATGAACAAACTTCTGCGTCTCTTCGTTTGGTCCAAGAAGTTCTCGTGACTTCAAGTAAATATTTCAGTTTTAAATTTTTTATCAACCACATGGGTAGAAGAGAATGGGAAATAAGGAAATAGAAATCCACCAAAAATAGTTTATCAGAACTCAGAATTTTAAGATGCTGTGAAAATACCCCAACCTTTTCAGCCATGAGAGAAAAAAATAGAAATATTACAGCCATAAAAAATTAAATTTAAACGACTTCATTTCAACTTTAGCAGCTGGTCTTGGCCTTTTGATAGTATTACAAAAAAAGGAAGTTTAAGAACCAAGGCCAGGTCTAGAATTTAAAACACTTTCTATTCTAGTTTTCCAATAGCTTATTGAGAATCTTTGAAGAAACTGCTTCATTTTTTGTAACTTACAAAGTTGAAAGAGGACAGAGGGAAGGTCAAGGTGGATTAAATATCTGTGAAATGCTACGCAATCAAGCAACAAATAATGAGGAGTTTCTGTGGCTTCTTCCAATGTTGAAAGAATTCACTGTACACAGATGAATATGTCTTGTGCAAGCAGGATTCATAATAATTCATATATATGCATGTGTGTACATTTAAATATGTGGAACACTTTATGATTTGCAAAGCTCTTCCAGTAGCCCTGTGCTATTAATATACCCATTTTACAGGTGAGAAAATAGAGGCTTAAAAGAATTAAGTGACTTAAGTCATGAGGTCCGTAAGTGCCTGAAGTGGGATCTAAACCTAAACCTATGTGACTGCAAGTCTGACTCTGCCAAGTGTGGACTTTATCTTAACATATTGTTGTGTGCGGCCTAAACAAATAGTTGATCACCTTTTATAGAAAGGTGGCAACATAAAAAATATATCTATTAGTAACTGCCTACTTTAAAGTCTTCTAACATATACCTCTCTGGAGTAACACAAACTACTGATAGAACCACAGGCCTCACTGAGGTTTGACAGAGAACTAATTTAAACAAAGACAGACACTTGATATAGCCTGGAGGCTAATTAATAAAGTGTTCCTTTCCCAAGAACCTAGACTTAAGGGTTCAACTTGAAAATCTTAGCATAGAAATTAAAGAAGAAAAACAAATACTAGGAGATATTTTTATAGAAAGGGCATAAAGACATTACACTTACTGGTTCTTTTCAACACATTAAAATCTCATCACCACAATAGTCTTATCTTCAAAGGAAATAGACACAAAGTTCTTCAAATGTATCCCAAAATAAATAGGAATATTGCATTCACAATCACATGAAATACAAAGGGCCAAAGGAAATGAGTTTGGAATTAGTCAAGGCCTGTTTCTAGAGGTAAAATGCTCTATTATTTTCCACTAGCAACTTATCTGGAGATCTTCTAAATGCCAAATAGCAGAAACATAAGATATTGCCTTGGTATGGAATGAGCTGAAGACAAAGGGGAATCAGATGGGAACTGAAAAAGGAGTCTGATAAAAACTGTAAGAAGTACTTTGTCGTAGCAAAGAACTAGAAACAACGTAGAGGTTTCTTATCTATAAAATGACAGGTTTAAACTTTGAATGGTGCTGAGGTTTCCTCCAGCTCTATGTTTATGTGCCTATAATTTAATAAAATTCATAAAAACTCTAAATTGAATCAGGAAACAAAAATGATTAAGAGAATTTTAGGGTTCATTATACATTTTGTGGATTATCCAATCCAGCCAGTATTAACTGCCTATTATTTAAAAAAAAAAAAAAAGTCATGCTAGGCTATTGGGGATATCCAACAAAAAATGTACCTGCCATCAAGGAACATTCAACATGATCCAGGCCAAAGGTGGGGAACCTGAGTCCACATGTGACCCTCTAGGTCCTCAAGTGCAGCCTCTGACCGAATCGAAACTTTACAGAACAAATCCCCTTAATAAAAGGATTGGTTCTGTCAAACATGGACTCAGTCAAAAGGCCACACTAGGCTGTTTGCTTCTTTTTTCCCTTTCTCTGGAAAACTTTAGCACATTCTAACCATTCTAACTCTAATGCCAACTCCCCTACTCCTAACAACACTACAGGGGGGAAAATCCGAAGGGCCCCAACTAGAAATGACACTCAGTAGGGTCCTGTTTTCCCCCAAAGCTGGCAACAGAATCCATTCTGCTATCTATAGCTGCACACTTAGGAGATGGAGTTTTTCTTTCTACCCTGAAGCTGAACTCTCCCACTGTATTCTCCACTTCAAGTGTGAACTTCCTGAACACAGGAACTGGACTGCTTTCGGGGGTTTTTTTCTATTTGTACTTCCAGTACTTAGCACAATGCTTGGCACCTAGTAAGCTTTTAATAATTTTTTTTCTGTGCATTCATTCTACCTCTTCATATTAACTCTACTATATGGGAAAACAGGTAAAATTTAAAATGAATAAATTATACCATGTATTGGGAGTTCTGGAGTTTTCTGAAAGTCAAATGAAGTTTTTAAGATAGCTGTGGATTTTAAGTATCTTGTCAGATGAAGTCATCATCAGTAATTGTCCAGATTTTCCTCTATCCTGTTGGGAAACTTCCTTCCACCCAGGTTTCTGGGAGGAGATATTCTAACTCCAGACCCATTCCCTTAAAAAAAAGTCTTTGAGTCCTTCATTTTGACTGGATTTCATTTACAAAACTAATCATACTACTTATTATATTTTATTTTTTATACTTTATTTTTCCTGTTCTCTAATCTTTCAATATTATCTAACCTATTTCTTTTCCTATGTCAAACAATAAGCAGGCAAATCTACGAAGCAACTACCACATATAACCCAGACATGGCAGAGAAAATGACAACATGAAACAGCACCCTAGGAGAAATGAAAGCTGCCATCTAAGACCTTATACATTCTACCTAAGGAGACTGTTTAGATTTAAATGTGTATACAGAATACTTGAGGCAGCTAGGTGGCACATTGGATAGAGTGCCAGGCATGAAGTATGGAAGACTCATCTTTCTGAGTTCAAATCTGATCTCAGACACTTATTAGCTACGGGAACCTGGGCAAGTCACTAAACCCTGTTTGCCTCAGTTTCCTCATCTATAAAATGAGCTGGAGAAGAAAATGTCAGACCACTCTAGTATCTTGGCCAAGAAAACCCCAAATAGGGTCAGGAGGAGTCAGCTATGACTGAAATGAATGAACAAGCAACAAGCCATGCTTATAATGGTTATAAACCTGATTGAGTGGAAGGATGGTTCCTCTCTAGGAAGATTTCAGGAAGTTCAGATATATGACAAGTTTTGGTGAAAAAGATAAATAATTCTGTTTTGGACACAGATGCCTATGAAACAACTAGTTCAAAATGCCCAAAAGGCATTTAGTGACACGTAACTAGAGCTCAGAACAGAGACCAAGTCAATCCAGAACTCTGATGGTCACTGTCATGAAGAGGAAAATTAAAACCATAGGAGCTAAGGTTTAGAGAGAATAAGGGTCCCAGGGCAGAGTTTTTAAATATCCCTGAACAAAGTCTTCCATCCTACTTAATTTTTGCCTCTTTTTCTACCTTATCACAAGCAACTTACCCTCTGATACCAATAACAAGACCTCAAGACTTTAATTTAATCTTTGACCTGCCATCTTCCCATTCTCTACTTCTAACTGTAGCTGCCGCCAGACTGGTTTGGGAATTTTTATCTTGTTCTTTAATTAATTCATCAGTTTTCCAAGACTACACCGCCATGTTTTCTCTTTTCCTACTTAACTGGTTTTTTCATCTAAATTGGAGTTTTCATCTAAACGTGAACACCTTCTGTCATTAACGGTGGACTTATTTCCTTCTTCCTTCCATTGCTTATGATCTAGTATCCTTCAGTTTTTTCTCAAATTACCTTTACCATTTACATACACTTTTTGTAAGTTACCAAGAGGAAGTCTCAGAACTATATCCACTACAAATTCACTTGTTCTCCATTCACCTGTCCTGAATGTGACAAGTTGTTATCTCTCCCTTTCCTCTTTCTTAGAGTTCCCCTTCTATAACCCATGATCACTAAAACTACTGACATAAAACTCATTATTTTCTCTGAAAACTGAAAATCTCAAGGAAGATCTACTTTCATAATATAACAGAATTCTTGAAGGGGATTTCTGAGCACTTTCAAGGGATTTAGAGTTTGATGGCAATAGTTCTTTATTATACCCAATATTAGTTGAAAAATTAATAGTTTTCCCTTTCCTTTAATATAGGTGCACTACTGCACTTTAATATACCTGCACTACAGTTATTCATGATTCAGGTTGCTTTTGTATGGAATTAAGAACTAGAGAAAAACTTTTCTCAGGTAATTATCAAGAATTGGAAAAGGAGGGAAGATATTAGGGTTAAAGAGAAAGTCTATGAAAGACTGTTTGAGATATAATTGAGTTGTACACCAAAAAAAGAAAAGGAATCATATTACTTAAGAGGAAGAAAGAAGGTTTTAGGTCAACTTTCCCAGTGAGAACCAAGTTATCCAGGATAGTGTAATCTAGGACAAAAGGGAATAAAAACCATCCTAGACATGGATGGCTCAAGGGAAGCGGTATAAACTGAGCTATTAATAATTATGATGATGTAGATAGTATTTGCACAATGTTTTAAAGCTTACATAGTGTTTTATATGGTTTATCTCATTTGATTCTCACAACTCCCTATTTAATCAAAGAGAAAAAAGTGAGGCTAAGAAGTCAACTAAGTAATTTGCCTAGGATTCCACAGCTATTAAATGTCTGAGGCAGGATCTGAATTTGGGTCTTTCCATATTCATGTCCAACACTCCACTGACTGCCACTGAGCTGCTTGTCTGTATAGGTAGTATGTTTTCATTTCATATATTCTGATTCAAGGGATAGCTGTGTTCAACTCTGAAATATACAAATGACTCATCTTACATATGTGGCTTTCTTGAATATAAACCTATATTTATATACAACTATTTAAACACACATGTACTTGAATATATATATATATATATATATATATGTGCATATATCTACTTGTTTTCTTATTTATGAATGCTCACAGCACTCAGCTCAATGTTATATTCATGCAGTTGCAAAAATAAATATTTGCTTTTATGATAAATATCTACATAAAAAGCTTGTTAGAAAGTTCTGACCTTTAAACCAGATTCCTTGACCGACTGCTTAAATGTGAGGATAAGTTAATATAACAAGAATAGTGATGGAAGTCTTAGCTTTCCTCTGATGATGGCAAAGATATCAGTATTCAGTAACCTTCAGGATTAGAAAAGCAGAGATATGGATTTAGATTATTTTGGTGATTTCTTCTGGGGGTGGGGTGGGAGGAGGGGAGGAAAACCAGACCTGTGATTTCCTTGGTATAAGAACAGCTCCCTCAACCAATGCAAATCCTCAATTTCCCTGCAATTAAGTCTTACAGTCATGCCTAGGCCAATGTTCTTCAAACTTTTTTGACCATACACTCCTATCGGTAAATAAAAATTTTGCACAAAACCCCCACTATATGAAGTTATTTATTTAAAAGTTATATACACATACTACTGTACTCTTATGTACATTATCAAGCTTGCAGCAAAAAAAGCAGAAATTTAAAAAGTTGAAATAAAGATGGAATAACATTTGATTCTAGACTCAAAAAAATGCTGCTGGAAATTTACTGAGTTGGGAAAATAATTTCAACGGCTCTGTAGGATGGGGTAGGGTTAAGATTTCAGGCAGGGAGACCAATCACAAAGATACTGCAATAGTCTAGGCAAAAACTAATTTGGGTCTGAGCTAGGGTGCTGGCTATGTGATTAGACAGAAAGGGCTGGATATGAAAGACATCGTAGTGGTAGAAAAGATAAGATTTGGAAACTGTTAGATGTGTCATAAGGGAATGAGTGTTCAAACATAACACCAAAATAATAAACTTGGATTCTTGGAAGAATGGTGTTACCCCCAAGAGAAAAGGAGAAGTTCAAAAGAGACATGAGTTTGGAACAGAAGGTAATGAGTTGTGTTTGGAAAATGTCGAGAATAAGATGCTTAGAGGAAATCAAATTAAAAATGTCCAACAGGCATTTGATAATGGGAGATTGTAGTTTAGAAGCAGAATTAGAGCTAGCTATACAGATCTAGGCATCACTTGCATAAAAACAACTAAATCCATGGAAGATGATGAAGTCACCAAGTGAGAGAGTATTAAAAAAAAAAAGACATCAGTAAACTAAGAAGTCTAAGCCTATACCCAAAGTTGAAAAGAGGAAGTGAAGGATGATGTGAATGATGGCCCTGCAAAGAAGACTGAAGTCATAAAACTAGTAGGAGGGAAACTAAGAGACTGCAGTGTCTTGGCAAGGGGAGAGGTATCATCTAGGAGGAAAAGGCAATGTCCAACATTTACAGAGAAGTCAAGCTGGGTCACCAGATTGGGCAATTAAGAGATCACTGGTAACTTTGAAGGTCTGGGAGCCCAGAAGTATGGTGGTATCCTCAAGGGGACCAGGCAAGTGCAGAAAAAGTTTGCATATATATACATACATACATACACACACACATATATATATATGTAAATACACACACATATATAAAATGTAATCGAAACCCATTCATCTTGAGCTAACAAGCTAACCTTTCCCAACAGAAACAAAAAGTTTTCGTGGGTGAGTTTATTCATCACCTGATAATACCTTCAGCAGCCATGAAAGAGGTAATTGTGCAGGTGGAGGTGGGAAGAGGTTTTGCCTGTGCAATTGCTGTGGGTGCCTGTTCCCAGTTAGGTTATAACCACCCTTTGCACCAGTAGTGGGAGAGGGAAGACTGGAAAAGTATTAAACCAAAGTTGTATTTGTGTTGGAGACAGTTTATGATTTGGTAATGGGGAGAAACTAAATGGCGCATTAGATAGACTGCTGGCCCTCGAGTCAAAGGGATCTGAATTCAAATTTAGCCTCACACCGTGTAGCTGTATGATCCTGGGAAAGTCACTTAACTCTATCTTTCTCAATTTTTCATCTGTAAAATTAGCTGAAGAAGAAAATGGCAAACCATTCCAATAGTTTTGCCAAGAAAACCCCAAATGGAGTCATGAAACGACTCAGGAACAACAAACGACAAAAGGGAAGAAGTTGGAATGCATTCCATCTTCCTACTGTATAATTAGATCTCTGGGTTTGAACCACGGTTTCCTTAGAGTCATTCTACAGTCCCTACTTTAGAGACCATTGGCCTTGGGCACTGAAAGGTTAAGTAACTTGACATGGATCTCAAAGTCAGTCTGGGTCAGAGAAGGTGCTTGAACCCAGTAACAGTTACTGAAAGCAGATCTCCATTCATTCGAAAAAAATAAATAAATAAATGATGTTGAATGAATAAGGCCAATTACAAATTTTATAAAATAAAAGTATCTGCTTAAATTGTTTTTGGCTCCATACCTGCAGTTTCATAGGGGAAAATAAAATGAAAGTTTTGGTTTCAGTGCCCTGGGAGTTAGAAAGAAGCATGATTGAGTCCTTAAAAATGAATGTTTGATATGAGCAAAATAACGTCCAAGTCATGTTTTTTAAAGTCTGAGGGGATAACGAAAGTGATACGCTGATTTCCATGTGAAATGTATATTTCAGAGTCATGCAGAAAAACTACACACAAGCCACCCACACCATGTTCTGCTTGACATCTTCAAAAGACGAAATGCCTGACAAGAAGAAATGTCTTACTCTCAGAGTGAGGCACCAATTTTCTGGACAGGAGACCCTGCTGAAGATATTAGCTAACTGCCCAATACAGCCTTTCCTGAAAAGACCAATAATTTAGCAGCTGTAGGGGCTGTTACAAGCCTGATGAATGACTGAGAGTTTTCATTTGATAATAGTGACCTCTGAAACAGACAGAGCTACCTATGTATAATGAGGAACAAAGCCTCAAGGAAGCTTCTCTCTTGCCAAATATTGTGTATGTAGAACACACAACAATATCACTATGGAACTGTGGCAATAATTAAGAAATCACTCTGATTTATCATATCAAAAACATGTGAAGCTTCTAGGGTGCTAATAAAGCACTGTTTTTCCTTTACATGGATTCAAAACTAGCATCTTTTCTGAAAGATTCTGCGGGTTATGAGCAACTTTTGGGTAATTAGGGAGGCTCCTATCTGTCTTCTCCATGGGTCAATCTTGACAGGCAAACTTTTCATATTTAGTAAGTATTAAATGAATACATGTTAGGTGTAAATAAACTTATAAGTTGAAAAGCTAAGTATAAAGATATATATATATTATATATGTAATATATATATAATATATATATAAGGGTTTCAGTCCATATAGATCCTGTTACATGTAATAGGTACTCAAGAAATACATGTTGATTAACAAAAATGATCAGGATAGCTAACATTTACATAGTGCTTTCTATGGGCCAGGCACTTTACAATTATTATGTCATTTCATCCTACAACATAATGGCCCCCCATTAGAATGTAAGCCCCTTGAGGGAAGAGTTTATATTTTTTGCCTCTTTCTAATTCCATCCCCTAACACTGTGCCTCAAACACAAGAAAAGGCTTAACAAATACTTTTTGTTGCGGGCTACGCAAAGGCTGAAGCAGGGGTTAATTTTTCTTTCCAAATAAGCCTAGTTCTCAGATTTGGGGACTTTTTTTCTTAGCTTAACATTCAACTACTCCTGAAACACTCCAACGCACAGTTGTTTGGCATTCATAGGAAGTGAGTAAATGATGCCATTTTGTCAAAATAAGAAGGACTGGAAGAAAATGTTCTTTTTTTTTTTTTTTGTAGCAGTAGGTCAACAGACTGAAATGGGAGGCTGAGGACTCCTCCCTTCAACGTGCCAAATTAAACAATTCTCTTTCTCTAACTTTGAAGTTCCAGGTGATAAGAGAACCATTTAGCATTTATTTGTAAAACATTTCCTGGTTTTTCAATCAAAAGGGATTATTTAAATAGTTGTTGATCTAAAAGAATTTTCTACCTACCATCTCAGGGCTTCCAGCACGTAAAAATAGTAACACTATATTAATGTAAAGCAGATTCTTAAGTTGATTACTCAAAATAAGCTTCCAATGAGGTTAGAATGAGATAGTAATAAAGTCTTAGAGGAGGTGCCAAAGTATGCCTCTCTCAGTTCTCAGCCCTCTGCTTTTTTTTGTTCTCGGCACTTTTCTCTGCACTTCTCTGCGGTGTTTGTCCGCCATTTTTGAAGAGGACCATGACTTTAGGAGGGTGATGCCATGACATGCAAATGAACTGGATTTAAGTGAGGCAGATCTGTGCAGTCACCAGCCTCACTTTCTCCTCCAGAGCCATCTGGGCCCAGTGGTATACATCAGAACAACTGGAGGTAGCCTTGGATGCAGTTAGAGACCTTGATCTTTTTTAAGCTAAGATCTTTAACAGGTCTCAGTTTGACTGAGAAAATGCCTCATTCAAGTGATTAAGGTAAGAAATGAAGCACAGAATGGCCCCTTTACCTAGTAAAAAAAAAATCACCTGGGAAGGGGAAGACCCGCAGGGTTTCTGGTCAAAACAGAAACAATTGCTATTTACACTCACTCTTAGCTATGAGGGCCCAAATAAGGATATAGTGGGACTTGACCTAGGACTTACTGTGGGCCAGTCAATGAGTTTTGGGTTTACAGTGTGGTCCTTAAGTAAAAAAAAAAAGGTTTCCAAGATCCAAATTATGAGTTTGAACCATCATATCCCTATGCCAACCTCCCTAGTTCTCCCACTTCCAAACTCCTTCAGAACATTTCCATTTGGTTGACCATCATCACAAAAAATTCTACAGACTGAAACCCCAACTCAACATCTTCTCTCCTAAGCCAACCACTTCCTCCAATTAATGCATTTCTTTAAGTGACAATGCCATCCTGCCCCTCACTTGGACTGGAAACCATACCTGTCCCACTTGTCCCCAGACTACACTTTACCCAAATAAGTGTGCTTATTTTTCTATAAATGGGCTCTCTCTCCCAATTCTGTACCCTTTCCCACTCATTCTTTATATGTAATTTCTCTCTGCTTCCATTTTTTTTTTGCCTGCTCAGAACCAATTCCTCCTTCAAGACTCAACTCAAATACCCTCTCATTCATGAAGTGTTCACTGACCCTATACCCCTCAAAATTGCTCCCTTTCCTCACTGCTTTTCTAACATGTTATTCATTTATTTCTAGTGCACTTACTCAATTTGATGCTTGGCATAATAATAAATATTATTTTATTGATTCTATTTTATATTATAATTAATCACATGCATGGTGGATATGAGCAGGCTTCAACATAAAACAAGGAAATTTGATGAAGAATATGATTAAAGGATGCCATCAAGGAAATTTATGCTGAGGGAAAAAAAATAGGCTGGCCATAGGACAAGAAAGAAATGCCATATAGACTGTTCCAGTGGTATAGTCAAGGGTTCAGGTTAAATTCCTACCTCAGTAATTCACTAGATATAATAACCTTGTACATATCAAGTTTTCTCATCTACCAAGTATATTTGCTTTAAACAAAATATGCTCTTTAACTGACAACCTAGTTATATGTTTCACTGTACCAAGTTTCAGTTATACCTCTGAGAAGATATTTATTTTCTTATTTTTAAGTTTCAAGTTTATTTTGCCAACCAAACTCTGAGTTAGAATATGGGCATAGGAAGAGTTAAATTTTTTTTCCACCCATTCTTCTACTACTTTTACCAGGTTGCCTGATAAAGTTACAATATTTACTTCTATACTATTTAGTTCTATCTGGTTTTAGGGGTTCAGGGAAGAGATAATAAATAGAAAATTCATGGTGGAGCCACATTTTATTTAACTTAAGCTCTTTGTACAACATAAAATTCAATAAATAAATACATTTTGGGGTGTTCTGGTTACTTTGTTGACTTTCCCTCACAGTAACATGAGGCTTGGATCCTATACTAATATTTATGCTCAAAGAACACCTTCGCACCATCAAAAATGCTCTGGAAAGGGGCAGTCTGGAAACACACCAAAGTACATATAAATGTACCTACTTTCTAACAAAATCAATACTTAATAACCAAAGTTAAAAAAAAATTCAAGTTACTTACTCTCAGTTTTGTTATCATTCTAATTGCATCAGTTACCATTTCCCTGGCCCATGGAAGATTCCTTTTGTTGTGTTTCCAAAAATTTTTGAGTGGTAAAATACTGAAAGGTTTACAGTTCATCAAATCATTCAACTAAGATAAATATCCATTCATTATTTCAGTTTTTTAGGGTCACGGTTACACTATTATATATGTTAAGGAAGTTTTTGTTAAACTAATTTTTTAAAATGAGAGCTCTATTTCAATTCTCTTGCCAGAGAAGTGGCTGTTCCTTGGAAATGTACAGACACAATCAGACTTGTGTGCCTAAAATGAAAAATATTGTAAATGTCTGGATAAGAGTAGACTCAAGTTTTTAGATGCCCTTTCTCCATCTGGAAAAATCTCCTTTTGCAGACCTAGCTACTTAAAATTATACATATCCAGCATTTGCTCACAGCTGCAGGTATCACCTTAATGTTCCCCTTATTTAAATCAGGCAAACTGTAATTTGGCAGTTCTTTTAAATTGTAAGCTTGTACGGATCTTAAAGACATTCTCTTTCGGAAATTAGTTTGTGTACCTTTGGGGAGAGGAGAGTAAGAAAACTTCACTTGTTTGAAAAAGAACATAAAACTTTTTAAAAATTTCACTAAAAATATCCTTTTTTTTAAACTGGAAAATTAAATTTAAATGTACTTTTTCAAACTAAGGAAATTCCATTACAGATCATATCAGTTCATATAAAAGTATTTCTATGGGCAATCAAATTCTGATGAAGTACAATGCCCAATTTTGTTCCCAGAGAATTAAATACTGAAACATACTTTTGTCTCTTCCATAGGGAGATGGGGAATTATGGGTGCAGAAATGTTCCATACGTTAGGAGGCATAGTTATGTTGCTAGCTAGTTGTGTTTAACTTTGTGTTCCAAGGAGGAGATAGCATATTAGAAAATGACATGTTATCAAAAACAAAAGACATCACAACACAGAAATAGAAGCATTGACAGGAATACACACAGGAGTGAGTGTGGTATGGTATAATAAATGTAAAGACCTGAGTTCAATTCCTGCCTCTGACATTGACTATGGGACTTTGGGAAAATCAGTGCCCCAGGCAAGAGCTATTAATTGCATAATACCTGATAATCTGCATTGGGAGGATCTCCAATTAGCACAAACTGGGCCTCCAAAATAGGAGAAAAAAAATTTTTAAACAAATATTTTGTGGTTTAGTCTTTAAAAATATGAAAGCAGAATACAAAAGTAGCAGAGACACTTGAAATTAACAAAATCTGCAAAAATGACTATACAACCTTGAACAGAAACTCTTAATTTCTCTTTAAACTTATCTCCCAACCTTCCTAAAACAGGGCATAAAAATACCACATATATCTCTGATATATATATGTATATATACATATATGTATACACATATATATACATATATGTATATATACATATATATACATACACACACACACACATCTATATATCTATAGGGGGTTGGGTTTGACTATTTTTTTTTTTTTGCAATCTCATAACCCAACAATGGACAATTGAAGATAATCATGGCAGTTCCATTAAGAACAAGAAGTCAATTGTTCTTAAAGAACCACATTATTTCACAAGTCAATTATTTCAGGAAGAAATGAGCCCAATGCCAAGGTACCAGGCACCAACAATCACTGGTACCAAAGTTAAGTTTTCAGGAGACTCTTCAAGCCAAAAAAGTTTAATATCATTTATGTTTTTCTCTGCTACTATAAATTTCTATTCTTAAAGTTCATAATTATTTGTGGTAGCTTATACATTACTAGTATATTTCCCAAGATAAATTCAAATAACCTTCAAGATAATAGGTGTTTTAGGAATAAGCCCTTAATGCAAAAGAGAATTCATAAAGTGTCACCACAGAACATTACAGAATCTAATCACAAAATATAATCAAGCAAGAATGTATAATGGAATGTAGGAGGCTCTTTTTTTTTTACAAGAAGAAAATGAACAAACATTAACAAGGGATGGAAGTGTTTTTACACATATTCTTTTAAGGGAAGAAGTTGAACTAAGAAGGAATTTAAAGTGTGCGTGTTGCAGCAGTAATTGCTTGTTTGATTTGTCTGGAGGAAAGGAAGAGCTTGGGGAGGGGTGGGGTAACTGTATATCCTCACTTACTAGAAATACTAAAGAGTTATACATCTTATTACTGCATACATGGAGATACAACATGCTCTCTCCTGGGCCTTTATTTCAATACTCAGAGGCACTTTCCTGGCAAAAGGCTATAGGCAAAGTGCCATCAATTTATAGGCCAATGGACTTTGTGGGTTTTTTTTTTTTTAGCTTAATCTTTCGAAGAATTTCTGAAAAAAAAATTCACAAGTCACTTTTTAAATAGTAGAAAGCTGTGTCATAACCTGAATGGTCTATTGAAAGACTTAAAACAAAAGTGCTCACCCTTTCAAATGACTGACTTTGAAGTTTATCAGGCAGAACCAAAATGCGACTAGACTCTTTGAATAACTAGTGCACAGGAGAAAAGAGAGATACAGAGTCTAGTGGAGAAAATTCCAGGCATAAAACAGAAATACAGCAAGAAGGCCTAAGAGAAAGTGAGGAAATCCTAACAAGCAGGTTAGAAGAACTGGTACATTAAAAGATTTTCATTTTGAATTGGGCAAGTCCAACTTGAGCACCGCTATTCCCTTTCCCACCCCCAATATATTCACTTCTATCATCAGCCCTATCTTCCCTGTTCAGCTCCACTCTATATTTTCTTCCATCATTAGAATGTAAGTAAGAACCATCACTGGCTTGTATTTTCCTCCTCAGCTCTTAGCCCAGAGCCTGGCTAATATATTGCTTGTTTCTTTGTCTTCTCTCTATCACATTATTCATATATCCTCGTGCTCGTCGTGGTGCTCGTTAATATTTCAAATTCCTGTTTCCATGCAGCTATGAAACAAAAGGAGCAAACGCTATTTATGATACCAAAGAAGGCAGATAAGAATTATTTTAAGTGCTTTTTTAAACTACACATATTATAATAGTTTTTTAAAGTGCTTACTTATAGCTATCATAAGAAACTTTAGGATACATAGACCTACTCGTGAGAAAATGACAGGATTACATAGTAGTGCTTTGCATAATCAATATTACATTCATATTTCATGATAAATTCCAGAGATCACAGCTATCAGTAAAAATAACACTTACTGAATCAAAATAATGTGTACTTTGGAGCCTTGAAGAGGTTTCAGTTTTTAAAACCACCAAGATAACTGATTAGAACAGCACTCTTTACGTTCCACTAGTAAAAATGTTAAATGAAAAGTATTTCAATCTGGAATTCAGCTCATGAATCAGACATAATGCTACTTCTATGCTAAGAAAGTCCAACTAAAAAATCCTGAGTACCTCAAGATCACAGACTTAGATGGGGAAGGAAACTTAAGAGGTCATCTGTTCCCTTCATTTTAGAGATAAGGAAACTGATGCCCAGATAGGAGGAGTGACTTGTGCAAGGGAACACAGGCTGTAATTCCCAGAATCCCCAGAGAGGTTAGGTAATCTGGTCATCCTTTGGTCTTACTTCTGCCTTCCAGAGCCAAGCAGAATACAGCTAATCCTCATGATGCCCATCCTATAGATTGTTGAATAAATCTACCATGTCCTCCTCAAATTTTCATTTGTCCGGGTTAAGCATTCCAAGTTCCTTCAACTAATCCTCATCTGATGTAATCTTGGGTCCTTCCACAGATCTGGTTGCCTTCTGCTGAATGTTCTACAACTTAGTACTGTCCTTCCCAAAATGCAGGGCTGACCACAACCCTAGGGAAGCGGTCTGACTAAAGACAGAGCCACTCTGGGACTATCTCAGCTCTCTAGTGAGAGAGGAAGTATGGATAGGCATGTAATTGTGGATAAAAAGCTAGACTTGGGATCAGGAAAACCTATAATAATACCTGATTTCTGCCACTACGTGAGCTATGTGAGCATGGGCAAGTCACTAAACCTTTTTAAGACTCATTTGCCTCAGAGGAAGATAAAATGAAGATAAAATATCTATATAACTTATCTCACAGATAAGCACTTCTTTCACTTTAAAGCACTAACAATCATAGATGCTTGTCGCTATTATTTATTATCATTTTGTTACTGATGTAGTCTAAGAGCCATTAATCCTGAAGTGTTTATTCAGCACCTTTGCACCCAACTGTGTGCTAGGTGGTGGGATACAAAGATAAGGATGAAACAGTCCCTGACCTCATGGCGCTTAGATTCTACTAGGAAAGATGAAAAGTACATATATTAAGTACTCAGAAAATACACACATAATAAATATAAGGAGCCTAGCAGGAAGCCACTCCTAAGAGGAACTCATAAGGCGTCCACAAAGGGAAAAAAGGGCTTCAAGTCATCAGGAGTCATGAGCGACCCTTTGGCCACATGTAGTCTCTATGTTTAAGCTCATTTTCCCCACAGATCCTATGTGTAATTTTGAGAATGTGTCCAAAAATTTGGGGGAAAATATTTTGTACCAATTGATTTCCATTAAACCACTGGGGCAAATATATGTTTCTAAAAGATTAAAAATAAATACAAGATAATGGAAGCAGGAAAGCCTGGGAGAGGGGGTAGAGGAGGGTGGCTTCATGTAGGTGGTGGCTCTTGAGGGAAGTAAGGATTCTTAAGAGATAACAGTTCTTGAAATGAAAATTTAGTGTTGCATATTCTGAATTCTCTCCTATGTTCTGCCTTTTTTCTTTCTCACTTTGTATTTGTTCCAATATTTAAGTTTATGCTATGTTTTTGCTTCTTTTCTCCATTTTATATTTGTGTTCTGGCCTTTGAGTCTAAAATAAAATTTTTTAAAAGGGGGAAAAAGAGGCAATGGTAAGAAAAGAGTACATTCCAGGCATTAGGGAATAGCCAACGCAAAAGCCGAGAGACAGGAGATGGCATGTCACATAAGAGGGAAAGAAAGAAGACCAGTCTGGCTGAATTGTAGAAAGCATGAAGGACAGCAGTAACACTGGAAAGGCAGGCGGGGGGCAGGGGTTGTGATGAACTTTAAAGGCTAAACTGAGGAGTTTGCCATTGGCCCCAAGTAATGAGGGAACCACCAGGGGTCATTTAGAAAGTGATCGACATTATGCCAGACTCGTGCTTTAGGAATATAATGGGCAATCTGTGTGGGGGGTGAATTCAAGAAGGGGAAAAACTGAGGCAGAGGAGAACACTTTAAGATCCACTGAAATAGCCCAAGAGAGAGATTATAAGGGCCTAAATTAGGATGATAGCCATGCGAGCATAGAGGAGGAAATGGATGGGGAAGATATTGTAGAGGGAGAACTTGTCAATCTTGGCAACTGATTGTTTAGAGAGGAAAGAGAGAATGAAAAGTACTGAGCAACACTAAGGTTTCCGATCTGGTTAACTGGAAGGGTAGTGGTACCAATGGAAATAGGAGTAAAGATGTAAAGCAAGGTGGGGGTAAAAGTAAGTTCTGTTTTCATATGTTGAATTTTAGATGCCTATACAAAGTCTCCAGTTCAAAACACCAAGCTGGAAGTTGTTGATATAGGCCTTCTCAAGAGACACTAGGACTATGAGTCATCATTCATGGAGATGATAACTAAACCCATGCAATTAATGAGGTCACCAAATGAGGAAAGAGGGCCCATGATAAAAGACTTGAAGTATATCCACAACAGGAGAGAGCATCAAAGACATGGCGGTCAACAGTGACAAATGTTGCAGAGAGGTCAAGAAGAATGAGGCCTGAGAAAAGATTATCAGATTCCGAAATTAAGAAACCACTGATTGCCTATCAAACAAAGGATGGCGAAACAAATTATTATGTAATGGAATATTATCATGTCTTAAGTAATGATGAAAGGAATGATTTCAGAGAATCCTGAGAAGACTCGTATGAAGTAGTAATAAAGTTAAATGAGCCACATCAGAAACACAACATTGTAAAGAAAATGTTAGAAGACTTATGAATTCTCATCAGTGCCTATGAAGAAGCACACTACTCACTTCCTGAGAGAAGGGCAATGAACTTGAAGTACAGAATGAAACACGAATTTTGGACATGAAAAATATATGAATTTTTTTCTTGACTATGCCTTGTTACTAGGATTATATTTTTCCATTTTTAAGAAAACAATGGAGCAGAAGGAAAAGGGAAACAAGACTGCCAAATAAAAGAGAGACAGCGAAGTATTCCTAAAAATACATACAAGTAAAACAAAGTAAATTAAAAAAAAAACTTAGAGAAGCACAACAGCTTTAAAAATAACAAGGTGAATTTGTTATATACTTTAAAAAGCAAGCTGTGCATAACTGATCTGGCTATCACATTTTTTTTCTATTTTCTATAAGGAAATGGTCTCCTTTTTGGTGAAGGTTAAATTCAGAATAAAAAAATAAGAAGATCCTTAGTTAACTTTGGAGAGTGTAGTTTGGGGTTTTTTGGTTGCTGTTTTGCTCTCAGTCATGTCTGATTCTTTGTGACCCCTTCTTGGCCAAAATAATGGAATGGTTTGCCATTTTCTTCTCCAGCTCATTTTACAGATGAGGAACTAAGGCAAACTGGCTTGAGTGACCTGCCCAGGGCTTAGGAAGTGTCTGAGGCTGGATTTGAATTCAGGAAGAGAAATCTTCCTGATTCCAAACCCACTGTTCTATCCACCTGTGCCACCTATTTCCCCTTAATGAGTTAGAAGGAAAAGAAATTGAGAAGTGAGAAGAAATGAGGGCCACAAAAGTAGACAGCTTTCTCTAGAAGTCTGGCTATACAAAGGAGGAAAGATATAGGATGACTGAGAGAATGGGGTAGGTAGACACTCTCAACCTGAAATTTCACCAAATTACAGTATCAGATTTGCTTGGGGCAAGGAGAGGTTAAGTGATTTGCTCACAGTCACATAGGCAGCATATGACAGGGGAAGGATCTGACTCACGTCTTCTTGACTCCACTGAAGCCAGGCTGCTCAAAGATGGTAGAACTAATCAAAATGGTTTGGCCGCCACACTGCGTGGTTGACTCCTACTGATCTTTAAATTCATTTACATCCCCAGATCTTTTTCAAGTAAATTGCATTCTAACCATGACTCCTCCACCAGTACTTGTGAGGTTTGTGTGTAAGACTATATTTATACTAATATAATTCACTAAATCACTTAGTCAATAAATATTAAACACCAACTGTGTGCCAGTCACTGTGCCAAGTGCCGGGATATAAAGAAAGGCAAAAGATAGTCCCTGCCCTTGAGGAACTCATAGTCTAAAGGGCGACATGACCTGCAAACAATTATGTACAAACAAGCTCTATATAGAATAAATGAGAAATAATCAACAGACTAATAAATAACCAACGATTTAAACTACTGAAATATATTTGGGTCCTAACACTGTCATTCAACATGTTCTCTATCCCTTCTTGTTCTGAGTAACCTGAGGACACAGCATCTATGCCTTAATCCAAGTAACTGTAATAAATATTAAACAAAACCATGAGGGCCTGCAACAGAGACCTTCCAAAATGAGATCAATGGCCACTCTTTCGATATAGTCATTCAGTGTGTTTCAAATCCATACCTCTTCCTTTTTTCTGCAAGAAGAGTGTGACAGAGATGTTAGCTCCAGGTAAGCTATCAATAGCATTCCCCTGATCTACCCAATCTAGTGACCATATCAAAAACTTTAATGAGATCAGTCTGCCATGACCTTTTCTTGATGAAGTCACTAAGGTTTTTTGTTATCACTGCTTCCTTTTCCAGATGTTTACTAAACATTCCTAATGATAACTCCTAGGATTTTGGCCAAGAATATGTCAAACTCATTAGTCTACAGTTTATGAACTCTATCTCCTTCCTTTTTTTCAATTTATTTTCTACTTTTATGGCATCACTTCTGTTTCCCTCATATCACACTAAACACTGACAGTGATACAGCAATTATGTCAACCAGTTCTTTCAATAACTTGGAATGTATTTCATTTGGGACTGGGAATCTTATCAACACGGGTAGATATATGCTCCTTGACTTTCTCCCAACCTCTCCTGTATTTTAACTACCAATTAGACATTTTTATTTTGACTGCCAACCCAAAGATTCTTCTCTTGTTTTTTTTTTGTTTTCACACTGGACCTATGATTTCCTCACAAAGAGGAAACTCCCTCTATCAATGTAGACAGGCAATTCACTACAGCTTACAGACTTACAAGTATTTTTTGGGGGTACTTTTTATATGATTTGCCCAGAGTGAATGACTCAGAGTGTGTTGGAGGTGACAAGTGACCTGCGTGGTTTGTCTCTAAGGCCAACTCTTTACCTACTATATCACATGGCCTGACCAACAACTATCCTTTTAGGCAAGAAAAAAGAAAAGCAAACAAAAAAACAGAAACAAAATCAGAGTTCAGTAGTTCTGCTTTCTCTTCATCAACCATTATCACACAACATCACTGGTCCTCCTATTTCCTCCCAAACTCTTTCTAATTTTAGCATGAGATGTCAGTGGTGGCTCATTCTTTACTTCTGCAATTCAGTCTTTCCATGAACTCAGAAACATTTGGAATGTCATGAGTTTCAAGAGTTTTATTTTGTGACAATGACTTAATACTGCTATCACTTTGTATTATGTGGAAATTTGTCAATGAGATTATGATTTTTTTTAAAATTGAGTATACATATGCTTTAGAAAGTGCATTTATTTCCTTTAAATGTAGTTTCATATTTAGCTGCCACCAATTAACTTTTCCCAATATTATTTGGAACTTTTCATTAAAAGAATATTTTTACTTAAATATTTCAGGATGTATAATTTTTCCAGTGGGAAGACTTTCTCCACTAATAGATCTCAACCCTTTTATCACTCATCAGATTGCTTTGGAGCATAACTATGGTTTAAAAAAAATTCATCATCTTATGGCCAACCTGGTAATGGGAGTCTCCAGATACAGCTATGCTAGTCATCTAAAAACAGGCATAAAAATCATCCATAGCCCCATACTCAAAACCTTTCCAGCTTGGTGAAATTTGCCAGAACTCCGCAGGGGAAAATCTACAACAACCCCAAGTTACCTTCAATGAGGCACTGAGTAGTGGATAAAAACCTGTACTGGGATCCAGGAAGAGCTAAATTAAAATACTGCCTTAGTCACTTACTGGCTGTGTGACCCTGGGCAAGTCACATAATACACACATCTGCCTCTGTTTTCTCATCTGTAAAAGGGAGGTGGTAATAGTGCTTGCCTCTAGGGTTGTTGTGAGGACCAAAGGAGATACCTGTCAAAGTTTTTAAAAACCTTAAATCATTCTATCATGTTAGTTTTAATATTTGTTACTATTATGATTTTACACTATTACAGTAGGACTTCCGTGGAAATTATAAAAAGCAAAGTGATCCCATTTTCTTGTATGGTTTTCATCATTAAGATCACCAAGTAGATAAACACTCAACTAAGATAATGTAAATTTATCTTATCTCTAAAATGAGAAAATCAACCTATTGGTTCTCTAAGGTCCCATTAAGCTTTAACATTCTATGAGTCTAGAACAGGAGTCATTTAACCTTTTTCACAAGATGGAACCTTTTAGACCTCTGATGATGGATTCCTCATCAGAATGTTTTAAAATGTATAAAATACCATAGGATTACAAAGTAAAGCAAATATATTAAAATAAAGTTGTCACAATGTTCAAAAACAATGAAGTTAAGTGTCAGATGTTGCCTACGTTAGGGTTAATGTGGTACAAAGGAATGAATGCTGAATGTAAAATCAGAAGACCTGATTTTGATGCCATCACAGGTGGTAGCACACACTTGTAATTCTTGCTATCAGGGAGGCTGAGGATGGTGGATCTCTTGAGCTCAGAAATGTTGAGTTACAGTGGGCTAAGCCA
Source organism: Potorous gilbertii (assembly GCA_028658325.1). NCBI lineage: Eukaryota > Metazoa > Chordata > Mammalia > Diprotodontia > Potoroidae > Potorous > Potorous gilbertii. Next base: position 367,395,160 of record CM053771.1, on the reverse strand, counting down.
ATTGGTATTATTATAGTAAGGGAGTAGGGGTAGGGGAACCAGGTATCCTAAGGAGTAAGTTTGGAAATCAAGCAAGTGAAAGCTCCCCTGTAAATCAGAGTGGAATTGGGGTCATCTGGAGCCCTGTACTTCTAGCCTGGGCAAGAAAGTGAAACACAGTCTTAAATTAACAAAGAATCATGCTATACAAGGGCTGACAAGCATAGCTCAAAGAGCATTAGACTATAGAGGCAGAGGTAACCTTGGTTCATCTCATCTTGGTTCAGATACTGTCTCCCAAATGTACAAGCTATGAGACCATGATTAAGTCACTTAACCCCTCTTAGCTTCCATTTATTCATCTGTAAAACAGGGACTGTATTACCTATAGCAGAGAGGGATTATGATTAAATGGTATAATGTATGCAAAGGGCTTTGTAACTCTTAAAGTAATCTATACATGGCAGCTATAATCATCATCTTCATCAGAAGAAGGAGGAGGAGATAGAATAAATGATGTTTAGCCTAGAGAGGATGAAATTTGTTGGGGGTAACACTTAAATTGTCTTCAAGCATTTCATAGAGTAGGCTTTTTCCTTCTTGGATCCAGAAACAGAACTAGGGATACCTTTCTTAGGTGCTAAAACACAGCATCTTTTGGTCCCAAAATATATGAGTAAGAAGTTCTATACAGACGTAGTCCAAGAAAAGAACAATCATTTTTAGATAAGTATAATTTTAATATACAATCCTATCATGAGTAGAAAACTGGAGAAAACATTCATCCTTTTTTTTATTATTTTATTTTTGAGGCAGTCAGGGTTAAGTGACTTGCCCAGGATCACACAGCTTGTTAGCATCTGAGGCCAAATTTGACCTAGCTGTTCCTTACATTATCTCTTTATACTATATTAACTTATTAAGAAAAATTCCAAGCAATTTATCATTGCAGAAAAAAAAATATTCTGCAGAACTTCTAAGTGTCATGTGAAATTTTAATTTTTCTATAAAAATAGTAATAGCTCGCATTTACATAGCACTTTTAAGGTTTCCATAGCAGATCCCCTCACAATAATTCTGGTGAGGTAGGTAATGAGTATTTGTTGTCCTTTAACAGGTAAACTGCGGTTTAGACAGGTCAGCTGATTTCTCAGTGGTGATACAGCTACTATATGGTACAGCCAGGATTTGAATCCAGCTCTCCTGCATACAAATTAGTTTTGTGGTTTTATGTGTGTAACACTTTTTTTTTTTAAAAAAAAGCTGTTATCAATTTAGCAAAAGCTTTGGATTTGACTTTTACATGCTCAGGATTCATTCAGAACAACTTGGTGGTACTTTAATTTTTTCTTAAAAAAATGAATTAGGTAACTGTTCAAGTCCTTCTAAGACATAAAGCAGATTTTGAAACAGTATGTACTAGGCACATGAACTTAATGGCACTGACTGGCATTTTAAAAATAAATTAATTATTCATGTAATTTTGAAGGGAAAAACAAGGAAGTGCATTAGACATACACTGGAATGTGTTTTAATTGAAAGCCATGTATTGTAACATGTCTTACTTCATTCAGATTTAATTACTAGATGGTCAGTACAAGGGTTGTCAAGTCAAAACTGGTAGTTTTAAACTTAATTTGCTATTTTAATCCCTGGAAATTATAAAGGCTTTCTTACCTAGAGACTGGTAGAGCTCAGTCATTTTGGGATGATCCCAGCAGGTTGTTTGGGTCTCATGGCTAGAACACAAAAAACATGAAGGAAATATTTTAGAATTCATACCTAAAATTGATATGAGAAAAGAAGAAAAAGTATTTTTTGGTTTGGAACCAACTGCTATTTTTCCTTCAAAGAATTTCCATATTTAATTTGTGTATAATTCAGTGAAAGGTGTTCACTCCAGGAACAGAAGAGATATTTTAATCCCAAAGAAAAAGCACTGTTAATTAAAAATGACACTGTTTGCCCACAAAGTAGCTATAATTTTTTGTCCTCCACCCCCAACAAAATAATATGTAGGTTCTTACTCTTGCGAACAAAACTCTTTATTGTGTACTCAGTGGGTGATCCTCAGAAGTATTCATCAACTGCTTGGAATACCAACCAGAATTTTACACTTATAAGGAAAACTGACAATCAATTACTGCTTAAAACTTTCAGGAATATAGCTAAGTGTCAAATATTTAAATCTTTTTCTCACTATGTATCCTGGCAGCATACTTCTCTTCTTTTTCCTCTAAATATCCAGGTCTCAAATGAGTTATTTTTATATTTCATTTGGACTTCAGTGGCAATATAGCTAAAATCCTTGTAAAATTCTAGGTTTCACCAACAGACCCAACCTCCTCCTTTTTCTCTCTCTGAACCTGTCTTTGTAACGCAGTTTTCCATGGCTACACTTTTCCCATGCATCCTTCAAAATGAACGGTGAATTCACAGCTCTCTTCCATTCTTGGAACTCGAGCTAACTTTGGTTGTGGGCTATCATTTTCTGCCTTTGGAAAGAACAAAGCTCCATTGTTCCAGAATCCTATTATATGTTCAAATCTGGGACAGCTATCTACATATATTTTTTCACAGATTAAACCACTTATATAAAACTTCAAAGAGTCATATTTCCAGTTTCCTAGGAGCACATGATAGAAAATGATAAACTAAAATGTAGCATAAAGACATCATTGTGTACACAATCTGTGCAGATCCCACCCCCACTGTCTTTTTTTTTTTTTTTGAGAGTTTGAAATCTGGGCATTTATGTGAGACATGTCCAAGCAGAGTATATGAGGCCTACTCAGAGAGAGAGAGAGAGAGAGAGAGAACTAATGATGGTTACATAGTTTTGAAATTACCTTCACCTAAAAGAACGTTTCTTCTTTGTGGACTTTTGGCTAACATAATACTGAATGCAGGCTTAGCTGACTATCCCACAGCCAATCTCTTCCACAGGACTCATAAGTAACAAGCTAATTATACATACTGATGCCTACATAGGCCTTTCAGCAAATGAGACAGAGTATGGGAAAATGTTTTAAAGATCGATACAAGTATAAGATATTAAGGCAGTAGAGTATGTTAGAACGATTTTGAATCTGGTATCCCAAGACCTGGATTTGAGCCTCAGATCCCCTACTTACTAGTATTTCTAGTGGAAGAGTCCAGGTACCTCCCACCTGTAGGTTCATGGGCAAGATACAACCTCTCTGAGCTTTATTTTCCTCAGCTATAAAATGGAGCCAATAATACATTCGTTGTCTTATCTCCTGGGGTTGTAAATGAAAAATCAAGATGTACAAAATAAACATGAGTTTTTGTGATTATTTAAATAAAAAGCCACATCTTTCTAAAGGTCTTCTAAATGTAATATAAATTCTCCTAAAAATATAGAGCTGATCAAATCTGAGCAGCTTCAAAGACCTCGGGCAAGACATTTTAATCTCAAGCTTTCAGTTTATCTATAAAAACAAAGGCGTTGAAAAAGATGCTCTGAAAGGTCCCATTCAGCTCTGAAATTCCACAGTTTTGTAACTGCCCCCAAAATATACTTTTCCTGGAAACTGGGGTCTTCTGGTTGCTATCCACAAGTCAAGAGTACCAACTGGATTTGGGAATGGTACCCTACGCCAAGCAGCTCAGTTTCTACGGAAGTATTTCATTTCAAGAAATTCAAGGAGTAATGAATGTTTTTTGGGTTGTTTTTTTGCCTTCCGCATCTGGATGAACGATGTTCTTCGATAAAAAAAATAAAGCACCACTGCTACGAAGTATAAGTAAGGGGCTACTACCACCAAAAATCACTTCTCAAAGATCACAAAAGGTAGTCTCTAGAACTAGGGGGTCTGAAATGAAGCACTATGCTTTGGGAAGCCTTGTAACCCAGTTGCTATGAATGCTGGAAAGGTTGACCATCTGTAAGAAGAGGGGTGGATTCTGTTAGTACTTTATATGCAGAGCACAAGAAGGCTGCAGCTATTTCACTCCATCGAAAAAGTGGTGCCTGTTCCTGAACATTTTTAGCTCAGAAAGTTATCAACAATTCTATAGACAAGTGCAGCTCAAGGAAAGGTTAGATTCCATTGAGACTATACTTCATCTGCCTCTCTGCCATTTCCAAAGGCCATATAATTGTGAGCTCTGGGGATGGTGAAGGAGAGAATCAGGTAAAGAAAAATGTACGCCTATGTATCTTTATAGATAGGCACTTATTATGAACATCATATGAAGTAAAATGTCAATTCAGCAATTCAATGCAATTTCAAGTCCATTTGGGAACACTGTAGCATCTTTAATGGATCTGCAGAGAAATGTTTGCTAGAGTTGATAAAGCTGGTAAACAAATCCTTCAGAACACTAATAGTTTACGATGGTCTTAGAGTCAAAGAAGACTGGAGTAGGGTTCCTTAAAAACATATGAATGAAATAGCTGCAATAAGCAAAAAAGGGAGCAAAACAAATCCCTCCAAAGCAACATGGATATAATAAAAATAGGAACAAATATTAACAGACTACAAATTTCAAAAGAGAAGTCCACCATTTCCAGGATTATTACTTAGCCCATGATAGACCTTCAAGAAGTTAACCTTTTCTGGATTCCCTTTGGTAGAAATTCTTCAGCACTTGAAAGAAGTTATTTTAAGTCTTAAAAATATAATAATAGAGTTTATTTTTCTTAAATCTATCAGTTAGTTGGTTGAATTGAAATTTCCTTTTCTGAGGACGGAATGAAAACCCAAGTACATCACCCTTTACAATGAGCAACTCTCAGTTACTTCTGGTAACCGGAACACAGTGTACATTAGATAAAGAAATCCTCAGGAATTCCCAAATCCAATTCAAATAAATTGCTAAGACCATCCTCTTCCTCCCCTACTCCTAACCTTTAATCAGAAATGTAAAGTAAAAACAACAAAAAAATTCCAGAAAAATAAATTTCGGTTTTCATTGTTTCAGGTAAAGGTAAAAGGAAGAAGAAGATGGAAGCAGCCCAGAAGAGAAATAAAAGACTTTATTCAAAAACTGGCTGAATATAATTAGCTAGCTCACAAGTGAAATAACTTTGTTTGCCCAGCACAGAATGAAACATTTTTCTGATTCAGTAAATAATAATTTTATTTGGTAGTGAAAGTTTGAGTGGTCTCTACCTTACTTACCTGTCCCCTCCCTCTCCCCATTTTTTAACCTGCAATGAAACCAAAAGGCACTGCAGAAGATTTAATCCTAAAATAAGACAAGACAAATGCCTTAGACAGAAAGTGCAATGAGTGATACTGCAGGCTAAATCCGCATCACCCTTATCTACACTCCACCTTTCTGGACATCACAGATTTCAAAGCCCAGGATTTCTTAATGTTCACCAGCATGGCTGCACATATAGAAGTGCAGAATCAAGGCAAGTGGCTTGAATAATCGGAGTCTGAAACACAATATTACTTTAAATAAACAGATAGCAGAAAAATATGCTATATGGGGGAAGGGAAGGGGGAGAGAGGCTTGATTTTGACCCTGCCTCAGTTCTCCATTTCCCACTTTCACTAATGTTCTTATAGACTATATCTCTAATCAATAACCAAGAAACACCAAAATCTATGGATATGCTATAAAACTACAGTATTTTTAAAATGACTGGGAAGTTATCTTTGCTCAGACTAGAAACAGAACAACATTGTTATATTAGGGTGGGACTCTGTAAATACTCCTAAAAAGAATTATTCATATCACATAAACCTTTTACAATTGTTATGAGTTTAGTCTTGTGGGATCAAAGCCTCAAAGTTCTATATGCCTTTGTGGGTTTTCTTCAAATCATCCCTTTTAAGTTACATTTATTGTACATTATAAGAAATCTCCTTTCCTCTTTATTTAAGCATGCAAGAGGAACCAGATGTGTATGAGAAGAGCAAATCATTTAATGTGACTTCAGCGACACCTACTTGCCAATAATTAGAAATTAAAGTATTACTCCACAGAGCACAGTGCTGACCTAATTTCCTACCACACAATTTAGATTCTCTCTCACCTTCTTTAGTTTCAAGTAGTGTGCAAGGTTATTATAACAGCTTCAGAGCTTCTGTCAAGGCTGGAATAATTCTATTTACTGGAATTGTTCTTTCAGTTTCTTAAAACTAACATTAAACACTTTTAAAAAGTAGCAAAATTTTGTTACAGTTGAGGGAAATGGCGGTTGCCTAATTAAAATAAGATTTCCCTGCCACCAGTCATATTGTGCTGAAAATATTTCGAACAGTTGCCTTTTTTATATCCTTCTACTTCCTAGGGAGAAAACTAATCACTATGCAGTGATATAAAAAGGTAGCATTCTCTGGGGGTTTGCAGAGGATTAGAGTTTGTCTTCATATATAAACCTAGAGCCCATTGATTCACATACAAAAATGATTTCCCTTTAATCTGGGGATCAGACTGCTTTTGAAAGAAAACTTGGCTTTTGCATCCTTTATTGGCTCTGGCTAAGTATCACTGGAATCCTGAGAAGCAAGGGGGAAAACATATATTGAAAAGTTTTTGCTAAAGGCTAATGGAGGAAATAGTGGTAGAATGTCAAATTAAGCATCGCCTGCTCCCAGGGTGGATGCCTGTTTCTCCTTCTCCGGGATCTTCAGCATTCATTTTTACTTTGTATCTGCTGTCAGGGACGAAACTGACTGCTTCGTGGTTAAAGCTCTAACCCTTCCAGCTGTTCCTCCTCCACGAATCTATTTGATTTTCACAGCTTATCAACTCTCTCTACTTTGGCCAAAGCAATTTCACTGGAGGGTCTTGTCGAATCCAAGATCAAACAGTGATGACTGCGACCAATTCCACGGTGATAAAGGGTCAAAGACCCTTTCATAGAACTTTCTCTTCTGCTCCCTATCTTCCTGAGAGAAGTTGTGGCTTTGAAACCAGCGGTTAGCCAAAACTTTGCCTTAGGAGAAGGATTTGGAAACAAAAGTACGTCCAGGTGAAGGAGAAAAGGATACAGAGAAAGGGGTAGGGAAGACAGGCAGGTGAGAGAGGAAGTAATCGTAGATTTTAGACGAAGGGGGATGGCTCTAAAAACCATTATAGAGGATTCCTACCTCCGGTATCAACTGTTTCAAACGCTCTTTTAACAGCACACTTCACATGTAAACATGGCTCTTTATGGACCAGTAAACACCTTTAAAGTATTCCTTTCACACAGCTTATTACAATGTAACCACGTTAGCATTTAAGGAAATCAAAGATAATTTCAATGGAATATTTTTCATTCCACGCGTCAATAAACACGGCTGCAAACTTAACTATAAACTTTACTTTAGTGCCCTCCGTCAGCTTGGAAGATGAACGTGGGAGTAAAGAGAAGGGAAGGGAAGGGAAGGGGAGTGGAGCGAGCAATCTCACACCCAACCCCAAAGGAAAAAGAAAAGGAGGAAAAAAAACCCTCCATCCTAATCTCTGGCACGTCCTTGACTTCCTGGCTTAGCTTCAGGGTTTTAACTGTTTTTATTTCATTCACGTCTGCAAGTCTTACGTGTCCCAACGAAACAATGACGGCGAAACTAACCCACGGAGGAGAAAATGCACGGGCATGAATGTCATTTAGGATCCCTCGGAAGAAATCAGGCAGAAAGTTGACCTTTTAGCACTCGGAATACAATGGAAAGTGGCCCCGCTTCCCTCAGCGGGGCTGGAAATGAAGGATTTAATTACTGAGATCGTTCCTAATACACCCTGGCAGCTTCCAAGCAAAAAAAGGGCGAAAGGCTTCCTGCCCATCGCTCGCGCTGCCACCGCTTGGCACGGCTCGAACCCGAGCCCACCCGCCCCCGCAGCCCCCCAAAGGCTTAAATCCCGACTCCCCGCGGCCAGAGCGAGCACCTGCAGCGGGGACCGCCAGACCACAGCTGGAAGGAGGGGATTCCTCGACGCCCCCGCCGCCCCCCACCTCCAGCCACCCAAGCCTTCCCCAACTTTCCGTCCCCTCCAGCCGCCCCGCGGCTCCCCGCGCCCCAGCAGAGCCACAAGTGCAGAGACTGGAGCGAGAGAAAACGTCCTAGGTCTGCATTCCACTTACCCTTTGAGTTGTTCCCTCATCGCTGCGAGAGACCAGCGACCGGGAAGGGAGGGCGGGGGTAGGTGGAACCGAGAGAGAGAAGGGAGAAGGAGAAAGAGAAAGAGAGAGAGGACGGGAGGAGATGCCCAGAGCCAGCGAGCCCCACCGAGGCAGAGCAGAGGACTGCGGTGAAACTAACGTTACTGGGCTAAGGGCATTAGGGGGAGGGAAGCTGCAGGCTAGACAGGGTGGAGCTACAGCCTGGGCTCCTCCCCCCACCTATTGAACCTGATAACTAAAGAACTCAAAGAAACAAAACAGTGGGACCTGAAAAAAAAAAGGAGGGACATTTAAGGTAGAACTGGAAACTATGTAGCAACACAGTCACGCTGAAAGTATCCCCTTCAAAACACGTCTAGACTACTTGTTGCCTACTGCCTTAATACATGACCTAGGTGTAAATGACCTCATTCCACATAATTAAGTGTGTGGGTTTGGGTGTTTGCTTTTTCCAGAAAGAGGAAAAAACTCAACACTTTTCTCCCCTTCTTCAAATTAAAGATTAAAGTGAAAATGAGATCAGGATATGGATTTTATTGACATCTGAAATCTACATACCCTGAAGTTTTTGAGGGCTGGGGTCTGATTGTAATTTAGAAACATGTTAGTTTAAATGAAACTTTATGCTTCTAAGCCATTGTATCTGACTTAATAAGCATTGGGTAGGTTATTTCTTGTATTTTAATTTTTGAGACAATAGCTTTATGAGAAAAAATAAGTGAGGCTAGGGTCTCAGAGTCAGACACAATGTGCAGCCTGATAGAGATCTTACAATTTTCCTTAGTTTACCTTTATCAGTTCAGCTGGGCACCTTCTCTACAGTAAGAATTGCCTAGACATTTTCTCACGGTGATACAACCACTGTGTACTAATTCATGGAGGACCTGAACCCAAGTCTTCTCAGCTGAGATTAGACTTTAATTTCCCAAACCACAATGTGTCTTACAACTTGATGCTCTTATAAAAAACCAAAAAGCAAACAAAGCCTCACGCTTTTGGGGCGATTCTTGAAAAGAATAGCTTTGTAAATAATTTCCTCTTCATAAAATAATGTAATGCTTAATTTTTTAATGTTCTTTTTAAAAAGAGGCATTTCTCTTTCTCTATTCATTTCTTTTTCCTTTTTCCCCTAAATCCCTTATCTTGTTGGTTTTCTTGCCCTTTCACCTTTTTATAGCATTCAAGAACCCAAGTTCATCCTTCTACTACTATAAAGGCTCTGAATAGGGCTTTATTCGGAAAATGAAAGCTGTTTTAGTCATGTTATGCACTTACAGAATTTTACAGATGTGGCATAAGACAGTACAGATAGTAATATGATAAGGAAGCAGCAAAATCAGGATAAAAGCTAAATCTTATGAGTCTAGAACCAGCACTCTTTCCATATCTATTTTATAAAGGTATCTATATATATCATGTATATATATATATATATATATATATATCATATTACATATATATCAATCATATGTATCATTTTAACTCCCCTAGGCCAACCCTCACGGCCAGGGAAATGTTTAGGGGAGGAAAGAGAGAAAGAGGAAAAACAGATGGAGAGTTTGAGAGAGAGTCATTCCCTTCTACTATATTCTCAGTGAAGAAGCAGCAGTCAGGAAGTAGAAATCATTTAGAATCTTATCATCATAGCATGTAGAGCTGAAAAGACCCTTAGAAATCACTTAGTTCAGCCATGTTATTTCATAGTTTAGGAAACTGAGGCCCAGCAGGAATGATTATGACTAAAATGACACAGAGTCACAGAGGCAGAATTTTAACACAATTCTTGTCTGACTTCAATGCTCTTTCTAGTATATCACACAACTCTGCATCAACTAGTCAGTGCCTGCTATCTATCTATCAAGAAAATATATTTCAGCATGTTAATAAAGAATAAGATATTCACATATTTGAAGTTGAGATACTTGGTGTTTATAGCTATGACATCCTGTCATTTTTATCTTATTTCAAAGATAAGATTAAGGAAGTCTAGTATTTCCATGAGATTTAAATTGTTTAAGTGTATTTTCTAAATTTCCATCTGCAAGGCTATTAAAGATTTTACCTTGAACTGGCAAAAAAAAAATGAAAAATAACAAGGAAGCATTCTTCAAGCTTTTGAAATTTGACAGATGGATATCCTTAAAATAAGTCTTGAAAATTTTTTTAAACTGTGGATATATGCACATAAAAACTTCTTCTCCCTTATATGAGTATATATTTAGAAGAGTTGGGATTTTATGTTTTTTGGTTGCTATTTTGAATGAGTACTCAGAATATCAGTAATAAAATTGTGTGTATATCAATATAGGTATTTTCTTCCTTTCAATCTGAATCATTAATCTTTGCTTTGGGTATGAAGAAAAATATGATTGTAATCTGTAATATGATTGATATGTCTTCATCTGCTATATACATATATATCCAGAAACTGATATGCCATCCTCTACTATATAAATATATACCTGTAACTTGTTTTCTTTATCTACCATATACACAAGTATATTATAGTATTTATTATATTATAGTATTATAGTATATATACATACATATATATATATATACATACAAGTATACTTCCAGTAGTATTGGAAGTATCATTACATTCCATTTCTCAGACTATGTAGCAACAAGGATACTTTGTGATATTAATAGGACTTCTGTGATAAAAATCATCATTAGACAGATTTATCCCTCTAAAATACTATTATTAAATGTTTATCAAATACTAATAATATGAAGCACTTGTTAGGAACGTTTTCATAACTGAATTCTATTATGCTATAGTATTTCCAGATTTCTTTTATCTCAGGAGTATTCCATACCTTGCCCCCTTTATCTCTTGGACCAACAGTTATGAGTTCCATATATTTCAATTCTAAAAGTATTCCAGGGCTAATTTGGGAAGGGATCCTATAACAAAATAATAGTATTATCCTATGCATTACACTATAGCACTATTTAAATTATCCTACTTCTCTCTTCAACCATCTTCATTGGTTAAAATAGTTAACAAAAATGGTTAACAACCTCAGTCATCCCCCTTCCTGAGCTATCTTTTAGCGTTTGCCATTGCTAACCACGCTTTCCTTCTGGATATTGTCTCCTTCCTGGTTTTTCATGACAGGGTCATCTCATGATTCTTCTTCTATTTGTCTGAGCATTCCTTTTTAATCTTTCTTTTTTTTTCACTAATCTTGTCATGCCCACCAACAGCTGGTGTATCCTAAAGGTTTGTCCTGGGCTCTCTTCTCTTTTGTCTCTAAATGCTCTCATTTTGTGACCTTATCAGCTCCAATGGATTCAATTACCATCTCTCTGCCAAGGACTTCCAATTAATACACCTTTCTCCTGGAATGCATGCCTAAATCACCAAATGTCCAACTATTGGACATTAAAAACTGGAAGCTCCAAGGCATCGCATACCCAAGAAACATAAAACAGAACTCATTAGCTTTTCCCCCATATCCAGTCCTCTTCCAAATTTCCCTCTCACTGTGAAGAGTACCTATCATTTTTCTAGTCACTCAGGTTCACAACATCAGTCATCCTTAACTTCCACTTTTTCTCATTCCACCTATCTAATCATTTGTCAAATGTTTACATTTCTTTCTCTACAGCATGTCTCACATTCCTCTCCTCTCCACTCTCATGGGCAACACCCTAGTTTAGGCCGTCCTCAGCTTTTGCTTGGACTATATTGAAATAGCCTATTAATGTTACTCCTTGTCTCAAGTCTTTTTACTCAAGTCCACTAATTTTCCTAGGGCATAAGTCTGAACATGTCATCTCCCTTCTGAATAAGTTCCAGTGGGTACCTAGTATGTCTAGGATCAAAGATAAAGACCTGTGGTTGGCATTTAAAGACTTTCATGACCTAGCTCTTTCCTACCTTTCCAGGCTTCTTACATGTACTATGTAGCCCAGTCATTCTGGTCTACCTGCGTCTTACACGTGATGTTGCATATCCCATCCTTGGACCTTTGCACTTACTGTCCCTCTATGCTGAATGATTTCTTTCTTGACCTCTGCCTTTTAATCCTTAGTTTCATTCACAACTCAGTTCAAGTGCGACCTTCTGTAGGATGTCTTTCTCACTTGCCATAGTCTTTACCTCTAAGACAACAATCCACCTGCTTTTCACATACCTTGTGTGTACCTATTTATGCACAAGTTGCCTTCTGAAAGCATAATTTTCTACATCCTCCACTGTATTCCCAGCACTGTCATATATTTAAGCACACAACAAATGACTATTTTTCCCAGCCTCTGAACGTGTCCATGTCCACATCTAAATCTTTCAAAAGGAGTTAACTCAACACGTGAGTGAATCTTTCTCTGAAACACTTAAGATTATATAGATACCAATGCAGTATGTGGACTTGCGCAGCTAGGTAGCACACTGGACAGAGCACTGAGCTTGGTATCACAAAGACTCCTCTTCATGAGTTCAAGTCTGGTCTCAAACACTTGTCAACTGTGTGACCCTGGGCAAGTCACTTAACCTATTTTGCCTCATCTTCTTCATTTAAAAAATGAGCTGGAGAAGGAAATAACAAATCACTCCAGTATCTGACACCAAATGATGTCACGAGGAGTCTGAAACAACTGAACGACACTATGCTTTATTTCATGAAGACCCCTTCCTTTATTTTGTGGTCAAGTATCTGTGATGCCCTTTATGCTATCACTCCTATGCAACTTCTAATTGCTACTATCTTTAGCCTACTTACACCCAGTATCTCTTCCTTGCTCCTTAAGTAATACACAATTTAATTTTTCAAAGACAGATAAATACCTGGACTCCCATAGATTTAGCATCACCAGAAGAATGCTGATGTCATAAAAGGCAGTATATAGTGGCAGAGACAGGGGTGATTAAACAACAAGTGCCCCCAAGGTAAAAGACAGAGGGTTAATTATAGCTTGGGGTGAACAAAATTATAGAAAATTTTTCTGCACTCACAATTCAGATCCCATTATAAGAACGGTCTGACATATGTGCTAAAGATCTGTGATAGCATCTTCTCATGTGGAGAGGCTGCACAGTCAACATAGTCTAGATGACATGCAATGGCATTTAGACATTCTGTAACTGATTCCAGTTTGCTAACTACATGGTTCAGAGAAATCTCTTTGATTAGCTGCAGTTACAAAGATGGTACTGGGGGAAGTAGGAGGGAAGAAGGGTTTCCTTTCTAAAGGTTTTCTCTGCTATTTCTCTTTGGCTGCTATCTCTTGGTTGAACTTCTTCATTAGTGGTATATGGTGATAGAACATTCTGGGAAGAGGCCTTGGGCGTTTTCCCTTCTGGGTCCAACATTCCTGTGAACTTGGACTCAGGCTTTTTGCTTTTGTGTTTGTTCGTTTTCCATTTTAAGTTAAGGAGTTAGAGACTCCAGTCTTAGGGATTTTGAAAAAACCAAGACAGTAAGCCTGTGGGCATTCAGGAATCTGAGTTTTACAGTCAGCCAAGCATCAATGTCACAAGAAGTGAGGATGGATTTTCTGGAGAGACCTTTGGGACCAAGCCCAGGGGTAGCTGAGATTTATTCAACTTATCCAAAACTTATCCAACAGTCATGCCATATCTGGATGTGAATTTTGTGGGACCAATGCTTTACAGAAATTGTGCAAATTCTGCTAAGAATAAACTCACTCTTTTTAGACAAAAGTAAAATAAGGGGAGCATGTACTCCAAAGGTTTTTTTGGTGGGGGGAGTATTTGTGTTTATTTTGTTACATCTTCAAAGTAAATAGAAACTAATCTTTGTTCAATGGAACTAAGGAACTAAATTGATGGTTAACTGATGGTCAAAATTAGGGAGGCTATAACCAGCGGGAATTAAGCCAAATAAATATTACATGAACCTTTAAGGCTACCCCTGTAACTCTGAGAGGGTGATATAGGAGGATTCATTCTGGAAGTGTGAGCCCAGAGAGTCCTCACTATATATTTAAAGCATAACTTGACTTCCCTTTGGCCACATAAACTTGAAAATCATTGGGTGGCATTTTAAGATCTCCAGCCATATTCAGTCTGAAAAGGCAGTTATGAAGCCCCAGTTCAGCTGGGGAAGGAGATGACTGAAAAAGACCCAACGCTGATATAAGTAAATAACATCAGACCATAATTTTCCATGATTATTATACACATCAATGAAACACAATGTTCTGCTTCCACACGGATCTTATAGGTGGTGATTGCCCTCTTGTGACTTCTTTATCTCTTTAAGACTGTTCTTGATTTCATTTTGATGATCTCATTCATTCTCACTTATTCAATTACCATCATTACGCAGGTGATACCTACATCATCATCTCTATCTCTGTCCTGTCTTAGTTGTTTCCGACTTGCATCATAACTATATACAGCACATCTCATCATGTCTAAAATAGCTTAACTTCTCCCCAAACATCCTCCGTCTTCTAATTTTCCAATTTTTGGTGCTACCTTTAACGTCTTCCTCATCTACGATATCAAATCAGTTGTCAAATCTGGTAACTTCTACCTTCTCTGTATCTCTTTGATACATTCTAATTTTTATTCCTATTACTACTACCATAATGTTGTCATTTTTGACCTTAGCATTATTGCATTAGCCTCTACCTGTCATTTTTAAAATTAATTTCTTTCCTTCCCCAAAGTATTTTTTATAATGAGGCTGAATTGATTTTTCTTATGCATAGGTTTGACTAGGTCAGCCCCCTATTTAAACCTTTCATGTCTCACATTTGCTACCCAATAAATTCAAATCACTTAATTTTGCATTCAAGGCTCTTTATAATCTGGTACTGCACTACTTTTCCATCTTCCTCAGCTGTACTCATTTCCAACTAATTTGGATTACTTGCTATCTTTCACATGTATCCCATACTGTGTATATTTTCTCACTTTGTTCTCTTCATTCAGAGTGCTCTTTTCCCAAAGTCAAAATAGCCCTTACCTATCCTCTAACCAAATATCCAGCTTCTGAAATCCTATCCACTCATCAAAACTCAAGGTCCATCTACTCCATGAAACAATTCCTGATTCCCTGTATTATGAATGATCTTTTTTCTTTCATACTTGGTTTGGATTACTCTTACATATTATCACATAATACATGCAGTTAGTTTAGTTTGTAAGAGTGCTGAACCTGAAGTAAGAAAGACTTGATTTCAAATCCAGCTTCAGACACTTTATATATATATATATATATGTATGTATAAAGCTGGACAAGTCAATTAAACAAGTCTGCCTTGGTTTCCTCATCTGTAAAATGAGGATTTTATACCTATCTTTTAAGGTTGTGAAAATTCAATGAAATACTATCTCTAAAACATTTTGAAAACTTTAAAGCACTATGATTATTCAAGGTGTCCCAAAAGTCTTCAGTGCATTTTTGAGTGTTAATAGTGTAAAACTATACAAAGACTTTTGGGATATCCCTGATGATGTTGATGATGATGATGATGGATGGTAGTTTTTTTACTGCTGGTTTTGTTGGAACTCTTATACCCCCACTAGAATATAAAGTCTATTACCACACTAAATTAAATCTTTCTATATTCCCTAAGGCCTAGCTCAGAATCAGCATAAAAATAAATACAAATACGAAAATGGGCCAAGCACATCTCTGAGCAGGAATCCTTTATATATATTCCAAATAAGTGGCCATGTCACCTTCACATGAAAACCTTTAGTAAGGAAGGACCACTCCCTTTGATGACAATCCATTTCATATTTGTATATCTCTAATTTTTAGAAAGTTGTGCTTTGCATCAAGTCTAAATATTCCTCTTTGTAGTTTCTACCAAGAATTCTTAGCTTTGCCTCTGGGGTCAAATAGAAAAAGTCTTCCACTTGACTGCTCTACAGATACTTAAGCCATCTAACAAGCCTACTCCCACCTCCTCCAACCAAACCTTGATTTATTTCTCTTGGCTAACCTTCAGCATTTTCTTAGCCTCATCTGGTCACTATTTGGGCCTTGCTTTTGGCCAGAAACCCTGAAGGTCTTCTTCTCCCGGATTGATTTCTTTTTTCTTTGACGAGGTAGAAAAGAACATTCTTTGCCTCATTTTTCACCTAGCCTTAATGTCTCATTTTTCACCCAGCCTTAATCATGGAATGGACATTGTCTTAGTCAAACAGAGACCTAGGAAAGACCTTAACTTAAAAAGGCTAAGCTCTCCCATTGCATCAAAGGCCATCTTTCTAAATTGTCATATTTGGTCCTAGACGAAGTATTTCAGATGTGGTCTGACCAGGGCAGAGAACAGAAAAAAACATTACTTCCCATACTGTAAATATCCGTCTCATTTAAAAATGCAAACTTAGGTCATATTAAGCTTTTGCGTTTGCTACATCCTACTATTTACTCATATGGCATTTACACTTCATTAAAACTTCCAGATTCTTTTCATATGAGCTTTGATGTAGCTTTTTTTCCTCTATTTTGTATTAAAGACTTTTTAAAAAAAATCTAGAATGTAATAGTTTAAATTTCTATATTTTAAATGGAATGTTATTAGATTGAGGCCAGCATTCTAGCCTTTTGGTATTAAGATTCTAAATCAATCATTCAATTAGCTAGAAAATATATTTTAAATCTCTCCTAGTTTAGACTCACTTGAAAATTTTATATGAATTCCCTCTATACCTTCATTGCTATCATTGATCAAAATGCTGAAGAAATTTAAAAGCTTTTCCACAAACAAAACTAATGCATCTAGGACGAGAAGAGATTGAATGAGGAAAAAAAAATCTTTGTATTAAATTTCTCAGATAAGGGTTTGGTGTCCAAAGTATATAGGCAATTAACATACATGCATGTGTGTATATGTATAACATACATACACACATGTTTATCCGTATATATTATACTACCTGCCACTATATATATTTATATGCATATAAGACTAAAAGTCATTTCCCAATAGACAAGTGGTTAGAGGAGAAGAAAAACAGTTCTTAAAAGAATTTCAAAGTATTAACAACCATGAGAAGAGATTCCTTAAATCACTAATAATAAGAGAAAATGCAAATGAGAAAAGGTTCCACTTCACATCCAATGAATTGTTAAAAATGACAAAAGATGGAGAATAGTCAATGCTGGAAGGATAATGAGAATCAGTATAACCATTTTGAAAGTAATTTAGAATTATGCAAATAAAATGACTAAAATGTCCATACTCTTGCCCTAGAGATTCCACTAATAGATATATACATCAAAGATTATTGATAAAAATAAAGTATATGTGTGTATGTATATGTATATATACATATATATATATACATATTTATAGCAGAACTTTTGTGATAACTAAGAAATGGAAAGAAAGTATATATCCATGGACTGGAGAATGAATAAATAAACTATGATATATGAATGTAATGTGTTATAAGAAACAAATATGATGAACTCAAAGAAACATGGAAGGAATTACATGGATTAATAAAGAGTGAAGTAAGCACAGTCAAGAAAAAAAAGCATACACAGTGACAACAATTTAAATGGAAAGATTACCACTAAATAATCAAAAGCAGATGTTACAAAATCACAAAAAATAAGCATGGCCCTAAAGAAGAAATATGAAAAGGCCTGTCCTGTCCCCTCTCTCCCGCTAAGAGGTGGTGGTCCCTTGTATAGGACACAGCACATTTTTTAATGTATTTTATTTTTAAGATTTTTAAAAATGTATTTGGTTTTGCTGGTTCTGTTGGTTCTTTTTCTTTAAAAACATCTTTGTCATATAAGATGATTTTCTGAAATGAGAGCAAAATAAGGGAAATTTAGATGATATAGAAACCAAAGATATTTATAAAAATTTATTTTATAAAATGTTGGAGAGAACAAAGATAATGACAGACCCTGAGTCACTCCATTTTAAACATCCCTCCAAGTCAACATGAAACCATTACTGCTATTTTTGCATTCAACTAGTTGGAATATATATTACTATACTCTCATGGGGGCTTCACTTCCCTATCTTGCATAATGTAAGAGACTATCAAATGCTTTTCTGAAATTTAAGTAAGCTATGTCTACAATACCTAGCACAGAGTCTGACACAGTCAAAACTTAATGTTTATTGGCTGACAATAAAATTTTTCATATGTACCAGGGTTACCAATTGCTAACCCTGTAAAAAAATTAGTTGAGTCTGGCATGACATGTTCTTAAAGGTCCTTAAGGTCTCAAACAAGTCATCCTGGCTCTTTTTTGGTCACTGCCACCCTTTCTAGATATTCATAATATATCCCTCAACAATGCTTCCTTGAATTCTGTCAGAAATCAGTCAAGTCAATTGGCCTTTGGCTTACACATTTCACCATCTATCCATTTTTTGAAAATTTCATATTTACCCTTTTCCAGTTCTACAGCATATATTATTCATCATGATATTTCGAAAATCACTGGCAAGGGCTAAACAATCATATTTGCCAGTTTTTTCAGTACCTTGAAATGTCCTTTATTGGACCTGGTACCTTGAACCCACCAAAGGCAGTTAGATGACCTCTGACTACCATTTTGTTTATTTTGAGTCCCTATAAAGCATTTTTATTTTGTCCCTTCTAGTCTAAAGATCTTTTACAGAGTAAAGAGAAGCAGAGTAAGAATTATACTCTTCTGCCTTCTCTCCATTATCTATTACCATAGCTCCATCCCCCCAAGCAACAGTCCTATCCATTCTTCAAACCTTCCTTTTTGCCCCAATATAGCTCGAAAAAGTCCCATTTTATTCTTAGTATTTATTCCCACTTGCAATTGATTCAGAGCTTATGTGCCACCATTCTACTAGCATGTTGCTCTTAAAGGATCACTCTATTAACTTTCATATAGCTGTGATGTCTCGGCATATATCATATGCTTGTACCTTTGTATTCTTAGCACCTGGTTCTATACTTAGCACATAGTGTTTAACAAATGCTTGAGTGAGTGATTCTTTTATCTTCTGTAAATTACTTTGTGTCAGGTTGATCAAAGAACTTCCTAACCATCCATATTTTAAACTGTTCCTTTTCTTTCTTATTAAAAAAAGTTTCTCTTAGAGTCTTCTTCGCTGGACTATCCTCCTCTCTTGGGCAGACTTTCCCTCTAGAATGTTATGCTATATGATCCTATGTGACCATTCTCTGTACATTTTGAAATCTGCTTTTCCAAAACTTTACCAGGCTCTGCCCCTGGTTTTTCCTTTCCTTCTCTGTTATGAATTCTAAGATGGAGTGGTCATTTCTTTCCAAGGTTCCCACTGTTTCTAACTGCAACAATCTCATCTCTAAGGAAATAGGAGATAATATTAATGATAAATAGTATGTTTTATATATATATATATGTATCTATATTGATAATAAAATATTTCTATAGAACTTTATATGTTTGCATATTGAAATAATATTTCTCATTTCTCTAGGACTTCCTTCACAATCCTGTGAATTATGTAGTGCAAATATTAGTCCTATTTTACAGGTGAGTAAACCAAGGCTCAAATTGGGTGATTTGTCTGTAATCATAGAGTTGGATAAGTACATGAGCCAGATTCAAACCTGGGTTTCCTAAGTGTAATTCCTATACTTTTCCATGGCAATAGATTTCCTCCTTCAATAAATGTTTATTGAAGTTGAACTTGATTTCACACGAGCAACACTATGTGTAAGTGGCAGGGGATAGGTACAGTACATTGTGTGTGTTTTGGACTTCACTCCCCACCACCAAAGAAGGGACTTTCTAGTCTAATGATTCCACTGTATCCACATATATTTCTATATTGAAATCATTTATATTTATATAATCTATATCACTTTCTACATCCACATCTCTCTAATTTGTAATCATACCTCTCTTTTATCTACTCAAATATATTTTATTTTGAATACAGGTATTCCTGCCTTAAATGTAATTTATAGTAAAATCTCCACATTTAAATATGCTAGAAAATTATATTTATTTTTTAGTAACTGACAAAAATTATAGTTGTCGTTTAAGATGTACAGAACATTTTGTAAGCCAAGTGGACATATGCTAGAAGGATTCATACTGGACAGCTCCAAGCAGTCCTGAAAGGTGTCAGGCCATCCCCTCCCCAATCTGATGTTGTGGTGCAAAGACCATCCAAAAGCAGATATGCATAAAATGTTTTTTCTGAGTCAAGGCTTCCAAGGGACAGCGTTTGTGAAGAATGAGGAGTCTTCTGTTTTGGAAGACCATGCGGTAAAGAGAAAAAGGGAGAGGTGCATAGACCTACCAGAGGCTGACTGGAGCTAAGTGTGTAACTGTAGTAAGGGGGCCACACAGATAGTGTACCGAATGAACGGAATGATGAAAAGGTGAGGAAACCACAGTAAGTCACATGATCCCAGCAGCTGCATCAGAGACTAAGTAAGGATATGAAGTGGAGCCAGAGAATCAAGTTTGCAGGTCCTGTTCCTGAACCCTGTAGATGAAAGGGAAAGAGCTTGTGGAGAGGTCCTCTAAATAGTCCTTCACTAAAGGAGTTTAAATGAATCCCTCCTCTCTTCTTTAGATGCTATTACAAATTCTGCTCTGTTTTTCTGACTTTGGAAGCCTAGTATGTGCAAAGGGCTGGGGGTCCCCTGAGTGACAGGGGCCAGATTCTGGAGTTCCTGGGTGAGACTTCTGGGTGAGGACAATTAGCTATCAAGACCATTAGAGAGAAGTCCTCAAGATTAAAGCAATGTCATGGGAGAGTAGGCTTAAAGCTCTATAGCGAAAAGGATTAAACATTCCTATAGTCCTTACTATGGACCAGGAACCATGCTGAGTACTTGACAGATATCCTTTTGTCATCCAGATCATATGTCATCAGATCCCAATAACAAGGAAAGAAATTTGCTTATAATCATACAACTAAAGTCAGTTTCCTCATTTGTAAAATGAGCTGGAAAAGAAAATGGCAAACTACTCCAGTATCTTTGCCAAGAAAACCTCAAATTGCATCACATTTAGCCAAGACTGAGAAATGACTGAACAGACAATACAGTCTGAATTGATGAATCAAATATGTTTCTCTTGATTCCTCCCATGATACCACACTTCTCCTATAGTTGCCATGTATGAGGAATGAGATAACTAATAAATATCACAGACTTTTTCAGCCCCAGTTTCTATATCTATAAAAATGGCATAATGATAGGACCTAATCTTACAGTGTTGGTGTGAGGACCAGTGAGACAAATATGTAAAGAGCTCTGCAGTCCACGTGCTACGTGAATGTTACTACAATAATAACATAATTACTATGTTGATGGTTAATACTTTTGAATTTTTAGGGTATGAAGTAAGATACACACAGAGAGAGCAGCACATTGCAGTAGAAGGAACCAATGATTTGCTGTCAGATGAGCACCATTCAAGTTGCAACTCTCTAGTAAATATATTACAAGTATGACTTTTGACAAGACTTTTAACCTTTCTGAGCCACAATTTTTATTTATAAAATCCTGGCACTGGACTAGGTGATCTCTAAGGTCCCTTGCAAATCTGTATTTCTGATTCCTTGATCCTGAGAATAAGCCTTGCTAGAGGAACTATCAAGTAACACCATAGAACCTTTTGGAGGCTGATAAGTCAGGAAACAATACAGTCTGCATGAGAAGATATGGCCATTCTTTATAGCAGTGGTTCTTAGCCTTTTTGGTGTCATAGATGTCTTCGGGAGTTTGGTGAAGTCTGTTGATATCGTCTCAGAATAATGTTTTTAAGCAAATAGAATAAGATACACAGAACTACAAAGGAAACCATTATATTGAAATAGTTATCAAAAAATATATATTAAAAGGAAAAGTTCCTAGAGACCGTGTGTTTGTTTAGAACTCACGTTTTTAAGGAAGGAAACCATGACCAAACTCTACAAATACAAATTGTTGACTGAGTAAAACAGAGCGACTCCCAAGTGCCTTACCCATTCAGGGCTAGAGAAGAGGAAGAACAGCTAAGGGAGATGGAGGTGGGAGGTGGGAGGTGGGATTGGGTTGGGGTTGGTAGGGGGGATTTCCCTTACCTAGTAAACAGCCAGACCAACCAGAAATCTGGACAAAGCCCAGATAAATAAAGTTGAATTGTATGAAATTCACTGTTTTACGCAGGTTTATTTTAATGATATTTCTCATTGCCTCACAATGCCACCTATTTTAAAAAATGTGAAGTTTATCACTTTCACTAAAATAAATCCACACTTCATTAACACCCATAGACCAGTTCCTTCTTCACGCAGTAGAGCTGGGTCTAACATTTAGCCTTAAGTCTACAGCTTTACAAAATAAACAAGGAAGAGATAGCATTTCCAAACTGCTGATCTGATTCAGAAAGCTAAAATATATATTAGCAATAAATATCCTAGTTCACCTTAACAGGACCCTGATGCTGCCACCTCTCATTCAGTTTTCTTTTCCCTACACAACAGTGCTAAGTAATAGAAATTTTAAAACTGGTCTCAGATTCTGACACTTTGTACAATCTCCCCTCTCCTTCAGCTACCAATAAAGCATTGTATTCAATTAGATTCACAGCAGGTGAAAACCCCAATTAGAGAAGACATTCTCTGGGCCTCTTCCTACCTTACACCCACATGCTACACTTAAAAAAATGTACACATCCTGAGCCATTCAGGGACAAATTAACCCTTTGATATACTTAGTCGAAACATTTATCATGGCAAGGAAAATGGATAGAGTGTTTAAAGGTTAAATCTCATTGATTTAATAATCCAGGTCGCTACAGAATTATTATGGTTTTTATTGTTTTCATCAGGTCTGAAAAGGCTTTAAGACTTTTTGATCTACCTAAAAATTATGATTTTTCTTTTCCCTAAAAAAAAAGGGTGATGCTAACATTGTCTAAGGATGATGAATGGATAGTCTTTGGTACATAGGGTATTTTAAAAATATATGTTTTTATTAAGGTAATGGGGGAAACATATTAAATTTTCTTTTTAAACTATAGGTTTTGCCTTAGAAGTGAAGAAAGTCTATATTTCATATTTTGTAAATGCATATGTCAAAAGGAATTCTTTCATAGATAAGGACATATTTTGTTTTGAGTATCTAATGAGAGACAGCTGTGGTGGTTCTTAGAGTGATTTACTTAATCTATGTCAATTACTTCTCCAGAAATAATTCAAAATACAGTTTTATTTATGAGTCTATGATTAAAAAATGTAAATATGTCTCTTAAAATTGTTTTTGTTCTGTCACTTTTTTTTGAAACAAGTGGTAACTCCTGTTATCCTCATGAAAATATGGAACATATATTCAATAATAATGTAGCTATTAGAAGGAGTAATTTTTTACTGTCAGAGCCTCCTTTCATTTTGGGTCTTTTTCAATTAAAATGCAACATTCTATATAAATTCATGCTTGAATTATCCTTATCTGGAACATTGCAATTTCATCAGCATGTACAGTGGTAGTATAATCTTTTTTAAAAAATTTAAATGTTTATGACTTAAGAGTTATTGAAATTTGGACAAAAACAAACAAAAAATTGCCAGTAAATGAACTGATAAAGAAGGCTTCATAAACTGAAACTGACTGTAGAAAAGTTAATATTCAACCATTTGAGAACAGAAAATCCAATTCTTTCTCCCTTTTAGATGAATAATGCCTAAGGCTATACTATTTTAGCAAATGCAGCTTTCTTCAATAACTATAGCTCTTTATTCTAACAGGAGCCTAGAATACATACAGGTATATCTTCTTAAAATGCAACCTTATGTGTGCAATTACACTGTTACATTTATAATGCAGGAAAGAAATTCAGTAAAATCACTTTAAATTTGCATTTTGCAATGTTGTCAAAGACATAATGGATAGTCTGAGAGTTTCATGCCTCCCTTTGCTTTAGCAATCAGCCTAGAGGATAACTTCCCCATGAAGTTTTTGTTTTTTTGATACCTAAATAGGATAAACATTTGCTAAAATCATATTGGCAAACCTCATTACATAACAGGGGGTAATAAGACTTTTCAAAGTTCTACAGTCTCTGCCAGCAGAGTCCAAGGTGTCAGATCTTGCCAAGTTGAAAAAAACTTCAAGGATGGGAATAAAAGCAGCCCTATAAAGGACTCTGCCTCTATCTTCCCACTACCAATTAAGCCAAATTCAGAAAGACTTATGCCACCGCAACTAGTAGAGACTGACAACTAAGATATGGAGGTGATGAGCATTGGTGAAAATGGTATCCAAGCTGATGAAATTTCAAAGGCTTGAAGTAGGGTAGGTGGGTGAAGAGGCTGAATAATAGAAGGTGGGTGCTGGAAAGAAAGGGGAAAGGAGGGAAGAACAGATAGGAGAACAGAAAATGGGAAGGAGACGGGGGAAGGGATAAAAATGAGAGAAGAAAAAGTGAGGGAGTGAGAACTAGAAAGACAGGGATGGAGGGCGAGGGAGAGGGAGAAAGAAAGAGAGAGAAGAAAAGGTAAAGAGGAAGATCAAAGTATCTAAGAGACGTAAGTGCTCTTGGGAAAGTCAGGGCTGTAGGAAGTTATGGAGAATATCCAGCTTTTAGGTGATCATGGATGAGAAATAAAGCATAGACTGAGATGAGAAAGACTGTAAATCAAAAACAATACAATAGAATAAGTTGAATGTGATTGGGGGTAGGAATGTAGAAAACATACATCACCAATACTAATTATTTTACCTCATCTTTACCATGAAACCTCTCTCTCTTCCTGAGTTTATTTCTTTTAGCGTCAGTCTATACTTTCCATCACCAAAGCTTAAAACCTTGAAATTGAAATTACCTCCACCATTATTCATGTCCCCCCAATACAATCATTTCCTATATTCTATCAGCTGCTCTCTTCTTTCCATCCATGTTTGCTGACTGAATGAATAATTCATCGCCATTCCTCTAATAATCTGATGATTTTGGATAGAATAGAAGGCAATTTTGGAATACTTAAAAACTACTATCTCCACTGATTCCAGTTATTCTTTTTTTTATATTTATAATTATTATGTCAAGAACCTTTGAGAAGAGGACATTTAATCTATTTACTTTATAAACGTGTGTGTATTTTGATTGACAATAGCTATGTTTAACTTACTGGAATTTTGTTGTATTTATGCCCAATACCTTCTTTTGGTAGTGTCTCAGAATGTTATTTAGAAAATGTTACTTAAATTTGTTTTGTGATTTAGTTTCTCTCTCTATTCATAAAAAATATAAAATCATTGATTATTTATACTATCATACTGATTTGTATCGAACTATTCTTCTTAAGGATTAAAAAATAATTGACGTTTATTATATTTTGTCATCCCTCATAGGAATGTTAGATAAAAACATACTACCACTACACTAATGTAAATACTGAGTTGAAGGAAGTCACTTTACTTTAGTTGCACAGACATGTACCACCCTTCTATAATGTAGAAATAGATTTTTAGAACTGATAGGACCACAGAGATCATTTAGTTTAACTCTCTCCTTTTGGAAAAGAGGAAACAGAGTCCTAGAGAGTTAAAATGATTTACATAAGACCACACAGCTCTTTAGTGGTAGAAACAGGATTAGAATTCAAGTTAATATTACCAATCTAGTTTGCTTTTTACTAGGTCACATTGCACATCTTAGATCTCCAAATCATTTGTATGCTATTAAAAAAAAATAACTCTGGCACTTATCTCCCTCCCCTGACCCCATCACCTACCACCAACCAAAAGCATCAATTTTGTATCATTTCTAGTGTATTGAATAGACTTAAACACGAGTCTGGGTTTATGCCACAAATTCATTAGCCTTTGACTTTCCTAGTTTGGAGACTTCTCCCATGTCCACTTTAGGATCGACTGCTGACTTTAATGGATATCATCTGAAATAATTGTTTGAAGAACTCTGGACGGAATTTTTTTTGAGTATCCTCAAAGTAGCTCAGTATCTTTTTCTCTCCCTTGTGATTTAATAACGTTATTACGTTGTGGAAGGGTAAGCATAGTTCTTTAGTGTACTATAGTTGCCTATCTGAGAAGAAAATGTATTTTCTTGAGGAAAGGAACTTCTTGACATGAATAATGAAATCATTTCTATATCCATTCTAAGAACAGATCTAATTTAAAGCTCTAGTCATAACGTCTAGGACAATAAATTGAGCAAGTCTGACATAATTAGTTTGAGATCATTGGTAAAGGAATGAAGGATGAGACCCTCTCCAGGACTGCTACCAACAAAGTGTAGTGAAAATAACATTAAACCTGGGGTCAGACCTTGGTGCCCTTTTCTGACAGTGTTCACAATCTACTCCTGGAGGATTGTATTATTAATGTATTTTTGCTTAAATTGAAGATCTTTCCCATCCATTAACAGGCCCATGTGACCTGCTGAAATCCTGAGTTACATGTAATAGGAAGAACTTGCTGAAGGGGTAGAACAGGAAGGATGGGGCAGAGCTAGGAGAAAATGAGTGAGAGCAGTTGGAGTGGAGGGATAGAGAGGGCGCAGGCAAGCAGACAGCTAGGATTGTGTTTTTTTGTGGGAAGGGTTGGGAATTGAAATGTTCCTTGCACTAATAATGTGCATTATGCTGTGATGGATTCGGTTTTCTGGTATCGGGATTCAGCTTTCTCATGTCTGAATGTTTTTCTTCTGCCTTCTGTATGGAAAGTCTGTTACATTTCGTGATTCAGAACTACGCTGGCATATTCACAGTTGCCATCCATGCTGCGGATATTGCCTTGGCGATACAAGGATCGCAATAGATCATCTGCTCTCTTCCCTATATTTTCATAACACTTCTATCTCCTGAGTGCACCATACTCTGCAACCATAATATAATAGGAATAATATCTACAACATGTAGGCTAGTATGGTTTTTCTTTAAGAAGCATTGAAATCATATGGAAGAAAATTATTCAGTGATTTTCAAATCACAAATTTAAATGAAACTTACTAATAGCCTAAGTACAAAAGTCAGTGCACAAAGGAGTCAGAAGTTTTTCCCTCAGGACTGTTGCCAATTTATAATGAGGGCAAATGCTCATCTGAATCAATGATATACTTTTATTGAATATCCTTTCCATGACACGGTTAAATAAATCTCTTTTTATTAAGTTCTGGATAATCTAAAATTGTCTCCTTTCATTCCAGACCTGAACCTGAACTCCCAGACTGGTTTGAGTCAGTCTTGGCATACAAGTTTTGATTAATCCCCAGCCTTCTTTCATATGGTTGAGAGTTTGCAATTGGAGAACTTTTTTTGTATCTTCCAACCACTTAGCCAACTTCAAGTTTCTTTGCCATCATCTTCCTTTGACCTAAAAAAATCCATTAGATTTATTCTTTAGGGATTAAAGAATGTCAATAACATGCATATATCCCTAGGAGGGGTAGTATGGTCAGCCTTTTCAGCTATTTGCACTTTAGTGTGCATTTATTGAGGAGTAGTAGAACAGAAGGATGAAAGGAAGGGAAAAGAAGGGACAAGGGAAGGGAAAGGAAGAAAAGGGAGAAGAAGGAAGAGGAGCAAAAGGGAGGGGAGGGGACATCCTTGATGACAGAAGAGATCTCTCCCATCTCTAGCTCTAAATCTAAATCTATGATCTTATGCTGGCACAAAGTGGGTGCTTTTTGAGTAATGGATAATGACATTCAGGGAAGAAGAATGTATTAAAAAAAATAGAAAAAAGTAACAAATTATATTTTACCAGAAAAGACAACCAAGAGAATAGTAATAAGTATTGACCTGTGTGCCTACTTTTTTATCTTTATAAATTTTTCATGAAAATGATCTATACATGTACTGAGGAAAGCCTTAATGAATATACAAGAAGGAAATAGGCTTTCACAAATGATTTTCTATAGCAGAAAATATCTTCATGGACATACAATTGACTGAAATTTACAGATAATTCTCTGCTATGTTTATTGTTTGTTGATTAAAAAATAAAGTATTTGACTCAGTAGAACAAAATGATAAAATGTAGCCTTAAAGTTCTTCTGCCCATAAGGAGTTTCTCACATATATGTCAAAAACCCAGAAGATCTGCTGATTAATTGCAGCCACAGATATAACTGCTCAACCTTCTGATTATCCAATCAATCAACAGGTATTAAAGTGCTTAAGCAAGGCATACACTGGGGAGACACATACTTGACAAAGGTATTCACCACTGTCATCAATGTCATTCAAAAAGTCCAAATGGAAGAGGGACTGTCTATAGATGGCAAGGTTTTCCAAACTGTCATGTTTTCTGATGCCACTGGGCTGATCGTATCAAGCTCCAGAATGTTACAGGGCCTGTCCTGTCACTCAAAAGAGATAAGCCTAACAATGCATAAACAAAAAACCCTACAGGTTAAAGACAAATTCTTTTTGCCCAGCCTATTGATATGCTGTTGGATAGGAAGCCTATTGAGTTAATTTATCAATATGTTCATACATCTTGGACAAGCACTGCAGATGCACCATTAGCTAAGATTATTACTTTTTGTTTTAAACGTTCTCCTCTTCCAAGTGTCACTATTTCTGAGAAGACATCATCATTCTACATTTGCCTCAGGATCAAAATCTAGGCATAATCCTGTACCCTCCTCTCTCTTTTGTCTCACATAGTCAATCAGTTGAAAAGAAAAATAAAACATTTCCATTTCTACCTTCCCAACATCTTTCATTTGACTTTTCTCTCCACTGAGATAGCTCCATTTTCATTCAGCTTCTCATCATCTCTTATCTAGATTATTGCCACAACCTAATTAATCTTTCTGCCTCAAGTCTCTCCATTCTGGTTCATCCTATAAATTGCTGTCAAAGAAATTTTCCTTATGTGGAAATTGGGAAAAGTGGCTCTCCAACTCAACTGATGTCAGTGGTTTCCTATTACCTCTGTATATAAACTTTCTCATTTAGTTTTTAGAGTACATATAGCCTGGTCCCCACGTATCTTTATAGCCTCATTCTATATTGTTCCCCTTTCTGGACTTCTGTCTTTATGCCTTTTTAGTGGCCATTCTCTATGCCTGGAATACTTTCTCTTTTTATCTACACCTTGTCAAGTCTATCTTCTTAAAAATGTAATTTAAGCACCATCTTCTGCATGATGCTTTTTGAATTCCCCCAAATTTTGGTGTCCCTACCTTATAATGAATATTTATAAATAAATATAAATATATATATATATATAAATATAAATAAATATAAAATTGTATATTTATCTTTTATAAATTTTTATGTATAGTTCTTGTCTCTCCCGTTAGGATGTAAGCTTATTGTGGGTAGGGACTGTTTTATTCTTTGTAGTTGTATCTTTAGTATCTTGCCTGGAACTGGTGTTTAATAAATTACTTAGAGACTGACTGATAGATCAGAACTGAATAAAGGAGTGCACCTTGTCACATTAAAGAAATTGTTCTGTGCTTTTCACAATCCCAAGGTGCTGCCTGATAGGAAAAAACCCATTTTTTTCAAACTAATTTTCTCCCAATGATGCTTGAAAATGGTTGAAAATCATGAAGATTAACAATTTCTCAAGAAGGAAAATAGTGGGTAAAATGGCAGTCAATAGAGAAATGCCTGGTGAGTATGGCCTATACCATATTTCAGATGATTACATATACACACTAAATAATCAAAGGGACATTGGCTAGGAAATGTGTAACTCAGAAAAGGAGGTGGTTTAGTAGATAAAGAACGTGAAGTTATAGATTGTGAGAACTATACTGCTACCTACAAAATATAAAAAAAGTTGATTAAGAAAATTGAGGATTGATGGGAATGCAAAAATTAGAATAAAAGAAGTTGAGCAAGTATAGATGGGTTTCAATCTGTACCATTAGAGACAGATGCCAGATCAATGAGAGACAGTGGATGCAGTAAAGGCTGGAAGTGTCAAAATAATTAAAAGCCCCACAAATGAAAAGTTCCGAAGGTACATGACTTGGCTCTGTTTTTACTGAGGGTTTTTGAAGATTAATTAATTCAACCCATGAGGCTGTTGATAAACTTTCAGGATAAATTCTTGTATTCTGTCATCATTAGTACATTCTTTTCCACTCAGTAATGAAGGAAACATAGCAAAGAATTTTTTAAAATGCAAAATTTTTGAATTTTCTCAAGTTAACTCTCTGAAGCAATACTGTCACTTATCAAGCTATCATTATGAACGTTTGTTTATTTTTTAAAGTCTACTAGGCTTTTTCATTTAAAGTTTTAAATTCCAAATTCCAGCCTTCCCTACCTTCTTTCTTCTCTTACCCCCATTCCTTGAGATGGTAAGCAATCAAATATAGGTTATACATTTGCAATTATGTAAAATATTTCCATATTAGTCATTTTGTACAAGAAGCCTCAAATGAAAGAAAAAAAGAGAAAGTGAACATAGCATGCTTCAATCTGTATTCAATCAATATCAGTTCTTTCTCTGTAGGTGGATGGTAGGCTTCATCATTAGTCTTTGGGATTGTCTTGGATCATTGTGTTGCTAAGAAGAGCTAAGTCAGTCACAGTTCTTCACTGAACAATATTGCTGTTTCTGTATATATTGCTGTTCTCTTGGTTCTGTGTATTTCACTCTGTCAGTCTTTCCAGGTTTTTCTGAAATCATCCTGCTCGTCATTTCTTATAGCACAATAATATTCCATTACAATCATATACCACAACTTGTTGAGTCATTCCCCAATTGATGGGCATTGCTTGGATTTCCAATTAGCCACCACAGAAAGAGCCGCTATGAATGTTTTTGTACAAATAGATCCCCTCCTCCCTTTTTTGGATGTCTTTGGGATATAGTAGTGACATTGCTGGGCCAAAGCTTTATAGCCCTTTGGGCATAGTTACAAATTATTCAGAATGGTTGGATCAGTTCACAATTCCACCAACAGTACATTAGTGTCCCAGGATCCCCTCCAGCGTCCAACATTTTTTGTTTTTGTCATATTAGCCACTCTGATTGGTATGAGGTAATACCTCAGAGTTTTTTTTTAATTTGCATTTCTCCATTCAATAGTGATTTAGAGCATTTTTTTCATGTGACTATAGAAAACTTTGAATTCTTTTTCTGAAAATTGTCTATTCATATCCTTTGACCTAAAAGTTTATATTTTTAGGAATTAGCTAAAGTGAACCAAAATTCACAATTCATTTGGGTTTTATAACAGTACTTGACTATTTCCTCTCAACTCCATTACCATTTATTCTCATACTGCTAGAACATTTAAAATCCTAAAACATATGGGTCAAATTCAATACAAAATGATGAAAAATCTATGATAAAAGTAAACAAAAGTCATGGCCATATTGATATGGCATATTGATATTGGCAAGATAGTCATATTTCTAAATCTAAACTCATCTTTCCTCTTCTGGCCTACAAAAAGAAAACTGCATGAATGATTATATATGAAAAGATGAATTGGTTGATGTATAAAAATATTATAGGTTCTGCCTCTGTACTAATTTTGACTTACTCTGTACTAACTCTATGTCATGCCAGAGATATCTGGATGACATCTAACACTTAAAAAAGGTCTCAAAATGTGAGGAGTAGGAATAAAAAGGTAGGCAGTGATGAATGTTCCCTGGGAGAAGCCCCATGAACTTAGCCCTTAACCTAGGAAATAGCTGAGGAGCTGCTGCACTCTTCCTTTGTCACCATCATCCCAAGACCTAACCCGAGTGGTTGAAAGGAAGGGAAGGAAGTAGCTCCTTATAATAGTCAGGTTGGTGACTGCTGCAGTTCTCATCTTTCCATGAAACCTTCTTCTCCTCCTTCCCTTCTGCCCTGCCTCCTGCCTCGGTCCAGCTTCCTCTTCTATCCCTTTTCTTGTCCTTCTATTTCTCCCACTCCCCTCTTTTCTACTTTACTATCCTTTCTGTCCTCCTTCTCTTCTCTGTTTATCTCATTTCACTGGCTATTCTCTTATTTTTTTCTCTGGTCTCTTCCGTATACCAACTGGTGTAAAATGCAGCCACTTGAGAAATGATGCTTTCCTTTTCCAGTCACTTACTGTACATTGCATGGATCCAGGTTTTAGATGTTAAGTCATTCAATCTGTCAATCTACTTTGGTTACATTCTAAATGTCTTTAAAATGCAATTCTAAAGCGTTTAAATGGGGGCCATCTGCAATAAGAGTGATCATTAGATGATAATATTCAGTATTGGGTCACAGATGGAGAAAGTAATAGTATTTAAGAGGCATTTTTCATGTTAATGTTATGGATTATATATTAAAGAAATGTGCTAGTAATGTCACCAAAAATTAAAAGGGTCGTTGAAGAAAAATACTTATGCTATTAAAAGCAATGATATAATAAACAAAATCTCTCCAAGCCATCTGCTTTTTAAGCTTTCCATATTTAGACAGACAGGACCATTATGTTATCCACATACCTATCAGAAAAGGATGCCATAAAAGGACCAGAGCTTAATATGATGGAAACCATTTCTGGGAGATTTAGTTTTATTATGAATGAGCTAACTTAAAACAACTATATTTTTTTATGTCGGTTTGATATTTCTGGCAAGCACAGCCTGTTAACTTAAAACTCCCTGATTTTGCATGGTAATAGCACTTAGCCTGCTGAAACAGAAATGAATGACTTCTACTGGCCAGGACGGCTAGTTCTGAAGAAGCAGTTTTTTAGGATGTTTTTATAAGTGATCTAGGATCTTGAGATACATTTTGCTAAAAAGGAGAAGTTGCACAGAATAAGGCCTTGGATATGTGGCAATCTGTCCCAGTGACAAGAGTATATCAATGAGATCATCATTTCATTTAAGCATTATAGGAAGTTATATGCTTATTAAAATAGACATAAATATAGATAGTTATAAGTAGATATATTTATCCACACATAGACACAGTGCCTAGCATATAGTTATTACTTAATAAATGCCTGTTTACTAATTGTTTAAGGAGGCTTATTTTTTCCATATATGCGGTTATCATAAAGAATCTCTCAATGAAGTCATTTTATAGTTCATAGTATTTCACTGATGCAGAAGAGAATGGGAAAGAGTCATAAGCTAATGTCATAGCTCTAGAACTGGAAGGGATCTTAGAAATCACCTAGTCCAACCCTTTCATTTTACAGTAGTGTGGTCACATAAATAGTAATGGCAGACCTAGGATATGAATCCAGGTCCTCGGTCTTCAAGTTTAGCATATGTTTCTAGTATTCTACATTGACTTAGCAAGTTTGTAGGGCATTTTTAAATACTAATTTTTTCAAATCCTTTCTTCTAACGAGTATAATGCCCATTAAAATTTTACATTTGGATTCAGCTACTTGGAGCTTATAAGGGCATAGCAAGAAGAATACTGCTTATGTTTCAAGGGCATCATGAGCACCAGCTGGCATGTCAGAAGACTAGCTGTGTCCAAATAAATAAATGATCAAAAATAATCTTATTAAAAAAACAAAATCAGGAAGGGATTTTGAAAAATAAATTTAAGTAAAACAAGTGAAATGAAAATGGAGAAGGTATTAAAATTCAGAAACTGATTGATTATGCATTAGCCAGATCAAAGCCTCTTGGTGATAATGAGGCACCGAACAGGGATTGCCACCTGTCCTGTTCAACTTACAGCTGGAATCTGCCAAGAACAGCTGTACCAAAGCATTTAATATAAATTAGCCTTTGGAAGCATGAACTTAAAATGTTCACCTTCTTGTCAGTCCTACATCTTATGTATCCATACTGCAAGTCAAAAAATTTTGTACATTATGAAGCTCTTTGTACCTTAGGGAAATCAAAGCTTTGAACAACAAAATTCCATGAAGTCTGCTGCACTTGACTTTAGGGAAATCAAAGCTTTGAACAACAAAATTCCATGAAGTCTGCTGCACTTGACTTTCAGGTCTGATTAAAATCTTTGTGAAATAAGGTTGTTGTTTGGTTGGTTTTTTTTTTAATTATCAGTGTCCTTTGTTTTTTTCTTTATGTTCTTTAATTTCAAAATGATGAACTAGAAAAGCATCAATAAGTATGAATATTTCCATATACAAAGAAGACCTGAAAGAGGATTCTTTGTGAAACAGTGACTCTTTTATATACAGCATTTATATGTGTGTATGTATCTGTGTGAATACATCTATCGTGGTTGTACTAACAATTATCTGCTTGTCTATATTCCCTTTTAAACTTCCTTTTGCTCAATTATGTGGGATTTGTGAATATTTCATTAGCACCCTTTTCTTTTATATAACTATCACCTCACTTCCTTCACATTTCCCCTTAAAATAAAAACCATTCGTTGTAACCAATAAAAATAGTCAAGCAAAATAAATGTGTGTCATGTTACTTGTGTCTGAACATGTTCACTGCCAGATTCTGTCATCTCTCCATAAAGAAGAGAGAGGCATGTTTTGTCATCAGCCTCCAAGAGTCATGACAGATCGTTACATTGATCAGTCATTAAGTCCTTTGAAATTATTTTCCTTTTCAGTATAAATATATGTATATATATGTGTGTTCGTCCTTCGTTGTTGAAGAAGACCAGGCCATCCGAGAAATGATGACATGACTTGCACTTGACTTTGTTTTGAGTGAGGGAGGGCTGTGCAGGTCACCAGCCTCACTTCTCCTCCAGAGTCATCTGAATCCAGTGACCAGACATTCATCAGGATGACTGGAGATGACCCAGGAGGAGGCAATTGGGGTTGAGGTCACACGGCTAGTGAGTGTCAAGTGTCTGAGGTGAGATTTGAACTCAGGTCCTCCTGACTCCTGCACTGCTGCTCCATACATTGCACCACGTAGCTGCCCCTATATATATACATATATATGTAAAAATATATATATGAATATATGTATATATTTATGTATAAATAAATAAATATATGTAAATATATATTTAAATAGTTTGGTCACTTCATTCTAGGATATTACATTACTTCACGTAAGTCTTCCCTGACCACTTGGAATTTGGCCTTTTTATAATTTCATTTAGCACAATAATATAATCTCACATTCATATACCATAATTTGTTAGGCAATTGCTCATCTAATAGTCACTCATTTTGTTTCCAGTTTTTTTGGGGGGGCGGGGCTACAATAAAAAGTGATGGTACAAGGTTTTGTTTTTTTTATTTATATGTTGGTCCTTTTCTATTTTCTTTGATATAGAAGCATATTTAGCAATAGTATCATTGGGTCATAGAAAAGGTGTGCATGGTTTAGTGATTCATTGAATATTCCTGCAATTTGCTTTAAACAATGATTGCATTAATTTACAGCTCCACTAATTGTGCATCCTCCCACAGTTCCTGCAATAATTGTCATTTTTCTTTTTTGTCATTTTTGCCAAACTAATGAATGTGTGATGGAAGATAAGAATTGTTTTAATTTTGAATTTCTTTTTTTTTTGTGCTTCGGAATATATAAGATCATTTTTGGATATAGTAGGATTTATTCCTTTGAGAACTACCTACTTATAGCTTCTGACCATTCATCTACTGCAAAATAGCCCCTATTCTTATGAATTTGTATCATTTTCCTACATATCATGGATAGCAGATCTTTCTCAGAGTAATTTGTTGCAAGATTTTTTTCCATTTAACTATTTTCCCTTCCAGTTCTGTTAACTTTGTTGGTTCAAAAACTTTTAATTTTTTTTCATCATGTAGCCTATGATCCTTTCTATCCTTGTTTAGCCAGGAACAATTTCTTGACATAGTTATTTTGATGATCATCGCCTTGTTTTTTCCCCACTTACTAATAAATTATTTTTTCCAATTACATTCAAAGATAGTTTTCAATATTCACTTTTACAATATTTTGAATTCCAATTTTTTTTCCTTTCTCCCTCCCTTCTCCCCTCCCCAAGATGGTATGCAATCTGATATAGGCTATCCATGTACAATCATACTAAACACATTTTCACATTGATGACTATTGCCTATAGTTTGAGATCTTGCACTGTTATACACCCCCTACTTCCTTCTTTTAAATGATTTTCCTTGAAATAGTTGACCATTCTTTCAGATGAATTTTGAAACAGTTTTTCTAGCTCTATAAAATAATACTTTGATAAGTATAATGGTATAATGAATCTGCAATTATTAAAGGTAATATTATCATTTTATTGTATTAGTAATGCCCAGTCATAATCAATGAATTCTTCAATGATTAAATCTTTCTTATTTCAGTGAAGTGTTTTGAAGTTATATCTACCTGGGTGTATCTTGGTAGGTAGAGTGCCAGATTTTATATATCTGGTAGTAATTTTAAATTAAATTTCTTTTTTCAATTCTTTTTGCTGCTTTTTGAGTAACTATGGGTTTACTGCATATTTTGCACCTTTAATGAAGTTATTATTTTGTTAATTTTAGTTGAATAGATTCTTTCAGTAAACCGTTATATCTTCTGCAAAGAGATATTTTTCCTTTCTTCTTGCCTCTGCTTATTCCTCTAATTGCTTTTTCCTTATCTCATTGCTATAGGTAGTATTTCTAGGATGATATAAAATAATAGTGGTGAAAATAGATATCCTTGCTTTACCCTTGATCTTACTAGAAAGACTTCTAGTGATCCTACATTAGAGATAATTCTAGTCCTTGGTTTTAAATATATGTTTTTCTATATTAAGTTAAGGTCAACTAATTGCTATGTTTGTCTATTTTCTTCTTCTGAAAGGGTATTACATTTTGTCAAAGACTTCTTCTGCATCTAATTAGATAATCATATGTTTTTTGTAATAATGTAATCGATTATGTTTATAATTTCCCTAATATTATACCAACTGTATATTCCTATAATAAATCCAACATGGTTGTGGTATAATAAAATGAGATAACACATGTAAAATGCTTTGGAAGACTTCAAGAACTATATAAATGCTACTTATTATTACAAATTTTTATGTAAATTTTAAATATATATTTCATTCAATATTTTTGTATTTCTCTGCCTTCATTCTCCCTAGTTTAAATATCAAGACCACATTTATCTTACAGAAGGAATTTGGTAGGATGGCATCATTTCCTATTTTTGCAAACAATTTATTTAAAATTTAAGTTAATTGTTCTTTGATTTTCTGATAGAATTAAATTTAAAATCCATTTGTGCCTATTTTTCCTCCTTTAGGAGATCCGTTATGATAGGATTAATCTCCTTTCTTGAGATTTATTCAAGTTTTAAAAATTTTGTTCTAATCTGGTAACTTACATATTTCTAAACATTTTGCTTAAATTATTTTTGCTGGCATGTTGAAAAGTAATTTCCAGTAATTTCCAAAAATTTCCTTTATTTCCTCTTCATTTATTGTTTCTTGTTACCTTTGTTATGTTGACAATGTATTTCATCTCTTTTTATGGCTTCGATAAAATGATTTGCCTATTTTACAAGTTTTTAATAGCTAATTTTACTTATCAGTGTTTTTTTTGAATTTCAGTTTTTTATTTGATTTTTAAGATTTCTATTTTTGTGATTTTTTAAAAAAAAATTTAAGTTATCCAAAACCTTTTTAGAATTAGGTACAATATAGCATCCTAAGTAAATAAAAATTCATATTTTTTTACATCTATCAGTGTATCATATCATAGTATTTTATGAAAGTCTGCCAGAAAATCACAGGAAATATACCTATTGGAAAATTTTTATGAACAATAATTTTCTCAAAATAAAGTGTATGTAGTACATATCAAACCAAAAGCAATGAACAATGATTTTCTACTCTGGCTAAAGGGAAAGAGGGAAAAACAAAAGGTGGGGAAAGGTGAGAGGAAAGGGAATAAGGAAAGAGAAAAAAAAGGAAGGAAAGGAAAGGGAGGGAGGGAAAGAGAAAGAGGGTACCTGAGTAGAAGAGAGAGAAGAAAATGCATATTCTTTCCCTTATTCTTTTCCTGAGTCTACAGCATGTTAAACTCGGGTCTAGAGGAATCAGAATTACCTGTTTAGGGTGGCCAGGATCATTTAAAACAATTCTATCTATTTCCTGGTCCAAAAGTCTGAGCTCATCTAGAATGACAAAGAGTTGCATAGCCAGATATTCAGCTGAGAAGGCTCTTCCTTCAGTTCTTACAAGATAAAGCCAGTCAGCGGCCCAGTGGGAGCTGAAAATGAATTTAGTGTAGTTAAGAGGAGAAATGTGGGTATATTGCCAATTGATTCATCAGATAACCAGGTGCAATCCTATTAAGATAAGTTACACCAATGGGTTGGCTGCTTTATAGAGCTATATAAAGCTGACTGTCAATATGTTAAGGGGCAAAGAATCTGAATAATAGTCAATTCTCTGCCCATAGATACTAAGATAAACTAGAAATCAGATTTTTTTGTATACTGAATTCATTTTATCTGAAGTAAGTATGTGGTTTTAGCAGGTTAGGTTTATATTCAAATGTTAACTTTGGAAGTAAAAGTGAATTATTAGTAGATATAATCTTTGGAAGAGATGCTACTGGGAGAAAATAATATAAAGCAAACATCTGTGCTCATTTAGTT
The DNA here is from genome assembly GCA_028658325.1 of Potorous gilbertii. NCBI lineage: Eukaryota > Metazoa > Chordata > Mammalia > Diprotodontia > Potoroidae > Potorous > Potorous gilbertii. Next base: position 367,356,705 of record CM053771.1, on the reverse strand, counting down.
CATTCATTTGATGTGATGTAGTAAAATAAATAATAGTGCAATTAAATATTTATCTTGGTATAAAGGAAATCCATGGGAGGCAGCTAGTACAGCAGACAGTGAGCCCATCTCTACGCAGGAAGAGCTGCGTTCAAGGTCCATCTCAGACAGTCATTTAACCCCTCAATGATCCAGAAAGCTCTTATAGCCTATAAACTTCACAATAGTTACGAGTCTGCACTGGTAATTTCTTCATCTGGAGTTCCCTGCATTAATGTAATCACAGATATAACCAAACCAAACCAAACCAGCAAAAATGGAAATTCAAAAGAAGGGTTCTTAAAATCTCATTATTTATTTATGTAATCAGTGTTTTATTAATGATTTTTAATTCTATTTTTAATTTGTGAAATAAAAGAAACATTTCCATAGCATAATACAACAAAAAAGATGATTGTACTTGAAACTGCAAATCTACTATGCACGACTTGCTGTTCTTTTCAAATATAAAAAATTGTCTTGTAAATTTTTCTTGCCTCACTCCCCTCACCCTAGAGATGGCTACTATTGAATATGAATAGGTGTGTAGATAGATAGACAGATAGATAGGTAGATACACAGATAGATAGACAGATAGATAGATAAATAGGTAGACAGATAGACAGACAGAGAGATATAGATAGAGATAGGTAGAGATAGACAGATAGACATATATAGACATATGTAAAATTATTCTACTTATCAGTTCCTTCTCTACAAAGAAACATTATTGTAAAGAAAATAAAATTATCACTCAGAGGACTTGGTTTCAAGTGAGAATTCGGATACTTATTTGCCACATGACTTCTGGCAAGGAACACAACCTCAAACACTTTGTTTTCTCAGTTCATTCCCTTTTTCAAATCCTATGATCTACACCATTCCACTTCAGCTACATAACAAGGTCGAATCAAATGATCATCTCTTACAACCCATCATTTCCCGGACACAGCAGTCTAAATTACTGTCTCTGACCACAGACTCTCAGCTTTCCTTTTCTCCTTTTTCCTCCCTCTTCCTAAAATCTTCCTTCGTCCTCACCCCTAGCTTCCGTCATTCCACCCCTCTGCTCCCTCTGCCCTTGCCTTCCTTGTCCTCTCATCATAACATTGGCTTAGTATGACACTGCCTTCTACACTTGAATTCCAACCCCCATTTTTTCTGTCACTGCTTATGTTTTGTCAAATCACAAACCTGGGCTGTGATCAGCTACCTGCCTTTTTCTATTCTTACAATATTTAATATTGCTGGAGAAATACACATAATTGTGCTGATGGGATTCACTTAAAATTCAGTTAGCTAATCCCAATTGAACCTTGGCTGTTGCTCAAGACAATTTTTATTCTCCTCTGTTTGACTAATTAGATTTTATTTAGTCTAAGCTGTTGTTAAATTGAAATACTTTGTTTCCTGTAAATAAATTCCCATCTCCAGTCTCTGGACCTTTGAACAGTCTGTCTTTCATGACTGGAATGCTATCCCTAAGTATCTCTCCTGTAACCTTTCAGGCTCAAAGTTGCCACCCTTACTGGAGGATTTCTTGAATTCCTATCCAATGGTAAGTACCCTCTTCTCTATTACTTCAAAATAAGCACTAATCGCAGAATTCCAGGGTCCAAAACCATGATCAGATTTGTGACTTTCATAAAGACATAGTGCTTGTCAAAATGTTTGCTTTGGTCTACAGATGCACCAGTAGAGTGCCTGTTTCTCCATGTCTCCATCATTATTGAATTTTATTGTGTCTTTTGGGGGGGGATCATTTTTACTAGACTTTTGGGTAAAATGTAGTATTTTAAGATTTTCTTGGTTAACATTTCTCTGATTATAAGGGAATATGAGCATTTTTCATGTATTAACAGTTGTACTTTAAATTATTTCTGCCATTTGATCATGAGTTCATTGGTATGTTTATTACTAAATAAATAAATGAATAAATAAATACACATATATATACACATACATGTACATATATATTTAGCAGGTTTTCTAAGAAATCATAAATAGCAGACTTTAATACATTTATTACAAATTTTTTTCTCCATGTTTCCCTAATTTGAGATACTGCTTTATGTTGTGCAAAATCCTTTTGTTTTCATATAATCAAACCCAACAATTTTTTTCTCTAGTGATTTCTTATATTTGTTTAATGAATAAAAGTACCCCTTCTCTCCACAGGAAAATGGACTGGGCCTGTATTTTGTTAATATAGGGAACTCCCAGATAAGAAATTTTTCTCTACACATTCAGGTTGGCACACCTACTTTGAAACTTTTTTTGTGTGTGTGACAAAGCACTCAGAAATTAGATGACTTGCTCAGGGTCACACAGACAGAATGTGTCCAAGATGGGCCATGAGCCCAGCTTTCTTACTTTTATGGTCAGTTTTTTATCTGCTATGTCACATGGACTCTCCTTTTACATTTTTCCTTTTCCACTCATGAGTCAAAAATAAAATATTATTCCATTTCCTGTTTTTGTGGGGGGTGGGGTAGGAATACCTTTTTCTAACATTTTCTAGCATTTATATTGCTGATCTACTTAAAGCTGATTTTGGAATATGATGTGAGGTAAAACTTATTTTTGGCATTCTTTTTCTAGTTTTTGTTCGTGTTCGTCCTTTGGTGCTGAAGAAGACCCTGCCATCAGAGAAATGATGACATGACTTGCACTTGACTTTGTTTTGAGTGAGGGAGGGCTATGCAGGTCACCAGCCTCACTTCTCCTCCAGAGTCATCTCTTTTTCTAGTAGTTTTTACTGAATTGAATTCCATTCTTCAATATTAATTATGGAGATTTATAAATATTGGCCTTTGTGATAGATTTTTAAAAAAACTTATCCTATTCTATAGCTTATTCAATTCCCTACTATTACATATCTATCCATCTATCTATCTATCTATCTATCTATATACTATATAACATTACTACTATATCCTATTGACTACCCTATAACATATTTTGAAATCTAGTAGAGAAACTGTCAATTTTCTTTTTCATAGTTTGTAATATTATTTCCCATTTTTATACTAATTTTGTCATAACATTCATTCTATGAAATAACCTGCTAGCATTTTTATTGGTATGGCATTAAGTTGACAAGTTAATTTTGGAAGTATTAGTATTTTTATTATGTTTCAAAATTATTTTAAGGTGTCTTTGTATTGATTTCTTGTATGTCATGATAAACTAGTGCCTAAATATTTGATTCCTATTATATAATACATATTACATTTTATACATATTACATGTTACATTATTATGGTATGGGGTGTTATTTTAGCAATTTTCCTTGACTTCAGTATTGGTATACATGCATGGAGACACACATATCTGCATACACAAACATACACACTTGATTTGGACCTATGAGTTCATTGGTAGAACTCTGAATAAGTAAATTCCCTTTAATCAGGAAGATAAGCAACTCTTCTGTAACTTATGGAGTCATATGGGGCCCTGAGGAATTAAATGATTTGCCCACAGTCACAAAACCAGCATGTTTCAGAAGTGAACCTAAGTCTACCTGCAGCATGGCCACATTGGTCTAGGTTCTTCTCACCTCTCAGCCATACTAAGACAATGGTTTTTTTATTTACTTTTCCTGTATCCAGCCTCTTCCTTCTATAATCCATCCCATTCACAATTGCTAAATGGATATTTGTAAAGCTCATTTGACCATATCATTCCATTCTCAAGGAGCTTCGTTAACTTCTGATTACCTTCAAAATGAAATAAAAAACTCCCCTGTTGGGTATTTAAAACCCTTCACCATATGACTCTAACTTATTTTTTCCATGCTGGTTACAAATTATTCCCTTTCACAAATTCTGAACCGGACCCAAACCTACCTATTCTCCTTACATTATATTCTCCTCCTGGCATTTGTGTAACTGAACATATAACCATCACTTCAAATGTCTATGTCTTAAACGCTACAGATGTTGGTGCTGCCATGTGGGAGAGACAGATGAGAAATGTCTTCTTGTGAAGCATCTTTCCCTATAGAGTTCAGGAGAAGGTATTTATCTATAGTCTGTGAGGATCTAGGAAGAATTTATACTATGTCTGTCTTTCCCTATGGAGTCAGGCAGAGAGCGCATGTTTTTTTCTCTTTTATCTATGAGGATAAATTGTGCAGAAAGATTATTAAAAGTGTTAGTTTAAAGGAAGATGGAGAGAGGTTTCCTGTCATTGCAAGAGAAAAGCTGCAGAAGATAGAGAAGAAAGAGATGAAGAGATGCTTTCTGAGGGAGCTGTTTTCATCTTGATCTTGTGAAGGGAATTTAAGAGAAGAGACTTTATTTAATATCTTGAGAGAGACTAAAGAAATGCTGAGCTTCCAGACAAATGAGAAATCAGTTAGAAAATTTTGGTGGCAATGTTAGTCATTGACAAAATGTTGCACATATATCTTCATTATTCTCCTTTTTCAATAAATTAGATTTAGTTGTATTAATATGCATATAAATATAGCTAAGTAAAAGTAATTCCTAATAGGAAACATATTGGTGGGGGCTTGGGAGTGACAGTGTTAGTTTTATGGCCACTCACAAGGTTTGTCCCTAGAACCTCAGGGAGCAGCAGTCTCTCTGGGACACCATGACCCATGACAGTGTGAATTCAAGGTTTGGAGGAATGAGCCTAGAGGGGAGGCATTGGCTATAATCTCCTCCTTTCCCTATTTTGATCTCTTGGTGAATCAGTTCAATTCTGCACTAGAGTTGTCAAATACAAACTGCCTGCAACACTCTTGAGTGAGAACCAAACAAGATTAGAATGCAATTGGAAAAAAAATTTAATAAGCAAAAATACAAGAAAACATACATAGTGTAAATGTATAGTTTCCTAAATTCAAAAGGCATCATCAGGGATCCTTATGCCTGATTTAGCTTTTAGAAATCAGAAAATTATACAAATAAGGTCTTCATTGATTATTTTGTTGAAAGACTTAAGCAAGTGATTGAGAAAATAATGCAGATGAAGCATAAAACTGTGTTGTGAATGCTTTCTTTTTCTAGAGAGTCAGTTGTTAAAAACATTTATGAGCACATCACTGGTTATTTCTATTAACATTTGCCATGTTAGAAATTAAAACAGATAAATTTAAAAAGTATTCATGTATAAATTCATTTAAAGTTTCAATAATATGCCCAGCATGTGTTAATATACATATTTTTATGAAAACCATATTTTAAAAAAATCCTAAGATGAATGGAATTATTTTACATATATTTTGGATTTCTCTTTCATATCTGGCTTAATAAAAGACAGCTAGGTCTCATATCTGCTAATGGTGAGTTTCCCCAGAACTTTGTCCTGGCCTCTCTACTTGTTTCCCTCTCTGGTGTTTGTTTGATTTCATCAATTCTCATAGATTCGGTAATGATCTCTGTGTAGATGATTCTCTGATCTATATTTCTAGATCTAACATCTTTCCTAACCTGTAGTCTCACATCGGCACCTGCTTGTTAGACATCTCAAACTGGAGGTCCTATGGACATTTTAAGAACATTATGTGTCATATAGAACTACTATCTTTTCCCCTCAAACCCACCCCTCTTTGGAAATTCACTATTACTCTCATGAGTAACACCATCCTCCCAGTCCGCCGCACATACAACCTAGGTGGCACAATTTACTCCTCCCTCTCATCTTCCATATCCAATCTGTTGCCAACCTGTTGCTTCAATCTACTCATACAGCTGCCACCTTGGCACCTGGACTACTGGTTGATCTCCTGACCTTCCGTCCATCCTTTACCCATCTGCCAAAGGGATTGTCCTAAAACCCAGGTCTGACTGTGTCCTCCAAGCTCCAGTGACTCCCTGTCACCTCCAGGATCAAATATAAAAGTCTTTTTAAATCCCTTTATCACTTCCAGCCTTCTTACATTTTCCTCTCCTCCATGGACTCTGTGATTCAGTGACACTGGCCTTCTTGCTCTCCTTACCTAGCATTCCTTCTGACCCTGTGACTTTTCATAGGCTTTTCATAGCTACCTCCTGTCTTCCTTCAAGATTCAGTTCTAATCCAAATCTCTGTAAGTTCCTTCCTTCTGAATAGTTTATACATATCAGTAAATAGGAAGAGAAACCATTATGTACCAGAAGGGTCAGAGTTGCTTTAAGGTTTAGGTCAGGAGTTCTTAACCTTTTTGTGTGTATCATGAACATATTCCCAGGATAATATTTGTGGCCTAGATTTATAATTGAAGGAAATGTCAATTTCAGCTAGAAAGCAGTAAAAATAAAGATGTAATGTTTCCTCCCCCATCAAGGTTCACAGACCCAGTATTGGTAGACACCAAGTTAAAACGCCTCATCTAGACTGAATCATCTGTTCATAAGATATCTGGAATAAGAGCATGAACAAAAGTTATTTAAGGGTCATGCCTTCTTTGTAGTTCAGTTGTTTCAGTTGTGTCTGACTCTTTGTAACTTTATTTTGGGGTTTTCTTGGCAATGATACTGGAGAAAATGGAGGCAAACAGGGTTAAGTGATGTGTATAGGATCATGCATTTAGTAAGTGCTTGAGGCCTGATTGGACCTCAGGAAGATGTCTTCCTGACTTCATGTGCTGTACTCTAGCTGATCCGATATGCTTAGGCACAAGAATATACAGTTTGGTAGAATAAGTGATAGAATAAGAGTCCTAAGTAAGATATGTGTTTCCTTGCTTCGAGCTATGGGAAAAAGAAAATTTTAAAGTGGAAGTGGCTAAGCTGTCACTCTCTCATACAGTCCTATCACTAGCAGAGTTCAGCGTTAAAACCACATCTTTGGCCTTTAAGTAAAGTACATTTTCTGTTACACTATGTTACCATCATGGTGGCTAACTGGTACTTACTGAATTATTTCAAATTTGTAGATCTCAATATTGTTTCAATATTGCTAGAGGATCTTCAACAAATTAACATTATTTAAATTTTGATTTATAAAGTAGTTAGTGGCTTTTTCTGAGTCTTTACTTTCCTTCCTCACCCTTCAATACTTGAAACTGTAGAGACGTCCCTTATACTCAAAACTCCCTTCCATTGGTTTCTATGACATAATGCCAGTTCAGATTGTTCCCTCTTTCTCTTGGAACACTCTATATTTGTTTCCTTCACTGTTATTGCTTCTTCTTGATGTATCCAAGCAAAGCCATTTCCCAAAGGCTTCTTCTTGATGTATCCAAGCAAAGCCATTTCCCAAAGCTGTCCCCCCTGCTCTTCCTTAGGTAGCTATTTTTAAAATTACTTTCTTTTCTACCAAGCTTGAACCTCAGAATCTTCTCTGACTCCTTTGTTTCCCATGCTCAATCGGTTGCATGTGTTGGTGGCTAATTCCTCTACCATCTCTTTTCTGTGCATTCTGTTTCTCATTCTCACTTCTACTTCCTTAATTCAATGTTTCTCCTCTCCATTATTTAAGTAATCTCAATTAATTTCCTTTTTGCTGTCTCTACAACCCATGACTGATTTGTTAAACTGAATATTTCAGAAATACTTAAAATAAAAATTTTAGTAGCTACTAGGTGCAAGACCTTGAATCTATCCCAAACTTCAATTCTACAGATGTCTGTTAAATACCTACTATATGCAAGAGTTATGTTCTGGAGAGACAAAGAAAAAAAGTATTTCTTCTAATATAATTCAATATTGAATTTCTTTAAAAAGTCACAATTCCATGCCTTATCTATAGTATAATAAATGTGCCTATTTTTCTATAAGTCATTCCAACAATGCTTTTATTTAGATATCTTTTCTAATTTTGTCGGTTTAAGGCAGCATCTAATTTTACTTTTGATTATTTTAGAGTTTGATCTTTCTTTATGTAACCATAAATGATTTGCATTTGGAATATTGTTTCCTTCTTTTGATCATTTATTGAAGAATAGATTCCAGCATATAAATTAATTCAAACTCTTCTGATATTAAGGACACTCTAAAATCTTTCCTCAGTTAACCTTTCTTCCACTATTCTCACTTTTTTACCCTAAACTGTAGTCAAACTATACTATTTACCATTTCTGGAATATATCCTATACCTTTACTACCTTTTTTTGTGTATTCTTTTTCTCCTGGAATATTCTTCTTCAAATTCTAAAGTCTATGCTTTCTGAAGTCCTACCTTGTTACTCTTTGTATATTAGGATATTTGTATTTTTTTAAAAAAATAATTTTTTGGTTACATTTTAAATTCTGAACTGTTTCCCTCCCTCCTCCTCCATCCTATACTGGAGAATGCCATCATTTGACACAGATTCATAAATATATGTAAAACTATACTATCGGTACTTCATATTTGTTAATGATTATTAGATTCATATCAAAAAAAGAAATTAAAAAAGAAATCTCATTCATCCTTTAAATGCTACCTTATACATAAAGTTTTTCTTTTTCCCTAACCACTTCAGCCATTAAGGAATCTCTTCTTTGAATGCCAGTTAACAGTTGGTATTTCTTACTGTACTCAGGTTCATGGGATGCCAGGTTGAAAGTTGGAAGAATCTTTAGTAATTATATAGTCCAGAGGTTTTCAAAGTGTGGTCCTGGGACCTCTGGGGCTCTCCAAAACCCTTTTAAAGGATCCATGAGGTCAAAACTATTTCCATAATAATGCTAAAACATTTTAATCACTAATACAATAAATATTACAGATACGATATAATCCATATAAACAAGCTCTTTGGGAGGTCATCAATAGCTTTTAAGAATGCAAAGGGGTCCTGAGAACCCAAGTTTGAGAACCACTGATCTGGTCCAATCCTCTTATTTTGTAGGTGAGACAATGGAGGCCCAGAGAGATTAGTTGACTTTTCCAAGGTCATTACATTCTACTATGTCTTATCTTTTCATTAGATTATAAACTTCTTCAGGGACTTACATTTTACTCATACTTACTTTCCCTATATATAATAATCCTTTTCTGCAACTAGTAATCATCTTTTACTTCTCAGTTCTTGTATAATATTGGTTTCCATGAAGGCAGCTAGGTGATGTAGTGCATAGAATCTGGGCCTGGAAACATGAACAGGGTTCAAATCCAGCCTCAGACACTCACTAGCTGTGTAACTCTTGGCAAAACACTTAACCTCTGTCTGCCTTCGTTTCATTGTTTGTGAAATGAGGATGTTATAGCACCTATGACAAAATGAGATAATATGTATAAAAGCTCTTAGCTCAATGTCTGATACAAGACACTTAATAAATGTTTATTGCCTTCCTTTTTTCGCTTTTTTCTCTCTCTTAGACCTTCTTGCTGTTTGATGAATTTTTCTCAGTTTCTTTTACTGATCCACTCACTCTCTTAATTTAAGTATGGATGTTTCCCAAGGCTCTATTCTAAGCCCTCTTCCTGTTTTCAAACTACAGTGTTTATCTGAGTTCAATTATCACCTCTATGTGTCACCTCTATGAGGATGACTCAAATCTATATATCCAGTCTCAATTGGATTCTTTCTCCTGAAATCCAATTTTGTATCTAAATGCTTTCTGGATGCAGATACTACAAACTAAACATGTCCTGAACTGAACTTGTTATCTCCCTCCAAAAGTTGTTCTTGTTTCCAAATTACAATTTCCATTTATCCTAACTAACTATGCTTCAGGTTGCTCAGGTTTGAAATCTTATAGTGATCATTGACTCTTTTTCCTCATTTATTCTTCTCCCACATCCTACTAATGTCCAAGTCTTGTCAATTATTTTTTTATAACATTTGTCCCATTCATCCTTCCTCTTCATTCAAGAGATCCTCAATACCTCTCACCTGAACTACAGCAATAGTCTTTTAACTGGTCTTTCAGCCTATCTTTCACATAACTTTTCTGAAAATCAGTAAAACAAAAAAAATCTTTCTGATTGTCAGGTTTGACCATGGCGCTCTAGCCCCTTCCCCGTCAAAAAATAAACAAGCAAACTACTTATGGTGCTTAAAACAAAATATAAACACTTTAGCCTGGCTTGTAAGGCCTCTCCAACTTCTCTATATATACCTTGTGGGCCTTATTTTACAATGTACTCTTTCATGTATTTTGCATGGCCAAGTTAAACCATCAGCTATTTCTCAGTCTGTAGTCTCCTGCCATCATCTGCTATAGACTTTTAAAAAATTTATTTCTCCCTGTTAAAATCATCCTGGTACTTCAAGATTCAGCTTGGGTTTCATTTCTTCTATGAAGTCTTTTTTGATCAACCAGGTGAAAGCGATTACTCTCTTGTGCAATTTCCCTGAGCACTGTGCCTACACTTCTTTTGCCCCTGCAGGGCAAGGGCTGTGGCTTTTTTCATCTTTCATCTTTGTGCTCCTAGTACCTAGTAAAATGGTATTTAATAATGCCATTGAATGGTTACTGAATTCATTGAATATGAGTTCAAATAAAAGATAACTAATGTTCCTACCATGAGAAAAAGATAGATGTAAACCCTGAAAAATAGTAGTTATAGGCAGTACTCACATTTTACATAAATCACCTTTGGGGAAAAGTGATAATCCTTATAAGAATAACAAGCTACTCCTTTAATTAATAAATCTTCATATTTTACTTCGCTGACATTATCATTACTCTATTTATTTAACCCCTTTGTAAATATTTACTTAATTCATTTGTTGATGAGACCAGTTCAGATCTTGAATTTTAATCAAAACGTTACTGACTATATAAGACAAGGGAAAGAATTCTTTTTTTCACAGTTCAGCTACTAGAATGGCCTTCCTTCTTTCCTTTCTCTCTCTCTCTTTCTTTTTTCTTTCTTTCTCTCTCTTTCTTTCTTTCTTTCTTTCTTTCTTTCTCTCTCTCTCTCTTTCTTTCTTTCCACCTTAATTACAGCCTTGCTCTAAAGAAAAGTAAGTCAAGGTATGAGCTATACAGCCATGACATTTTGGAGTGAGGTCAGTTCAGTTGCACTCAGGGGAGACTAGTACACAGCTATAGTCTGAAGGTATTGACATGAGAACTAGGAAGGAACTGCTTGTTCTGGGGCATTAAGGAAAAATAGGATACTTCTACACAATGTGACCTCAATGTGTTTTTTTCTTCAAAATTTAATTTAAAATTTTCTTGGTTCTAAGAGCATTGGGCATTCCCATATAAAAATACGTTACCCAAAGCATTCCAAAGCTAAATAAATCTACATGCTTTGGTAATTATCTGCTGTGTGGAATTCTCTCTCCTCCTACTCTCTTTCTCAGCTCAAATAACCAAGGACTAACTGAATTTAATGATACCCTGAGAATATCCCTACAAGGTACAGTGTTGGGAAGCATTTTTTAGAATGCTTAGAATAGAGTGCCTTGTATACTATAGGCACTTAATCCATGTTTGGTAGATTAAATACATGAAAGATCTGAAGCACGCTCTTCCTCCATGCCCCTCAGAAATTAAATGATTCCTCTAAGAATATTACTTTGATAGAAGGACTTGGTTGGATTGAAAGGTTAATGGGGCTTTAGAAAGATGTTTGATAAAGAATCAGAGAATTTAGAGTATATATTGTTGTTCATGATGTTTTTTAGTTGTGTTTGAGTCTTTGTGACTCCATTTGGGGTTTTCTTGGCAAAGACACTGGACTGGTTCACCATTTTCTTCTCCAGCCCATTTTAGAGATGAGGAAACTGAGACAAACAGAATTTAGGAACTTGCCCAACATCACACAGCTGTTAAGTGTCTGAACCTGGATTTGAACCCAGGAAGATAAATCTTTCTGACTCCAGACCTGCTGCTCTATCTACTATGTTACCTAGCTGCCCTTTTAGAGTATATAAGGTACCTCGAAAGTCATCAAGTCTAAGTCTTACCCAAATCATGAGGATCTATGATATCCTGTAGGAGTGATCTTTAGTCTACTTAACTACCTCACTGACATAGAATGAACTGCCCCATGATGGAGAGGAGACAATTTTATTTAGTGAATAATTCTGTGAGGAAGTTTTTCCTCGTATTGAATTGAAATATGTTTCCTTTGTAATTTCCACCTTCTAGTCTTTGTTCTGAACTCTAGATTAAAATAGAACTACATGATATACTGGCGAGAACTTTGGATTTGGCGTTAGAGGGCCTAGGTCTGAATTCTAGCTCTGTCATTTACTAGTTGCGTGACCTTGGACAGTCACAACTCCTCTCTGGAAATCAGTTTCCTTATCTAGAAAATGAAGGAGTTTGAAAAAAAATGACTTCACCAGTTCCTTCCAGACCTGGCACTCTGTTCTTAAATCTAATTCCTAGTAGAAAGGTAATAAACATTTATTAAGCATATGTATATATATATATACACATACATGTAAGGCACTATGATAAGCATTTAAAAAATATCTCATTTGAGTCTTGAAACAACTCTCTGAGGTAGGAGCTATTATTATATCTGTTACTTACTGTCTGAGACTTCATTTGAACTTAGATCTTCCTGACTTAAGGCCCAGTGCTCCATCCATGTAGTTCCTGACATCTAAATGCACAAGATATGTGCAAGAGATGATGCAACACAACCAATGGATCTGCTGGATTAAATTATAAAAAGTATCTGGAAGGTACCCAATTGTAGGGTATAAAGAAATACCTTCTTCTCCAGATTGGGCTGTTTCTTTGATAGTAATTCCCTTCTGTGGACTAAATAGAAGTAGGAGTTTAGAAATTCTCAAGAGCAGCTCAGGAGTATCCATCCAAGTTGATTATGGGCAGTGCAGTAAAAGGGGAAGAAAGAAAAACAGTAAAACTGTTAGAGAAACTATAGGAGACAGAATGATTGGATCCACCTTCATTGAATAGCTGACGATGGAGGACATTTAAGAGAGAAATGAGAGCAGGAGTCTACTTTTGAAGGAGGATCACCGAGGTCCTAGGTAATAGCAGCTTATTAACAAAGTGTTGAACAGAATATGAAGCAGAACTCTTTTGTTACATCACGTGGCTTCCAAAATAGGCTATTTGGACTCTAAACTGAATAATTATACATAATGACTAGAAGAAAGTCAAAATGTTTTTGCAAACTAGGGTTAAAAGCTAATTTCTCTGGAGAGAAAATTGTATAAAAATCTGTGCATTGAGTAGTGATGGATTAAATAACGAAACTATACTTATTAATCACCTACCTACCTGTCTGCGATTTTCTCTGGACATCTCCTTATATAACAGGGGAATCACTTCTGCTATTTTCCCCTGTACACACTGAATGCTATGTCAGACTGGCAGAGAAGACTTGGGTTCTATTTATTCCAAGCACTTACAATAACTTTCTATGTGACTGTGTAAACTACCCCTAATCTCTCTCTAGGTCTTAATTCTTAAAAAAAGATAAATAAAGGATGTTTGGACTAGAAACTCTTAGGTTTCTTCTAGCTCTAAAATTCTATGAAAGTAGTTGCTGAACTATAGAGATGGGATATTAGACAGAAGAAGAAGGAAAAATTATAAGTATCAATCTTTAGAGGCCACACCTTTGGGGAGGGTGGCTGAAAATCTCCCACAGAGTAAAACAGGGAGCCTTTGATTTGACAGGGATCTGGATCCATTTTTTTACAAATAACACCATAGGGTTATTACTGTGACAAAATAAATCTATTTGCTTACTTATAGCCTATGGGGTTCTTCATATGCGGTCTGTGTACTTGTTTTTATAAACATTTTGATAGTATATTTCAATGTGACTGGTTTCCTTTGGAATTCTATGTGTTTTATGCATTTAAAACATTAGCCTGACAAGGGGTCCACTGGCATTACCGGACCACCAAAGGTGCCTATGACTCAGAAAAGATTAAGAACCTCTGATTTAGATAAATTCAATTTAATTGTCAGTAATCAAAATCTACTGTGTGTAAGGAACAATGCTAGTGCTGGAGGTTGAAAGAAAAAAGTAAAAAACTGTTTCTGGCTTCAAGGAGTTTAAATTCTACTGGGAAAGGGTCAGTTTAAAGGACTCAGTATATAATTGGTTGTTTTTGTAGAGTTTGCTAGTAGAGATTTCATGAACTTGCATCAAATATTGGTAGATCATATTTGTGAGAAATCAATTTAGACCTGCTTTTTGGGGGTGGGGTAGCGAGAAGGTAATTGAACTTAAGTGACTTGCCCAGAGTCACACAGTTAATAAGTGGCTGAGGCTACAACTGCTTTTTGTATACCTACAAGAGTATTTGCATTTGCACTCTGGAGCATGTGTGTTGTTGATGGTGGTGTGGGCACTAATGACACACAAAATGGTACAATGTGCCATTTTGAGAAATAAGTTCAAATATTAAAACTAATTTAAAATATCTGAGATCATTCACAAGATAAGAGGGATCTATAATTGTATTTCCTGAAAATGCAACTGTTAGAAAAAAAAAATTTTGGCTCATATAATAAATAGCTCTTTTAATAACTTAAACTTGAAATTAAAAGCAAAAATGTCAAACATGAAGAAATTTAAACTTAAGTATGAGAGAGAGAGGAGAAACAACATCCAATTTAGTCACTGAGCATGGGGGGAATTTAAGTGTGTAATAGGATAAACAAATTTTGATAACTATTTATTCAGTATCACCCCAAGGCCACAGTAGGAAATATGCTGAAAACTAGAAGACAGCTATTAAGAAGAACTTCCTGACAGTAAAAGTTGTTAAACGTTAGAAATGAATTTGCCTCAGGAGATTATAGACTCTCTTTCTCTGGAAGACTTTAAAGAAGAGTCTAGATTTTCATTTCTCTAGGATGGTTCAAATTATCAGAGGAACTTGACTAGGTAATTGCTCAATCATTCTATATAGTCCTTTAAACTGCACTCAATAAATCCAATAACTATCCATAAATACATAATTTTAAAATAAAATGGGTAGCTCTAAGATTCTTAAATGCTACTATCCAATGCAAGTTTCACTGATCAGGTGAGGTTTTTAAAAGTTCTTTTTTAAATACTAAAAGGGATAGGGATTGGACCTCTGATTTGATTATTATAGGGAATTCCTGGATGAGGAACACCTTTTCTTAATGCTCATTGGTACTCTCTCTGCAGTTTAGTTTTGGAAAGCTGTCTAAAAGACTGAGAAGTTAAGTGACTTGCTTAGGGTCACAGAGCAATTATGGGTCAGAGGCAAGACTTGACCCTAATCTTTCTAACTCTCTATCCATGACTTCAGCAAGGATAATTTCATTGTGATTAGATATAGTGCTGGAGATGCGCAGTCCACAGGAAATGCTGACTGCTTTCCCTTCTGCATTGGAGCAAGACAGAACATAGACAGTTTTATAAACCTTCATCAGAATGACAAAGAAGAGGACCACATTTTTTAAAAAGTTACTTTCTGCTAAAGTACAGAGCTTTTTATCTGACTAGTGTGAGCAAATAAGTCTCATAAATACAAACATTATTCACAGCAATTTTTTCACATAATACTCCAAGTGCCAAGTCTTATAGGCCTTCACGTCTCCTCTAATTTCTTGAGCTTTCCTTTTTGACACTAGATTACTAGACTCAGTGCCTTTTAATAGGTCTTCATTTCTCATATTCTTGCCATGTAATGACACAGTTGTAAATAGGGGGAAAAAACCTTGGAGGTCAATATGAATCTTTCTAAATCTATAATATATTAAGAATTCCCAGTCACAACACAACTTTGAATGCAGGATTTGGAGCAGAAAAAAGCTCAGCGATCACCTAGTCTAAATGCCTTATTTATAAATGTCAAAATTGAGGCACACAAAGGCTAAAGAACTCATACAGGGTCTCATGTTTTAAGTAGAGGACCTGAGATTAGAATTTAGGTCTTCTGATTCTAAATCTACATATATTTCTGCTATATCACATGTTACAGTGGTAGAATACCTCTAAAAGAGGGGTTATTAACTTTTTGGTTATGCCCTTTGGGTAATCTGATGAAGTTTGGTGCTGCATTCTCAAAATACTGTTTTTAAATTTGTTTTAATAAAATACATAGGATTTCAAAGGAAACCAATTATATTGAAACTCTATCTATCTGTCTGTCTGTCTGTCTATCTATCTTTTTAAAAACACATTCACTAATCCTAGGTTAAGAATCCCTGACATAAATAATAAGTCCTTATTACATGTTGTATAGTATCATTGTACAGCACCCCCTCTTTCTGTAGATATGAGCTATGGTAGTGTATGAAATGTAAATGTGGACACTTGTAAGTGCTAATTGACTAACAGGGCACAATAATATTGGAACAGTTAACAGAGGACAATGGAACAATATTGCTGAGAGAAGTAAAGATAGGACAGACAACACTGAAAGAAAGGTAAGTAGAGGGAAAAAGGTCAAGGGAGGTCTGTAAATGAACAGGGTATTGAGTTAATCAATAATAGAAGCTGGAGAGCATTATTTGGAGAAGTTGCTTGGATGTCTAGGAAGATAGATTAATTCAAGGGATTTCTTTTTTTAATGTTATTTTGCTTTTCAGTTAACAAGCATTTATTTTCTCTCACTCCTGACTGCTCACCCATAAAAAAAGAAAGCAATTTAAAAGAAAAAAAAACAAAAGGAGATTTCAGGGTATCTGAGAGATGCCTGGAAAAGAAACCTCTGCCTAAAGCCAGATGTCCTGCTCAGTATTTTTTCCTCAGGAGACCAAGAGAGTGAGAAAGGTAGCCTAATGTTTTTCCCCCTTTAATCTAGACCTCAGATTTTATTGCTCTAGGGAGGAAACTCCTTTCAACAATGCAAATCAGTAACAGTTCTGCAAGTTAGAGTTTCTTGGGGGCTCTAAAAGAGGTTCAGTCACTTCCTCCAGCTCATGGTTAGTATATATAAAGAGGCAGATTGTCATCACTTAGATATTTGGCCTCTGGCCATGCAACCATTCTGTAAGCTAGTTAAGCTAGGTTAAAGGAGGATGAGGCAAAGAATCCAATGGGATATTGATGGTGGGATCTCTACTGTCTTTTCTGCTTGGCTAAAGGCTCTAAAATTTAGAGTCTCTTCCTCACTCATCACTCTCTTTTCCAATCAGTCCCCTGTCCCCCCCCCACACTGAAGTGATATTTGTAAAGCACAGGCCTATGTTCCTGCCCTGTGCTCTCAAAACTCTAGGACCTCTGTATTGTCTTTAGAATAAAAATGCAAACTCTTCTGTTTGACATTTAAAGCCTTCACATTCTGGCTCCAGCTTATCTTTCCAGGCTGATAAAACATTAATCCTTTTCATATCCGCTACATTCCAGCCAAAATGGCCTGATTTGGGTCTTTTATGACATTATGCCTGAATTACAATCTTTTCTCACCTCTGACTTTTAGAATCCCTTGTTTTCTTCAAAGCTTAAGTACTACATCTTTCATAAGTCCTTGAATTTATTTTGTATTTTCTTAAGTAAGAGGGTATATGCAGAAAGGCCTTGCCTACTTTCTACTGACCATGGGTGCTGGCTCGGTGCTTGTGGTCTTCAGGAATGGCTCTTTCTGCCTGGCTTTGTGTGGGTCAGACAAAGTATAAAGAGGAAGGAGAGGAGAACAAAGGTCAGAACCTTGGAGGACTCCCACGATTAGTATGACATGTAAGATGTCATAGCAAAGGGACTGAGAAGAAGCCATTAGACAGATAGGAGAACCAAGAGAAAGAAGTCCCAAAAATCCAGAAAGATGAGACACTTCAGGAAGAGAAGGTGGTTACAGTGTGTCCAATGCTGGATGAAGACTGAGAAAAGGCCCTTTGGTCTAGGCAATGAAGAGATCATTGCCAAACTTGGAGAGACCATCTTCGGTTGAGGTTGAAATCATATTACAAGGGGTTTAAGAGATCAAGAAGGAAGGAAGTGGTGACAGTAACAGCAGAGGGCTCTTTCAAGGAACTTAGCTGATGAGAGGAAGCAAGATAGGAGATGATAGATGATGGATATGGTAAGATCCAATGAAGGTTTCATTAGCATGGGGAGACTTGAACAGCAGGGAAGAAACTAGTAGATAGGAAGTGAACGAAAATTAAAGTAGAGATGATTGAGGGGACAATCTGCTGGAAAAGATATCAACGCCTGAGATCAGGGTTCATGTGGTGTGGTTGGCTTTGGCAAGAAAAAGGGTTACTTCTTCCTCAAAGACTGAAGTGAAGAGGAGAAAGAAGGATGGATGAGGAGGAAGATCTTATCAAATGACCTTAATTTTTTCAGTGAAATATGAGGAAAACTCTTCAGCTTAGAGAGTGGAAATAGTGGTGTGGGAGACTTGAAAAGAGAAGAGAAGTCTTGAACAGCTGTTGTGGTGGCTGGGATAGGGAATCAATGAGAGAGGATAGTAGGACAGCCTTGCTTCTATGAGATAAAATAAATTTGTAGTAGACTTGGAATGCAAGGTGATAAACTCTAATTAGGTACAGGAACATATGTATATGCATGAAGAAGGGGGATGGTGGAAGTAATCCATGGCTGAGGTGCAACAAGAAGAGACTTCAATGGCTGAAGGGGACAAGGAATTAGAGTAGAGGGCAATATAGAGTTGAACTAGTTTGCCAAGAGGTCGAGATTGGGAAGGCAGGCAAATAAAGCCCAGAGCAGGGGTGATAGTCTGGAAAAATACTGAGGGATGGAGGGATTTGGAGGTCCTACAGAGGAGAAAGTGTTGTTGTTACTGGGCTTGTCCTTCATTGCCAAAGAAGACCATGCCATCAGAGAAATGATGACACGATTTGCACTTGACTTTGTTTTGAGTGAGGGAGGGCTGTGCAAAGTCACCAGCCTCACTTGTCCTCCAGAGCCATCTGAATCCAGTGACCAGATATTCATTAGGATAACTGGAGATGGCCCAGGATGCAATGGGAGACCTTGGTCCCTTTAGGGCAAGGTCTATTCAGGTACTCACTTTGAGTGAGGTAAAACCCATTCAGTGAATAGGTCTGTTTAAGAAGTACTCAGGGGATGGCCCCTTTAATGAGGTAAAGAAAAATAACTAAATCAGGCTGGGCAGGAAATAGCAACAGTTACTATTGATAATCACTCCGAAGCCAGGAGGGTCCAGAAAATAGCCTTAAGTGGAGCTTGAGCAGGGGTCTAATGTGGTACAGTCTAAGGGCTTCAGAATCTTCAGAATGCAGTAGGTTTAAGGTTTTGGGAACGAAGGGAAGGGAAAGGAAGGGGAGGGAATGGAAGGAAAGGCAAGAGAAGGAAAGGGAAGGGAAAGAGTAGGCTTAGAAGAAGTAAGCAACATACAGAAATAGTGGTATGGGAGACTTGAAAAGAGAAGAGAAGGCTTGAATAGCTGTTGTTGTGATTGGGATAGGGAATCAATGAGGGAAGATAAAAGAAACATGCAATTCTTGCACATGAAAATGAAACACATGGGTGAAATAACAGGGTCATGGGTATGTCCATTCTTGAGTTAAGGAGAAATGGGATGAAAGAATAGGTCGTGAGAGTTGAGTGGATTAAGGAACTGGGACAGTTAGAGTACTGGAGGAGACATCAACACAGATGTTTGAAATTCCCTAAAATGAAGGCAGGAGTTGGAATGGATAAGACTAAGATCCAGGCACTGAACTCACTGAGAAAGGAGAGAGAATATATGGAGAGTCATTCAGTAGGTAACAGCTACTAGAAACAAGATTGGATGATAAATTTGGCTTGTATGAGTCTCAAAGGAGAAGAGGTTTGCTAAGGGATGATAGTAGAAGCAGAAACTAAGCATGGCAATGAACAAGAAGTTTTCTGCCTCTCCAGCATGACCATTGAGTTAGTGAGCATTAGTGGCATCTCTTCCCATACCAGTATGGGAAAGAGAGGTTAAGAATGTACATACACTGTGGGGGGGAGGGTAGGAAAAAGGAGGAGGAAAGAAAGGAGGAGGATTCAGGTCTCAATGAATACCAGAAGGTGGAAGGAATAAGAGATAAAATGGTATAAAATGAAAGAGTTAGCTAATTTTGGAGCACGTAGGGGCTAGCAGATCTGGAGTGGCAGGGTAGGGTTGAGGTGTATAGGAATGAGGGAGCAGATAGCTGGAGCTGAGTGAAATATTTTCTTTTCAGCCATCAGGAGTGAAGTATCACAAGGATGTGGGGAGTGACAATGGAGGGGAGTATAAATATCCCTGAAGCATGGGTTCAAGAAGATTGTTAGTGAGATCCAATGATGAAGGCATTTTTTTTTAGAAGGCTCAAGGCTGATCCTTGAGGTTTTGGCACAGCCCTCAACTGCCCTTCCTACCTGTCACAGAGGCATCGGAAAACCTGCCTTGTAGAAGGTATGAAGAGGAAGTGATTTGTTCCCAGCCAGATGGTTGCTGTCTCGCAGGGCCTGAATAGGGGTATTTAACCTCACTTGCCTTATGGTTTTCTTGGCCTCCAAAAGCCTAGTGAAGAGGTGAAGCATGTGAAAGTCTAGCCTTTGTTGGTTGGCCTTCCAATGAGAAGGAACAGCCTCAAGGGACCTTTAAAAAGGAGTGATTCCTCCTACCTCTCTTCAGTCCTCTAGGGGCATCATGCAATTAGCCTGTTTGACCCACCAGATCTATTGGCTGGTCACTACATCAGCCCATGCCTCACCTTTACATCCTATCCATATCCAAGTCATCATTCTATTTTGCTTCCATAAATGTGCATTCGTTTTCTCATTCTCTTTTTCAACCTCCACTTACCCTATCAGTTGTCAAATCTTGTCCTTTTGTCCTTGTGCTTTTATAGCATCTCTTGCCTCTCTCTTTTCTCCACTTACATAGCCCCTACCCTTTTTCATATCTTCATCATTTCTTGCCTGGTCTTTTGTCACAGATTTCTAAATGGTATCCCTTATTCCAGTTTTCCCCTATTCCAATCTATTCTCCACATGGCTGCCAAAGTCTTTTCTTGACTCAATAAACTCTAGTGACTTTCCTATGTCCCTTACAATAAATATATTACCATTTAAAGCACTTCCCCAATCTACCTTCCTAACCTTTTTGTACAGTTGTCACATTCACACACTCTACAATCTACCCAAATTTGCCTTCTTACTATTTCTCATACATATTGTTTTCTTATACATTCATGCTTGAAACTCCATCTACCATCTCCATACCTTTGTGTTGCCTCTCCCTTATGCCTGGAATGCACTCCTTCTTTATCTCTGCCTCTTAGTGTCCACTGTAGCACAAAAAAATCTAGTTTGGATTTATTTTGTATGTGCTTCCTCTATATTCCTCTATTTTGTATATACTTCCTCTAAATGCCTCTATATTCCTACCTCCTCTCCCTGCTCTGTGACTTTCCTCTAGAATGTGAGATCCTTGAGAGAAGGGACTTTTGTTTTTGTGTCCTGATCACTAGCACAGTACTTGGTACCTAGCAGACATGTAGTAAATGCCTGTTTACCCATTGATTTACATCTACTTATATGTATGTGCACCCCCTTAGAATTCAAACTCCTTGCTTGAAGTCAGGGTCTATCTCACTTCAGAATTTGTATCCCCAATACCTACATTCAATAGAACCTGGAATATGCTAATTATTTAATAAAGATGTGGTACCATGGAACAAGCTCTGTGTTTAGTTAGGACTTGATTTCAAATTCTGCTTCTGCGTGATAAGTCACTTAGTCTCTGGCTACCAGTTTTCTCATCTGTAAAATGAAGGGACTGGATTAGGTGACTTTTGAGATCACTTTTGGCTCTGAATCTATGATCCTATAATTGATTTGAAGTTTAATTTATTTATTTGTTCATTTAAGTTGAAGGGAAACTAGGGGAAAAGTTTGTTTTTAACACCTATTACTTATATAGCACTTTATGATTTACAAAGAGCTGTATAAATATTATGTCATTTTATGCTCACAAAAATCCTGGGGGCATAGGTGTTATTATTATTCCATTTTACAGATGAAGAAATTGAGGTAGACCAAGGCCAAGTGACTTGCCCATGGTCACACAACTAGTAAATGTTTGAGGTGGGATTTAAAGACCAGGTCTTGACTCTAGGTCCAGAACACCATGACCACCATGCTGCCATCCTCATGTAGGCTATATTGTACATATCATGAGTTGATTGATTCTTGGTAATGTTATTTTCTTTTTCTTCTCCACTGATTGATTTTTTTTTTATAAAAGTGGAGCGTATGCTCCCACCAAGATATTTAGCGTCCATCACAGAGAGTGTATGCAAAGTACTGTCATTTCTAGGAATCATGGGAGCTAGACAACCAAGAAGCAGGGTCTCTCGTAGTAAAGTGGTCACTATTTGACAATCTTAAGCATAAAGCCAAGCTAATAATTCAAAAACAGGCATTGATCATTTCAGTCCAGCGATTGCTTATGGGTGTCCTGGGAACTATGAATTAAAATATTCACAGCTGATATCTATACAGGACTTTTAGGTTTGCAAAGTGCTTTATGGGTATCATCTCACTTGAATATTACAACAACCCTGTGAAGTAGGTCCCAAGAGTACCTCTATTACCCTAATTTGACAGATGAGAAAACTGAGGCTCAGAAGGGAAGTGACTTGTTTGCGCCCACAGAATTAAGTGTCAATAAGGGACTTGATTTCACGTCTACTTGATGTCAAGTCTTGCAGTCTTCCTACTGTACCGTGTTCCTAGGAGGACAAATTAAGGTTCATAGTACTTAGATTGGAGGGTGGGGGGAAAGGAAGGATATATCCCTTTTCTGTGACCACAGGTATCACAAGAATATTATTTGTTCATCTGCTAACCAGGGGTGCTATGGGGACCAGTAGGACACATCTCAGTAGGTCAACAATCACTTATGAAGTGCCTACTATGTGCCAGGCTCTGGGCTACATGTTGGAGATCCAAAAAAAAGCAAAAGATAGTGCCTGCCCACAAGGAGCTCATGATCTAACGGGGGACACAGCAAGCAAAACAATGTGTACGAACAAGCTATATATAGGATAGATTGGAAATAATTTAAAGAAGGACAACATTAGAATTAAGAGGGGTTAGACTTCTTGTAGATAAAGAGATTTTAGTTGGGATTTGAAGAAAGCCAGACAAGCCAGTAGGCAGAGAAGAGGAGGGAGAACGTTCTAAGCATGGGGAGGTGCCAGGAGATGGAGCATGTTGTTCTTGGATCAACCTGGAGGCTGATGTTACCAGATCGAAGAGTTCTTGTTGGGAAGTAAACTCTGAAGATGGGAAGAGAGGTGGGTGGTTATAAAGGTTTTTGAATGCCAAATAGAGCATTTTGTATTTGATCCTGGAGGTGATAGGGAGCCATTGGAGGGGAGAGAGAGAGGCAGAGAGACAGAGAGAGACAGAGCCACAGACAGGAGAGACAGAGAAAGAGAGACAGAGACAGAAACACAGAGACACAGACATGGACAGAGAGATACAGACAGAGACAGAGACACAGCCAGAAGGAGAGAGAGAGAGAGACACACACACACACACACACACACACACACACACACACACACACGGAGATGGACACACAGGTAGAAACAGAGAAACATAGAGGGTCATAAGCACAGACATAGACACAGATAGAGGGAGAAAAAAGAGACAGATACATACAGAAGGGAGACACAAAGGGAGAGAGAGAAAGAGAGAGATGGTTAGTTGGACCTGCTTTAGGAAAATCATTTATGTCTGAATAAACATTTGACATTAGGCTGTATAATTAGGAAACTGCTGGTCCATGACAGAGTGGCTCAATCAAAATACAGATTCATAAATTATAGTGCTAAACTGACATAGGGTATCATCCCTAAATGAAAGCTATATCATTTGCTCCATTACATTTTATTTGTATTAGCTAGTATAGGCATGCCTTTAGACACCTGGAAGGAATGTGTGGTTTCTAGGTCTTAGGTGTAATGGGGAAGACTCTATGAGTCATTTGAAAAATAAGGAATGCACATCAGTCTGTATTCAAGCTAGGGGCAACACTGCTGGGTTTTGACATTTTAATAAAATGATTTAAAAGTAAAATTGTATGTGAATTTCATAGTTATCTGCTACTCATAGCTGGTAGATCAGTAGGGTGTTATTTTTATTATACCATGCGAAAACAAATGCAGTTTGGTTGCTCTTGAAGTTTTTAAAGATTTTAGTTTAACATATTTTTTATTAAGACAGCCAAGGATAACAGCTGGAGGATCAGCAGACCCTGGAAGCTTTTTCAAGGTCTATCATAGCCTCACTTTGTGAGACTGCAGTCTCATGAACTCTCTTTGGGTTATTTTTTTTCTATTTGTAAATGGGGATAATCCCTCACCCATATTCACTATATGACTCTTTTGGTGGCCCAGTAAAATATGAGCTCACTGGAGGACTTATATAGAAATAAGCTATATAATTACTAAGCAGTCTCCCCCTGAATAAAATGCAAAATCTATAAGTGTTTTAGAATAAATGGAGTATTTTACTTCATGCAAACTCCTTTATACCGAGACAGAAACCATCACAGAAAACAGTATTGGCGAGCAGCGGGTTAGCAGTGAGCAAACACTGCTCAGCAGGTTAGACATGTACAGCTGAAATGTAGCTTGTGTACTTGGAAAAACACAAATCTGGGGAGCAGCACATGTCCCCTAAAAACGCAATACATAGACAACGTACTACACATACGCTAAGAAATATAAATATCTACCTTGCATATTTTGGTACGCTGTGCCCTTGATGAATTTTTTTTCTTTTTTTAGAAAACAAAACACAACAAAAACACCTCCTGTTGCCCTGAATGCTAATGATGGAAGACTGTTGCCATGGTGATGCTAATTTCAACGCTGTTGCCTGTGGACTTCACATGAACTCCCTGTTTTAACTTCTGCAAATGTCATTTACAAAATGAAAACCCATTAATGACTAGCGAGGGCACAATGTTCCACTTTAATTAGAATAATAAGGAATGCTGATGCACAAACTACAGGTTTGTGAATCGCGACAGAGCCCAAACTGTCAAAATTAATGACCATGGATGAAGATTTGGTGCTTATTTTTTTTTTTTTTGAAGAAAGCTTTTGAATAGAACAGTTGTAATTGGACTTGAAAGAGATTTTAAAAACTCAATCCGTTTCATCTGAAGGTGAAAAACAACATACATCTTTGGAGTGGAGCACCTAAGAAAGCAAGGCAAAAGTCAAAATCAGGGATGAAACATTATTGAGCGAAAGAGGAATTACAGTGATGGTGAAATATTAATTTCACCTTTACCAAATAAATACGCAGTGTTTTTACCAAAAGGGAAATGTGAAAATATTTAGAAAGAAAACAGGAAAATAATGCTGCATTAGTAACCTGATCTTGACTGTAATTTTAATTAATTACACAATGGACCACAGCAGCCATTTGAAATGAGTGGAAATTGTAAAGCAATGAAATAGTATTTAGTATCCTAAGGCAAAAGGCTAACTTTTTTTAACCCGTAAAATCTATGAGGTGAAACATATCGATGGTGAATTTCTGAGAATATTTTTCACGTTGTTGATTGCTAAATATTAGCTTACAGGAGTTTTATTTTCAGTGTTCTAAAATGCCATTTTCAGTCAACCCCTGGCCAGTGAATTCATTTATGTCACTGTGCAGCCAAACAAATACAGGTCTGTATAGTTATAAGAGGCATCTTTTTTTGTCTGTGTGTCTCCTTGAAACTATCAGTTATTATTCCTGGAACATAACATTGAAGAAGTCTGGTGCATCACTGTGGCAACCTGTAAGACAGCCCCAAAGCATGGAGAGAGGGGTGGGGAGAGGGGAAGAGTAGACAGAAAATCCAGGTGAAAGGTTATGAAAGGATTGAGAAATCCTGAATGTGCCAAAGAGCTGCCTTCCTCCTAGCCTTGGGCCATAAGAACACACAAGAAAGGGTTTTTCTATCTCTGATATCAGCTTTTTCAAGAGCAAGCTAAGCTTTCGTCTTTTTTTTTTTACCTAGTAGTCTGGGTAATCTCCCTCAACAATACAGCAGATCTCTAAGCAATAATTGGATATGGGATAGAGTGCCAGCCCTGGAATCAGGAGGACCTGAGTTCAAATTCAGCTTTAGACGCCTACTAGCTGTGTCACCCTGGCCAAGTCACTTAACCCTCTTTGCCTCAGTTGAGAAGGAAATGGCAAACCAGTCTAGTTATCTTTGCCAGGAAAATCTGAAAAGATGTCATGAAGAGTGGGTCATGACTGAAAAAGGGCCTAAATAAAAAACTATTCATTGGATTTCCAGGACAAGAAACTGGGTGGGGTGGGGCAGGGAGAGGAGAGACCTTTAGGAGAGGGAGTGAAGGACTTTAGTAATATGCAGTGGAATGGGGCTCAACGTTATTATCTGTAGCCTCGGGGCCTGGTTGAGAATCCTAGCTACTCACCATTTGGGAGGATCTCGCTAGGCCCTTCATCTCTCTAAGCCTAAGGTTGCTCATCTATAAAATGATCTCTGCAGTCTCAGGACTCAATTAAAAGAAAACATAGTAGCTGAAGGAGCCCTGGGCTAAGCATCTATGAAAATAAATGGTGGCAAAGCTTCAGGTACAGAGGATAATGCTGTTTAGAACAACTGTATCTCCTACCAGGCCAGAAGAACTCTTTAGGATTTTGTCTTTTTGCCTTGTTTGAGGATAAAAGGCCACACATTATTGGACACTGAGTGACAACAAAATAAGAGTTGGAAAACCCTAAGCCAGATAGACATTCATATTTGTGACTTGCACAATGCAAAGAGCACTGAAACGGTACTCAAGTCACAAGACTTGAGGTCAAATCTACTCTGTGACTCTGGAAAAGTAGCTTAACTTCCTGTGTCTCAGTTTCCTCATCTGTAAAATTAGGGTGTTTCTCTAGCTCAGTGACACTATAATCAGTCAACAGAGTTCACATTTTCTTCTATTTTCCAAGAAGTTTCTTTCTGTGATATTATGCATGCAAGTGGGGGAAGTTTGGCCTTAGGAATGTTAGCTATTACCATGAAGTGATTCCTATTTTGATAGGGTGCCTCAAAGTTGCTTTAATTTGCATCTCTTTATTAGTAAACTATTCTGTAGTTATCATTAACATTTGCTTTTACTCTTTTTAAACTGTTCATATCCTTTAATCATTGATCTATTGTGGATCGAGTTGGAGATGTCACTATGACTTTTTACCTGTCCTGTATATATTTTAGTGGTTTTAAGCTGTCATATGGGACTAAAAAAATGTTTTGATAGTTTATACACTGAAATGAATTAATATAAATGTAAATAGTTACTACTAAAAATAATTATATTGATGTTTAAGGTTGTTTGTAATAAAACATTTTAAAAAATCAGACTTTTCCTTAGGTGTCCCCTGTAAAAGTGTGTGTGTATACATACACACACACACATATACATATACACACATATGTATATACACATACAGCTACATATATAGATATAAAATAAAATGCTTGTGTAAACATGTACATATATAATAAAAATACACACACACACACACACACACATATATATAACAAAGGGCAAACAACCTGTGAGTAGACTGAGTTGCCTGAATGGGGACCCAGTAACTCAGCTCATGTTCTCCCTCTCCCTTTCCTTCTCTTCTCCAAAGGAAGTTGTAAGTTTAACCTGGGATTTACTGCCTAGATTTTTCTTTCCTTCCTTCCTTCCTTCCTTCCTTCCTTCCTTCCTTCCTTCCTTCCTTCCTTCCTTCCTTCTGTCTCTCTCTGTTTCTCTCTTTCTTTTTCTTTCACAATAGGTCCCTGCCCAAGCTCCATTTAATGACTGTGTTTTGGACCCACCCGGCTTACAGTGAATGTCAATGGTAACCGTTTCTCTTTGGAACAGCAACCCTGAGGGTCTTGTTCTCCCAACTTGATTTTTTTCTTTTTTTCTAATTAAAGGGGATATCCCTTCATTACTTCTTATAGAGGTCTATTCATTGAATGGGTATTAGCTCACCTTAAGTGAGTACCTGAAAAGGCCTTAGCCTAAAAGGGCCAGGGATCTTGCATTGCATCCTTGGTCATCTCCAGTCATCCTGATGAATATCTGGTCACTGGACCCAGATGGCTTAGGAGGAGAAAGTGAGGCTGGTAACCTACACAGCCCTCCGTCACTCAAATCAAAATCAAGTCATCATTTCTATGATGTCACGGTCATCTTCAAAAATGAAGGACAAACACAATAAAAACAACAATATCATAAAAATATAAAAACCCAGAGAAAAGAAAATTCTGGGCTCTTCATTCTGTGGAAGGGTTTGATATGAGGTATATACATATAAATTTTTTTTTAAGTACCGATCAACAAAGAATTAGCTCTAAATAGCCTTTTCCATTTTTCATTAAATTTTTGCTTGTTCATTCCCTAATTTTACCTGGGCTTTGATTACATTCCCTCAAGTCTTGAACCAGCACTAATTTTGCTGGGCTGATTTAAAGAATAATGGAGAGCCTTTGCCATCCCTTTCTCTTCCCCTAAAGGCTGGCTTTATAGTAATCTTCTCTCCTCATTTTTTTTCCCTGAAGGTAAAAGAACAAAAAGGTGTTTGCAGAACAAAAGGGAATGAAAATTAGAAATCCAAGCTTACATTCACACAGAATCCATTTCAGAAATTGGTAGATAAGATTTTAGAGTACTTTGCCAGCCCTTTGGGCTTCAAATTGGAACTTCTTACCTCACTGTCTATATATCCTCTCTCTTCCACCACTGATTGTTCCAGATGGCCACTGGAGAGCCCAAGCTTTATCTAACTATAACTTCTCCAACCCAGTGGTAATAAAATACAATAATAATAAAAAATAACATTTCTCTAGCACTAAAATTTGCAAAGTGCTATACAAATATCTCTTTGGATTTTCACAACCACCTTGGGAAGTAGGTGCTATTATTTTAGGGAATTAAAGCTGATGGTGGTTACGTAACTCACACAGGGTCACACAGATAGTAAGTGTTTGGGGTTGAAGAGTCTTCCTGACTCTTAGTCTGACAATCTTTCTATTGAACTAGCTAACCAGCAGTTTTGATCCCACAGTTACCAGGAGCATTAAAGGCAGCAACAGTACTTTCCCATGCCTAATAATATACATTCAGTGCCTTAGCTTCCTCATAATCCACACTCCTCAACTCCATTCAATGTTTTCTATATCCACCTTTTTGCTGAAATTTTTATCAAAGTTCTATCAAGGGCATCTAAAGATGATTTAATTTACGTTTTTATATTAAAATCATTTTCTTTTAATTTCCTGTCTTCACACCCCTCCTTTATTGTTATGAAGAATAAAAAGTCTAGCAAAACTGCCCAACAGAGTGACTACATTTGTCCAAAACCAGATCTTTTTAAATTTGGGGATAATATGATAGTTTATTTAGAAAACCCAAGCGAATCAATACAAAAATTTGAAAAACATAAACATATTCAACAAAATAGCAGTATAAGGTAAACTGAAAAAAATTATCATCTATAAAATTTTATTTTCTAATCCAATCTGCTATTATTTTCCATTTTATGGTTGAATCTAACCCATTGATATTCATGGTAATGCTTGTTAATTGTCTTTTCCGCCAGCGTATCCTCTTATACTTTTTTCCTTTCTTTGATATGATTTACCTCAACTCTACTCATCTTCATTTCTGCCCTTACCTATATCCTAATCACTAGCTCTCGTTTGTAGTTTCTTTCTTTTCTATCTCCTTTTTGATCATTCCCCTAAAACTGAAGGTTTTTTTTTCCTTGCTTGTACCTGTTCCCTTCATGACTCTATAATCTTAAACCTGTCTGTTTTCTTTCTCTTTCCCTTCCAATTACTATAATAAGCTAAAGGATTACTATACCTAGCCATGTGCTTGTGTACACCTGGTAAGGTTCATGTAACGTCTACCCTCTTTAGCCTTTTCTCCACATTAGTAAGTTCTTATTCCTCATGATCCTGCACGAGAGACAATAAAGTTCATTCCCTTTTTCCTCATTTATTCCCCAGCATATTCTCTATTACCTCCTTTATTTTCCTCTCAAGACTATCAACATAGAATAAAACTATCCCCATTCTCTCTGTTTCTTTTATTTAATTTCCTCTGTGATTCCCAAAGATAGAGTTCTGAAAGGTCACCTGTCTCTTTCTCTCTATTAGAATATAAGCACTTCATCATTTTTAGTCATTTCTAATTGCTTGTATCCATTTATCTTTCTAGTTTTCTTTTAACTCCTGTGTTTGCAATTCAAAGTTTCTATTTAGTTCTTTTGAAAGTCTTCTGTTTCACTGAAGGTCAATTTCTCCCTGTTGGGTTATAGTCAGTCTTTCAAGATAAGTCTTTATCTTTTGCTTTTGGAACAGTGTATTTTAAGATTTTTCTCTCTTGTATACTGGTTGCTGTCAAGTCTTATATGATCCTGATTGTGGTTCCTTGGTATTTAAACTCTTTCTATCTTTGTATACCTAAATGCTTGCTGATTTTGACTTGACAGTTTTAGATAGGTTTTGGTGACCTTTTTTTTGTAACTTCCCTATAACAGTCAGATGTACCACTATCGTTCTGGTCTCCCAGTCTTCTAATCCACGTATTCTCCTTGACTCCCCATAGTTTCTCTCCCTCAATAGTCATTCATTTGAAAGGAAAATAATTATGGAAATTAAATCCATTCATTGAATTTGTTTTATGTTTGTATATATAATGATAACTTTGCACTCCAGATTGAATATTTTGAACTAAAAATTAAAAAAAATAAAAATTCAAACTCAATTTTAACAATAGCTAGAATTTATATTATATTTTAAGGTTTCCAAAGCATTTCATAAACATTATCTCCTTCAATGGGAGACAGATGTAAAGAGACTTGCCCAAGATCACACAGCTAGTAAATGTCTCAGGCAGGATCAGTTAGTTTTCCTGACTTCAGGTCCAGTACTTTATCCAATGTGTCCCCTAGTCACCTAAATTTCAAAATATCCCTTCTCCTTTACTTCAATATTATTATTATTTAAAAAGATATGATTATTTACTGGGAAAGTCCAAACAAGACTTTATAAGGAACATTAAAATGCTGTATAATATTTAACAAAATTTTGAAAATCACCAATTTTATCCTTTTTAAAAAAAATAACTATAATGGATGTTAAAAATAGCAAGTATAAAAAAAACCACCATTCTAAATTGGTTAATTATAGATGAAATTTATGCCTAGAAAAATGATCTGACACTCTTGTAAAATTTTTCTCTCTAATGAATAATAGACTATTTTGTATTTTTATGCTTTTACTCAGGCATATTATACAGATCATAAACACTCATTAGTTTCAACCCGTTTTTGTATTACTATGCCAAAATCCAGTAATGTATCAGTAAGCACCCTAACATACACAGAGGAGTCTGCTACCACAGGTTCTTTGATCTGTTTCTCTAAAAGGAAAGGCAACTTTTGAGGGCGTTAACCATCACTTTAATCAAGCACAGGTATCACAGAAAATCAAAATCAAAATTTCAAAGAAATCAAAAGCAACATACAGTGCTTCCAAATTGCCTGACCATTAATATACATACATAAATCTTTACCACAAAGGGAAGCACCAACATCTGGGTTTTCGAAGCTGAGGGCTGCTTCCCAGAGTCCCATGTAGCACACCAACCCTCTTCAAAAAACTAAGCCCTAAAGTAAAACTTCACCCTCAGAGTATTTATACACTTTTCAGAGCCAGAAGGCATGACCCTCTGACCCAGTGCCTCAACAGGAAAAACAAAAGCTACTTGGGTGTGTCCTACAAAACAACTCCCCTAATCAAGCTTCCCTCAGTGGGCAGGTCCATCAATGGGTGGGGAAGTTCTTTAATCACATTCAAAAAGATGCATGATACTTCTTGATTATACTAAAACAAAATCAGTCAAAGAGCCTACTTTGCTTGGCCTCACAAGTAGCAAAAAAGAAACAAAGTAATACAACAACATTTTTTAAATACAGGAGAAAATTTTCTGGTATAAAGTAAGACTATAGTTCTACTTTTAAAAAGCATATATCATATAGTAGAAAGAGACTTTTTAGTTTCCTTTGCTGGATCTCCATGAAGGTTGTCCCTGCTAACTGTGGATTTTCCCCAATGCTCTATCTAGGGGCCTCTTCTTTTTTCCTTCTTTACTATTGTGTTTATTGATAATACCAATTCCAAATGGTTTCAGTTACTACCTCTAAGCTGATGATTCTCAGACATGTTTGTCCAGCCCTAACCTTTCCTGACCTCCATCCTTGCACATCCAGTTACCTCTTGGACATGTCAAAATGGATGCCTAGAGGCATCTCAAACTGAACATATCCAAAACAGAACTCATTATCTTCCCCTTTTCTAAAAAAAAAAATTCCTTCTTTCACTTCTTTTTTACATTGAAGAGTACCATCATCCTCTCCAGCACTTAAGCTCACAACTTCCATTTCATCCTTAACTCCCCACTGTTTTTCACCCCTACTCTACCTATAGGATTAATTAAAATTAAATTACAAATTAAGTCAATTAAAAACACAATTAAATATGAAATTGTGTTCCTTTTATAGCCTGGCCCCCCTTCTACTTTTTCAATCTTCTTATACCTACTCCACTCCACTTAAGGATCCAATGACCCTGGTCTTCTCTTACTCATATATGTCACTTCATCTCCTAATGCCATGAATTCTCATTGGCTGTCCCATGCCTATAATTGTTTCACTGCCTCCTGACTTCCTTGACTTTCTTCAAGCCTTGATTAAAATTTCACATGCCATTAGCCTTTTCCCACCCCCTTTAATGCTAGTGGCTTCCAATTTACCTTGTGCCTATTTTGTTTGTGCATAGTTTGAATGCTAGTCTGTGATCTCCTTGGCAGTAAAGACTGTATTTTTCTTTTTCTTTTTTTTTTTGCATTCCTAACACTTGTCATAGTGCCTGGCACATAACAGGAATTTAATAAATTCTTGTTGACTTGACTTAGAATCAGGAAACCTGGGTTCAAGTCATGACTCTGACATTTACTGGCTGTGTGATAGTGGGCAAATTTCTTTACCTGTCAGTGCATTTCCTCAGATTAAGGAAATACTTTGTCAGCTCTGACATTCAAAATGTTATCTACTATGAATATTTTCATTATTATATTTGGATATGAGGATCTAAACACACATAAATATGTTAAACATACATGCATATTCATATATCTCAAAGGGACAACAAAGTTATACTTGGAAGAATTTACATAGGACAGCATAGCTGGGTGGGGCCTCTAGGTTTGTCATCTATTCCAGTTTATATCTGAATAGAAATTCCCTCTACACCATATTGTCCATTTTGTAAATTAATGACAGACCATTATAGAGACTGGAGCTGGAAGGGGGCTTAGAGATTATCTCCTTTCATTCATTCATTTTGCAGATTGCGATATGGAGCTGTGAAAAGCTTAAATAACATGCCTATGGTCACACAGAACTGATGGAGATCAGATTTTTCTTTCTTGACTCCTTTCTTGACTCAACATTATCTACTTTATGATGTGAACAACTGTCAGACTGATGCAAAGCACCAGCCTAAGTTGACTGAAGTTCTCTTTTGTCAGACTTTTTTGGAATAGAAGATGCTTTTTGTGCTAAAGAGAGCCAATATTTGACATAGAAAGAGTGTAATAAGGTTTGCACAAAACTACCCTGCCTGTTTCCAGTTGACCTGTGCACTAAATCCATGCTTGGGAATTTGGGGATTGATGAAGTCCTAGGTCATCTTCCTTCCTCCGCTCCCATCTACCATGTACAATTCAGCACTGAAGGGCTTGGGAACTTTGGGGATGACTAGAGCAATCCACTTATTGGTGACTTAGCAGGAAGAGCCAATAATTTTTAAGAGACCCTGACTTTTCCTTAGTAGTCCCTTTTCTTTGTTTTTCTGGCCAAAGACTGTGTCAAGACTGTTTGAGTCTAATCTACCAGGAGTGCTTAGTAGGGGAACCTTTCTGTCACCCTGGCAGAAATGGAGATTATTCCCACATTGCTGCTAAAGCAAGCACTTCTTGAGGCTCTTGGCTGCCTTTTCTGCTTTATGTTTCTTTCCCTGATGATACTAGATATTTGTATATAGACTCAGAAGTAACCCTATGAGTTGAGACACACTGAGATCTCAGTCAATGCTGGCTGCACTCAGAATAAGTCCCTGGCAACTGTTACAGTGTTTTATGGAGATGACCAACCAGAAAAACCCCAAGCCCTGGCCAGGCTGGACAAAAAACAGGCTTTGATGGGGAGAGTGCAGAGTCCAGGTGAAAATATAAAATGGCTATCCTGCAATAAAAAACAAAACAGCAAAAACTAAAACTGCTCCATGGTCTGAGGTTTAAGTCTCAACCTTCTAACAGAGTATAAGAGTATTTATTACTGCTACTTATTTAAGTTTCTATCAATGCATTCTTACAGTGCCTTTTGTGTTTAGCACTTCTTTTGTTTGTAGGAAATAAATATCCATTCCATGCCTGATTCATATTTTATAGTCAGTACCTTTATACTTAACTTTCTTTTGGTGAGACCCTATACATGAGTGAAACCTAAGCTTTAACTAAATCTTTCCCATGGTGGGTAGGGCAGGACTGGGGTGGGCAGTGCAATGAGTCAGAGAAGAAGAAAAGGATTCTGACCTATCTTTTGGGTGGCCAGTTTTCCCCAGCACTGGACCTGGTTTGAACCACATTCAAAGTGGATGAGAGGTAAAGTCGTGGTGTCTTGGTTCCTTGGGACCAACTGTGGTTCTAATTGTTGGACTTGAATTTCAAAGGTCTTTCTTTCTAGGTTTTGTGCCAAATGCAAAGGAAGAGCCAATAGGGTTAGTTACCAACAGAATATAATAAATATAAAATAGAAGCTACCAGGGCATTTAGTCAACTTATCTGAAATTAAAATTTGGTAAATTGGAAAATCTGTACAGTAATCAAGAACTGAATAGTTTAGTGACTAAATGTTTACTAAGATTTGCCATAAAATTAGAGTGACTGGATATATAATTGGATATAATTACACCTAGTATTTACCCACTTGATTAAATATCTCTTTTGGTCTAATTTTAAAACACAAAGACATTTCTCACCAAATCTTTTTGGATTTGGGGCCCCCTGCTTCTACTTTGACAAAGAGTCCCTAGGGTAATGAAAATCATGCAAGCGAAAGTATCTACAAATGTTATGGAATTTGTCTCTTTCTGTTCACTTGCTTTAACTGTCACTCTGCTATCACTAAGCTGATTGAGATTATTTTGCACCTATATTTTCTCAGTATTTGTATTTGCTCCTAAATTTGCTATTTCCTCAGGATCATTTGCACTACAGATGACAACAGTCGTTTGCTTAGTGCTGCCACTGCTATTACTTAATATTTATGATTATTTTAACTTATTTTTTCTTTTCTATGTTTTAGAAGTTATGGAGAGGCTAGTTCAGTCAAAACCTTCTAAAATGACTTCCTAGACTTAACTTCAGTTGAATTGCACATAACCAAACTCCAGCAAATCACCTACTATAAGCACTACATCCCAATCCTTGTTTCCTTAAGCAAATTCAGCTTGAAGGGCATAAAAACATTATTTTCTTTGCTCAGTTCTTAATAAACCTTTGTGCTTGTGGAATAGAGAGGTTGGGGTTATTTAGATTAAAATATTTCAAAGGCAAGATCCATACTTTTACCAAAGCAATATTGATCTGTTTGGGGACTCTTTCTCTCCCCTACCCCTTATTCTAAATTTTTCCTTTGGAATATTTTATGTTTCTGATGTTTTATTGGATTAATTTCATAGTTCTCAGACCTCAGCCACAGGAACTATAGCAATGCTGGAAAAAACTGTCAACTTATAATATCCAAGTCTCCATTGCTTGTTCAGGATTCTCCTGAGTTACTTATTGGACACATTCAATTGGATGATGTGATTTTTTTTTACATTAAAAAATGTCCCATGACAGACTCTCCAGATGTACCTTAAGGTACAGTTACAGTCAGACAAACTCTCAAGAAATGGCTTCAGAGTTTGAACATTTATTCTTCATCTGTCCATATTAATTGCTTTCTAGTTCACAAGTCAAAGCAAGATTATTAGGTTTTCTACCCACTAGTCAGCACAGCAAAATCAAACTTCTATCTCAGAATTGAGCCGCCTACTTCCTTTTGACTTTTATATCTTTATCTGAAACAACATATTTCAGGACATGGGCTGTAATTGGCAATTTTGTTGGTGATGAATGAGACTGCACACAATCCAGACGATGTACTCCTTTCCAGTGTTTACAGTGTATAAAAAAAAGTCAAGCAAAACAAATTCTGTAGGTGAATAAATGTGCTAGGATATAACTTCATCTTCTCTTGATTCACTGG
This sequence comes from Potorous gilbertii, assembly GCA_028658325.1. Lineage (NCBI taxonomy): Eukaryota > Metazoa > Chordata > Mammalia > Diprotodontia > Potoroidae > Potorous > Potorous gilbertii. The sequence goes on along the minus strand of CM053771.1, from coordinate 367,320,537 downwards.
CACCATTATTTATTCAAGACTAGTAGCAGATGGAATGATAAGAATATCTACTGCACTCTGCTCCCATGATTTTGATATCTTCTATATTTTGAAATCATTTTAGTTCATGAAACTTGAATATTTTATTTTGTAATGGTAACATCTGTTATATACATTGATTTTAAGTTTTTAATCAGTCAATATCTTATCCAGGTGGTTGCATTTAAGAGTTCAGCCTGTGATAACCAGTTTCAGTATAGTTTACTGGTTAAGTTCTCCAAGATATTTTTCAGTCTATTTGTAGTGTGAGAACTTCTCTGTCATAATGAGATTTTGTTATGTAACTCTAGTCAAGGGTTGATTTATTCCAGAGACTAGGTATTCAAAAAGTGCTAAATTTTTAAAGCATATAAGAGTTGTGTTACAAAGTCTTTTACCATTTCCTTGCATAATTTATATTGGTCATTTGGTCTGGGCTTCTTAAGAATAGCCCTCTTTTAAGTTCTGGTGGCAACAACCTGTTTCTGAATTCCTACATAAACCTCCCCGTTACCACACACCAATCCACATGACTCCACCATTTATTCCACATTTTCTTATCAACTTACTATTAGCTGAGTTCATGTCAATGTTGCCCATAGAGGACCCTTTGATTCCATCCTTGGATCTTAGTGAATAAGGCTCTATCCAGAGGCAAACCACTTTCAGTCATATTCTACCAATGCAATGCTTTATACCTTTTATCAGGTTTTATTAGTGCTTGGTGAAATGAGGTCTGCTTATTCTAAAAGTATTGCTTTAAGAACGTTAGTGATTTCCTTTCCTCCTTTTTGGCAAGGAGTGATAATGGATGCAGTAATTTCTAAAGCTGCCTTGAAATAATGGGTCTTGTGTTAATACTGTACAGTTTTTTTGTTAAGACCCCACATATGCTGCAAAAATTAATTTTATAATTCAAAAAGTTTACATTAAGAAAGGTGTTACATAGGTGCTAGTAGCTTTAAATATGCTCTTCCCAGTTAGTTTTGATTTCAAAATTTCAGGGAGTCACTTCATAATTTTTATGTTTGATGCATCTTGCCTGGGGACTAGGAATATCTATAGATATACCTTCATCTGTTGGTTTAATGTGGCCTCTAAATTTAAATTTGGAGTTTTTGTAACTACTATTCCTTGATGTACATTAATAATTTTACACTTACCAAGCCTAGATGATATTTTGATGTCATTGAAAAAATGAGTCCATGAGATGAAAGAATGATGTTTAAATTGTTTTTTGGTAGGGTCATGTAGCTTGATGCTGTCTGGGTATATCAAAGGATTAAGATGTTTTGATTTGACTTCATTTTTGTTAGAAGCCATACTTCATTCTATTTAGGATCAGTGATAATAGATTTAAGGATAGGCAGAAACTTAATGAGATTAGATTGTCTTCCTAGAAAATGCATCCTTTTTATGCCAGTTGTTCTTGACATTTTTATGTTAGTGGCATGTTTTAAACAGAGAACAGTTTTCCATGTGATCATCAAATATTCTAGTCTTTTTATTATACTTGGGTCCATTTTATACATTTGCAGTAAATAAGTAAACCACGAATGAAGAACTAGGGCAAATGTTTTGTGATAATCAACAAAGTGTGAGCGTTATTCCAGTTTTGGGTAGGTTGCTCAACAAATATCAAATCAGGAATTTGCTCTTTATACGTCATGGCCCTTTTGCCCCTTAACCAGTATGTTTTCTTGTGTTCATGGATTTTCTTTTGCAAGATATGAATGCTTTGTGTAAAGTACATAAACATATAATTGGCCTATATTTGGAAGGTGACCGGTGTTATCTTTCAGTAACAGATATGTGAAAACTTCTGCTGAGAAAGCTCTTATTAATGTTGAGGGTACTACCATCCTCCCAGTCCCCCCAGGCTCACAACTTAAGTGTCATCTTCAACTTCTTACTATATTTCACCCCCTTATATCCAATTTGTTGCAAAGTCCTGTCGATTTCAGTTTTATAAGATCTCTCCACTATATTTCTCAGCTACAGGCATTTTCTCTGACTGTCTCTCATTTCTGGCATGCCTGTCCCCCTGACTTCCCTGGATTCCTTCAAATTTCACCTTCTACAGGAGGACTTTCCCAGACCTTTTTAATTCTAGTGCCTTCTCTCTATATTATTTCTTGTTTATCCTGAATAAAATTTATTGTACATATTGGTTTACATGTTGGCTCTCCCATATACTGCGAACTCCTTGAGGACAGGGATTGTCTTTTGCCTTTCTTTTTATGTCTAGTATTTACCACAGTACCTGGTACAAAGCAGGTGTTTAATAAATACTTACTGACAGAAATATAGGAACAGGCTTTAATCTTGGAGGAACTTGGTAAAGTGACTTGCTAATAATTCATGTATCACAGTTGAAGGGCTTGAGCCAATAATTATAGTCTTATCTGGACTTGGTAATTTTCATTTTTGCAGAGAAGCTCTACTTTCTGTCATCACCTTCCCTTAACTGTTCTGGCATCCATTTTGTTAATAATGTACAAGATTTTTTTTTTGTTTGATTCATTTTGTAGTTTCACTTTATTGGATTCCTGACCAAAGAGATGAGAAGACATTTCCTTTTACTTCAGGGATTCTCCCTCACCTCTCTTTATTTTTCAACCTTGTATACTCAATGTTTTGACTGATTTTGAATCGTCATTGTTTTCTTTGTGATGTCTTGACTTCTATCATCGTAATCTTCTGTTTTTAGTTGGTAATTAAGGAAAGTTAGATTTCCTTATTGGATTCCCTCTTCGGCATTTTTGTCGTCATTGTTGGGTTGAGTTGGGCAATGTGGTGTTCAGGTTTTCTATTGCATATACTAACTAGATATCAATATCTTCAGTTGTTTTCTTTCAGTCTTGAATAGTTCTTGCAAGCTGCTTCATGCCTGCCCTTAGGGGTATTCCATAGCCCTATCTCTCCTATGTTTCTTACCTTGGCAATGGCTGATCCAACATACTACCGTGTGTGAATGTTAAAATATTTTTGCTCTTTCTTTTCAGTGAAGGGAGAATGTATTGTTTCATATGGATTACAGCTTTTTAAAAGTGCTCTGTTTTGACATAATTAATCTGCTACTTGGAGTCACTTCATTTAACTCAAAAGGAACTTTTCAGAATTTCCATCTGAGCATGCTCATCTCCTTTTCAAAACTGTGTGAGATTGTGGTGCTATTTTTTGTCATTTGTTTTATTATTAAGTAGAATTTCTGCAGTTTGCTTTCAAATGGACATTTTCAATGACCTTGGAGTCTTGGATTTTATCAGCTTCCTAATTTCACATTATTTTGTTTAATCTGGTCTTTGCTATATGGTTGTTTGTCATTGTTGTTGATGACTGCCTTCTACCGATTAGCAATATATTTCTGTGTGACTTGGAGCTGAGTGTACTATTGATTAAAAAAAAACTTGCCTATAGCTGTTGAGATGTTTCAAGTTTTATTACGAAATAGTCCTGGAACATAATGAAAGCATTAATATCTATAGGCCTTGTCATGCACACTTGTGAATTGCCTATTTTACTGACTAGCACTAAATGCTCTGAATCATTTCTTGTAGGTGAAACATATTGGTAGGCCTGATTTATTCCAGTGTATCTTGCCTTCTTGTGGTACCAGAACACAAAGGAGCACCATCTGATGCTCTATCTTCCATGTTAAACTGGTTATCACAATAGTTTCAAGTAGGGCAACTTGCAACTGTATGCCACCTCATCTATTTCTTTGTCTCCTGGGAGCAGTTACATCATACTGTCTGGATTGCTGACCCAATCAGTGGAGTCACTAGAGCACAATTCACTAGTGTTTCAAGGTTCCTGCCAAACCTTTACAACTATTGTGATGGTTTAATGACACATGAAGTCCCTGTTATATATCACCCTGCTGGCAGTCCCTTATTTTTCCATAGTCACCACTTAATGGCATGGTGAATGGCTTGAAATTTGAAGGAATATTAGTACTAGACATACTTGTAATGAAATTAGTAGTAGTAGTAGTGTAGAGAGACCAAAATGAGCAAAGGCATGATGGGATACTGGGCAGATGAGATACTGACTAATTTTACTGAAGCAGAGAATTTATAGAGGGGCATAATGGAAAATGAGAATGGAGTTCACTTCTGATCAAGCTGTCACCAGTAATAAACATATAAATGAATTTTCCTTTATCACCATTGTTATCAAATAGTATAAATGCCCCAAAACACTTGGTGCCATGTAGCCCATGATATAAAGGAAGTTTAATAAACATAGTCCCTTTCCTGGAAGTGCTCACATTACAAACCGAACAACATTACTGCAGAATAAGATATAAAAGGACAGGTAAAGAACCATTCAGCAACCAAGTGATGATGCAAAAGGAAGGAACTGAGGGCAGGAATGAATGAATGTTTATATTGAGCATAGGGTATTCCTGTGCACAACTGAAGCTTTGGATTTAATGGCTTTTTTTTATCTCTTCTAGTTAATTTAGAACAAATTGCAGCACTGGAAATATAACGCCGTGTAGAACAACTTACAGCAAGTTTTATAAATTTTCTGAGTTCTTACTGTGAGGATACTGAAGAAAATGAAAATATACAATATTGTGTTTGGAGTTGGGGGAAAGTAGAGGGCTAGATTTTATGTAAGAAATTGATAGAAGATCATCATTAATTACTCTCCTTACCAACTAGAACCTATAGATTGATTTCTATAATGGAAAATTAATGCTAATCTATCATTCTAACATTAGAGTTTACCAAAGACATAAAGCAAAATAATGAATTAATTTGGAAATATATTATTTGACATTGGCTGAAGAGTTTAGGTGAGGTGATGAAGGAACTTTTAATTTCCTGCTATAATTAAATACATGTATTTAATCTTGATTACTTTAGCCACCTTGTGTAGAGGATTCCCCTTTCTCCATATAGGAAAACTCTTCCCTATCCACTGGAAGAATATTTTAGAAATGTTTAATTACAACACGAATAAGTCATCCCGGATAATGCTACTGTTGGTATAGCATTACTCTTTTTACAGAAATGAACGAAATCACAAGATCCCAAAACAATAAGAAAGAAATTCAGAATTGTCATTTTTACTATATGCCACACAGTGGTTATTGGGAACAAGAATATTGTGGGTGAGTTCAGAACAAAAACCAGAAAACTGGACTGGACATTTCAGGAGGAAGACCAGCTCCTGGGTATATACTCCTTCCTCTTTTTCTCCAGGCTGGAATTAATGAATCACTGCAAATGAGATCATTCGCCGAGTCCTGACAATGTGCTAAACTCTGTATGAGGTATATTCTCAGGAATCATTTGTCTTAATACCAGTAGCTTTGCAGACTGCTGAATGCAGAGATTTTTTTTTCTATATCATGTTGAAAGTACTAAAAAATCTGTAATGTAACTGGGCTGAATTATAGAGTGGATTTTTTTTTCTTAGAAGAAATAGATTTCTATTCCACTTGTCAGAAAAGCACTTAAGGCTTTAAATTTTCTTTCTTTCTTTCTTTTTTTTTTGGTGTTGATGCTGTTGTTAAGGCTTCTTTGAGGGGATCTGGAGAATGCAATATGGTGGGTAGACTAAGTAGGACTTAACATTTTTTTCCTCTGAGAAAAGCACAGTTTAAGTAACTAGATCAGTGTTCCAAAGGCTAACATTAAGCAAGTTATCAGTGAGAGAAGTCAGTAAAGAGTTTTTACGTGTTGTTAAGTTATTTTTAAAAAATGTGCTCTGGGCTCCTGATGACCTATGACTTAGATGAAGAGGACAGGAAACAGTTTCCCCAGGGAAAAGATTAGAAGCAAATAGAAAGGCAAAGGGCTATTGCAGGAATGTTTGGGAATTCCAAAACACTAGAAATTATGTGGAAAATTAAAGAACGAAAAGAAATTATTTCAATAAAGTTTCCACTCTTAACTTGAGTAATTTTTCAAATCATAGCACCATATGTGTGATACATAAAGACAATATGCAATCACACTTACTCAAAAGACTTGGATTTGAGCCCTCCTTTTCTTGTTTCTACAGCTCTGGGCCTGGAGTCCAGAAGACCTGCGTTCGAATATGGCCTCAGACACTTACTAGCTGGATGACTCTGGACTGGTCTCTGTTTGCCTTAGTTTTCTTATCTGTAAAATGGGAATGATCATAACACCTGCCTTCTGAGATTGTTATGGGGATGAAATGAGATAGTTATTGTAAAGCATTTAGCACAGTGCCTGGCATATAGTATGATTATGTTACTTTGGGCAAGTCACTTAATTTAATTAAGATTATCTAAACTGAATGAAGCTACTTGCCTTGTCTACTTCTCAGGATGGTTATAAAGCTTAAAAGAAATAACGTGCAAGAAATTGCTTTGTAAACTACTATACAAATAGAAAGATTTATTATTTTTGTTACTGAATCTACTCAAACTGGCTCTAACACATAGGAAATAGTTAATGACTATAAATATGATGTTTTTGATTATCTGGTCAGATAGGAAAAAAAGAACCAAGAGAGAAAACTGGTCTCAAGTTTATCTTTGCCTTTGTCTGTGAAAGCTTTGGGAAAAGTTGGAGGATAAGCTCTCCAGTATCTATTTCATCAATGTGATTGCTCAGAGAATTTCACCATTATCTTCAAACCAATGCATTAAAACCTGAAGGCATAAATCAGATTCCTTGCTCCCCGTCCAATCCATTCTGATCACTAAGCATCATTACCATGGTAATCCACAGAACTGAGTGCAATGCTTAGAATTATTAGTCCTTTACTATAGGAGGCTTTTTTATATGCCCCTTTTCTGATAAGATTGATGAAGCAATGAAGGGATGCAAATAGAAGCTATGTGAAGGTTAATTTCTGCTTCTCTACAAAATTATTTTCCCAAACCTCTCCCCTAAAGCCCTCCAATCTCAGAACTTTAGGGCTGAAAGGAAATTAGAGATATCTATTCCAACACAACCATTTTCTAGATGAGGAAAGTAAGGCTTGCAGAACACAGAGCTGATCAGTGGGAGAGCTGGACCCAGAGTTTAGACCTCCTGGCTCTGACTCTAGCGATCTTTTCACTACAATCTGCTGCCTCAGGAGTTCTTAGAAGCACATACTCACCAGAAAAGCTTTACTAAAATGCCATAGAATTACTGGCTTACAATAAGATTTCACTGTGATAAGTCACATACCAATCCCTACCCATCCAATTACACAGGAAACTAAAAGGATCATCACTGACAGAGAAATAAAATTCACTTTAGTCGGGTACCTTGGCTGCAGCTGTGTGCAGTGATGCACAACTGGAAATGTAGGCAGAAATTCACGTCAAGAAAGCAAGATTATAATTTTAAAGACTGACAGGGATGCTAATAGTGACAGCAGGAAGGAAAATCAAAATTTTCAGAGCTAAGCTGTTATTGTATCATCTTTCCAGCAATGAGGCCTACTACTGTTTTCATCTAACCGGTGTCAATTAATATCCATATTGAGCATTAGGCAGACAGTGACGGTCATCACACAGGCAGTGAGAGAGATACGGGTAAAAGAAAAGAGCTGAGGCAAGGATGACAAAGCTGAACCTTAGAGGTTAACTAGTCTGACCCTTTCATATTCCAGTTAAGGAAACTGAGGTTCAGGGAGGTTAAGTGGTTCGCCCCTGGTCACACAGGTTTTAAGTATCAGAGGTGGGTTTTGAACCCAGGAACTCTTAACTCTAAAGACAATATACCTTCTTTTGCAGTATATAGATAGAAGGCAAGACAGAGAAGAGACAAGGGAACTCACTGGACATGGGAATATGTTAGTGGTATTGAATAGGGAGGCAGCTACGTAACACAATAGATAGAGCTCTTGGGTCTAAAGTCAGGAAGACTCCTCTTTGTGAGTTCAAATCTGGTCTCAGATACTTACTAGCTGTGTGATCTTGGGCAAGTTACTTAACCCTGTTTGCCTCAGTCTCCTCATCTACAAAAATGAGCTAGAGAAGAAAATGATAAACCACTCCAGTATCTCTGCCAAGAAAACCCCAAATGGGGTCATGAAAAGTTGGACCCAACTGAAATGAGTTAACAACAGTGAATCTGGAGTATGGAAAAAGGTCCTGAAAAGCTAGTGTATTGTGCAGGGAATTTAGAAGATTAACAGGTCATTAGCTGGCTGTACTAATCCATCAAACTGTGAGAGAGTCAAGGGCAGTGGGAACGGAGGTGGGGGATGCGCCTGCATGGATTAAAGCCTGCTTGATGTGGATGTAACATCAAGACGGAGAATCAACCCATCAAAGAAAGTTCAAAGTTCAAAGCTAGAAAATTGTCAAGCCCTGATGCAGTGAATCAAGAGGAAACTCTCCTTTAAATTAACAAGCAGCAAATAAGCAGCCAGAGGAGTCCACAAGAGATCAGGAAAACAGCATTGGAGAAGGAATGCAGTGCTTTCAGAAAGATAATTTGCTTTGGGGGAAAAAAAAAGACCACTATCTATTCTCCACCCTTTCCTTCTACCCCTGTGTCAGCCTTCTCTGGGCTTACCTTTAGACATAAACTGGAAGCAGGTGAAGCACTCCCTCTGGCTTACAGCACCAACCTGCATTCACACTGGCACTTTCACATTCACAATTCGGGTCCCCAGAGAAGCAACTGCCCATCCCATTCTAGGGGTAACCCTCTAAGACTGACTGCTTAACGCTGATGCTTCCCAGTAAAAATTAGCCAGTAAAGTAACCTTAATTAACGATTACCAAAGATATTTACTAAGAAGACATAAAAACCACTTGGTCTGCAACATTCCCCCTCTCCCCCCTCCCATACCTGAAGTTCATGCACAGTGTTCACTAGGAAAGATGATTTACATTTGTCAGTGGGGCACACCTGTTAGATGCATGTATGGCAAAGGATAATTCACAACTCCCACTACCAGAATGCTTTCTCCGCTTGGGTGATGCTTTCTGGTGGAGGGGGAAGCCAGTTAGCTGGGCGCTCAGGTTGGATCCTTTCTTGAGTCCAACAGGGGAAGCTCTTTTCTTGATGCAGGGTTGGGGCTGAGGTCACACTGTTTAAAGGTTTCTCCCTAGTGTAGCTATCTCTGAATATCAGTGTCAGGCCTCAGGTGAGTGTGTACCTGTGCTCCAGGCTGAATGCATTATCTGCTGTTCTTAGGAGCTCCAGTACAGAGGTTGATGGAAGGAGGAGGAGGAAAAAATCCTTTCCTTCTCTCCTTTGGGGGTTGCTCTCCCTGTTCTGGGATTCTTAACTTTGGAACTGAGTTGTTATTTTTATAGAAAGGCCCAAAGGGCACTACTGATTTTCTCTGAAAACCACAAGTTATCTCCTTTTTGATTCAATCAGAGAAGTTCCCCCTCATAAAGGGATCACAAGGGGTAGACACACTTGGTTTACATAGCAAAAGCCTTCTCCTTTGTGACTCGATGGTTGTGGGGTGGTAGGAAAATTCCTTAATGTCTACTTTATACTTTGTGATTTTGGGCCCTCTGTGACATTATACCTGGGGAAAGGGAAGCAGGAGACAGGGCACCCTATCTCTTCCTCCACTTCCCACCCTCTTACATGAGAAAGGATAACTAGGAAGCACTTTCTAAATCATGACATGTTAGTACAAATACATATCATTATTCTCTATAAATAACAGAAATCAGGGCAAGTTGTAGGTTACAAACCAGGCAGGCAAACAGGAATGAGAAAGATAAAATATAGAAGGATGGGACGAAGGAGTGGGAAATATGGGACAGAAGAGTGGTCATAAGTCCTGGCAGATATGATTCAGTAGATCTTGAAATGAAGGCTGGAAGAGACAAGCGTAACAAGAAGACATGCAACGAGAGTCAGCAATGTCTCAATCCCTGATCTGTGTATCAAGCCAGAAAATTTACATGTATCATACTAGACAGGTTTCAGGGCACTGCAGCCCCAAGCTATTTCTTCCTGTTCATCCTTTGTTTTCAGATGATCAATGACACCAGAAGGGTGATGTCTTGACTTGGGAGTGAATTGGATTTAAGTGAGGCAGGGCTGTACAACATCATCCATGTCGCTCTCTCCTCCAGATCAGAGCAAGGCCATGGGTGCACGTGACTAGAAGGGAGAGGTAACACTGAAGAGATAAAGATGGATCCTCACAGCTGGAACTATCATGCCTTCCTTCCCCAGGAAACTCATAATTGGGAAAACTCATTATGTTGCAAGATTGAAACCGCCTGGAACTCACATCTCATCAGTACCTTTTGCTTTTCTGATTGCACTCTATGCCTAGAGGTTGGTGCTATGGGCTCCAGGACCTTGATTTAAAGAGGGGACTCTGCTTTTCTCCCCATCTAGATGACTTTTAGATGTCTCTGGAACTTTGGATCATGCACCCAATTCCCTTTTGTGTATTTTCTTCTCCTATTATATTGTCAGCTCCTTGAGGACAAGGACTATGTTTTTATTTGTATTTGTATCTCTCTGGCTTCACCACAGTGCCTGGCACACTATAGGAGCTTGATAAATGTTTATTGATGTTTCAATGACTTTATATGAAGTTCTTTAAGGATGGATTCTCTACACCTAAAATGAACAAACAACTAAAAATAATAGCTTACATTCATATAGTTTGTATAGCTATGAAATGCATTCATATATATTGGGAAGGAAGGACTAATATTAAGCACTTAAGCTATTAAGCACTTATCATGTGCCCGGCACTGTTTGAGCTGCTTTACAAATGTTGTCTCGGTTGATTCCTTCAGGAACCCTGGGAGGCAGGCACTATTATATCATTTGAAATTCCTTCCATAGACACTTACTAGTTGTATGACCCAGGGCAAGTCACTCAACCTCAGGAAAAAGGGGTAATAACAGCCCCTACCTCAAAGGGTTCTTGTGAACATCAAATAAGAGAATACATGGCGAGTACTGTGCAAATCTTAAGGTTATATATATATATATATATTATATATATATATATATATATATATATATATAGACACGTATATTATATAATATATATACATATATATGATTATAAACTCTTTCAGAATTTCACTGTTTAGTCATTTCAGTTGTATTTGACTCTTCATGACCCCATTTCTCCAGATGAAGAAACTGAGTCAAACAGGGTAAGTGACTTGCCCAGGGTCATGCAGCTAAGATATGTCTTCCTGATTCCTAGTCTGGCACTCTGTCCAGTGCACCACCTAGCTGTCCTAGTGTTTTATACATATTTATCTCATTTCATCCTTGCAGTAATCCTGGCATGTATGAACTCCTAACTTGTAATGGGTAGAATCAGGACATGAACTCCCGTCTTCTGACTCCAAGTCCAATGTTACTTTCTCCTCCAGACGGCATGGTATGAACAGAAGCATGGAGCAGTGTGCTACTCCAAGAGGCAAATTTCACTGGGCATGAGAAAAGCAAAGAAAGAAAAAATACTTTTCAAGTTACCTTTTTCTGGCTGTGAAGTACAAGGATAAACATCTAAATGGACTCAGAGTGGTCAAATGAAGCAGAGAAAAGATGCCCTAAAAGTAATCATGAAGTAATTCGTTGACACTGAGAAAGCCAAAACAGCATTATAATTCATTTACTGGGTATTCCCTAAATATGATATGACCACAGTGTCACTACAGGGGAATGGAGGACAGTATCATTGCCTACCTCCTTTTCACAAGTCATCACATGGAAACATAAATTAAAAAAAAAATCTTTCAATTGGCCCCTTCATATCCTTCAAATCCTTTATAGTAAAATAGCCTCCAACCAACCTTCAGATATAACTGATAAATGTGGTACAGGGTCCAAGTCCTGAATCTATTTGTGAACTCTCCCTGCAATGAGAGATGTTATCTACTTATGTCATGAGGGCACCGGAGACCATCAACTATGTTACCCAACTTGATAACCAGTTCTTAGGACCACATAGCAAGAAAGACAGATTGGAGGAAGTCCAGGAAGAGTAACTAAAATAACCAAGGGGAAAGAATTGCTTTCATATGAGAAGAAATTAAAATAGATTAGAACTTTAGGAGACATGAATTGAAGTCTATCATATAAAATCATGAAAAGTATGAATGGAATGAATTTGGACTTGCTAATGAAATCTCCACATTTTAATACTTGGGAACACACTTGGAGCTTGGATGATATAGTTTTATAAAGGAGGTGCCTTTATATTTGTTTTCACACATATATGTACTTATATATATGTATGTATATACATACATATATATGTTTTCTAGTGTCATAATAAAAATGATTTCTAAAATAATCTACTTTAAATTACTTGAAAGGCTAAGGAATATGAAAAAAGTGCATATTATTTTATGACTCACAATGATTAACTACACAATATTGGGTAAAATGTGAAACAGAACTAAATTTCAAACATACCCTCCACTGTTACCTCACTGAAGTTGGTTTGAATACTTTTTTGAAACTCTTTCCTGAAAGCAACTTGGGTTAGGGGAGGAGGGAGACTAGAGAAATATTTTATAAGAAAGTCAAAGGTAGAACACTATGCATGTGGACTTGGAAACTTTTGTCTCAGATTAACACTTGATTTTAGCCTCAAGACCAGATCACACAAAAGTGCTAACTGAAGTATAGTGCTTTAAGGTTCACAAAGTATTTTATACACATCTTGTTGGAGGCTCATTATCAACACTATGTGACAGATGTGTGACCAGTTTATGCATCAAATGTTTGCTCATATATGTACTCACACAAATCCATTGAAAAAATGGAAACATTAGGCAGAAAAAGCTCTTCCTTGCTTAGGAAAGAGTAAAATCTTTGGAATTTATTGCCCCACAATATAGGGTTAAGTGAGAGATGGAAACTAGTTTAAGAAGAGACTAGGTAAATTCAGGATGATAAATTCTAGATAGATTACTGAGTTCAACATCATCACAGTACATTTCTAAACCTTTGAGACTAATACAATGGAGCAAAAGAGCTGTGATCTCTCTCAGCGTGTTTCTTGGTGCAGTTGTCTGATACAGAATGTTAATCTGACCCAATAGGGCAGTTCTTCTCTTCCAAAAACAGTTGTTTAGGGACAGCCTTCATAGAGAGTTGGAATTTCTACTTCTTATGACAGTCATAAACTTATGACAGACACAAACAAATAATTTCCCAACTCATTAAGAAAACCAGAGAGACATGAGAGCATGCCACAATAAAATGGTGAAAGAAATCCTAACAGAATGCAGCATCTGGTTAAAGGCCATTATATTGAAATTTTCATGAGATTGTCAGTAGGCTAAGAAACTTCAAAATGGCAGCAAATGGAAAATAAGTACTTAGAACAGGTTGAACATTGTTGGCGATTATATTTTCAGGGGCAATGAAAACTACAATGAAATAACATGAAAGTGATGCTGGCAGGAATAAGAAAGCCCCAGGGGAGAAGAAATATGAAAAATGTAGCAATGATCTATGTTATGAACTAATAAACAAGACAAACATGAGGTTTAAAGTATCAAAATCAAGGTTTTTAGCATTACACGTGAAGCTGGTGCTCAGGTTGTAGACAAAACAATGCCTGATTTACTGTCTAGAGAGAAAGATGCTGGTAATGAGTTAAAAATTCAAGGATGAGAACAAAACTGAACATATATATGTCCAGGAAGTAGTATAGTGTTAGGAGAGGAGGCACTTAAGATCCAGACAATTCTCTAATGTCTATAATAAGAAGGCAGAGTATAACATTAAGAAAATGGCCAAAGAAGATACACCTGGTTGTGCCATTGGGCCTTTGTGGTAGTTCTTATGTGGAAGTTAGGATAAATAAAAGACAAGAAGAAAAATAAGGAGTGAAATAGTAGGTCTTTTTAATTATTTGCTCCTTTCACAAGTTGTAATTTTTCTCTAGATTCTTTTTACTTACCTCCTACCTGAGTGTGGGGAGAGAAATGACACACAGACCCGAGCCAGGGAAAAACTAAAAAGATATTGAGGGACATCAGAAATCTCTTTCACTGGCCTCAAATATAGGGCAATGTAAAAACACAGTCATAGAGATTTCAGATACTTGTGTCTTTAAATAGATCTAGAACAAATTACCCCAGAAGGAGAACAATGAAGTCCTTATTTTGGCTCAGAAAGAAAAGAGATTAGATTGTATCAAAGATGTAATTTTCATAATCTCAATTTCCCTGCCTTTAAATTCAGATCCATTCAATGACCAAATCTCCATAAGACTTAGAAAGCACATGGGAAATCTTTAGTTATTCCACTGAACATGAAATTTTAAACTATCCTATAGGAATTATCATGCATGTGGACACTAAAACCCAAAAGGAAAATAAAAGGAAATTCTGGAAGCAAACCAGTTTCCTGGTTTAGTATTTGTTTTGCAAATGGTTTTTTCTTCCCCAAAGAATTGCCTAAATTAGAAGAGAAATATACAAAGAAGACATAACTCATGTTTTTATGGCATTTGTAGATATACAAAGCATTTTTCTCACAACAACCTCACAAAGTCGGTGGTGTAAGAGTTATTGTGCCTGCTGTAGAAATAAAAAAAACTGAGGTCCATGGGTTTAAGTGATTTACTCAAGGTAATAGAGTCAGAGTTGACATTCAAACCAAGGCCTTCTGCCTATAAGAGCAATGATCTTTCTATTACATTTCACCTAGTAAATCCTAATTACACAATGTGTAGATCAAAAAAACCTTATGTACTTAAGTGTAGGAGGATGGGAGCTTTTCTTGAGACAACCCAGTTTTGGGGATGAGATGAAACTTCAAAAAGAAAGACTTGGGGTTACTGTTAAGAATTCAAAACTAAGTTAAGAAGAAATTGATAGACAGCAAACCTCCCCCTCCCCCCAAAACCCCAAACCAGCCTGGAAAAAAGTTATCAATCTGAGCAAATAGGAAAATCCAAACATTTTTAGTCATCCTTGTGTGAAAATTTCCAGTGCTTTTAAAGACTCCCCTCTCCATGATCTCTATTAACTTTCACTGTTGGTGGAGAAATAGAATCACATCTAATGGGAATACCTTTACTATAGATTAGACTTCCTAACCTTTTCTATGTTGAGAACCTCTTTGGCAGTACAGTGAAGGCTAAGAACCCCTTGTCAGAAATGAATAAACGAAATTAAAATAAAATATGCAGGATGACAAAGGAAGTCAATTACATTGAAATAAAGATGCATTTCTTATCCTTGTCCAATTTCACAAACACCCTGAAATCCATTCACAGAGCCCTTGGACTCCAGGTTAAGAATCCTTGCTATAAATTGTTGTGAAGCAGCTAGCAATAGAACCATTGAAATAAAATCTTTACACTTCTATTTTATGCTCCTCAATTTGTATTCTAGATGTTCTACTTCTGAATGGTGTCTCTCAATACTTCTCTTGATGGGTACAAATGTTTCTGGGTAACAATAGTGCTTGTGCACAATGCTTAACTAGTCAATGTCAGACTTTGTCTGTAGGGTCCATGAATTTGGATTTTTCCACTGGAATACAATATTGGGTGCTGGTGATTGGATTTTTTTATGCAGAGAAGCATTCCTATGAGCTGGAGGATCACAGAATCATAGGGCTGGAAGGGCCCTTATCTGCCTTCCGTTATAGAGATAAAGAAAATAAGGTCCAGAAAAGTCAAATGATTTCTCCAAGGTCATACAGACCGTAAGTAACATAGACAGGATTTGAATTCAAGTCTAGATATCCTCCTTTTCAGTCTGAAGGGGAAAAACCTTAAAGAATTAGCATTATCCTTTCATATATTAATTTCCAGTACTAACCAAGTAGTCTGAAGCTAAGCAGAGTTGTTTTGTTGGAATAAAAGACTCCTTTGGCTTTATCACAAAGCAACATACACGCTTCCTTCCCCCTCTTCTCTCTCCCTCCCACCTCCCACTACACATACACTTAAAGGCTTCTCCATAATGCATCAGCAAATTTACTGTGGTAATTTTAGTATGTAGTTTACTACCTTGTTGCTTCCTCAGGAAGGTTAGAAAATAGAACGTTGCAGACCAAGCAACGTCTGGCTTATGGGAACAAATGCATATTTGAATACAGAGATTAGCCACAATAAGTATTTCTCTTGTACTTCAGTCTTCAGACTTACTTGATGTAGTATGGCACTTTGTTTGGTGAGATTGCTCTCTCCCACGGACCCTGGACAGAAGCTGAAGAAGAAAAAGAAAAAGAAAAAAGACACGGAGGTCAAGTCCAAAGCAAACAGGAAAGACAACATTAATCTTGGGAATTACAATTTTACACTGATACTGGTCTATTTGCTCAGTTGTCCATGAAGGCGGGAAGGATTAACCTACTGTTCTAAAATTTCTGTCCTATTCTAAGTGAAATTGAACTCATTCAGCCATAAAAATAAATGGGGAGAGAAAGAGAGAGAGAGAGAGACAGACAGAGACAGACAGAGACAAAGAGGAAAGAAGAAGGAAGGAAGGAAAGAAAAATCAAAGAATGGAAGAAGAAAGGAAAGAATGAAAGAAAGAAAGTAAGAAAGGAAGGGAGAAATGGAGGGAGGAAAGAAGGGAGAAAATGGAAGGAAGGGAGAGATAGAGGAAAGAAGGAAAGAAAATAAAGGAAGGCACTTTCCACAGCCCAAATAATCGGAGAGATAAGAACTCAAACAAGCAGATACCTGTCCTCTTCCATGCCTATAATACTTCTATAAGTGCATCTCAGTTTTTTATTTTCAGTTTGACTATTCTTACTATCTCAGCAACAAAAATGCAGTTTTGTTTGTTGAATGAAGCTAAACGGCAGCACCTCGATTTGCTTATTTTTCTTCTGGCTTAAGTAGAGTCCAATTTCATTTTTATTTCCCACATTATTAACTGTGTACATATTTTATTGGTTTTCCAAATTCTGGGGCCCAAAATCATCATTTCAAAGAGGGTTTTCAAACAGTAAGACAATAGCAGTGCATAGCAACAGTTTTCCCAACCTAGACTCTTTTCAGCATTAACGAAACTTTTTTTGTCATAAACATTTTCTATGAAAATTACTACAGGTAAAATTTAATTATGCATAATGGGAATTCATTATCCAAGGCCTCTATTATGTTCTAGTGTAGGCACTAATCTTAAAACCTTATTTTAATACTTAGAGCTTATGGAAATTTCAAAGATTTGAATATCTCTAAGGAACATGTGTGTATACTGTATGATCTTTTTTTTTCCCTTGATGTGAAAATAATCTAGTTTGGAGGAATGATAGCATTTTCTGAAGAATGACATCATGCTGAATATAGTTTCAAAAATGGATGCAATGTCTCTTGGAATACAAAGAGAAGTGGTAATAATGCTATTATTGCTATTGTATCTACACAAACATCTTCCCATATTTTTATCCACAAATAATTAGAAATACAGCTGCTGTTAACTATTACTTACAAGAGATCTACTGTGTGAAGAGCTCTGATATAAATAAATCTCACAACATAAATCAGTCCACAGTACATGAAGATGTAAGACAATGGTGGTGAAAATATATCCTTGATATGTTATATGAGCAAACAGCTTCACATAAGTTATCCTCCTTCACTGCTACACAATCTGAGCAATACATTTTCAAAATCTTTGTTTTATAAAAAGCAATGTGGTGATCTAATAACATAACCTTTTAACGAGATGTTCTGCTTTATATACTGGCTATATGTCATTAAAATATATGGGAAATCAATATATATTTAACTAATATTTGTGTTTTCCATCTTGGTAGGCACTCAAACTAGTTAACAGAAGAAAGAAGTGATATTGTTTTGAAAAACTGTCCTCGCTAGTTTCTTTCTTATTCTTTTATATCCCACTCTTGAAACACAGATAAACAGGCTAGGTTAATGAGTGGAGCTGGTATCACTGGGGTAAAAATGTGGCCCTTGCTTCTCTGATTCTTTGATAGACCAAAAAAAAAAAAAAAAAGACTTCTCTTGCTTTGCTTAATAACAATGACAGAGACAATAAACAGTACTTCTATAGCACCTACGATAACCCAGATTTGAACTTGGGCTTTTCTGACACTGGGGAAGCTAAGTGGCATGGTCCTGGAGTCAGGAAGACTCCTCTTCCTGAGTTGAAATCTGGCCTCAGACACTTATGAAGTAGATGATCCTGGGTAAGTCACTCAACCCTGTTAGCCTCAGTTTCCTCTTCTGTAAAATGAGCTAGAGAAAGAAATGGTAAACCACTCCCGTATCTTTGCTAAGAAAACTCCAAATAGGATCATGAAGTGTCAGATGTAGCTAAAATGACTGAAAAATAACAACTTCTTAATACCAGGCCCAGCACTTTATCCACTGTGCCATTTACTTGTATGAGAGAGACTAAAAACCCATTTAATTTGATTCCATGACTAGCTATTGGCGCTCTTTTGGAATCAGAACATCACAGAGCTGAACTGATTAACAGATGTTGAAATGAAAAAGCAAATTTCTTCTTAAAGATCTATAGAAAACTGTCCACATTTCCCTATCACAACGTTTACTACCATGAATGTCATTTTTCCTTAACCATAGACTCCTCTGGTATAGTAATGATGGGTAAGACCTTTCTTTCACTACTTCTGAATCCCTCTCAGAGACATCTATTTATGCATCATAATTGTAGGCTGTAAAAGAAACTCAGTGGGTTTCTGCTTGACCTATACAAAGTTAATTCAAGCAAATAATGTAAGAGAGACAGAGAGAGAGAGAGAGAGAGAGAGAGGGGGGGGGGGGCGGAGAATGTTGAACCAAAGTAAACAAAAGGAGACTCAAGCTTTGTATTTGGAACTGTCCTTGGTAGAGATGCATTATAGTAGAGTGAGAAACAGCATTAAGTATAGTGGAAAGAAGACCTGGCTTTCAATCTACCTCTCCTCTGTGACCAGGGACAAAGAACCATGATTGTCTGAGCCTTGGTTTCCTTCATCTGTAAAGTAAGGATAATTAGCATAGGATCATAGATTTAGAACTGGAAGAAATCTTACAGGTTATCCAATACAACTTTTTAATTTTATAGATGAGTAAATATATATATGTATACATATATATGCACATATATTCATGAACATGTTTACACACATAGTAATGTATAAAACTTAAATAACGTATATCTATATATACACACTATATACACAGTACTTCCCAAACCCTGAAGAGATATGTGTTATATACATGCCAACTATTATTCCTCAGAATATATATGCATATATATACACACATACATATTTAGAATATGTATATATTTAACCCTAATAAAAAGTACTATAGGTGTTGATCTTGGCAAATTACCTAACTCTTTACATTCATTTTACTCTTTTGTAAACTGAAGGAGTTGTGCGGGATGGACTCTAATGGATTTGTCATTCGTATATATTACTTTGCAAATATTAAAGAGCTATAAAAAAAAACTGATGAAAGGCCTAGATTAAGTTTTTCAAATGCTATGTTTAAACTATGCTTCTGCTTTTAAGAAATCTTTTCTAAAAGTTTAATTTTCAAGTTCAATTAAAAAAATACAAAAACTTTTGTTTGTATATTTGCTGGTTTTCATATCCAAATGAACCACATGTTTTTAATGCATAACAAACAAATAGAAAAGTTTATTTTTCCCTGAGAGATGTCTTTTTCTTTGCTTCACAGTTCTCAAGTTAATCTAAGCAACTGCTCTGTGGTCATAATTTAAAATCCAGAATTTTTTTTTAATCAAAAATGTCCTTAATACATTAAAAATACCACTCTCCACCCCACCCAGACCAATAGTTTCCTTTCACCGAAAGGAAATGCTTTAGAAATAGAGCACAACTGGATGATGTTGCTGTGTGAGCAGATGTGGCATTCCTTCTCAAGAGATTGTTGCAGGGTTCTTGATGGTAAATGTATTGGTTTCCTGGATGATTCTGGTCTCAAATACATTTAAGTTGGTCAAATATGTGGAACCTCTCACAAGTGTGTCCCGAGAATCATCATCTCATTTCTGGCAGCAGTCCCAATGTCAAGAACAGCTGTTTCTTATCTCAGGGCAGCAGTGAAAGCATGCTATCCTTTACAAAGCAAGTTTACGTAATTGACTCTCATATCTTTAATGCCCGGTATGTCCATTTTTAGTCATCTATCAAAAGCAAGTTTATAGGAAATCAGTTTTTATATGACACCATGCTGTCCTCTGGCATTTTCTTATACAGATGTTTTCCTCACTTCTAAGTGTAATTCAAGTGCATCTTTGTGATTCATTCTCTAGAATAAAAATCATCCTTTATCATACTGCACCAGCTACCATGGGGGTATTGTCTACTGAATTTAAATAGAAAACGACACACAAATTTACTTATTCCAAATCAAATTTAAAATTTTCCCATTCATGATGACTGCCCAATGTTATTAAGAACTTGAATGGTCACTGCTCTGCTTTCAAAGCTTTCCTGCCCTAGAGGTCCTGGTATTCAATATTATGACCAAAGAGATTTCTAAAATCCCAAACATTGTCTATACTATTTTAGGGAAATTCTTATTTAAACCATTTTTAATGCATAATGAACAGAATGTGCCAAAGCTCTGCACCCTGGAGTTAAGCCATATTTTAATCTACATGGGGGCCAAACCAGAAAATTAAAAAGAATGCTAATGTTATTTAAACTGGGCCAGAATAGCACTCTCAGGAATTCATCCCCAAACACGTTCATTAATCCTGCTGGATCTGGGGGGTTGATTACCTGACAGGGTAAATCAAAAGGTAGGGCAGAGATAAGTTAAAGAAATAAATATGGAGCTCACTTAGAGTACTGGGAAATTGAACTAAGGAGAAATACATTTCATTTCCATTCCATTCTATTGCATTCAATAAACACATGCTAAGCATTTGTAGAAGAGGTTTTTTAAACTGTTTTGTTCATAACACAGCATTATTCTTTGCCATGAAGAATGAAGTACAGGAGAGTTAGGATAATTTCCCATGTAGTTGTAAACCTGAGTTCAAGATTCAGATCATTCTCAGGAATCTCATACACGTAATTTCAAGTGTTTCATGTAATTCATGGCACACCTGGTTGGAAACTCATTGTCCTGTGGCATATCCTGGAGAACCACTGATTTATAATTCCCAGAGGGAGTTAAAGTTTAGGTAAAACATGACTCCTGCCCTCATGAAGTGAATTGTATAGTAAGACAATATGGCTTATGCACAAAGACCTATAATACATGACCTCCTGGGAATGGGGGGGGGGGGCGGGAAGGGAGGGAAAGGTTCTTAGAGAAAGTGACATTTTAGTTGTGCAAAAGGGATGTGTCAGAATTCAACACTCAAAGAGTGGATACAGTTAGGGGAGGAGGGCTCTAGCCTAGGAGGAAGAATTAGGTCAAATATACTATAAGAATGTACCAGGAACCTACAAGGGATGATGAAGAAAGGCAAGGGAATAGTTATTGGGGATAATCTTTTCTTCAAAATGTCATGTACAGGAATTCAAATTCTACTAGTATGCAGAATCTCATGATATTTTGTTGGAGTAAGAATAGGAAATTCAAAAAATCATCTAAACAAATTGATTAAAATTTGTTCCAGTTAACATTATAGAAATTGACCATATCACTTTAAAACAAACTTCTCTGGACTGATCTGAGATGTTATTTTAAATTTCCTAAGATTAAAATGTTTATTTGATTTAAAAAAACACACAGAAACTCTAATCATATCCCAAACATCACTGTGCACTTACTCTATGATCAACGTTGAACACTATAGGTTTTAATAAAAATGAGGAAGAAGAATTCTGAAAAGCACAATTTTCAGCATCTCATACATTTTGATGTGGAATAACATTATGTATTAGGAAGATATACTTATATGAGGAAATCCAGGAGCTGGATTGTGGCACTAAAAGTGTGGTGGAGTATTAGAGCGTTATTCCGAACCTATTTCTAAACAACAAGAAAGAACTGGTAGCTGAAATGGAAACAATGAGTATCTTAGAAAAAGTAATGGTTCCATCTTAGAATTAGTGATAGAAATCAGGAAAGCTGGGCAGTCTGAAAAGCAACCTAAATTTCAAAAGAATATATTTCAAAAGGTTCAGAGGAAAGGATTGGCTAGTAGAGGAAAAGTGGCCCCAGAGGGATAAGAAGCTAAAGAATGCAGTTCTGAAGATATAAACAAACCATTTCCAACTAGGAAGGAAAACAGGTAACTGTCTAAAGAGACCTATGTAGATGAAATCAAGGACCAATTTCAATATAAAAAGGCATACAAAAGATAAAGGGCAAGGACAGGTAACAGAGGAAGAAGAGTGACGTGGTCCTGAATGCTAAAGAATAGAAGGAATTGAGGCTGAGGATGAATGTTACCAAAAGGAGACCCTTGGGAATATGCCAGCTTGCATGACTTCAATGATTGGATTAAAGAGACTGGAGCTGCTGCCTGATTATTGGATGAATAGACTCCAGTTGTAAGAGCTACTCCCTGCCCCGATGGTGTATAAAAGTGAGTTTGCACTTTCTCCTCACTCTATTTGTCACTTGCATTTCCAGACCACAGTGTAGCAGAGGATACCTTCTTTCAAGAGGTGTGGGGGGTGGGGGAGGAGGAATTCTTACTTCACATGGAATGAATAAAAAAGCATATATTAAGTTGGTTGGATGGTTGTTGTCCTTTGTTCTCAAAGAGGACCGAAACGACATCACCATGATAAAGTGAAGTTTCAGGGTGTCCCACTGTGGCTGATCAGAACATTATGAGTTCAGAATGCTCTAGCACAGATTGGGTACAGATAGTATGTATGAACATTTGGGGTGGTTACTCCAAATTTGGGAATCCTACATTTCCTTTGTGCTGTTTCAATTCTGCTTTGCTCATAGAGCACAGCACCTTTTCCACCTGTCCGAGTTGTGCTGTAAAGCACTGGAGTTACAAACAGAAAAAGTAAAGGGGATCTTTGCCCACAAGGAGCTTACATTTTTTTAAAAAATAAGTTTTTATTGATGTCTTCTGTTTCTTGCATTATCATAGTTTCCCAATGAATTCCTTCTCTTACCTCTCCCAGAGACCCATGATATGACAAATAGTATTTTTTTAGAGAGAAAAAAATCACTGTAACTGATCAATACATTGAAAAAAGTCTGAAAATGTGGAATGTGTAATACCTGTGGACCTCCCTGCTCCATAAAGGGGTAGGCTAGGGAATGTTCTGTCAAATCTCTTCACTCAAGTTCTACTTGAACTTTGTAATTTTGTTACTTTTATTTTTTTGGGGGGGGGTATCATTGTTCTTTCCATTTACAATGTATCTTGTTTTCTTGACTTTGCTACTTCACTTTGCATCAGTTCATATACATTTTTCCATGCTTCTCTGTATTTATCATGCCTAATTTCTTATAACAAAGTAATATTCCATTAAAATCACACACTACAGTTTGTTTAGCTGTTCTTCAAATGGTACCTATTTTGTTTCTAATTCTTAGCTATCACAGAAAATGCCATTATAAATATTTTGGTATAGATTTCTTTGAAATATAAACCCAGTATGGGAGTCTTTAGTTCAAAAGCTATGAACATTTTAGTCATTTTATTTGCAGAATTCCAAATTGCTTTACAAAATGGTTGCACTCATAGCTCCACCAACAATATATATGTGTGCTCCTCCAACATTGACTATTGCATGTTTTGGTGATTTTTGCCAGTTTGCAGTGTGTAAATTGTAATCTCAAGAGTGTTTTGATTTGCACTTCTTTTTTTATTAGTCATTTAGAACATTGTTTCATGTGTTAGGTAATATTTTGCAATTCTTGTTTTGAGAACCATTTTGTTCATATCTTTTGACCAGTTATCTACTGAAAAATGTATAATATAATCTTATATATATTTTAAAATGTTTATATATCTTGGAAACCAAATCTTTAAGAGAGAAAATTGATATAAAGATTCCCCCCCCCCAACCATTTCCTTTCTTATCTAGTGCATTAATTTTTTCTGTGCAGAAGCTTTTCAGTTTCAAGTAATCAAATCACCTCAGTCTCTTGTTTGTTTAAGAATTCATTTTCTACCCATACTTTTGAGAGGTACCTGATCTGTGTCTTCTTTTTTTTTTTTCCAGTAGGATCTTTAGTATTAAGGCTGCATGACTATTTAGAATGTATTGTGGAATATGGTGTAAGGAGGATATTATGCTTTAATAGGGAAAGACAAAACCCATAGAAAAGTTGTGGTCAGGAAAGAACACTTCATTTTTCTTTTTAGAAAGTTAAAGGAATAGTGAATGGAATCACAGGATATTAGATTGTTACACCACTTTCAGGAGCAATAGCACAGATGATTTGATCATGGTTCCAGAATTGGAGAGCTAGAGGGTGGGAGAACAAATTTTGGGGTGGAAATGCTAAGTTTGAGGTAATGGTGAGCCACCAAATGGAAATATTTTGAAGCTAGCAAATGAGAGATACGGAATTGGAACTCAAATAAAAGTACAAGATTATGAGTATAGACAAAATAGTTAAATGCATGAGAAAGGATAGAATGAGGTCTCTAAAGGAGAAAGTGAGACAAACAAAGGGCTAAGAATTGAGCCTTAGGGAATGTTGACAATTCATGAATTGTAGAAAGAAGAGCCATTAAAAGAAACCAAGAACCAGTTGAGACATTGGAAAAGAATCAGAAATCATAGAAACCAATAGAGAAGGAAATCTGGGAGTGTGTGTGCGTGTGTGTGTGTGTGTGGGGGGGGGGGGTTGATCAATGCTATAACAGGTAACAGATCAAAGGGATTGAGGATGTAGAAAAAGTCACTGGATTTTGATATAAGGCTATTAATAACTTTTGAGAGCACAGTTTGCTCAGAAGTGGTAGGAGCTTAAGTCAAGGAATTAAATAAGGAATTGGTAAAGAAATTGAGATAATGGTTCTACATGAAACATCTGGTGGCAACAGAAAAGAAATATAGGCAGAGAAATTGTCTAAAGAGCAAATATATTGTTTTGCTCTTGGAACCAGTTTCTCTTGGCTTTATTTATATATTTTTAAAAAGTAATCTAGTGCCTTTATCATCTTTTTTTCTTTCATTTTATGTGAATCTCTTCTTATGTTTATTTCATGCCTTAGGAAGTTAAAGTGAGGAGAAAACTACAGTAATTAAAATTTTATGTTGTATAATAAGACCTGGGGTTGAAATATACTGATAGGCACTAAGAAAGAAGTAGGAAAACAAAAATGTGTATTTCATTGAAATTGCTGTCTGTGAGGTTTCTATTTCCTCTTAGTGTGATGCATAGAGTGACTACTGCAAGTATAGGGCTTCTGTAATTTAACTGAAAGGCCAAGTTACATTTGAACACTTTTCAAAACTATTAAATTGAAATAAAGGCAACACTTTTATAGCTATTTCATATATCAAAAAAAGGTTGATAAAATCTTTGAGACCACTTACTAACTTTTGAAGATGGGAAGTTTATTCATGGAGATTTCAAAAGCATAGAAAGTTGGGAAACCTTCCAGAGGAGAAGGCTACATGAGTTATAAATGAGATCTTCAGCATCTGCAATATCTGTGGAGATCTTTATGGCTAACTAGAATTTCTCACCACTAACACCCTGCAAATATATATTCTGTCAGACACAGAAACACCTAGCCCTCAACCAAACCATATGGTGAACAGAATACTATGGTATATGGCAGTAGATTCCCAAGTCATAATTTAGCATCTAATTAATATGAAACTATTTGCAAAATAACTGGATGAGAATACTAGCTTCTGTTTGCTTAACAATCTCATAAAGTCTCATAATCAATATTAGATAGGACTGCTTAATTAAGGAGAATATCTGATTGACTCAATCGTCCCAACTCAAAAATCTTATTTTGATTTAAAGAACTAAAGCTTCCAAGCAACATGAAGACAAATATAAGAAGATATCTATGTAACCGAAATGCTTATTTGATGGATATGTATAGTATTTTTGCATATCTCAGAGTAGAATGTGGTTCAGTTTTAATTTCACTGTAAAACTTTCTTAGTACAAATGTAAAATATAATCACATTCTTTAGGGCATCTTATGCCAAGTTGGGCTACCGAGAATTTAGTGTGGATTGAGAAAGTACTTAAAGTGTCTCTTAAGGGGCATTTTGAAATAATGTTATTCAGTTAATGTCTGATGGACACTCACCATGTACACTGTATCAGGAAATGGGGAAATTTCAAATGAAATTGCACTTGGTATCTTACATGAGGATGGGTAGGAGCTCAGAGAGTAACAGGTGTGGCCCCTTTTAAGATGGAAAGTCTGCACGACATGGAAGGATCATAGATTCAGATCAGAAAGAGACCTCAGAGAGCATCTTACCCACTTGAGAACAGAAAACTGAGGCCCAGAAAGTTAAGTAATTGCTCAGTCTCTTAAAGGCAGTAAGTTGCAAAGCCAGGTCCTCTGACTCCAAATTCAGTGCTTTTACATGAAAAGATTTACATAAACTTATGTAGAGTGAAATAAACAGCACTAGGAGAACAATTTACACAATAACTAAAACAAAACAAATGGAAAGCTCAATAGAAAGAGGCTAAACTCTGATTAACTGAAAAACCAATAATAGTCTAGGAAAACAGATAATGAAACATACCTCCTTTTTCTTGGCAGAAAGGCAGGGGACGATTAAGACAGAATATTGTATTCATTGTTAAATGTACTCTCAGTACTGGTATTTTTGCTTGACTATTTTTCTTTATTATGAGAGAGGACTGAATTCAGTTGTGGAGAAAGACATGACAGAAAGGGAGGTGGGGCAGTTCTAGAAATTATTGTGATATAAAACATAGACATCAATAAATAGTTTTTAATAAGAGTGGGAATCAAGTTTAAATGCCATAATCTACCTCCCATACTTTGTCTGTGTCCAGCTATCTTACAACTTGAGCAAATCTCTTAACTACCCTGTACTTCAGTTTCCAGAGTTGTACAAATGGAGGAAATACTATCTGATAGCATCGTGGTTAACATATATAACATATATAAAACATATGTTTTACAAATATTAAGTTGCTACCTATGTGTCTCCTTCTATTTAACTTCTTTAGTATCTTTCCTCAATAGCCCGAATATAAGAGGCATTACCAGTGGATGGTGACGTCTTCCAAATACCCCTGTATGTGAAGGACTTTGAGTTGACAGCATTGTGCCCCAGAATATTGAAAAACTTCCTTAATGAGAACCATTGCCACTGAAAATGTCACCCTCTCAATCCATACTGGAAAAAATCAAGGAGACGAAGAATGCCTACTGTTTAAACACTTGACTGGACAGCCCATTAAGCTAGTCCATTCATACATGTGTCTATAAAAGGAACATCAAATGGCCAATGAATTGAACTTGATTAAATTATTACTCTTGTACTGACAATGTGGAGGTCATGCCTACCCTATCTCTCTGCCTCTTCTTCTTATCAATAACACTTGGTTTCTCAGTTCTATCTACTTAAAGCCCAGGACAATGAGGATCTATCAAGTTCATGAAGGAAGGAAGGACCTTTCTGACTCAGTGCTAAGTAAATCTGCTAGGTATATGACAAAAGTGTGTCTCCTGCAGCCTTCTGACACCCTCAGCTGATTGGTTTGTTTTTGCTAGTGTAAAGGCAACCACATTGGCATACCCAGGATGGCTGCTAGCATAGGTTCTCAGATCTGTTTACTAGGAAAGATAGTTGTTTAAGGGTTCAACAATCTTTTAAAAATTACATTCACTAGTTCAGGGGGAAAGTCAGCCCCTTGAACTTCAGAGAAAATACAAACAGAGAAAATAGAAAAGAAATAAAGTCCAA
Source organism: Potorous gilbertii (assembly GCA_028658325.1). Classification (NCBI taxonomy): domain Eukaryota; kingdom Metazoa; phylum Chordata; class Mammalia; order Diprotodontia; family Potoroidae; genus Potorous; species Potorous gilbertii. The sequence continues at coordinate 367,292,791 of CM053771.1, read as the reverse complement.
CAGACAGGGCTCTACTGCCTGAATCAAAGCAATGCTACTCTACACTTTACATATATCCCTGGATCGAGAGAACCTTTACATCTGAGCAGTTGGAGGGGGTGAGGAGATCTGAACATAAGGCCACTCAGTTTCTTGACCAGGGAATCAAACAGTCTTTCTCATAAGTGAATCCCCAAAGCAAAATACCAACTCAGAATATATATACACCTCTCAGAAGTAGAAGGCACCACAACCCTTGTGACTCAGTGCCTAATTAGAAATTAGCAAAAGGTATGAAAGCCTTCCTACAAGCAAACTTCCCCTAAGCAAGCTTCCCTTAATGGGTTGCATGTGAGGCCTATTAATGGGCAGGGAAGATCTTAAATCCCATTAACATTACAGCTAGTTATCACAATCCAAATCTTTCTTCCCTCAGTGACAATTTCCACAAGGTGTTGCTTTTATAGCTATGTTGTTCAAAATAAATTCCTATAGTTTTTATCTTCAGCTCTCCTCTCCTTCTTGTCTTCCCTTTTTTTCTGTTTCCTCAGGCAGATTTCTGAGCCAAATTACCCCCAAACTCTCTATCCTACTATAAATCTATTTATTGTCTAACCATTTTTGGATCATTATGTTACATTGCATGCTTGGTAATGGAGCCTAAAGTCAGGAAGACCTGAGTTCAAATATGGCCGCAGGCACTTGCTACCTATGTGACTCTGAGCAAGTCATTTAACATCTGTGTGCCTCAGTTTCCTCAGTTGCATAGTGGGGAAATAATAACACTTACCTCCTAGGTTTGCTTTGAGAATGAAAGGAGTTAATTTGTAAAACATTTAGCATACACATAATAGGTACTTAATAAATGCTTATTCCTTTGTCCTTCCTCCCTACTAATATTCTCCAAAATCTATTCTTGCATCACAAGTATTTAAAACATATTTTATGAACTATCTCAGGGAAATGGGGTGCTGGGAGTCATGAAGATTTGAGTTCAAATCCAGCCTCAGACACTCACTAACTGTGTGATTCTGGAAAAGTCACTTAATTTCTTTCTGTCTCAGTGTCTTCAACTGCAAAATGAAGGTGAAAATAACTGCTTCACAGGGTTGTAGTGAGGTTCAGATGACATAAATATATATGAAGTAATTAGCACAGTACTTGGTACATAGTAGATACTCAATAAATGTTTGGTTCCTTCCCCTTACAAACTAACTAAAATAATATATACATATATACATAATACATACATATATCCATATTGATGTATATACACATACATATACATGTATACACACACACACACACACACACACACACACACACACACACACACATATATATATATATATATATATATATATATATATATATATTTGAGAAGTGGCTTATTCATTCCACATTATAGCAGGATAAAGATGTAGAAGGCAGTCTGATTCTGCTTCCTCAATTCTACTTGTGATTCTTACTGAATAATATCCAAGGTCCATCAACTGCTAACTGATTGGTAGATAAGCCTAAGATCCCTGGGAACCATAAATTTCAACTCTGCTTTCAGAGTCCAGGGAGATAACCCCTCTGTCAACTGCCTCCGACCATTCTGCTGTCTATCCTTGCCTCCTTTTTTTCCCCTTGAGAAAGTCCCAAAGTGGGGACTTTGGAAATGCCAGAGAGCAGTAACAGTGAGCTGGTTCTATGCTATAACCCTCAGACTGAGACAGCTCAGGCCCAGGGGTTTTGAGGACCCTCATGCTCTGAGATCCTAGAGAAGGCCCTGAAGATCCAGTGCTCAGAAATTCAAAGATGGTGGTAGTAGTCTAACCTCAAGAAGTGAGGACCAATGCCAGACAGGTCAAGAACCCAGAGGACATGAAGAGATAGCATGCAGGAAGACTACCTTGCCCAAAAGTTCAGCAGAGGGAAAAGCATGACTGTAGTAGAAACCACCAATTCATGAACTAAAGCTGGAGACGTAGATACATCTAAGAAAAACTTGTTCTACACAAAAAATATATATTGCAAGACTAGAGCTTTCTACGAAAAAAAGAGAGTTAACCCTAACAAATATGTGAAGAAACTCAACAGAAAAAATGTTCACAAGGACTATATGATTAATTAGAGGAAATGAATCAGAATAGAAAAGCTCTGGAGGAAAGAACTGGAAGGAAATTAAATAATTTAGAAGAGAAAGTGGTAAAACTTACCAAAGAAGTAGATTCCCTGAAAACTAGAACAGGTCAAACAGAAAATCTGTGACACGCTATGAAATAATAAAACAAAATTAAGACTGAAAAAATAAAAGAAAATATGATATCTTATATCATAAAAAGTTGACCTGGAAAATAGATCAAAGAATGGTAATTCAAGAATTGTTGGATTACCTGAAAATCATAATTAAAATAAAAGACTGCGCATTATATTTCTGGAAATTATAAATCAAAACTGCCTAGATCTAGTGGAACTTGATGTTAAAAACAAAAAGTGAAGATAGAAAAAAATGTACTAATCATTTTCTAAAGACACTCCCTAAAATAAAAGTCCCGGGAATTTCATAGCCAAAATTCAAGGCTATTATATATTTAAAAATCAAAACAAAACATTGTAAGCATCCCCTCAATCCCCATCCCCCCCCCCAAAAAAAAACAGTTCAAGTATCAAGGAAATACATTCCAGAGATCTCACCCTACCCCATCCTCCATGTTTTTTATATTCTTTTCATCATGGACTCCAGTTGAAAAATAGCAAATTCTACTTTCATATTCCTATTTTCTTCATTTTGCCTTCTTCAAATCTTCAGAACAAAACCAGAGCACTGGCGCCCTAGGATCTCTGTTCTCTCTCTCTGTCTCTGTCTCTCTGTCTCTCTCTCTTTCTTCGCGCTCTCTCTCTCTCTCTCTCTCTCTCTGTCATCTCACACATACATACACACACACATAGCACACACAGAGCATACACACACACACACACACACACATACACCCCTTTTCTTTTGGGGGTTTCTTCTAGAACATCATTGTAGATTCTTTCCATCTTTACTTTGATATCTGGTTCTATTAGATCTGAAAAACTGAGTTATAATTTATTAATTTATAATTTATATAGATATTTATAATTTCTTAAAATCATTAGATAAACTTCATTTTTATCTGAAAAGGACAAAGGAAAGCTGAATATACACACATACACAAATAGTTTGGCATAAAAATATATCAAACTCTTTCAGAAAAAAGCAGCAGAGATGAGAGTTTAAGACCTTACTTTCTGATCCTGAGAGACTGAAAGTGGAAAATAAACAAAGTCTAGTAACTAGACTCTAAGATGGTGCCTTTGCTTGCCCCTTAGATAATTGGGGAGGGACTGTATGAAATGTGGAAGGTAGGCCTAATGGAATAATATTGTACCATTAAAAAATGACAAGAGACATTATTTCAGAGCATCCTGGGAGTATGAACCGATGCAGAATGAAGCAACCAGAATTAAGAAAACAATTTATATAAGGATAGCAACACTGTAAAGAAAATTTACTTTGAAAGACATAACAAATTTGACTGTTGCTATGACAACCAACCATGCCTTCACAATATGATAAAATATATTACTCACCTCCTGCTAGAGAGGTGACGGACATAAGGTTCAAAGATAGACGTTTCTTGACATAGACACTATGTGGATTCATTATGCTTGAATGTGCTTGTTACAAGTGGGTTTTTTCCCCCTTTAGGTCAGATATTTTTTGACGGAGGGAAATTTGGAGATGGAAATGAGCAATAGTTATAACAGAAAAGAGGGCCATTGTGACATATTTAAAAATGTGCGCAAGGAAAGAAAATAAAGATCAGAAGGAAGTGCAGACAAGCAAGACAATTTAAAAAGTAACATGAAATTTATTATGTGCTTTTTAAAACGCAGGTGATATAAAATGAAGACTCACATTTTCACATAAAATTATCTTTTTGTGTTCTGTTTATTGAAATTCTCTTTTTATATTTAACTTCAGAATTTTCAAAAGGAATATTTTTTTAAATAAGAAGAAAATGAGGAGACAGTTCTATATGCTTTAAAAACTTCTACTTGAGCAACATGCTTGACCAGAGCCTCATACCCAGGTTAGAAAAGGGAAGGCTCAGGAGGGTAGGACATTTTGAGCCTCATATTCTCCCCTTAATGCCAAGTGCTTTCCTTCTGTTGATTATCTCCAACTTATCTTCTATATGCCTTATTTTACATCGTTGTTTGCATGCTATCTCCCCCATTAGACAAGAGAAAGAGAGGAGAGGGTGGGGGGAGAAGGGAGAGAGAGCAAGAAAAATAGAGAGAAAGGGAGGAAAGGGAGAGGGAGAAAAAGAGGGACAGAGGGGCAGGATTCTTATCTCCTGGAATATACTTGGGAAAAGGGCTTTCACAGTTCTATTCAATCACTTTGCTTTCTGACCCTCTGTGTTTACAGTCTGATCAGGTATTCACTATACAATCTTTCATTACAGCCAATTCCCTCTGTGATGTCAGCTGACTTTCATCTCTTGCTCAGTCCACTTCTTTAACTCACAGATATACAATAGTAGAAGCTTCCCAGAGATCTTTGCTGCATTTTAACTCATCACACACCTAACGGGGCATGGTGTTCTTTGTATGGATAAGGGGACAAGAGACAAGAAGCTACTTCAGAATTCAGATACTCAGCATTGTTAGAACAAGTTCCAGCAACAATGACCACCACACACTGAATAATTTGTACCATGCTCATTATTAAAGAAGAAAGCAAATGAAATGGCTGAGAATGGTTTGAGTAGAAACAAAAGAATGGTTCCCATTTCAGATAACAGAAATCAAGATGATTCTATTTGGTCTGATATCTAGAATTATAGGAAAAAAATCCTGAAACATAAATTTTCGGTAAAACAAAATGCCTTTGTATTCGCCTTAAAGTACTCACCAAAACACCTTTCCCAATTCCAAACTGGTTCTGCCATGAATGATTTTGCCCATCGGGAGGCACAACTACCACTTTTATTGTACAAAGCTTTATTTTCTCGGACAAATGATGATGAATCAAACTGGGCCAAACTCGTGAATACCTTCATTTTCTGATGGGCATCGTTTAGAGCTAGAATTCCCTTTAAAGGACATATAATCCAGGAGAAGATATCTAGGTGGTGCTAATCAATCTGGACTTTTTTTTTCTTGGTGGGGAGTGGTCGTGATGTACAGCTTTGTCAAAGTGATATGACCTGCAAAAGACCAGCATTCAAAGCTCTGCTCCCCTAATCTCATTAGGGCCAGCCTGGGGTGGGCATGGAAGGATGTGGATTATATACCAAAACTATAAAGAAGGGAGATCACAGAAAGTACCTCCTTTAAGGATTAAATTATTATACAGATGATGAGTTCCAGATTGCCCGTCCTGCAAATTGAATTTTGCCATTTGTTGTGAAGGAACAGAAACTGAGACATTTTCATAACTCTCCTCATTCCTTCAAAGGTGAGATACATGACTGAATGGAGCATTTATTAAATGCTTACTATGTACAAAGCTCTGGAATCACAAAGAGAAAGCAAGACAGTTCCTGCTCTCAAGTTGTTCACAGTCTAATGGAGAACACCGCACATAGAAAGTTTTAGCTGCACGTCAGTTGCACAAAGTCATCAGTCGCCCTCTCTCTTCTAGAGTCATTGAAGTCCAATGGGAAGATAAAGGTCAAGATGACTGGCAATGGTCTGGGATGCAGTGGATGACCTTGGCATTTTAGAGATCCTATCAAGCTTTAAGTGCTTCACAGAACCTGCTTTAGCCACCTTCATGGTTGTTGGATATCTACCCATTCCACCTGGGGAAATCTTCACATGTGTGGGGCAGAAGTCTCTTTAACTGACTTCAGGGTCTGAGGACTGTCAATATTCTTAGCCTGGCTTAGCCCATCTTCAGAGATGGTTTTACCAGGTTGTGGCTGCTGCATGGGCTAGAGCTACTTGGAGCCACAGGTGAGAGTTGAGTGATAGTTAGACACCAAAAGTTGATGAACAGTCCTGAAAAGGACTGGGCAAGTCCTCACAGCAGAGGTGCTAGTCCTCCCTCAGCACTGTACATACCCCTAAGCTATGCAATTTACTGTTTGACCTAGATAAGTTTCTCTGGACTCTAATATGCTCATCTGCAAGAATTGGAGTGGATGTCCTCTAAGGTCCTATCCGTTACGGAATCCATGATCTTCTACTTACATAAGAATATGGGAAAGTAGGTGTTCACAAAATAGTTGCTGATTGACTGGCTGGAGGAGAAGGAGAAGGAACTGGTTTAGAGTATTTTAGGCAAATTCATTCCTTAATGACAATGGCAATGAGGGCAGAAGTGTGCCATTAAGTGACCAGCTGTGTGATGCTCACTCCTCATATATTAGATATCCTCTGCCCCCATACCCTTACTGCCTATGTTATTCTTTCTGTGACAAGAGCATATTTCTAAAATCACCAAATAATTACAGTCTAAAACGATTTGACATAGTATAACTCAGATTCCACCGTGATTGTTTCATTAGGTAGATCTTACAATGTACATTATTGCCAGCACATGTTTCAAATTCATCCCTTGATGACAATGGTACTAAGGGCAGGAGTGTGCTGTTAAGCAAAATGTCAGTGATAATTATTCAAATTGAACATTTTCATTCTACTTTTCCTTTACTCAGTGTATGTAAGAGGTAAAGATCTGGCACTTCTGAAGGCTAAAACAACCTGTTTGGCCACATGAGTCAAAGAGAAACTAAATGTTGAGCTTCCCTTGACTGGAAAAAAAAAGAATTAAGTGGGGGTTTGATTAAGGCAGTTAAGATTATAAAGTCTGTTAAGTGAAACCTGATCAGTCTGTTCTTTTACTGTGTCTCATAATACGAGAACAAGAAGGTCACTCAATTAAACTAATGGTTTTAAAATTTAGAATGAATAGTAAAATGAAAATTCTTCTTTAGATGGTACCTAGGCAGCTGGTAAAAGTGCAGTACTAGAAGAGATGCCTCCAGATTCACTGCTGTCACAGAATTTTAAAAGCACCCTATAATCAGGAACATCATAAGCATTTGTAGCTAAGCATCAAAAATAAGAGTAAATTAATTAACTCAACAAATATTTACTGAGCATAAACTCTGTGCAAGGCACCATGTTATAGCCCAAGCTTCAAGGTGCATTCCAATTTCTGCTGTATAAGGAAGAAATTTACCCCTTTTGCCATCAAATATAGGATCATGGTCTATCCTGTTATTAATATTAATTAATTAATTCTTTCAAATAATTATGCCTACTATATGCAAAGCACTGGGTTGGCCACTTTTGAAGTATCTTATGAAAAGACTGGACTAGATTTCTTTGAAATGGATCTATTTATCTCTATAAGAGAGATATGTCAATAGCAGAGAGCAGCCTGTTGGAAGCACTGGTTTAGAGATGGGCTCTAAAAAGACATTCCAAACAAATAGCTCATAAACATGGGAGAGTTGGAAAGGATCTCAGCCCTTTCTAATCCAGCTCCTACAGTATAATAACCAACATACTCAATGAAAATAGCTTTTGTTCTATAAAGAACAGAAATGGGATGCTTTTGAAACTAAGGTGATAGCTTTTGCTCTGGGTGATGTGACTGAAAGGGGAAGGAGAACTATAAGGTAACAGCAAATTCTGGCGAGAGGCAGCAGAAAGACTACTAAAGAACATGGAGGCTGTGTGGTCCTGTGGCAGTATGAGTAAGGCAATGTGGAGTGGATTGGGGGAGGTTCCCTAGAAGAGATCAAGGACCTTATTACATTAACCCATTAGCTTTTTAAATGCTTACTTGTCTTGTATTGTGACCTTATATTCCTTTCCCATCATATTCTCCTTTTTCTATTAGCTGTCTATTGCCTCTGAACATTGAGGGAGAAGAGGCCTTTAGCTGATATCATGGCTACTGTTGTAGCAGCTCTGTCTTCTTGCTGTATCCATTAGATATAGGAGAATGGGTATCTGGCACTGGTACTTCTCAGAGACAGGATTTGGGAGCCCCATTGTCTAGAAAAACACTGCCACAAGTGGAGGAAATATCTGTGCTTCCTTTAGTCACTGAAACTTCTGACAAAACAAGACCTCAGATTTCTTTTAGCATTAAATGATGAAGGAATGAATTCAGTGATCATGTATAGAGGCACTACCTATTCCATTTCACCAAACTATCTGAGATAAGCAGTGATGTATCTGCCTCCTATAATCATTCAGTGTCCAGACTTCAGGTTTCCCATGAGGCAGTACCTCACACACCGTCTCTGACTACACCTCTGGGCTCCTGTTGCTTCATTTGGAAAATGAAAGAGTTTAGAATGGATGGCCCCTAAAGTCCGTTTTTAGTGCCAAGGGCTATAAATCCTTTGATTTCCATAAATTGAGGCAATTACCCAAGGACTCCCCTTGGAAACTTGTTTTGATTTCCTATGAAATTCAGATAGGAGACTTTTATCTCTCTTCTGATGAATTTGGGAGGGAATCAGTACTGTAATAGACTGACTCTCAGGATAAATTATTCGTCCACCCTAATTCCTGTCTGGAAGCATGCTTCAGAAGACACTTATCTTGAAAATTATTCTTGATTAGTTATATAATATTGATCAACTGGGCAATCCCTCTTCTCTCACAAGTTTCCTGTTTCAGAGGCAATAGAGTCGATCTCTTGGATAGAGCTCTTTTCTGTTTGGAAGCAGTTGATTACTATGAATATCCCCCCATTTATTAACATGAAAGATTGGTTGGATATGCTTTTGAAGATTGAATGTAGGCTGGGGTACTCTGATATTAGGCAGACTCAAGTGGTTCTGCTCTCTCAGGAAGCTTACACTAAGAGGCCAAAGGGACAAGAGGACTTGTCTTGGTGGGGGTTTATAGATATTATTATTAAAACAAGGGGTTGCTAGGAGGCAGATTGATGCCTAATCTCATAACACTTGGTTAGGAAATGCCAGGAGAATAGGAAGGATGAAACAATGGGGTCCTTAGTCCTGGTGCCTCCTCTACCTCAACTAATTTTGGGGGCCCTCATGAAGACTACAGATTATCAGAAGGAAGACCAAGCTCCCCAAACTCATTCAGTTCTTACTAATGAATTAAAAGAAGATTGCAGAGTCTATGCTCAGGTGATAGTTTATTTGGTAGAAGGTGGCCCTCACAACACTGGGGTCTGTGGGATATAGGAGGAATAGCTACATGGGGGAAAAATTACTGTTTTGAGAGGATGACTGAAAGCATGTGTCACTATCATATAAGTCAGTCAAGATGTATAGTGGAGATGGATTTGTTGGGTTGGTAGAGTGCAATTTTAGTTTAGGTTATTGTTTCATCAGCCCAGCTTACTCATTGGAAGCCCTATAGTTGCCAAAATCACTCCTCATAATTAACACCAAACACAACCATATCCCTGGGGCACTGTGAGGATTTCTACCATTTTAGTAAACATGGACTTTGTTAGGTTAGAAAGAACCTAGGAATGTTCTAAAGTTGCACCCACTGATACCAGCACACTCCTTGTTGATTTCCATAAAGGTGATATCCTAATGAGCTCTTTCTCCTTGATAACTGTCATTTGTTGCCATCTAGATGCCTCCCTGTGAGGATGTAGACACTCTGAACCCACCCTAGTACTTGCCCTTTGAACAGCTCAGACTATTGTGGGTTTAGGGAGGTAAAAGTAAGATGACTAAGTAAGAGCATTTTTGCCCAGTTGACCCAACACATCTCCTCCATAACAACCTAGAAAATACACCAGACTAAATTCTGATGGGAATGCCAAGAAAAAGTTATAGCCAGTCATGTTTTTCAGGTCAGAGCAGCTTAGAATATGGAGAAGTTTGTGGACAGGATAGGAAGGACTGTGTAGAAGTGCAGCAGTGGTAGCAGTAGTAGTGAGCATTTTAGTGCCCAGGAACAGTAAGGAATCTAAAACTGAGAACCAGAGGAGGAAGTATTGAGGGAGAAATAGATCCCAGGGGACCCTTGAACTAGCACTGTGAAGAAGAAGAGAGGTCAGCTAGGTTACCCACAGAAATGAGCAGAACTTATCACTAATATAAAGTTCAAAGTCAAGAAGTAGGTAGGAAAAAGAGAAAAGAAAATAAACAAGCCAAAAAAAAAATCCTGATCTTTATAAAGAGTTAATATGGGGAGATAGAAGCTCAAGACACAAACATAGAAGAAAAGAATGACTTGAAAATATCTACAAGCAAATTCTCAAAGAAAAATGCAGAATGGATACAAGCCCAAGAAAGAGCAAAAAAAAAAAAAGATTACAAAAACCAAGTAAGAGCATTAGAGGGGGGAAAAAGGGAAAAAATGAGAACCATGCAAGGAAGTTATATAAAGAGAATTAATAGCTTTATAAAAGAGGCACAAATCATAACTGAAGAAAGTAACTCCTTAAAAATTAGATTTGGCAAGTGGAAGGAAATTACATCATATCAAGAAATAAAAATAAAGGAAAAAAGATGAAAAACATGTGAAATATTTATAGGACAAACAAATTACCTGGAAAACAGATTGAAGAGAGATTGTTTAAGAATCATTAGACTACCAGAAAACCAAGAGTAGTAAAAAAAAGAGCCTAGACATCATATTTTAAGAAATTATAAAAGAAAACTGCCCGGGTAGCTTAAAAGCAGAGGCCAAAGAAGAAATTGAAAGAGTTCACCAATCACTTCCTAAAAGAGATTCCCCCCAAATGAAAATTCCCAGGAATATGATAGCTAACATCCAGAACTATCTGGTCAAGAACAAACTATTTCAAGTAAGTCAAAAGAAAGAATTAAATTATCATGAAATCACAGTGAGGATCATATAACATTTACCAGCCACCACTCAAAAGAAACAGAGGTCTTGGAATATGATAACCTGGAAAGCAAAAGGTCTGGAAGGCAACAGATTTCAGCCAAGAATAATCTCTGCAGCAAAACTGGGGACTAAAGGGAAGAAAGTGATAGGGAGAAAATGAATATTTAATGAAATACAGAACTTTAAGTATTCCTTATGAAAAGACCAAACCGAATAGAAAATTTGACGTTTAAACACAAGAGTCAAAAGAAGTATAAAAAGATAAATCATAACAATGTTATATGGTTTTGTGTTTGTCCTTCATTCTTGAAGAGGACCACGACATCAAGATGATGACATGACTTGCAGTTGCCTTTGATTTGAGCGAGGGAGGGCTGTGCAAGGTCACCAACCTCACTTTCTTCTCCTGAGCCATCTGGGTCCAGGGGTGAGATATTCATCAGGACAACTGGAGATGGCCCAGGATACAATGGGAGACCCCTGGCCATTTTAGGCCAAGGTGTTAATGGGATTCTCACTTTGACTGAGATATACCCATTCAATGAATAGGCCTCTTTAAGTAGTTACTCAAGGGATGGCCCCTTTTAATAAAAAATATACTATTTATGATCTTATGTGAGGACAGCATACATGTAACCCTGTATCAGAACTGTATCATCAGCAGGGCATTGTAGAGGAAATCTAATTAGACAGAGGACTTGAGTGTGATTTCATTATGTTGGTATGATCTCAAAAGAAGAATGGATGGGTGGGGAAGAGGAATGACCTGGAAGGAGTGGGAAGGGGGAGGAAGAATGAGAAATTAGCTCACATAAAGTGGTCACAAAAGGAAGAATTTCTACTAGGTAGGAGATAGTGGGGAGAGAGTGGGAAACACTTGAACCTCACTGTCATCTGAACTGGTTCAAGGAGGGAAAATTACACATATACACACAATTGTGTCCAGAAATTCATCTAACCCAACAAGGAGGCAAAGGGGTTACAAGAAAGAGGGGAAAAGAAGAGGAAAAGGTAGATTAAGAGATTCAATGGTCAGAAACAAAATAGGCTCTTGAAGATGGGACAGGGTGAAAAAATGGGTATGTATAAGGGAAAAAGATGGAAGGAAATACACAGTTAGCCATTATAATTGTGAATATGGATGGGATGAACTCACTCGCAAAAGAGAAGAAGATAACATAATGGCAAAAATCCCAAAATCTAGAATCAAATGTTTATAAGAAACACACTAGAAACAAAAAGATCCACATAGAGTTAAAATAAGGGACTACAGAAAAATCTATTATGCATTAATTGAAGTAAAAAAAAACAACAGATAAGGGTGGCAATCATGATCTCAGACAAACGAAAAACAAAAATAGATCTAATTAAAAAAGACAACTAGGGAAATGATATTTTGCTAAAAGTTACCAAAGACAGTGAATTAATACCAATATTGAACATATATGCACCAAATGGAATAGCATTCAAATTCTGAAAGGAAAAGTTATACAGATTAGAGGAGGAAATAGAAAATAAAGGTATATTAGTGGAGAAATTCAATTTACCTCTCATATCTACATAAATCTATCTCTTAAAAAAATCAGGAAGAAGTTAAGGAGATGACTAGAATATTAGAATTAGATATGATAGAATAATGAATGGAGAATATGAATGTGAATAGAAAGGAATATACTATTTCTTATTTTTGCATAGTACTTTCCAAAAAATGGCCATGGATTGGGGCATAAAACTGCACAAATTCAGAAAAACAGTAATGGTAAATGTACTAAATGAATCTTTTTCTGACCATAATGTGGTAAAAATTACATTCAATAAAGGGTCTTTGAAGTATAGATTAAAAATTAATTGGAAAAAAATAAACTAATTCTAAAGAATGTGTGGGTCAAAGAACAAATCACAGAGACAGTCAATAATTTCATTACAAATAATCACAACAGTGATACAACCTTAAAAAGTTTGTGGCTTAGAAAAGGAAGTACTTGGGGGAAATGCATATCTCTAAATGCTTGTATCTATTAAAGAAAGAATAGATCAAAAATTGGGCATGCAAATAAAAAAAACTAGAAAAAGAGTAAAATAATAAACTGCAATTCAATAACGAAATAGGAATCCTGAAAAATAAAAGGAGATTAACAAAATTGAAAGTGAAGAAAGTAAATAAAACCAGGAGCTGGTTTTAGGGGATTAAAAGCTCCCCAAATACAATGGCAAACCATAGTCTAATTTGATTAAAAAAGAACACAAAATTACCAGTATCAAAAATGAATAAGGTGCATTCATATATAATAACAGCAACAGAAACAATTATTAGGAGTTATTTTGACCAACTAAATGCCAATAAAACTGATGATCTAAGTGAAATGTATGAATATTTCAAAAAAATATAAATTTCCAAGATTAATACAGCAGGAAATAGAGTACTTCAATAATTCTAACTTAGGAAAAGAAACTGAACAAGATATGAATGATCTCTGTAAGAATAAAAGGAAAGTAAAAACTTTGGGACTAGATAGATGGATTTACAAGCAAATTCTACAAAACATTTAAAGAATAATTATTTCCAGTACTACATAAACTGAAAAATTTGTTAAAAAAAAAAAGGAGTCCTACAACATTTCTTTCATGACAGAAATATGGTATTGATACCTAACCTAAGGAGAGTCAAAATAGAAAAAGCAAAATAAAGACCATTTTACCTAATGAATATTGCTGCAAAAATTTTAAATTTAATTTAATAAAATACTAGCAAGGAGATTGTAGCAATATAGAAAAAGATCTGACTAGACTAGATTTAGCCTAGTAATGCAAGGCTGGTTCAATATTAGGAAAACTATCATCAAAATTGACCATATGAATAAAAACAAATGATATGATTTTTTCAGTAGATACAGAAAAATCAACAAAAATACAATGTCTATACCTGTTAAAATAACAGAAAGCACATGACTAAGTAGAAATTTCCTTACAATAATAAGTATTATCTAAAACCAACCATAAGCATTATTTACAATAAGGAAAAGCTAGAAGCTTTTCCAATAAGATTAGTAGTGAAGCAAAGATGTCTATTATCACTACTATTTATTATCCTAGAAATGCTAGTTGTAGCAATAAGACAAAAGAAAGAAATTTCAGAAATAAGCAATAGGCAATAAGGAAATAAAATTACCACTATTTGCAGATGATATGATGGTTTACCTAAAGAACCCTAGAGAGTCAACTAAAAAACTAATTGAAACAGTTACTTTAGCAAAATTGCAGGATATAAAATAAACCCACAAAAATCATGAATATTTCTGTATATTACCAAGAAAATTGAACAGGAAGATATAGAAAGAGAAATTTCATTTAAAATAAGTCCAGACATTATAAAATACTTGGTAGTCTACCCTACCAGTCAAACCCAGGGATTATATGAACACAGTTGCAAAACACTTTACATGCAGATAGAGATAATATAAACAACTGGAGAAATATTAATTGCTTATGTGGAGGTTGAATCTATGCAATAAAATGACAATATTACCTAAATTAATTTACTTATTCAGTGTCATACTAAAATACTACAGAATTGCCTTACAGAGCTAAAAACCAAACCAAAACAAAATTCATCTGGAGGAAAAAAAAGTTTAAGAGTCTTAAGAGAATCATTGAAAAAAAGCACAAGGAAAGGGGCCTACCTGTATCAAATATCACACTATGCTATAAACATGGAATCATAAAAATTATTTGGTACTAGGTAAGAGGCTGATCAGTAGAATAGATTAAATGAATATATAGAAGCAAATGATCATAGTTACCTAGTGTTTTATTAGTCCAAAGACTAATATTGGGAATAGAACTTGCTATTTCAGAAAAACTGTTGGGAAAACTGGAAAGCAGTCTGACAAAAACCAGATATAGAACAACATCTCTCACTGAATACCAAGATAAGTTCAAAATAAGCAAATTAGTGACACAATGAAGAAACTGCCTGTCATATCTTTGGACAGGGGAAGATTTTATGACCAAACAAGACATCCAAAGGTTTGTGGGAGGTAAAAATGGATAACTTTGATCATATGAAACTTAAAAAAGTTTTTGTACAGACAAAACCAATGCAGCTAACATGAAAAGAAAAGGAGGAAACTGGTTAAAAAAAAAAACAAACAAAAAACAACAAAACATTGCAGCAAGCTTATTTGACAAAGATCTCATTTCTAAAATACAAAAAGGTAAGAACCATTCCCCAGATGGTAAATGGGCAAAGGATATGAACAGGTTGTTTTCAAAGGAAAAAAAATCCAAGTTGTCTATAGCCATATGAAAAAAATAAATACAAATTAAAACAAAGCTGAAGTACCACCATACATTAAGATGGCTAAGATGACAGAAAAGGTAAATGACAAATGCCAAAGAAGTTGTAGGAAAACAGATATACTAATGTACTGTTCATTGCTGGAGTTGTGAAGTAATCTAACCATTTTTGAGAACCATTTGGAACTATGCCCAAAAGGTACAGTTTTAAACTGTGTATACCTTTTGACTCAGAAATACTGTACCTATGTCTGTACCACACATACCAAAGAAAGAAGAAAATGACTTATACATACAAAAATATGGCAGTTCTGTTTGTTTATTTTTGAAGTGGCAAAGCATTGGAAATTGAAAGGATGTGCATTAATGGGGAAATGGTTGAACAAGTTATGGTCTATAAATGTGATGCAGTACTACTGGACTATAAGAGACAATGAAGGGGGTGGTTTCCAAGAAACCTGATTCACTGATGGGCTTCTGTCAAGCCCAACTCATGCTATTATGAGTCCCTGAGAAATAGAAAGGTTTGCCTAATTAATCCTTCTGCCTAGCCCAAAGGTAAAAAAGACAGGATGGATGGTCAATGACATCCTTGGAAAAACTTGGAGGATTTTTATGATGTTGGCTAAACATTTTGGTTTCACTCACCTAGAGATGGGTGTCTCCGAGAAGGAGAGATGGTAGCCAGAGGACTCTGGATCAGGAAATGAAAGGCAGAGTAAGCAGAGGGAAGATGTTCTCTTAGACCCAGGGGCAGATTACAAGCAAGCTGCTTATAAGCTCTTTAGCTCATCCAAATATATGTTTTGCCGATGTTATATGTTACATGGAGCACACATCCTTTGAGTACTTCTGATTCTGGTGGCCAGCTTTCAGTTGCTACATGGTGCCTCCATGGGGCATTTGCAGTTGCCCTTTGGCTCCACTAGTGGTCATCATTTTTGATCTGGTGACATCATGGCATGGATGTTCTGAGTTTGGGAAGGTGGTTGTAATTTTGGTTATAATTGCTTTTTTCTCTGATTAGAGCATGTTTTATATAATATTCTCCTTGGGTAGAACTGTTAGCTTAGAATGGTTATCTGGGACATTTATTCCTGAGTATAATATACAGTTTTGGTCCTAATGTGGTAGAGAAAGGACTGAGAGTGAACTGCCTTAGGCATTGTTTGTTCTGCTTAGCATTTGGACCCTGAGGGGCTTGTTTAGGTTGTATGACATTAATGATTTAAATCACATGTGTACCCTTTAGTCATGGGGCTTTGGAACAGGAGTAGGCTGAATGCACTAAGGCCCACTTTGGGAGGAATCTTAAAAACCAGTATCAAGAAGAAGGGGTAACTCTTTGGATCTAAATTCGTTGATTGTTAGACAGGGTGCTATTATTAGCTTGAATATACTCCCATCGGTAAGGGCTTGGAGAGCTTCACCTGTAAAGGCTTGCTGAATGTTTACATATTTTCACTCAGTATTTGTTTATATTTAATGAAAAGGGGCTTAAAATCGCTATTTACCTCAATCTCTCCAAATCTGAATCTTGCATTTGGGGCCAGTCTGCACATGGCCCAGGATATCACTGTTTTCCAACAAAGACAGAAACTGATTTACAGTCTAGTTATGTCTAGTCTCTCCATACTGTCTATTCTCCTAGGCTATTAATCCCAATTTAGGTCTATTTTCCTCCCTTCACAGCCTTCTCCCTATGCTTAGGCATTGTTTGACTCAGTGTCATAGTGTCACTCAAACTTGCCAAGCCAAATACTGTTTTACCCACAGTCCTCTTTCTTTATTTCTATTAGTATGCCGCTTAATCCTGCTGGAGAAAGTCATTCACCCTTTCTGATTGGTTCCACTACATATTTGTATTACTGAATGTCACCTGAGTTGTCAGTGCTACTTGACTCTCTATAACAATTCCTTTCGTGGTTAGTCTCATCTTTCTTCAGATACCTAAAACTTCCCTAACCCCTCTCTCTCACCAAAAGAACTCATTTCTTATCTTAGTGAATAAAACGAAGGTTCTCTGCTATAAAGCTCTCTATCGTTTCCTACCATAGTATGTCATCAACCACTTCCTCCCATTTTCTCCTCCTTAGTTCTTGTGTTTGTCATTGTTCATGACAAGGTGGCACCCTCTACCTGCACCCTTAGTTATCTCTTCATCTTTTGAAGGTGTTTTGTTTCCTTCCCTGTACCCCTTTCATATTCAAAACCTCATTTGCTGACTGCTTTTAGATCTGTGATTTTGTAATCCTGCCTGCTGCCAACAAATATACTCAGGTCTTCCCCTTCCTCAAGATACTGCCAAACTCAACATTTCTTATCCAATTTTGATCACAGACTGTTCCCCCATGCCTATAAAGCACTTCCTCCTTACTTCTGCTCATCAGAATCTTAGCTTCCTGAAAGTCTCAACTTAGGTGTCACCTCCCAAACAAAGCCTTCTTTGAGGGCCCTCCTCCCAAGTTGTTCATTTGCCTTCTTTCAGCTTATCTTATTTTTACTTTCATATGTACATGGTGCACCTTCCTGATAGAATATAAACTAATAGAAGGCAGAGGATATTTCCTTTTTGTCTATTACCAGGGCCTAGAAGGATGCCTTGTACTTAGTAGATGATTAAAAAATATTTATGGAATTGAATGCAAATGAATAATCTTATTTCTCATTCTATTTGGTCTGTATTCCCACCCTTTCATCAGGAATGACTGGATCTGAGGATTCATAAAGCATAGCAAATTTCTCCTTCTGAGAAATTCTGCTTTAGAGCATGCTAGAAATTATTAAATATTTCATGAGTTATTAGGAGAAAAAAGCCTGTTCTCTGTTTTGGAAAGATGTTTACTTTTGCTCAGATTTATTCATTCAATAACCATTTACTGAATACCAATTACATGAAAAGAGTTGGGTGCTGGGAAAATCCAAAAAAGAAGAAGATGTCTCATTGAGCAGATCAGGAAAGTTTTCGATTTGAGCTGTTTTGAGGATGGGTAGGATTCAAGATGTGCAAAGATTACAGGGGAGGCAGAGGAGCAATACTAGATATAGAGTGCAATGGAAAGGACACAGAAGAGGCCATAATGCCAGAAGACTCATGATGGTGTCCACCTCCAGAATAAAGAATCAGACTGAAGCTTTTTGTTTGTCTGTTTCCGTGACATGGCAGGGATTTGTTTTGCTTGATTCTACATGTGTGTAATGGGTTTGTTTTCTTGTCTTCTCAGTGGGTAGGGGAAGGGAAGTGGAAGGAAGGAAATTCAGAACTGAATAAAATAAAACTGAATAAAAAACCAGAGATAGAGAAGCACTAGATGTATAAAAGTGACAGAAAGTGATGGAGTCTGGCAGGAATTTAGAACACATTGATTGGAATAATGTGGGGGAGGCTACAGAGTGTGGAATGCCTTGCAGGATAAGAATTTTTGTACTTTATTTGGTAGATAAGGTGTGATGGAAGGATTTTGAGCAGGAAGAGTGATGAACAACTCATCATTCTTGGAGGAAATCTGAAAATCTTGAGAATGTGTTGGAGCAGAGGGAAACTAGAGGATGAGAGAACAAATTATAAGGCTGTTATGGTAATCTAGTAGGCAGTAGTTAGTTAGGTAGACTCTATAGACATTTGTAAATAGTTGTCTATGGGAGGAGTGGAATGAAGAAGAATGAATAAACCAATGTTTTGTGCGTGGATAACAGGGAGAATGGTAACACCATTGCCAGAAATACTAATATCAGAATAAGGAGGTGGTTAAGGGGGAATATAAAAACTCTCTTTTGAACATGTGGAGACGGAAGAAGTATCCAGCTGGAAATCAGCAAAGACTAACTCCCTCGCCCTCATTGATTAAGCACATACAAAACACTATACTAGATGGGAGGGGGAGAGTCAAAATAAGACATGTTTTGTCATCCTTAGTAGGAGGATGAAATACATATTACTTTAATAATTTCATTGATGTATTTCATGGATGGAAATATTCCCTCCAAATGTGTAGGTAGCAACCCACAATGCTCCTTCTTGACCTGTGCACTTCTCAGCTATATTCTCAGTTAAATGTTCCATAGAAATTTTATCTAACATTCTAGAGGTGCTCTTCTAGACCTTTACATACTTTGTGGATACCAATGTAGCTTCCAGGCTGCCCCATTAAGACCTTGGTCTTGCTACAAGGCTAACTCATCTTTTTTTCTTGGTCAAAAACTAGATGCTATAATGGATACTGCAGTAGACCTGGAGTCAGGAAGACCTGAGTTCAAATCTACCTGTGGGGCCTTGAGCAAGTCACTAAACTTCTGTCAAGTTGCAACTTCTGCCTGTCTCAATTTCTCCATCTGTAAAATGAGTAAAATAATAGAATTCCTCTTTCCAAGTTCTTGTGGGGATCAACTGAGATGATATTTGTAAGGGGCTTTGCAAATGTTAAAGAAATAAATTATTTTCAACATCATCACCAAACATTTCCTGGATTCTGTTTTTTATAACATTTCTTGCATATGAATCATCAATGGTAGTATCTTTCAACATATATATGTATATATTATAGGTCACCCATAATTTTGATTCTTCAAAGATAGCATAATCTGTGATTTGCAGTCATGTATCAGTCCTGGAAGAATATTACTGTTAAAAAGGATGGTATTTTCCCTAAGGAAAACTGCAAGATCTTTGAAATTTTAATCAATCTTCTGAATAAAATAAAGTACACTGTCATTTTGTTGTCTATATGCAATGCTGATCCAGTACATAGGCGGAAAAATATATAGGTGCACTGATGACTTTGTATCCAATTTCCCGTCATGGTCTGGATGATAGGCATAGGTTTCCTCTCTCTTCATATACAACAATCCCACAAAAAGGACACATAGATAATAATGTTTTGCAGTGTCTAATTGTGTACAGGAAGGATAAGGACTTTGAGGAGCCATTTTAGTGGAGAATAGGGAAGTTGTTAGAGGTAAGTTATATTGGCTGAAACTCAGGGGTATCTAGAGGATAAGGAATTAGAACTATCATGTGTTTTGTACCTATATAACTATCTGGAAATCAGTTGATCAGTCAATCAACAAGTATTTATTAATCCTTTATTATATGCCATGCACTGTGCTAGGTGCTAGAACTACAAAGGCAGAAAAAGTTTCCCTATTTTTGAGGAACTTACATTTTATCAGAGGAAGCAACATGTATACAAACAAATATATACAAAATATATAAGATTTTCTTTTTTATGGGGAAACTACAAGAAGCTGGGGGATCAGCAAAAGCTTCATGTTGAAGAATTTCACAAGGCACTCTTGAAAGTAATGTGTAGAATTAATGATATACTTCTAAATAGCAAGAGGTATGAAACAGAGATTCACAGTTTCATAGAGAGTACTCTTTTGTGTTCTGTGTGTATGGAAATAATCTTTTTTTTTTTAGTATTTAAGCCCAGAAAAAAATATAAAAACAAAACTAAAAAAAAGTATTGTCTAATCACAGTTTTGAAGGAAACAAGGGATTATAAGAGGCAAAGATGAGGAGGGGGTGAATTCTAAGGCATTAAGGACAATCAGGGTAAATATATAGAAATAGGAAATATTGTGCATGAGAAATAGCCCCTATGGTAGTTTGGTAGAGAGAGAAAGGGGGAGAGAGAGAGAAATGGGGAGAGAGAGAGAGAGAGAGAGAGAGAGAGAGAGAGGAGGAAGACAGAGAGACAGAGAGAGTAGAAGTGAGGACTCAAAGGAGACAAAATAGAGACAGTAAATGTAGACAGGCCTTGTTCCCTGCTCCTCTCTCCTTCCCTCTGGCCCCATCTTCCCAAGGAGTTTGGCTGAAAAGAGAGTATAATGTAGGAGTTTAGGAGTTATTAAGGTCTAGAGAACTTTTTAAGGATGGAGGAGACTGGGGTGTTTCAAAATTCAATGGAGAAGTCAAGAGGGCATAGGATTATAGGTTTGGGTAGAAGGGTTGGCCTTCGAGGGAGAAGATAGGAGGAGGAAATGATATGGGAGCCCTGAGAAAAGAAAGTTTTGAACAGACTATTCCAGATAAATGAAAATCAAGAACAGAGATCCAAAGTATTAAAAAGCTAAAGAAAAAAATGAAGATTTTTAAAAAGAACAGTTTGACAATTCTCCCAAAATATATCACAGTGAATATAATTTTATTTCCTTGAGCTACATCAATCACACTAACAGGAATTGATATTGGAAGGATAAAAATGCCTACATAGAAACTTCAGTGAATCTATGATCTCCAAGATATGAGCCGATTTGACTGTTTTCAGGAAGCAACTCAGACCCATATGAGTCTTTGGAATTTGAGGTTGGGGTGCACACTGTTGTATTCCAAAGAACTTTCCTTGATGTAGGCATTATTTTTGTGTGTTTTTTCCTAGTGTGCTGACCCTTGAAAAGTAGTTTGGGAGAGCCATTTTATGGTGTTATATTTCCCCTCCTTTTGGGAGTCTAGTTTGCCATGGCTACACTTAATATTTCCTCATTGTCTAGGAGTCAAACTTCTGGTATAGGGCCGATCTTGAACACTGATCTAGACCTATGATAGCACCATGGTCGGGGGTAGAAGTGTCCTTGACGCAGACTAGGATACATCTCTATTATAAGAACTTTCTGAAATTTTGCTGTATCTAACATAGGGTGAGTCTGAGAGTTCCAGGCATCCTGGAACTTTACATCAGGAAATATAGGTGAAATTCTACTGCAACAAATAAATATCTTTACAATGAAAATTGCCAAAGAAATTTTCAAGTTCTGGGCAATGATCTACTTCAAGTAATGCTTGATGCAATTCTAGATAAATGTCAGTAGTGTAAATAATAGGTATAGTCTCTTGGAGATAGTCATTATGGGATTTACCTGTAATTTGATCCAAATTCCACAAATCACTCGGAGAATTCATTGTTTTCTTTTGCTTTTCTTGACCTTTTCATGTGCAAGTCACTATTCATAGTTGGACACCATCATGATACTTTATTGGGAGGACTGTTCATGGTCAAATAAAGGATCTTAAACAATCTTGTATTTAACCTATAACCTCATTTAGTGCATCAAAGACCTCTGAGAATTCCCTCCAAGGATACAGATGGCAATCAGTCTATATCAGAGTAGATAAATTTTAAAGAGTTCCCTCAGGCTGAGAGAGGTTAAATGATTGATCCTTGGTCACAAGCTAATAAAGGTGAGAGGTAGAATTTAAATTGCAGCTTTTCTGACTCCCAGTCTAACACTGTCTTATGTTTCACTGCCTCTTTAATATGACTATAACTATAAAACAGACAGTCCCCGCCCCACAGAAGCTTTATGCACTAAAAGCCAAAATCCAATCAGAAATAGAAATCTTGAGTTTGCCAAATATCTTTTAAGATGATTTCCTTTGCATGGAATGATTTCTTTTTAATTTATGATGGGAGGGCAATAGAAGAAGAAAAAAAATTCTGGAAAAATTATAAATGAGAATGAATGATAATGGGAAAAGAATGAAGTTAGAGAAGGACAACATTGTAGGTTCTGATAAAAAATGTAAGGCAGGGAACACCAGAGCCACTTGTACATAGAAACTTGTAGATTTGTGTGTACATACATATACACATGTATGTAAACACAAACATATATATAATATGTTTACACATATAGGTATGTGTATGTATATGCATGTGTGTATATGTATATACACTTCTTTTTTTCTAAGCACACACCAAACTAAATTCTTCATATTAAATCTTGTGAAGTGAATCACTTAAAGCTGGAATAACAACTTAAAAAAATAAGAGTAGACAATACACTTGAGATGATATTAAAGGAGGCAATTACACATTCACAGCAGAATGAACAAATGACCTAATGGGTCCTTCTCTTCTAATGTGCTGAGCTTCTCCACCAAGTTACATTTCAATATGATTTGTTGGTCTACTGTGTTTGGCACAGATGACTCAAAGACAACTCTTAATTCTTAGCTACTAAGATGCAATGAACAGGTTAAGTAATGAAAGCTAAAAATGACTTACTGGAAAGGAAGTGCTGGGATGTGGGGCCAAAGTCCCTGTGGGCTTCATGCAACTGCCTGATGCGCTCATCAATGGCCACCTGGGAGGAAGAGGAGAAAAGTGACTATTCTCTCATATATAATGAGGAGTAATTAAAATAACTTTGTCCTTTGTGTAAAATCTTTTGGGTCTGGAAGGCTGAGAATACTGCAGCAACCATTTATAACCCTAGAGTTTTAATATCCACTTACTGCACATGGCCTTGGAGACTCATTTTTATCAAACTAAGGCCAAAACAGATTTTCCTTTCTCACCAATGTTTAAATGGGTAGTTTATACCCTAACTTCTTTGGTTTTCCATAGATTAACTACAATACCAATTAACATTGTTAGAAAAAAGAGCTACAAATTTCAAATCTTTCATGAAACTGGGCTGAGTGATTGAAAAAAAAATTGTTTTTCAATTTATTACCACAATGCCATGCAAAAAAACCAAAAAAACCCCCCAAATTTGAGAAGTATAATGCCTTTTGTCCTTTAAGCTCAATCAACTAATTGTCTTTAATTATTTCCTAAAGTTTGTTATTGTTAGTGCATAATATTATCAATGGAGCCCAAATCGTAATGGAAGATTCTTACATTTTCTCATTTCAAATTGCAATGGTTGGGGGGAGGTGGATAGGGAGATAGCTGACAGAGCTAACCTAGGCTATTGTAGCAAATCAATGACCTTATTTTTTTCTCCAGTAAGTAGGCATATAAAATAAATTTAGCAGTGTTCCTCAACTCCATTAAATTCCATCCTGAAAAACCAAAACTGAAGGAAGTTTCGAGGAAAACTGACAGGCTCTTTCATCTGTTTTGTTATTTTTTTTTTTTTTAGCAAATCTAACATCTTTAGCCCTTTAAGCTTCAAAAATCTATAGCTAGTACTACGGGACTGCTCTAGAGGGTGTTGAGGACTCCTAAGATGCACGGTTCATTCAGATCTGGTCCACAGGTTTTGATCTCCTTGAGAAAGAAAACTCTCAGAGACCTTAGAGAAAGCCAACTCTAGACCTCCGATCAAATTGCCAGAGGAGCTACAAGAGATAGCTTTTCCTCTTTTACTGTCTTCCTTTCTCATATAATCTCCCTCGGAACTCATATCATGATATGAAACTGACCTGGCCTCTGAGAGTAGGGAAGGGCAAGCATCTGAAGGATTATAAGATCACAGATGTAGATTTGCTCATTTAGTCTAACTCTATCATTTTTACAAATAAAGAAAATGAGGCCCAAGGTATTGGATAACTTCCCTATGGTTAATTATCAGAGGTGAACCTTGAACCCAGGTCTTCCAACTTAGATTCAATACTCTTTCCACTATAATGTACACATGGTAGGTCATGAGGCATCCATACTAATAGGAAGCTGTACGCTACAGCATTAACATTACATAATGCCAAGACAAAGGATAAATCCGTTAAACTCAATGAAAATTTGTCAACCTTGAAAAAAAAATCAAATTGCTTGTATGATTTTGATAGATAAAATAATTAGCCAACTGAATTCCCCCCTTTTCAATCATTTAGAGAATTAATACAATCTAAAACTATCTTTGAAACTTTAAGAGAAGCCCTTATATATTTTATAGTCTGATGTATGGATTAGAGATGATAAAGAATGAGGCAAGAAAATATTGTGTTAGAAGACTAAAAAGAATACACAGCAATCAATGAATTAAATTAAAGTAGAAGTAAAGATTAATCCTTACCCGCAGATCTGACCGCATCACTATTATACTCAAAACCCTTCAGTAGCTCCCTATAACCGATCAAATCAAATCCTAACTCCAATCCCTTACCTTTGAATGAAAGGTCTTCTACATTTAGGTGCCAACTATTTTAACAGCCTTTATCTTACTACCCTCTCTCCAGAGAAAGTAGACTATTGGTCACATCCTGAACATGTTCTGGGCTTCCAGGTCTCTGATCACATATTTCCTACAACTGGAATATCCTTCCCACCTTTAACCCCATCTGTCCTTTAAGTTCCTACCCAAAAGCTACCTTCTCCAAGAAAAGTTTTCTAATCATCTCAATCAGAAATAAAACTTCTTTGGACCTAGCATAGCATTCTCTATCTCATGACATTTTATTGACTTACAGGTGCCTGGTAGGGAAAAAAGAAAAGAAGGAGGAAAGGACAAAAACATATAAGCATTTATTAAACACCTATTATATATCAGGCACTGTGCTATAGGCTTTAAAAAAATCTTATTTGACCTTGGGAAGTAGGTGCTATTATCTTCCCCATTTTGCAGTTGAATAAATTGAAGTAGGTAAATGACTAGCTCAGGGTCACATAGTAAGTATTTGAGGCCAGATTGGAGTTAAGGTCTTCTTGACTCCAGAACTAGCTAAAGGGATCAAGGAATAAATATCCTATCACTGAGTACAGTGTGTAGTGGTAGACATCAATGGAATTCGCAGTCACTATCAATTTTTAATTTCCCCATTCTATACCCAATTTTGTTAAGTATTTCAAATGAGAAGAAATCAAATTTATATTTCAGCCCAAATTGCTTTAGAAAATGCTTGAGGGTGGGATTTAAATAAAATATGCACTACATTAGAAAATGGAATATTAAGAAAACAATGTCTTAGAATAGCTAAGGTATTAAACACAAGGTATTTCTAGTGACAAAATTATCTTTAGGGAAAAGGTAGACTAGAAATCAAACAAATGCACAAATGATTAAATAAATTAATAGATTTAAAATAAAAAAAAACAACCTAAAGCATAAAGAATCCACATGGGCTATTGCTAGCAATAAAAAGAATACTTTATTCAGTAGGTATCTATATAATCCAGAGAAATGTTAGAAGTTAAAGCAATAGTTTTCACAGATTAGGACTTTGCTGGCTATTTTTTTATTCTCCTTGTGGATTATGGTCCCAGGGCAAAGAAGACAAAAACAGAATTGTAAATCCATCACTATTTTGCTGAGACAAATGGCAACCTTTTGTTTATTCATTCATTAAACAAGTGAATACTTATTAGATTATAGAAATAGTATGTCCTAATATTAGAGTGCTAGATATGAAGTCAGAAAGGCTAGGGCTCAAATCATATCCCTAGTACTTATTAGCTCTGTGACTTTCAAGACACTTAAACTCCATGAGTCTCTGAATGTTCCTGAAATGTATCTATAAAATCATAAACAGAGGTGAGAATCCCTACATCGGAAATTGTCCAGTGATGACAAATCTCAGATCTTTGGTTTATTCCTATAAATATTAACGTACTAAGGGTCTTGCGAAATGTAAGATGAGGCTTCTGGTCCTTAAGAAACTTCTAGTCCATAAGAAAGGGATGGGGAAATGCATACAGTGGACAGAGCACTGGACTGGCATCAGGAAGATCTGAATTCAAGTCCAGCCTCCAACACTTACTAGTTGTGTGATCTTGGGTCATTTAACCTCTACTTTCCTTAACTTAAAACTGCAAATAATACCAGCATCTTACAGGGTTAAAGGGTTGTCATAAGGCTCAAATGAGATGTATAACCATTTAGCACTGGGCCTGGCACATAATAGGTGATATATAAATGCATATTCCCTTCATCCTTGCTCCCTCTCCTGCTGCCACTCTCATTGTAAGCTCCTAGAAAGCCGGGACCATATCTTATCATTCCTTAGTACCCAGTGGCTAACCCAATGCTTTGTAGATAGGCAGCAATCCTTTTTTTTAGAGGCTATTTATTAATTTATCAATATTTATTTAATTATAAATTTAATTTATTAATCTATTAATAAATCAACCTATTACTTATTAAGAGACTACTATCAGTCAGGCACTGTGTTAAGCACCGAAGAAACAAAGAAAAGCTAAAAAAACCCCAACAAAACAAACCCTCTTCTCAAGTAGCTCATTGTCTAGTGGGGGAGACAACATGCGTACAACTATGTACAAACAAGATGGAGGCAGGAGATAATCCACAGAAAGAATGCCTTAGCCTTAAGGAGATCAGAAAAGGCAGAAGGAGGATTTTAGCAGGAACTTGAAGAAAGTCCAAGAAGTCAAGAGGCAGAGACAGAAGCGGCCAGACAACGAAAGTGCTCTGTCAGTAAATGGAGCATTTTGTGTGAGGAACAGTGCTTCATAAACTTGCTGAATCAAACTGACCTGAAATAAGTAACTGATATTCTAAGAGGATAGTGACCCCACTGATAGAAATAGGGAAACTGAAAAAGGGCAAAGAAAGAGTGAAAATGAAGAGTTCATTATTGTCTATTTCTGAGTTCACAGGAATGATAGCAGGCCACCTACATGCAGGTGTCTTACAGGAAGCTAAAGCTACAGGACTGGCTCTTGGGTGAGAGTTTGGAGCTCAAGGCACAGATTTGTCAACACAGAAGCAATATCATGATTGAAATCTAGAATAAAAAACCTAGCACTGAGAAATGCAAATTTGATTGGCTAAAAGGAGAGAAAAGGTAAATGACAAATGTTGGAGGGGAGGGTGGAAAAATGAGACATTAATGCACTGCTGGTGGAGTTGTGAACTGATTCTACTGATTCTGGAGAGTAATTTGGAACTTACCCAAAGGTTTATAATACCATGCATACTCTTTGACTTGGCAATACCACTATTAGGTCTGTATCCCAAAAGTGATTTAAAAAACAAAAAGGAAAATGACCTATATGTACAAAAAATAATTACAAAAAAATAATTCTGAGGGCAAAGAATTGGAAACGGAGGGGATGCCCATCATTTGGGGAATGACTGAACAAGTTACAGTATGTGAGTATGATGGAATACTATTGCACTATAAGAAATGAGGAGCAGGATGCTCTCAGAAAATCCTGAAAAGATTTGTGTGGGCTGATGCAAAGTGAAAAGTACTTTGTGCTTTTGTATTGTAAAATCAGCAGCTTTGAATGGCTTAGCTATTCTCAAAAATGCAATGATCCAAGACAACTCTGAAGGACTTATGATGAAAAATGCTGCTCACCAGACAAAGAACTGAAGGTGTCTGAAAACAGATCCAAGCAACCTTTTTTAATTTAATTTAATTTTTTTTTTGAATTTGTTGTTGATGTTGTTTTCATCTATGTTTTCTTTTACAACATGTCTATTATGGAAATGTTTTGCATAACTACCCAGGTATAACCTATATCAAATTGCTTGCCTTCTCAGTGTATGTGTGGGTGTGGGTGTGTGTTGTGAGAGTTTAGGAGAGAGGAAATGAGAGAATCTGGAACTCAAAATTTCAAAAACAAATGTTAAAAATTGTTTTTATATGTAACTGGGGAAAATAAAATACCACAAAATGTTGACAATAAAATTATTTTTAATTTAAAAATAAAAAGCAGAGCACTAAGAGAAAGAAAAACCAGGGGCCAAGCACTGAGTCTTGAGACTTGCTCACTATAGAGGAATGAAGAAGAGATCATTTACTAAGCATTTACTACCTCCAAGGATTCTGCCAAGTACTAAGCATACAAATAAAAAAAAATATAGACTGCTTTCTTCCCTCAAGGAATTTAACATTTTAATATAGATAGAGAACTCCCATGAGGCCCCCTTCATTCCTCTGACCCCCTCAAATTTGGACTGTTGAACTATTGCAATAGCCAGCTGGTTGGTCTCCCTTACACAAGTCTCTCCCCATTCTAGTTCATCTTCCACTTAGCTGCTCAACTGTACTTCCTTAAGTACAGGTCTCCCATCCAACAAATTTCAGTGACTCCCTATTACCTACAGGATCAAGGTCTTTAAGACCCTGTACAACCTGGCCCTTCTTCCCTTTCTGGTTTTCTGACACCTTTCTCCCCTCCGTGGGTTCTGTGGTCTGTGATAATGATCTCCTTCTTCCTAATTCTAGCACCTTTCTTTTCTTATTTATTTCCTATTTATCTTGCATAGTGCTTGCTAGAACATAATTGTTTGCTTGTCATCTCTCTTATTAGACTGTGAGCCTTTTGAGGGGAGGGGCTGCCTCATCTCTTTTTGTATTCTCAGCACTTAGCACAGTGCCTGGCGCATGGTAGGTGCTAAATAAATATTTATTGACTGCCGGTTCCTCTCATAGGATGCCCTCTTCCAACTCCAAGCATTTTCACTGACTGTTCCCCATACATGGTTAGAATTCTCCCCATTCTTCTCTCCATCTCCTGCCTTCTCTGATGTCTCAGCTAAAGTCCTATCTCCTGCAAAAAAACCTTCCTGAGTCTTCTTTCATCTTAGTACCTCTCCTCTGTTAATTATTTTCAACTTATCCTCTCTATATTTTGTTTGTATATACAGTTATCCCTTCCACGTCATGACTTTCCCCCACCATGGTCTTGATATATTGAAATTAAATGGCAATTTTGGGGGAATTTTGTAGAAGCCACAGATGACATACAAAGGTCAGCGGATGAAACAGAGCCTGTGACCAAATACTTAACCCACATTTTACAATAAGATACTGTAAACACTGTATAAAACAAAAGAAAAAAACTGAACTTCTCTTGTTAGAAGAGAGGTTGAAAATTTTATGCAGATTTTCCAGATTGCAGGAGTGCTATGCCCTTGACCCCGGTGATGTAGGAAGGATATAACTATAGTTGTTTGCATATTGCCTTCCCTATTAGACTGTGAACTCCTTGAGAGCGGGGATTCTTTTTTGCCTTTCTTTGTACTCCCAGTGCTTAGCATAGCTCCTGACACATAGTAGGTTCTTAATGGAGGCTAGCTGACTGACTGAAGGAAGAGAGGGTCAGCATGTGGTGGCAGGCCAGCTAGCAAGAAGATGACGAGTGCTGGACCCTGCCTGAAATCCTGCGCCAGCATTCAGTAAATGCCACTAACAGGGTCCAAATCTTTATGGTTAAGAGATACAAGGAGGAAGATGAGCCAGGAATGGTCAGAGACTTGAGGAAAACCAGTTTGCTTTGAGTGGAAGGCTTATTTTATGATGTTGAAAAGATATAAAGAACCACATGCCATTATTTTGCTTTTACAATGAGCATTTTTTCATGAACATTATCTAATCTGCAAATCCTACATTTTAAAATACATATCAAGAAACTGGAATTCTTTATGTCCTAGTTACAAACAGAACTGCCATAGGCGTCTTTGAGTACTCATGACAGTTTACTTAATTCTTTAGGAGATCAAAGAGTCAGAATATTGGAGGTTATCTGGCAACCTGTAGCTGAAGAATAATTAGTTTTATGACACCTTTGACAAGGGGATCTCCAACTTTGATCTAATGATAGAGAAGTCATTATCTCCCATGACAGCTTGTTTCAACTCTGGATGGCTTTCATTATGAAGAAGTTTTTCCTTTATTTTAAATTGGTATTTGCCTTTTTGCAAGCTCTATTTATTACTCCTGTGCTCTGAGGCCAAATTAAAAAAAAAAAGTTCCTCCTTCACATGGATACCCTTCTAACACTAGCTAACATATTCCTTCTAAATCTCCCCTTCTCTGAACTACATATTCCTTGCCCCTTCAGCTGATCTTTATGTAATGTGATCTTAGCCCTCTCACCATTCAGGTCACCCCCTTTGTATGCATTCCAGTATGTCAATGTCCCTTTAAAAATATGGTACCAAGAACTGAACAGAATATTCAGATGTCATCTGACAACTGTGGAATATAGCAGTACAATCATCTTCCTTGTTTTGAACAGTATGCCTCTATGAATTCAGCCAAGGATTACATACTTTTTTTGGCTGTCTTGTCACATAGTTGATTCATGCTGAACATGTGTATAATGAACATGTGTATAATCCATCCCCCAGATCTTTTTCACATGAACTATTGCCCAGCCACATGCCTATCATGCACTGATGCAATTAATTTTTTGAATCCAAATGTAGGTTATAGCATGTTTCTTTATCCAATTTCATCTTATTATATTCAACCCATCATTCTAGCCTGTCAAGGTCTTTTTGGATCTTGATTCTTTCATCCAGAGTATTAATCATCTCTCCCATTTTTATGTCACTTGCAAATCTCATGTATCTACTTATATTTTCTTCCAAGTCATTGATAAAATGTGGAATGGCACAGAACCATGGACAGATCCTTGAACCACTTTACTGGGGAACTTCCACCATGGGGACAACATGATGGACATGAAGATCTACCTTCTTTAGAATTTATGTGTAATACTTTATAAAAAACAATGTCAGTCTAAAACCTTTCTTCTCATCTATTCCTGTCCTAATTGCTAAACTATAAAATTTAAGTGCTATGTAAACTGTTATTACCTGATTTTTTTCATTTATGATTAGTAGGTTGTTAAATGCATCGGTGCTTCAATTCTTACTTATGTTTGGTCTTCTAATACCGTGAGAAGAAAGCGTAGGTTTTAAAAAATATTACCTCTATACCTTTAATTA
Organism: Potorous gilbertii; assembly: GCA_028658325.1. Lineage (NCBI taxonomy): Eukaryota > Metazoa > Chordata > Mammalia > Diprotodontia > Potoroidae > Potorous > Potorous gilbertii. The sequence goes on along the minus strand of CM053771.1, from coordinate 367,261,315 downwards.
AAGTGAAAATAAAAATAAGTAAAGCTACCAAACTAAAATAATGACAACTCATTTTAAATAAGAAAATACTAACTTAGAAAACTTCCCATCCACCCTCTCCCCATTCCATTTTTGCATCAAAATGTGGCAAGTGAAGTTTGGTGTGATTTTCAAAAATAGGATTTCTCTCTTTTTTTTTCTCTTTCAGTGTTTTTCTATCCCTATTTCCTGGAAGGATGAATTAAATTTATGCCTCATTTTCTCAATCAACTGATGATAGATAAGTCAAAAGAAAAGCTGGGCCATGTGAATCCTAGGAAGGGTTTCAAGTTATTCTAAGTGTAGATACTAATTACATAATCTTCCTTCAAATTCTAATAGGTTTCCTCTTTCTTTGTAATCTTCAAATAATTACTTTTTTTGCTTTAAAAATATTTAGAATAGATTTAGGTGAGCAAAAGACTCCTTTCTGAATATAAAGAAAAAAAGAAAAATTAAATAGACAAACTATTCAATTACATGCTTTTCTACAGCATTCACCATCCTTACAGGCTCTAAATACAAAAATCATTTTTACATCTATTCTTCTGTAAAATGTAGCTGGTTAGCCACAGTGAAGTTTTCCTGTTTTCTCAATTCTTTTGACCTTTGATAAATGCACATGGTCACCCAGGGACCAGACTAACACCCACATTAATGAGCTCATAACAAAGTCTCCCTTTGTGCTGCCAGGCTAACCAATAAACCATGAAAATGATGCCTCTCTCTTCAGTCCATTCATCACTTTTTGCTTTGTAATTTTACAGTTTATACAGTTTGAAAAAAAAGCCCTTAATAATTTATTTCAGGTTCCAAATCCTTACTTGAAACACATATAAATATATCTGCAAAAATTATATGGAAAACTCTCCAGGGACTGATTATAGGTTCAGTTAAAATCCCTTTAACCTGTTTTCTTTTAAGGTAACACTGGAAAACACTAGTTTAACATTTGTTTTTACATGGGTATTTATGTAATTTAAAGCTATTTTGCACAAGAAAATTCCAGGGCTTCTGAAAAGCTGTGAGTGGTGAACTGTCTTATGTCCTGGAATTAACTTATATAGGAGGAAAAAAATATATCAAATTGGGAAATTTCATGTTCTTGACTCCATTAAAGTTAGGTATTTTAAGATCACACTCCTGATTTGACTATTGGGAGAGTGCCCTGCAAACAAATATTTATAGATATTTATCATTTTGATTTATGGGAATGTTGCTAATAGGTATCTGTCACTGGTGATTCTCTGCTATTTCCCCCTCCCAAAACTAGCCCTATCCATCTCTCTCTGATCCTTCTTTTTTCCCTTTCATTTTTCCTTCCTGACCAACATTCTAATTTTCCATTTTATTCTTTCTCCATTCCACCCTCTTCTCTTCTTCCTGGGGACATACCTAAGACCTGCCTGTTGTACCAATAGATGTTTCTCCTACCTACTGATTATGTTTCCCTGAAGTTGTAGGACCCCTAGAATAGGGTCATTTTGTTAACTAGAATCTTAGATCATGGACCACTAACTATAGTTTCTAGACTGAGTAATTGCTCTTACTCAGAATTCTTTAGTTAGCTAGAAAGAATGCAATAGAATGAACAGCCAGTTATACATATATATATACGTATATATATATGTATATATATATATATACATATATATACGTATATATATATGTATATATATATATATACATATATATATATATATACATATATATATATCTCCACTTTCATGCCATTAACTTTGCTTTCTCCATTTCTAAAACTCAGGGGTTTTTGTGACATGATCATGTAACTAGCTCTTCTATGGTGAAGTCAAATTGAGTTCATAGGTACATACAAAAGAGTAAGAAGGTATCATTCATTTCAGTTAGAAAAATAGCATTCAGCTTTCTTTATGGCTTTCTTCTTCAAGTCTGAAGAGATAGAATTAACTCTAAAGATATTTTGCAAATGAAAAATAAAAAGAGTAAGGAAGATATCAACCTTTTATGAAGAAGAAATAAAGACCTTGTAGGAAGTATATTGTAGGAGCTATTTTCATATGGAGACCTAAGCAAAAACTGAAATAATTTACATGAAGGGTATAATAATTCAGATCTTTATCTTAACATAGGTACACTTTTAAATAATCTTATAATGTATTCTATCATTTGCAGCCAAAAAGAAGGGAAGTGATTCTCACCCCATTACATTAAAACATTTACTTCTCAACTTAACATTTCTATTTGTTCTACATTTAAAATATATCACTAACGTAAAATCTTTTGAGGTCACTGGAGCATCCCTAGAAGGGGCATTTTAGGGCACATAAAACAGAATGTTCAGATGCTAATTACACAATTATTCTGTCTAGTATTAGAACACTGGGAAATTATCAGGGACCAGAAGTGGCAATTTGAAATAATTATCAATGGCATAAAATAGAACTGGTATCATGATCTGAAAAACAAATGTCATACAGTAGACACAGAACTAAATGTCTAAAAGACACTTTCAAAAGTGACCAAAGTTGGTTGAAATTCTGAAGACAAACGGGAAGGAATACATCCCTAGAGGTTTAAAAAATCCTTATCCCAGTCAAGAAACCGTGATGCTAAGTGCAATAAGGCACTTGTTCATTTTCTGGCAGCTCCACTCATCATCATTTTAATGAAGGCAGGGAGGGGAGGAGAATTTGCTTAAGCATGCATATACAACTGAAATTAAACAAGAAATACAGTGCTTCCTTAATCCCATGCCACATTCATAGCATTTCCACTGCCTCCTGACCTTGGCTCTTATCATATCCAATTTGACTGCATATCAAAGAACACTGACTTCCACAAGCCCCCTTTTAATGTTATCCAGCACTATTCCTTCCTTCAACTGAAAAGTTTCTTTCTTTTTTTCTCACTGACAAAGCAGTCTGTTCTTTACAAATCAATAAACAGGAAGATCTCATCTACTGTACTTCCAATTTCTACAGAATCCAGTCACTCTCTGTTCCTTGCATATCAGAAGATAAGGCAGCATTTTAGAAAGCACACATTATGCTCCTCCGCGAAGGACAGAGGGAGGAAAGGGGAAGTTGACATGCATTATTTCTGGGTCATGGGTTGGTCTGTCTTGATGTTAAAGTGTGACAAACCTCTCTCTCATGCTGCATCTTTCTCTTTTCTTTCTTTCTCTTTCTGTTTTCCTTAACCTGATTCTCCCTGTCCCCCTAGTCTTGACACTTAACCACCTTGACTCCTTCTCTCTGACCGAGGGTTGACTGGCAACTAAAATATATTTCATTCAAATCTGAACAGAAACTATACTCATATATTAATTGTATACATATCAATACAGTACAGGAAACTTCAGGGGGTGGAGGCTAAGGTAGATTAGAAATAAATAAAAAAAATAGAGTACATTTCTTAGGAGAAGTGCAAGACAGAATTTCTAGGTCATCATGGCACTAGGTGCACTTGGCTAAGAGATAATCGGAACGACTTTATGAGATTCTTCCTTTCACTAAAGCAAGAAATCCCAAAATCCATCAGGATACGTGCACTGTACCTTGACTCTCTATTTAATCCTCAAGTGAAACCAACACTGCAAAGTGTAATAAAAATGCATATAGCCTCAGGCTTTGCGTCTTAGCACAGAGAGGGAAAAATAAGCTTTTTGACTTAATATGTCTACTGTGAATAATCAATCACAACTTTCTGGGATCTTGTTTTATAATCCTAGCACATAGCCCTGAACTTCATGTTCTTGTTGTGGAAAGAACAAGGGAAGATCTACCCTGCCTAGAGGAGGAGAGAGTGGGAGAGGTAGAGGAAGAGGGAGAGGAAGAGGGAAAAGGGAGAGGAGGAGGAGGATGAGGGGAAAAGGAGAGGGAGGGAGGCAGAGAGAGAGAGAGAAATCATAAAATTTTTTAGTTTTATTTATTTTATTTTTAATTTATGGAATAAAACAAGCATTTTTATAACATGGTGTAATAAAATATAACATAGTATAATAAAAAGACTCTCTCTCTCTCTCTGTATAAATATATATATATATATATATATATATATATATATATATATATATATATATATATATATGTATATATTTAAGGGAGATAGAGATTTCAACCAACAGAAAAAGAAGCAGTTACTATATAAGGAAAACTGAATGAGTTGTATCTCTTCTGCCTTACTGGGTGATGCTTAAGTTATACAACTATTAAGGGGAAAAAAGAATATCACTCTTGGAGAGAAATGAGGGATGAAGGAGACAAAGGAGTACAAGACAATTCCAAAGTTTTCACTCTGCTTTGCTGGGAAAACAATGGTGCCATCACCAGAATAGGGAATTCAGTAGGAAAAATTGGTTTTGAAGGATAAGATGATTAGAGGTGTAATGCCTTGATAAAACGAATGAATGAATGAATGAATGGCGGAATATAAGGCAGTGTGTGGAATGAGGTGGAAGAGGTACTCTTTTTTTCCAGGGTCCCTCAAATCACAAGCAGGTATCACAAGGAGGTTCTATGATATCCAGCTCAAATCCTAAGTACAGCCTACTTCTTTCTGGTAGCAAGTGACCTACAATTGGCACTGCAAATATCTATTAGCAAGATATATAAAGGAGGATGCATTAGACAACTAAGTAGGTGTGTAATGAGTGTTTCTTATAAGACCAGCTCTGTGTCAGACAATGTGAAAGGTTAAAAAAAACATGGCATAGTCCTACTCTAAATTCAATTCAAAAAGATTTATGAATCTACTAGACTGAGTTAGATGCTAGAGAAACAAAGACAAAAATGAAATAGTCTTTGCCATCAGAGGAGTTTGCATCTGACTGCCTTCAAGGAGTTTACATTCTAAAGAAGGGGAACAATCTAATGTCAGGAAAAAATTAAGTGATAAATTTTGTGCTTAAAGACATTGGAAAAGGGAAAGATCTCTCTGTATTGTAGTAGTGTGAAAGGAAGCAGGACAGAAATAAATAGGAAACTAGGCTACTGTGATGGTCTATCCAGCCTCAAAAGCCAAGGGAAAAAAAAAGATGATGGAGTAACTCTGTTAGACACATCCTCTAAATTCTCTGTGCTAATTTTTCAGGAATATTCTAGATTGAAAATTTATACATTTTTATAAAAAACTTATAAATTGCAATTAATTAGAAACCGTTTTTCTTTTAACAATTTTACACTGGTTTGTATTCAAAATATAAAGAGTTTGAGTGATTTAAATGATTTCTTCCTTATCTTTTCCTTATTGAAATTGAATTTTTTTTTAACCTAAAAGAATCTCAACTTGTGGAAGGCAGGAGCTGTTTTTAATTTTCCATGTTGCGCTACCTCCATGTAGCACAGTTCACCAGATTATGGAGTCATAGATTTAGAGCTGTAAGGGACTCAGGAAGATCATCTAGTCCAAGCCCATCGAGAGGCTCTTCTCCATTATACAGATACTGAAATGGATATTTGTTCAGTCATGCAGATAAAGAAGAAGGTGGTGGTATACACTTAATGTTTAATTGAACTGATGACTGTTTGGAAATAGATGGCTGTATATAAAGTTTCAGATAATATTCTCTTAACTTTTTTGATAGTTTCAACCAATGCTTTTAGGGATAATAAGTTGTCATTAACACTTAACACTTATTATTTCAGTTCACTATTTAGCAAACTTTCTTGTAGACTGTTTCCAAAGTAACATTAAACCTCATGCACACAGCTTTGAAATCTAGTCCTTGATCTAGGGATGAACACACTGTTCACATCTTGGGTAGAACTTTTTTGTTGTCGCTAGATGATCTTTTTATCCCTCTAGGCATTAACCAGTCTTTTTATTTTCTTGGCAGTGGTTCTGGAGCAAAAGTCCCCAAAGGGCTGGAATCTATTGAAATGGCTCAAAATTTAAAGTACGAGAAAGTTTTCTTTCACTTCTAAAAACCAAATTCATGTAGGTACATACATTTTCATAGACGTAGAGGAACACACTTAAAAAGTAAGCCCTCACTGATTTGACTTCACTAACTTAGAATTTTGGATAATTGAGTAAAGAAAATCAGATAGAGGTTTTTTTTTTTTAAACTAACTACACTAATAATGTGCCTAGTACATATAAGTCATTCGAGATAAAGTTTTTATAAGTATCCTCAAGGGCTTTAGAAGAAAAACTTTTTGAAAGTAACCGATAAGCCAATTACAAAACATCATCCTTTCATCAACTAAGTCCCATAGGGACTTCTATAAAGCAGCACTTCTTGCTTTTAGCTACTGTGTATTTTAAAAGTAGTAAAAATAAAAATTTTTGAAAAGTGTTCTGCCAATCATATTTCTAATTCAGACTGTCCTTTCTGTGAAGAAAGAAATCCAAACTAATGAATCTTAATTACTATGTCAATACTTTATGGATCTGAGTTTGCATTGGTATCGCCAATAAAGAGTGCAAAACCTCTAATTTTAGCTGGTCAGTTAAATGGCCACAATTCTTTCACTCTTCTTTCCTCTGGCTTTTATCCTATTCCCCACAGCGACTATTTACATCATTCCGCATGATTCCTCCCTCTCAGCAGACCTTTCATACTATTTTGAAGAAATAGAGCCCATTCATCATAAGATCCCTCTTCCGTTCAACATCTCAAAAACCCTTCTCTCGTCAGCATCCCTCATTATCTATTCCCTTACTCTAAGCTCTGATCCTTTTGGACAAGACTGACCTCTGCTTATACACTTAATTTCATATCCTTTCCAGATTGCACTTACACTCGTTCCCTTTCTCAATGGACTTTAATCTCTTCTTGTTGGCTGGCTCCTTTCCTGTTACCTACCAGGCTCTAGGTGACACTGTGTAAAGTCAGGAAGGTCTGAGTTCCAATCCTGAACTGAGATACTTCCCAGTTGTGTAATTCTGGGCAAACTGCTTAACCTCCTTCAGCTTGTTTTCTCATCTATAAAATAGGGATTATAGTAGCGCCTACTTTGTAGGGTTTAGGGAAGGATCAAATGAGATAAGATATATAAAGCTCTCTATAAACCTTAAAGAAGTATATAAATGTGAGCTATATTTACCTACAAATATGGTCATATCTCACCCACTTGCAAAAAAAAAAGGTCATTTCACCAGTCATCATCAATAAATAAAATATTAATATGAACTTCAAGAAAACCATTTTTGGAAATTTAATATATTTAATTACATACAAATGCAAAGACACATTGATGAGTATAGTCAATGCATGTAAGATAAGAAGGAAAACCATTGTGAAATAATCCCTGCATGAAATACCTTTGACACAGGACTGATATTCATATATATAAAGGGAAGTAACATAAACATATAAAACCTAGAGTTATTTTCCAATGGATAAATGATCAAAATATAAAAGAATTTTACACACATGAGAGATTGCACCAAATCACTACTATGACAGATGCAAATTAAAACAATTCTGAAATCTCACCTATTCTTATTTATAGGGAGAGAAGGAAGTGGAAGAGAATGAGTCCTGCATAGTTAATTTTTTTTTCTTTTTTTTGGTATTATCACTCATTTCAAATTGAAATTAAATTGTTACATGCAAAAAAGGAAACAGATTACTAAAACTAAGGGACCATTTTTTGAGCAGATGCTTTTATTGACATTAGAACTTCTGATGCTCACTTTCAATGTAGATAATCTGAATACATCTACAAGACACTGTCATATCCTTTGTCTCTGAATTCTTGTAATAAAAATTTTCAAATTGGGAGGTTGGAACTGATAGGGGCAATGCTTTCTAAGTAGCTGCAGAAGCTGCTCCTTTATATTTATTTTCAGCATTGTCAAAGGATCCTGATCCCATTGATTAAAAAGATGAGGATGTCATTTGCTGCTTTGAGTATATCTTCCCATGGAGCATATAGACATACCCATGACTACCTCATTAATAGGGTTTATTTTTTTGGGGGGGGGGATATGGCCTAAGCAGTTCTTAGGAGAAATTTTGTATTTTTATTTTTTTAAGTGATTTTTTATTTTATTATTTTTTTTAATGTTCTACAATCACTTCCTTAAAATTAAGATTTTATCCCCCCCACACCTTTCCCCCACTACCCCCCTCCCTCCCCATGACAGCATACAATTCTGTATAGATTCTACATATACTTTCCTATTGAGCATATTTTTACTATAGTCATGCTATGTAGTCGCACGAAAATAAATGGAAGACATCATATAACAAATCAAAACATAATACACTAAACTGCCCCCCCCACACACAAACATGATCTGCTACATGTTTCTCTGAATGTGGAAGGCATTTTGCCTTAGAAAACCATCATTGGGATTTTTGTTTTTCAGTAAGTTCTTGTGTTATTACAAAGGTCCAAGTCTACCAGAAAAAAACTCTCACACAACATGGTCATTGCTGTGCACAAAGTTCTCCTGCTTCTGCTCCTTTCACTCAGCATCATATCATATAAGTCCTTCCAGACCTCCCTGAAGTCTTCTTGTTCATCATTTCTTATGGTGCAATAGTACTCCATTACATTCATATACCATAATTTATTAAGCCATTCCCCAATTGATGGGCAATCATTCCAGTTCTTGGCCACCACAAAGAGAGCTGCTATAAATATTTTTGTACATGTGAGTCCCTTTCCCATTTTTATAATCTCTTGGGGATACAGTCCTAGTAGCGATATTGCTGGGTCAAAGGGTATGCACATGTTTGTAGCCCTTTGGGCATAGTTCCAAACCGTTCTCCAGAATGGTTGGATGATCTCACAGCTCCACCAACAATGCATTAGCGTTCCTACTCTCCCACATCC
>CM053771.1:367137949-367252026 GCA_028658325.1 Potorous gilbertii | reverse complement strand
GTTGTTTTGATTTGCATCTCTCTAATCAGTAGTGATTTAGTGCACTTTTTCATTTGATTATAGATATCTTTAATTTCTTCGCCTGAAAATTGCCTGTTCATATCCTTTGACCATTTATCAATTGGGGAATGACTTGTATGGTTATATATTGAGTCAGTTCTCTATATATTCTAGAAATGAGGCCTTTCTCCCCGAGCTTAGCCGTAAAAATTTTATTCTATTTCAATTTACTATATCCCTCTGAATTTTGGATGCATTGAGTTTGGTTGTGCAAAAACTTTTCAGTTTAATGTAATCAAAATTATCCTTCTTGCATTTCATAATGCTTTCTATCGTTTCTTTAGAAAAAAATTCTTCCCTTCTCCATAAATCTGATAAATACACTATTCCTTGCTCCTCCAGTTTATTCATGGTATCAATCTTTATATCTAAATCATGTACCCATTTGGACTTTATCCTTGTGTATGGTGTCAGGCCTGGGTATTAATAGAGTTTAGACTAGCTCCTAGGACTTAGCACTTGTTGACCCATTCAAATCCCAATGAGGATTATATCTTACCATGATTTGACTGACTTTGGTAGGTCTTATAATAAGCCTCTTAATGAGAGATGTGCCCTTTTTATTCAAATTTGAGATTATAGACAAGAACTATGTTTTAAGGTTTCCAGAAAAAAAACTGCATAGGGGCAAAATAAGCCCAAGAGATGTGATTTTTGAGAAGCCCATAAGAGCAGTCATAGTCTATATAAACTCAGAGTGTGGGGTATGGAGTGTTAGGGCACAAGTTTGTTTAGTCTTTTCTCTTTTCCACTATGGTCTGTACTTCCACATGTCCTCATTTCCCTCATTGTCATCAAAGCGCCCACCTACTAAAGGTGAAAATTTATCCGACCTGCTTTGAGGCATTGAACTGATCCTTTACTTTGAAGAGATTGTATCAAGTTTTATGTACCATTACATAAAAGAATCTTTACATTAGTATATACTTATCAACTATTTCTCCACTGCCTGTGACTCATTTTCTGCATATTACACCCAGGTTGCTATGAGTTTGTCTTCAAACCCCACTAAGGGACTTTAGATCTGGCAAGCTCAGTCATTCCAAAGCTGCCCTACCATCCTGGAAAATAATGGCAACGATAATTTTGATGATGATGAGAGTGATGATGATGAGAGTGATGATGAGGGTGATGATGATGAGAGTGATGATGATAGCTTTCATTATTTTTATTGTTTTGCAAAGGGACAGTGGAGCTGGTGAATTAACAGGCGTGATTACCCAGAACTAGCACTTATACGTACAAGGGCATTTTGAGCTCAGGTATGTCCTTGATCTCCAATGTGATCTTTGACTGTAACATTTTTTGTTAGCTTATTTTATAAAATATCACACTTATTCAGAGGATATCCAGCCATGATCTAAACCCAATTTAATCAGAGAACAGGAAGAAATATCCTTTCTGGTCCACCTCTGGCTTAAGTACCAAAACCAGAAACCAATGTGTGTTTGAAGTGCATGTCATTTAAGATGAGTAAAAAAACCCTCCAAACCCAAAACGTTTTCCATCTCTTCATTCTCCTAGGTTACTTGTAGAAGCATTTTTTTACATTTTCTAATTAGTATTAAGATTTTTCAATTCAATAATTTTTTTTCTTTTTTTCACCTTTCTTCAACCAAGCATGATTAATCATAATATGAAGTGGCTTAGGTCAGATTGTTTCTCGTTCCCATTTCCCAGATAATGTGGTACCAGTCAGAACCCCATAATTCTGATAGGTTTTCTGAGTCAGAATCTGGTCTTAAAATGCTTTCATCACAGTTTGTTTCCTCAGGATTGGGTGTCTGTATTGGTGCGAGGACCACATGAACAATTAGGTCCTAGACCTAAATCCATTCACAATCTTTCTTCTGCCCAGTTCTAGTGTATAGCCAGGGCTCTCAATCCTTATACCTGGTTTGGAGTGCAACAACTCATTGTTCCTTTCATGCAGATAAAATATAATAAACAAATTTAATTATGAGGTTATTTATTATGAAAGCTTAGAGACAGAGGAATTGTTTCTAGCTTTCATAAGAAATACAAAATTTCTTATGATGTCCATGGATTCACAATACTCTACCTCTTTTAATCTAAAGCTACTTCTTAAGTCAAGGAAAAATAAACATAAGTATATCTATTATGACAATAAGAAGATGAATATACAGAGGAATTTTAAACTGCCTAAGAGTACACAGTTGTTTAAGTGAAGCCTAGATATTGAATCTAATATACAAAGTATAGGCAGCCTATGTAATGATTGGCTTAAAATACATATTCATAGTAGCCTTACATCTTTGGAATTATTTCCCAATCCAGCATAGTCAGGTTACAACAGAAAGAGACTAGGTGATAGTTTCCTTTTATATTAATATTTCTTAGATTCAAATTCTTTTTTGAATATACATATATATGTATACATATATATGTATACATATACATGAAATACACATATGAATATATGAAATATATTACACATATATGTATATATGTGTACGTGTGTATGTATATGTATATATACCCATATGCATATATATACATACACACAGAGAATTATCCCTTCCATATGGTGACTTTCCCCATCATGGTTTTGATATATTACGGGCTAGCATAAGAAATTAAATGGGAATTTTTAGGGAGTTTTGCGGAAGCCACAGATGATACGCGAAGGCCAGCAGATGACATAGAAAAAATTTAGAAACTCAGAAATACAATATATATATGTAGTATTGTATAATATCAACATATTTTATCTTTTAATACCACAAATATTTCAAATTTTACAATAAGGTATTATAAACACCCCATAAAAGAAAAGTTCAGATTTCTTCTTTTGTATGAAGGAAGGGTCAAAAAATTTTACATGGATTTTCTTGATCATGGTGGCACTGGCCCCGAACCCCCAAGATATAGAAGGGATAACTAGTGTGTGTGTGTGTGTGTGTGTGTGTGTGTGTGTGTGTGTGTGTGTGTGTATGTAATGTATATAAAATTTTATACATACATACATATATGTATACATAAGTATATATACATACATGTATATGCGGGCACACACATATTCTTTTTCCTATTTCCCTCTTGTTGCTTTACAGGACTATAAGCACCTGTGGTCTAATTTAATCCTGGAAATAATCAGAAATCTTCAAAAGAACCTGCTGCTGAAGGTTCTGTCTTCCAAGCTGATTGCTTTTCTATTCTGTAGCATTTTGGAGTTGTTTGTGTACAGTGTCAAAAGATTGGCACTTCACTGCAAAGTGGTATTTGTGAAATATTTGTGGTATTAAAAGATAAAATATGTTGATATTATACAATACTACATATATATATATTGTATTTCTGAGTCTGCAAAACTTAAAAAAAAAATTACAGCCTTAGATGAGTAAATATTGACCAAATAACAATAAAAGGCATTTTCAAAGCAGTGTTTAGAAATACCTGTCACTGTTTCAGTATCTGTTTCACTGAATAGAGCTTCTGTTTGTCTCGGTCAGAGCTGTCACTAACATGATACATGCCCAGCAGGAGTTCCATTTGATGATGCATTCTTAGGAAGGAAGGAGCTGACTTTCTTATTGGAAACCGTAGGAAATAAACTTTCAAAGCCAATGCAATGAACATTTCTTTCTTCATCTGTATTTAAGTTTTAAGCTAATCAAATTCATTTGAAACTAGTTTGACTTCTAGATATTGATATCTTTAGTAATATTTTGTTTCAAATCATCAAGATAATAGGTTCCCTTTTGAGAGTACAGCCAATTCTTTTTTTTTAAAATCTGTGGATTAATTTTCCAGTTCATGGGATGTCATACTGTGTCTCCTCCCATCGCTATATATTTTCTCTTTTGGCCCTAAGCATTAACACTGGTGGAGTTGGAGAAAATAAAATAAATAACGAAAAAAGCAGCAGTTATTGCCCCTTTCAGATTTCCTAATGTCTTCATTAATTAGTGAAATTCACATTTTTGTGAATTATTTTACTTTTTGAATCATTCCACAAGTATGTTTACTTAGTACAGCAAATATTGATTTCCTCTTTTATAGATGATGGAACTGAGGCTCACAGAAATTAATGGTCTTGAACATAACATTAATATTGGGACACTTGAATAGGAGTTCCTGGTGTCCTTTTCATAATGCTCTGGGATGAGACAACCAGGCCTTTGCAATGTTATTAAGGACTGAGTGTTTTCTTGCTAGGTGAAATCATTGGCATTGTAAATAGGAACCTAAGCAAAGTTTTATGCATTGTCTCTTCGTTAGTGGTACTAATATTGGAAACAGAAAACTTGTGAGAAAAGAAAAATTGTGAGAGCGTTTTGAGGACAGACCATCAAAGCAACTTCTACGTTAGGTGAAGCTATTTGCTAAATTTTGTCAGGCCCGATAATTGCTTGGCACTTGAGTATTCCAATACTACAGTTGCTGACAGATGTTGCCTCTGCTTCTTTTTTTTCAAGATTCTGCTTTATGAGTCTTGGGCATAGGTCCTCAATTATGAAAGGGTTCCTGGGACATATCTATTTTTTGCTAATAGGGGTAAGGAGCCTTATCTGCACTGCTTAGAAACCTTCTGTCTTGCATGTCCATAAAAGGTATCAGGATGTATTGGTCATTTCTATCTATTGTTTTGAGGTCAGAACTGGTATACATTACGAATGAGGTAACCCTTATGATGGGTGTGAGTCTGAACCAATTATAGAGGAACTCAAATCCATTTTCCCATAGATTGATGGACTCCAGGCAAAAATAACCATACAACAAAAATACTGCCCAGCTGAGCAGGGAGTGGTTATTATCTAGCATTTGCACACCGATGTATGCTTTCAAACTCCTTCACAGTCTCCAGTTACTGGCAGACAGACCGTGGGGAGGTAGGGAGGGCTGCAAACTGGGTTGTTAAAGCAGGAAGCCTCCTGGAAGTGATTTTGAGGAGGTTCTTCCTCAGGATGCCAGTGACAAAAAGGGTTTTTTTTGAATGTAATTTTAAATCATAAAAGAAGCATTTTGCACCTTGTCATGTGATTCTTCAGATGCTAATCACATTACTTAGAGAACTGGCACAGCTCCTGGATTTCTCACAGTCACTGATAACAGGCTGGGTCTGAGTTGATGCTACAGGAAATGGAGAACAATGTCTGCTACGGAAGACAGTGGGTGTGGTGTCGATAAAGCCCAGAAACACTGACCAACATGGCACCCACTGCTCGAAGGAAAACAGGAGGACCACAGAAGGAGAAGGACAGTTTCATATTGTTTAATGAGGGTGTCTTTGTTCGTTCTTTAGAAATGACAAAGAGATAAAGAGCAAGGGGAGAGCGTAGGGTTGCCGGATGAAAAGATCTCAAAATGTCTTAAAGATTTTGGTGGCTCAGACATTTTCTTGGCAAATAATACTGTGAAATTCAGTTAAGTGTTTCCTCAGTCCCTCCTGGGAGTATTCACTTATCCTGCTGCCTCCTGAATGTACTGGGCATTTTACCTTCACAGTAATCTCTACACAATACTCTTCTGTGTCCTCTTCCATTTCTTTTGAGATTCACTGTATCTCTCCCTCATTCCTTTCCTCTTATTCCAAACCACTTGCCTTTCTCTTATTACTTATTTAACATTTTCCTTCCCCTTGAGTGTAACTGCCTTTATCTTTTTTTTTTACATCTATAAATTAGAGGTGTCTCTTGATCTGCTAGAATGCATCTTCTACCCTCACTTTTCAGCACCATGTCCCCACTTTTCCCTATAGGACTTTCTTCTGTGATTGGCCAATAGCAAAATGAAAGTTACTAGAATCCAATTCTAAAAGCATTTTAGAAGAACGGAATCTTATCATTTACTCCCTGAACCACTATCATCAGTACAGCTGGTGCAGAACTCTATTTCATTTTGGGGCTCATTGGATAAGTATGAGTTTGACCTGGGAACCATAAAATGACTAAAGGGGAGGGAGACATGGGGAAAACTTTCTATTCCTTCCTTCTTCTTGGCTCACTGTTCTATGATGGATCTCCCTTTTTTATTACTAACTACTCCCTATATAAAAATAACGTTTGTATCCAATTTATTGTTGGCTATGGCTTCTTAACCTTTTCAAATTTTAAACAAATAGGTACAGAAATTTCATTTCACTTAACTGAGTACAACTTAACGTTAAATAAATTATATGATATAACCAAGGAAGGCATTTTATTTCTAGAGGAACTGATTTCTTTCCCTCTTAAAATGTTAGTTTGATTACTTTTTTAATGAATGTGGGCTGTCTCCCATATATGATAATTGCTTACAAGTTTCTGTCAATTAAGTAATCAACTTATTTAAAGAAATCATTTTGGGGTAAAGTTTCTATACTTGAATACCTGCAGGATTTTCAGGTTTCACTAACTCATTTAGTAACTCAAATTGACCTTGCATTCTTATTTAACCTTTTATGTAAGATAGTCCTTAATTTTTAAATACTTGGCATTAATAGACTACATGTACCAACATGGGTCAGCAAGGTGACTCAGTGGATAAAGAGTAGAGAGTGGATAGGAGACTCATCCTCTTTGGTTCAAATCTGGTATTTGGCCCTAGCTATGTGACATTAGGCAAGTCACTTAATCCTGTTTGCCTCAGTTTCCTCTTCTATAAAAATGCACTAGAGAAAGAAATGTCAAACCAATTCAGTGTCTTTGCCAAAAGGACAAAAGGAGTCATGACATGACTGCAGTGACTGAACAACAACACCTGCTTCTGCTTTTCTCCCCTTCCTACCCAAAGGCCAGAATCTATAGACCTATGAACCTGATTTTGCCAAGACCATGTCTCCCATTTGACAAGCTGCAGTCCCTCTTGTTGCTTCCACCATCTCTTCCAATGCCCCTGCAGAAGTCCAACTACCTCTCACGCTTGAATTCTTTCATCCAACACCTTCCTACTTGACAAATCATTCACTCTCCATCCCCATATTCCATGAGACAATGGGATGTGGAGAAGGCAGATATGTTTTGGTTTTATTAAGCATAAAATCAATATAGACTTACTTTTAACAGTAAAAAAATCTTCAAATTATATTTGAGATGCTCGCTGTTATCATGTTAGAATGGCAATATTTTTCATTTGTTCAAGTATTTTGGGGGTTATCTTTTGACTGTGTAAACATTAAGATTATTTTTAAATAAGTCAGTCAATAAACATTTATTTAACACTTACTATTTGTCAGGCACTATGTTAAGAACTAGGGATACAAATGGGAAAAAGAAAGACAGTTTCTGCCCATAAGGGGTTTACAATCTAATGGAGGAAGACAACATAGTAAAAGAAATATTAATTAACCATAAGTCTCAATTATTTCTCTTCAGTTCCCTAGAAATACACTGAAATTTCTATATACTTGTGGAGCCCTTTTGCGTTGCAGGTACATATGTGGTAGGGTGAGGGATGGCTGAAGGAGAAGCAGGTTTCCAACAGGCTCTTGGTTGTTTACCTTTTTTCTATCATTATCTAAGCCTAGACAATCAACAAAACAATACATCAAGCCTTAATTTGTAGTTTGATGATTTCTAAGGGGTGAAAATTTAACAATAGGCTCTCTCCAATCAGTACTAATTGACTTTAGCACACTTCTTTGCTATAGTGTGATTTTGCAACAGTCTGTTCTTCTTTCTAGAAGAGGACCATGACATCAGGGAGGTGATGCCATGATGTGCAAGTGAATTAGATTTAAGTGAGGGAGAGAAAACACCTCCTCAATGCAATAAAAAGCAGCTTATTTTTATCTGGAGACAAAACTCATGGTAAAAGTATAGACCACAAATAAACAAAATTTAAAGAGGGTAGGAGATGCCCTTGGGTAAGCCAGCTCTGCTGGCAAGTGAAAGACAGTAGAAGAGAAAGAATAGGATATGATAGGATAAATTCACCTGGTGCTTTTGTGCCAGCAAATTCTGTCCAGGCAGAACACTCCTCTTCTAGACAAGGTCTAACTGGTCATGACTCTAATCGTTTCCCTTTCATTTGTCTCATTGTTGGCCTGACACGCGTCCACTTCTGGGGTACTCTAGGGGTTTCTGCTTCCTATGAAGTGTCAAAGCCTTCCTTCTATCTAGAAAAATTGCATTTCCCAACAGCCTCTTTGCTACACTTATGAAGGGCTATGCTTATGAAGATACATTTCCTACCTTTCTTACCCCATCCTCCTACTAGAACAGTTGTTCTTAACCTTATACATTTCATGGACCCCCTTAACAGTTTGATGAAATTCTTAAAATCATTCTCATTATGTTTTTAACTGCATTTAATGAAGTTCATAGGAATATGCACAAAATAAATTATTTCAGGAAGAAAAGATATAATTTCCTGCCCATATTCATAGGATAAATCCCCTGAAATCTATTTATAGGTTGATTATGGTTCTGAGGATCTCAGGTAAAGAACTCCTGAAATAGACAATAAATTTTGTGAAAGCAGGAACCATGTTTTAAATATGTTCATTTCCCTAGCATACAACACACACATATATATGTTACATATACACACATATATATATATATATATACACATATATGTTATATATGTAACATATACCAAGTAAGCATGATATGTATGGCTTCTGGAAGAATGAGTAGATATATTATAGTATGTAATTATCAAATGTTTAATGAATCAAAATTTTATATTGAAAGTTTCTGTCTTTAACCAAATTTGCAATCATCTGGGGAGATAAGACAGGAAAACAGGTAAATGATAGCTAATAAGATAAAATAATCAGAATCAGTGGAATAGATTGTGGGTGCTGTAGAAGAGTAAGACATATATTTTTGGACATAGCAAATGTGGATTTATTTTGTTTGACTATGCTTACATATTATAAGGATTGTATTTTTTTTTAATTTGGGAAGGGTAGTTAGCAATAATGTTGCCAAAAATAAAGAGAAGAAAAAGAACAGAGAGTCAATGAAACATTTAAAACATAGACAAATAGGGTAACTTTGAACAGTAAGTTCTAAATAGTGAATTTATTATATACTAAAAAAAAAGAAAGTTGTAAGTAATGGTTACATGATTACAGAGAAAGTCCTCTTTTTCAATTTGGTTTGTGGAAATGTTCTTTTCTGGATGTACATTAAATTTATAATAGAAAAATTAAATATAAAATCAGAGATCATCATATTAACCTCTGAACTTGACCTGCAGATTTATAGGTATAAGGACCTCCCTGGTGAGGAAACTGCCTCACGTTGGTACCTTCTCTTCAAGGTATAATTTTAAAGAGCTGTCTAAAACACTGAGAGGTTCTTTGACTTGTGCCCAGGGTTACATAGCCATTATGTGTCAGAAGAAGGTTTTCCTGATTTCCATGTCAGCTCTCTATCATATCATGTGGACTTTACCTCTTAAATACCATTAATACCTATTTTTAACTCTTCTTTCTCAATTTATTGGTTTTTTTTGCATATTTCATCCATAATGAGTGAGTAGCACATGTCTCAGTGGACAGAGAGCTGGTCTGGGAATACTAGGGATGAAGGTTCCAGTTCTATTATCATGCCATAGTTGCTGTATCACTGTGGGCCAGTCAATGAACCTCAGTATTTCAGGAAATTTTCTATGATTGTAAATTACAGAGAAGTTTTTGAACCACCTCATGGGAAGGAGTTTCCATATAGAGCATTCTTCATACCAGTGAAATCACAGGTCCAGAACAACCAAACAACACAACAGATAAATATGAACATTTATTTTGTTTATTTAATTTGGGGAAAAACTTGTAACTGAGTAATGTTGTCCATAAATGGGATGGGCCACCTCATAAGATAGTATTTTCCCTGATACTGAAAGAGTTGAAACAGTAACTGAATCATAATCTTAAGAGAGGATTCCTGCTTCTGGTGAGAAGTTAGACTGGATTCCTTAAAACCCTTCTAATTCCAAGATTTTACAACATTAAAAAAATGTGATACCACATATGCTAAATTCACTTTATCTCCTGATCCTCAACATTAATTCTATATGTGTTGTTTTTGACTTGTGGCATCACGTGGGGATAGGGGAATTGCCTTGGATGACTTCATGCTACATAGCTGACATCTGCTTTCCATAGATTATCTCATTAAATTCTTCCAGCTCTGTGAAGGAGATAGGCAGCTAGGTGATGAATAAAGCTAAGCTTAGAGCTAGAAAGAAACAAGTTTTGACCTGCAGTACATGTTGGCTGTGTGATCCTAGGCATATTACTCTCAGCCTCAGTTTCTCCTCTGTAAAATGAGAGGATTGGACAGTTAATGGCTTGTAAGATCATTTCCAGCTCTAAGTCTATGATTCCACTTGACAGAAAAGGGGACAAGTGAAATGACCCAGTTAGTGTCTGAAGCTGGCTATAAAAGTAGCTCCAAACTGTTTGGAAGCATGTTGGTCTTTTTTTTTTAATCATAAAGGTAAATTTCCTTCAAGGCAGCCCAGTGGCACAATAGATAGAGCACTGGACTAGGACACATCTTCTTGAGTTCAAATCCAACCTCAAACACTTACTAGCTCTGTGACCCTGGGTGAGTCACTAAACCCTGCTTGCCTCAGTTTCCTCAGATGGAAAATGAGGTGGAGGAGGAATGGCAAACCATTCTAATATCTTCGCAAAGAAAACTCCAAATAGGGTCACAAAGAGTTGGACACTGAACTACAACAACCACAAAGTGCCTTTGTTAACTATTACTTTTGATAATCACTACCAGGTGGCAATTAGTTTTGACTTTTTTCAAAGAAGCTGGGGTTTTGAAAACTGGTAAATTTTCACTTCATGTAAGCCCAAGGTCCATTGGCCTGGGTTGAATCAATACTAAAGCAGTGATGTTCGTGAGTCAGCCTGTGTTTCTGTCACCATGGAATTAAAACTGTGGCAAATTGCACATTTTACTCCATAATCTGGAACACTATGTAACAATGGACACACGAATAAGGACAGTTCCCACTCTCATCAACAGGAACAGAGGCTTCACTGGACTTTTCTCTGTTACTGAAGAAACACTATCCAGCTGCAATGGGCTCTTTTAATTCAGCAGCTGACAGACACTTGACCAAAAGAGGACAGAAGGACGAGCTGTGAAACACGGGGGTGACAGGGAGCACATTTGTAATGGTTCTCTGAAGTTGCCATATTAAAAAAAGGCTTGGGCACAGGAGCAGGAATAACTTGAAAGGATTTTTGAGAAACTCTTTTTAAAATGGAAAACTTTTAAATTACTTTGAGGATGGTCAGGGTGGGAGATGAGGTGCTACGGGAGAAGGGGTTTTTTGGTTTGTTTGTTTTCTAAATTTCAAAGTCCATTTGTATTTGAAGATAATTGAACTTTGTATAATGTAAGAGTTGTCAACAACACAAACAAATCTGTCTGCAGACTGATTTCAGCGTGGGACCCACTTCTCCTTCAGTCATACAACTAACTTTGGTTTATCAGAGCTGGTTCTGTAGGAAGCCCAGTCATTCAAACAGGTTGTGTTGTTGTGCCCAGAGTTGTAATGCGTTTGTGCCTGTATTACTACAAAAAGAGTATGATATGAAAAATACCTTTCAAGTTAAATAAGAAGTCCTGAGATAGTGAGAGCAAAATAGTTCTCTAGCCATCTTAGAAAGTCCCTCATTCCCTTTCTACTTTGTGTTCCAGGTTGTAGGCAGTAGGTTTTCGTGGGAAAAGAAGGAAATTCAAATCTCAGCTATACTAGTTTCTAGTTGTGTGCTCAGCAATTGCAGTACATGGAGCCATAAATCCACTCCCTACAAAAGGTACAAGGTAAAAGGTCTCCTCCCATTTTATTTATTTTTCAAAATACATTCTATGGATATCATTTTTTTTATAACAGTCATGTTATAAACTCCTCTCCTCCATTCTGAATTGAACTCTCCCTTGAAATAAGGAAAAAAGAACTATTAAATATACATATAGACATATCCAATAAATATACCTATATATACATAAAATTTATACACACACATAAAATAGTGACCACATTTAATATATAACATCCTCTCCAAAATCCTTCTAAATGAAGAAAATATGTTACATTTCCTTTTCTCCAGTGTTGACAGAGCACCTTTGACACTTTCTGCCAAGGAGAAACAAATGGTGAAAGCAAAAGTCTGTAGGTAGGTAGGGTCAGAAATCTTTGGTTTATTTTAAAATAAAGTGATTAAGGGGAGAAAGAAATAACGATTTCTATAGAGCCTACTCTATATTAGGCACTATGCTAAGCCATTTATAAATATCTCCCTTGATTGTCATGATAACCCTGTGAGGTAAGTTACTTTCTCCAATTTACAGTAGAGGAAACTGAGGCAACCAGGGTTGCCCAGGGTTTGTCAGTATCTGAGTTCACAGGAACTCAAGTCTTCATGATTTGCAGCCAGACAGGGATTATAACTTCTTATCGTTCAGTCATTTTCAGTTGCATCTGCCTCTTTCTCATCCCATTTGGGGTTTTCTTGCAAAAGATAGTAGAGCGGTTTATCATTTTCTTCTTTAGCTCATTTTACAGATGAGGAGCTTAGAAGAACAGGATTAAGAGACACATTACACAGCTAAGAAGTGTCTGAGGCCAGATTTAAACTCTGGAAGATAAGTCTTCCTGACTCCAGGCCTGTCACTCTATCCATTGTGCCACCTAGCCATGATTTAAAAGAAACAGTACTGACTAGCCCTTATCCTGGAGGAAAGATTTCCTCCTGCTGTGTGCCCTGAGGGGTAAGAGAGATGAAAGTCATTCCAGGGAGATGAGATGACCCAAGAGAGCTGGACTAGATGCACGTAGAGGTTCCAGAGCAACTTTTATCCAGTGGCTATCTATCACCATCACCTTCATCTTCCTCAGCCAATGGTGCAGCCCTTAGCAGAAAGAGAAGGGACTCTCAGTGGTGAAAACCAGCCAGTTCATTTCTCCTCTCCAGAGAATGATAGTCAATGATAGTGTGCCTGGTGCTCCATTTCCCCTTATCTCTCAATACAGTGGAGAGAGCTTATGTTAAATCCAAAGCCTTTTTATTCTTTAAAGTTTGTTTACATTTCTGTTTAATTAGTACTGAATGGCAGCTTGAGATAAAGTATAGTCAACCATAACAATCTCTGATTTGTATGTGTTTCTTTGTAGAGTGGGGATTGAGAGAGGATAGAGTAGGCTTTGTCTACTGAGAGAAAGAAAAAAGCAGGTAAAGAAAATAGATTGTTAATTGTGAGATCTTGTTCTGGTTGGGTGTCCTGGAGCTAAATGAATCCTATTGATTGACTATTCCAACCCTCCACCAAAAGAAGAGAAAAGGTCAAATCTTGCCCTAGCCCCCCAAAATCAAACTGTTTCCCTAGAGGGCAAAAGCCTAAACCTTGAGCAAGTAGTTTGGAGTGGCTTGAAGAGTAAAATTGCTTCCATTTCCAAGCAGCTTTATTTTCCTCTTGGTCAGGTTAAAGGGATGAACACATCCTACTTAATCTCTAAAAGTCTCAGCTTCTGTCATCTGTATTTGTACAATCTGTTTTATAGAGTAGGGAGAGTTCCTTGAAAGCTATTGGGCACTTTATATATGTGTACCATTGTTATATTAAATATTGAGAATTCTTTTTGACTTAATACTCCATAAGGGAATTAAATATGTATATGACAATTCAATTATCAAACACATTTTAAGTGCCTAATTCAGAATTTTTGGGTTTTTGTGATTTTTTTTTCAATGCAGGTTCTTCTTGTGCTGACAATCCTGATGAATATATCTGGTCACTGGATCCAGATGGCTCAGGAAGAGAAAGCGAAGCTAGTGACCTGCACAGCCCTCTCTCCCTCAAAACAAAGTTAAGTGCAAGTCATGGCATCATTTCTCTGATGGTATGGTCTTCAAAAATGAAGGACAAACATCATAACAACCCACTGGACTATCTCTGTGATTTGTTAAGGCTGGAAAATTAGTCATCCTAGCGACAACCTGATGATCAAGATCTCTAACCTTAGTTGGTCAGTCCTCAGATGATAGAGATCATACTTCAAAACCTTTCTAGTTTGACAGGGAGTGCAAAAGTTTGTTCTCCATTACCATAGTCTTCAGGAACCCAGAACTGTGTATTTTTTTCCCCACTTGATGAGGCACTGGAGAAATACTTTGTGGAGGAATACTTGGTTTTATTTATGAAAATATACTTTTTGTCTTTCATATAAAAAGATAATTGTACTGAAAAGCACTAAAATCTGCATTTGGGTGTGTCTGAAAAGACCATGGAGTTTTAGATTATGAATTTCTTAGGTTATTGGCTTACTTAATTGGCTTGCTTAAAAACTAATCAGTTTCTGAATTCTGCTTACTAGATGGTTCTGTAGACATAGATTTCCCCCAGATGTCTTTAGCTAGTTGCATTTTGGAAACTCTGATTCAACACATATTTAAGGCATCACTTTGCTGTGTTCCAAGTGAATTTCTTCCGTCAAACCCACTTATATTTGCTACATGTCTCCTCATAAAACAAGAAATAGCAGAATTCTGCTGTTCTCCATTCTTGGTATGTAGCTTGGACAACAACATTTTGTAGTCTACGTTGCTTCACTACTGACATACTGGCTGGTTTCTAGGACTTCACTTCTTAAATAGAGACATCCAATCTTTCCATTAACAGTTTACGTAGGATCTGGAGATTATGCTCAATAAGTGATAGAGTCATTTATAGCAGATTCAAAAACTCCCTTGATTCCCGTTATGTTGAAAGTTAGAAACCAGATGAACTTGACTGTTTATACATTATGATCTAGACTTTTGATTACATTCCTTTTGTAAGCTTTCTTTAGAGTAATGATGGTTAGAATTATAGTGCTTTGAGAGATAGAAAACTGGACCAGACATATCTTTTCCAGTTCTAAACCAATGATCTGATATCCTCTTCTCCTAGGAATTAGGACTGAGAGTGGGATGAGAGGAAACAAAATTGGACTAGTCACCACACCAACATATTATAGAGAGAGATATCGATGGTGGGGCAATTATAAAGGTGTCTCAGCGATAGTACTGGGCAATTCCTTACGATGCAAGAGTTAGGGAAAGATTAAGTCACATTTTCTTGGTCAGTTGTTTAAGCCCCCAGCTAACATGGAGTAACTGAAGCCAAATTCAAAGATCCAAGTCATTTTAGGCTTCCTATCAAAATTCTTTGGTATTTTCTTGCCTTTTTCCCCCTTGTATTATTCAGATTTTAGAATCATGGGTTTATTTCTACAACTGAAGAACACCTTGAGATCATCTATTTCAATTTCTTTACTTTTATAAATGAAATTGCGGTCCAGCATTGGGCTTAATGTTAATCCACCATGTTGTTTTAAGGAGACAAAGTAGCATGCAATCACTCTGTGTGAACTTTGGGCATAGTCACAAGTACACTGCATTCTTGGCTGACTGTCTCAAGGACTTAAGATGGTTTTGTAGTTGATAATGAAAGAATATCCTAGAGGATGAGGACATTATCCAGATCTTTGCTGCACAGGAGATGCAAAATATTCAAGGGGAAAAAAAAACACAAAAAATCTAAAATATCTGTACTATATTCATTAACCTTCTTCAAAACTTGGATACTTCCAGGAGACCTGCATTGTGGTAGCTACTCAACAAATTTGCTTGTCCTGATAATTTCTCCAAGAACTATGAAGATAATTTCATCTCACCTATTCCATGACTGTATGACAGGCTGTGTCAAGCAGATGCCCCACCTGTCACTTGCACTGTCACCAATGGAGTGTGCAATGCAGAAGTATATAATAGGTATATTCTGATTTTAAATCATTTATGCAGACATGCTTAAGAATACAACAAGGAATCTTAAAGATTTTACTAGAGTATGCTTCCTAACAGAGAGGGAAACTACAGATTCAAGTAAATTGTCCTAGAAATACATTTAAGCAGCTCATTCAGTTGTCACCAGATTCAGCTATCCATCATATACTTTCTCTTCAAAAACCTATCTTCAAATTCTGACTTTGCCAGCATTCAAACACATAAACTTTCTCTTTCTGGATCCTCATTTTCCTCCATAAAATGAGATGGCTGGACGAGATGATTTCTCGGGTTCTTTCCAATTCTAAAACTATCATTTTATGATCGCAATATCCAGTTCCAATCTCTCTGCTGGTCTTCATTTTCATATCTCCAACTGCCAAATGGAGAGCTGGAATTAGATGTCCTATAGATAAAAGTCAACATGTCCAAAACCAAGCTCATTATCTTTTCCCCCAAACCCTCCTCTTTCTTTGTGTCATAGGTACCACCATTCTCCTGGTCTCCCAAGGCTCACAAACTTGGCATCATCTTCAACCTTTCCCTCTCTTTCTCACCCTCTCTATCACCAAGACTTGTCATTTCTACTTTCATAACATCCCTTGTATACACACACCCCCTTTTCTCTCCTGACATTCCCACTACCCTGGTGCAGGTCTTCATCACCTCCTTCCTAGATGATTACAATAATTTTCTGGCTGTTCTTCCTGCCTAAAGTCTTTAGGATTAGGGAACTTGTGGTTTTGAGGGCAGATGGCCTTTCCTTGGGCGTGGCCTTTTGACTGAGTCCAAGTTTTACTGAACAAATCCTTTTATTAAGGAGATTTGTTCTCTAGGGCCACACTTGAGGACCTAGAGGGTCACAGGTTCCCAGATCCTTATTCTAATTTATCTTCCACTTTGCTGTCAGAATGATGTTCCTAAAGTGAATGTCTGATCATGTTATCCCTCTACTCAATAAATTCCAGTGGCTTCCTATCTTCTGCAGAATCAAATTAAAAAAACATATACTCTGGCATTCAAAGCCCTTCCTAACTCCCCTACCCAATTTTCAGTATTCTTACACTTTACGTCTTGTCCTCAAGCCCCTACTATCCAATGACACTGGCCTACTTGCTGTGGTTCCTTGCACAAGATGCTCTATCTTCAGACTGCGGGCATTTTCATTGGCTGTCTCTCTGTACCTGGAATGCTCCTCCTCATCATCTCTACCTTCTGGTTTCTGTGCCTTCCTTCATGTCCCAGCTAAACAGATGGGATAATTTCTGTTGATCATTTCTAATTTATCCTACATGTAGCTTGCTTGTACATAGCTTTTTGCATGTCATCTCCCCCATTTGAGAGTAAGTCTTTACCTTTGTATCCCCAGTGCCTGGTGCATAATAGGTACTAAATAAATGTTACCGATTATCATTTCACTTCTCTGCCTATCTGAAATGGGGGCCAGAGGAAAAGAATATCATATGATAAACTACAAGTGGAGATTTTCATGATTGAGCTGGTGTATCTCATCAATGTTCCAGGGCAATTTCTTATAATGCACAAATTAGAGGAAGTTGCTTTCAATGACTCCTCTGGCCCATTGCTTTAACCTGAAGACCAGTTTGAAAGACTTGAAACCCAATTCCATTTAAAAAGTCATCTTAATAATGAAGTATCAGTACCTGGAACATAGTAAATGCTTAATAAATGCTTGCCGTGCTGTCCGACTTTCCTTTGATTTGTGGGAATGTGACAGTGTGTTTGGTGTTGTAACAAAGTCACTCCTTTAAATGGGAGAGATTAGCCATGGGGAAAACCATGAGAGGACCACATGTTTAACAAGTATTTATTGCAAAGCATTCCAATGGATTCCACAAGAGTTATAAAATTTATAAGGGTCTTATTTCAATTTTGCATCTCCTTTAGCATGGTATTCTGCACACTGTAGGTGGTTAATAAACACTGGCTGAATAAACAAAAGAAGATATAATCCAGCTCTCAGATGACTGTTAATCTATTGGGTAAAAGCAGAGGGCTCAAGGAGATCTAATTCTACGACATTAACAGAACTTCTTGAAATCTTGGAGCTCTATGTTGGCGAATAGGATGGGGACTCACTAATGGCCACCTACCCTATGTCACCAAACCATTTTTGATACCCTTAAGGATTCAATAATCTGTTATTTATGTGTCTAGAATAAATATCCTGGATTCACCAGTGGTCACCTAACTCATATCATCCAAACTTTTTTTGACACTCTTTCGACTTCAATAATCCGTCATATATGGGTCTAGAATAAATATCTTGGAGTGGCAATACATATTTTTAAAATATAGGGATCAGTAGCTTAATACACTAATCAGTTTGTAATTGAGATCTTAAGTCTAAACTTTAAAATGACTAGGTAATAAAGCACTAATCCAGTGTTAGGCCACTGAAATCTATGCTTTATAATTTCATGATATTTTTGTTATTTCAAACACCAGATCTTTGTTTCCTCTGAGAACTCACAATAACTTCCGTGGAAACATTCTTTAAAGCCAGACAAAGAATGAATGTCAAACCAAGAGGAAGAACATTAAAGAGGAACAAAAGAAGGAGGAAAAAAAACCCAACAAACCTCAGTGAGATACTAATTAATATTAGGTTGAAAAGACAGGTGGAACATGTTAAGAAAGTATAAGATATTCGGAAACTCTTCTTTAAAGAAGAAACCTGGGAGCCAAATAGACCGTGAGCAAAGGCATAATGTCATATCATACTTGTACACCCTCATTATAAAATAATCAAGATTTAGCACAGAAAAGCAAAATCATCACTTCTTCAAAATGAGCTAAAATTAAATCGTTAGTTTCTCCCATAAAATTAATATATTCCCATAATTTATATATTCAATTTGAGAAGCCTTGGGGAATAAAATATTGGAGCAATCAAAGCAGAAGTGATGAAGTAGAAGTGTAGAATGAGATCAACGTTTTTAGAAATTGCAAATCTGTAGATTTGTTTTGCTTGACTATGACTATTTGTAACAAGAAAGGATTTTAAAAAAATTGGGGTGGGGAAAATCGGAAAGGCATTGAAGCATCAAAAATAATGCACAGAAAAGAACAGAAGGGGGCTCAGAGGGAAATATAGACAAGAGGAACAGCTTTGGAAATAACATACTGAACTAATTATATACTTAAGAAAATCCCAGGCTATATGTAATGGAGCTGCATAGTTTCATGTACAATCTACTTTTTCTACCATTCTTTGTTATGATTTCTAAGTTTGTCAAATTCAGAATAACAGGAAATTTAAAAGATTTAAAAAATGACAGTGAAATGAGGGGTGAGATATTCCATGTTTCTGCAATGGGGATAGTCAGCTCTCTTCCCCTTGCCTCCCTCTTCCCCATTTGTTGGGATCTGGTATAGCCAGAGCACACCCATTAGACTGTGCATGCAACTGATCAGAACTCCCCTTAGCCACTTTTGGTGATACACGTGCTCAGTGCTGATAGACTTAAAGCTTTGGGATGATGTCGCAAATCCTTGGTCTTAGTGACCGCAGTAATGACAGAATGCTGGTTCCCTGAACCAGGGTCTACTCCGTAAAATTTAGAAAGGGGTGACTTGACTCTCTATTACTTTCTTTCCATATAACAAATATGTAGAGATTCTGTCAAGCTTTCTCTCTTGGACTTTGAGTTGGGGAGGATTTCTTTTCTTCAAGGAAGCTATGATGGTTGCTCAGCAAATGGATGTGGGTGCACATCCTGCTTAGGTAAACCTGAACCTGGACCTGTTTTTGTTAGGTTTTGTTTCTTTCTCTGACAATAATCCCGAGAGAGTCCTTTCAGCTATGGAGGCAGTCTTCTGAGGTTAAATTCTGGAGTTCCTGGGTTCCTTGGTCAAAGCAAACTAGCAGTAGGAGGAGGGTTTGTTTGTTTTGCTTTTTTTTTTTTGGTTTTGCAACTATACTTTTCTGAGAGAAGATGAGCCTAAGTCATGTCTTGACTGACCAGAAACATGGATTTTGAGGAATTTTCTCTGAAAGTGCATTTTCTCTGAAAGAGTCCCACTAAATGCTCTGTTTTAATGTTTCAGGTGTCAGATACCTCTGCATATAATGAATATAATAAGAATTCTAGATAATTTCTTTAGCATATTTTAAGTCTTTTTCAATGCATGGTTGTGGGTCTTTTGTGTTTTAACATTTATTTTGTAATAGAATAAATAAACAGAAGGCTTATACCTGATTGATGTTTCTTTCTAGGGAGACCACATAAATCAAAATATGAATCAAACAAAAGTTTTTTTTTAGAACAGCTACATGACATAGCGGATGCAGTTTGGGATCATCTTCATGAGTTCAAATATAGACTTAGACACTTATCAGCCATGTGACCCTGGGAAAATCACTTAATTCTGTTTGCCTCAGTTTCCTCATCTATAAAATGAGTAGGAGAAGGAAATGACAAAGTACTCTGATATCTTTGCCAAGAAAACTCCAAATGGTGTCACAGAGTCAGACACAACTGAAAAATGACTAAACACCACCGAAGTTTTCTTTAAATAATTTACCCTGGTGGTCCAGAATTGGATATAAAGAACCAGAGGGTATGAATGGTCCATATATGATATATATGGTCCCATGTGTAACATAATATTCATAACATCACTTTTTTGATAGCAAAACAAATAAACAAACCAGGAAACAAAATGGGAATTAGCAAATTAACAGAAGTATATGAACAAAATGAAATATTATTATGCTTTATCACAAAGTGATGAATTTGAGGAATTTAGAGAAACATAGACTTGTATGAACAGATGTAAAGAAGGCAGTACCAAGAGAACAACATCTAAAATGAACAGAAATGAAAATAACACTAAAAGGCAACTAAACTCTGATGAATTCGAATAGCTAATCTTTTTCCTAGATGACAGATGATGAAAAATATTCCTCTCCTTTTAGTAGAGAGGTGAAGGAACATGGATGTGCAGTTATTTTGCATACTAGTTTTCCTTTTTTATCCATAAAAATGAGTTAATAAGGGAATATGTTGAGAAATGAATGTGGTACTCAATTTTTTTAAATTATAAAAGAATTACAATTTTTAAATTTTGTATATGAGAACTTTAATAGGTTAAGAATGTGGACATTAGTAAGAACGTGTTCAATTAAACTGTTATTACTATGTTCATATAGTTGTATAAGGATAAGGAAACTATATAGGTTATTTCACATCTCTAAGTCTCATTTCCCTCATCTCTCAAATGAAGGGATTGGATCACATGAAGTTACTAAGGTTTCTTCTAGCTCTGACACTCTATTAGGCTAAAAGGAGCTGATCTTTCCCTTAGCACATGTTCCAAAGGCCCTTTTGCCAGTGGTTTGGATTAATGTGGCATAACAGTTATTGATGCAGGTTGCTGCTATCACAGAACTGTTTCCTGGATACAGGCATCCTCTGATATTGTGCTTTTGTCTTTAAAGCAAGACTCAGGAGTCATGCAGTAAATAGAAAGAGGGAGGGAGAAGGTATCTGGCAGTGCCTGTTAAATCCAGATTAACCACAATTCATAAAATTCCATCTACTTTCATGAGAGTTGTACGGATAAAAGGAGGGGTCTGGGACTTTCCAAGTTATTCAATGAAACAGAAATGTTAACAATTTTTTCTTTCTTTTCCATTCTTAAAATGCAGTCATGCATAAGAAAATTCCAGGAGAATGAGTATTGTGTATAGCTTCTACTCAATATTTGGTTAAATAATCACAACTAAGTGCATATTACCAAAGAAAACTAGAGAAAGATTGCAAGATCTCTTGGAGTAACTCAAAGGGTCAGACCCCCTGTCTAAAGGAAGTTGAAAGGCTACATATTTGAAAAGGCTTTCACCGATGAAGAAAATATGGAAATAGAGTTTTCAAGGGAAAAGGGGACAGACACGCAAACCTTGAGACAGGCAGGTAATCCATAAATAGGTAAAGTTTGTTCCTGACATGCAAAACTTTCCCAAGAAGACATATTAAATTGATGGCATCTCTTGTAAATTTCATTATCTCCTGTGAACTTACTTGAACAACAGGACTGTTTGCACTTTTATCTTCTGCCAAAGTTCGATGATATTTTAAATATATAAATAATATCTAGTTCTTCCCACACTGCCTGGGGGTAGGAGAGAAGAGGGGAGGCCAAAGTTGCCTTGAATAAAGTGCCAGGTCATATATCCCAGTCTGGTCCAAGGCAGCAAAATCACAGCCTGCTTCCCTGGCTATAGGGGCAGGAAAATCTCTAGATGCAGTTTAATTCTTCTTTAAATCAATAAAATAAAATGCTAATATTCTCTTGATTTGACTCCATGTTCAGGCAGGAGAAAGAAAACCTGGCCCTTTCAGACTAAGCCTCAAAGCTTGGTCCTTTTAATATCTATATACTATAAATCAAACACTACTCCCTCCTGCAGCCTCTGTTTGCAATTAAGTTACCTACATCAATCCAAAGGAGGTAAGATTTTACCTATAGTAAATCAGCTTATAAAAGTGCTACTTAAAACATTAAAGAAAGAACTTTAAATAACAGAAGACTGTATTATATATCTATTAACTTAGAAAGGAAAGAGTGCGAAAGGGAAAATGTCTTTATAGGTGCTTTAGATTCTCAGCTAGGGGAAAATGGCTGGATTGCTACAGCTGCTGCACCTGCCTGGGGAATGAATGAACTAGCTGTCCTAGGGTTTCCATATTTGACCTCCTCTCTCCACATTGTACATACCACTTCCACCTTTGCTTCTGTGACCATGTCCGTGGACAGCTGTTCCTTCTTGTGCCTTAGGCTCAGTTTGCCTTATGTCCCAATACTAGGGGCATAGACTCCCTGACAGTCCTCAGAGTCCTTTCTAGGGCAAAAAGAAGACAATTCTTTCTCTTTCAGACTACATATCCTAGTAACCCATGTAGTCAGGCTCCATTTCCACAATCTGATACAAAGGCATGTATAGAAGATGAAAGGAAGTGCAAGTGATAACGGATGAACACAAGGTGATGCAGGGTCCTCCAGGTGCCGGGAATGCTAAAGCAGAGAAAGAGTCAAGGCTGGTGAAAATGCAAAGGACATGATAAGGGATAGATCTTTTCAAAGCTGAAGGAAAGAAGAGATTAAAGGGAAGGAATGACACTTGGGGTGAATGGGGCAATGATAATGGATGATGTTGCAAAGGAAAGAAGGAAGGAGAAAAGGAAAAAAAGAAATATTAGGTGCCTACCAAATTCCAAGCATTGTGCTAAGGGCTTTACAAATATCTCATTTCTATCCCCACACAAAAAACCTGGAGTACGTACTATCATAACCTCCATTTTGTAGTTGAGGAAACTGAGGCAGACAGAAATTGAATAACTTGCCAGGCTCATACAGCTGGTAAGTGACCGAGGCTGAAATTTCCACTCAGATCTCCCTGAATCCAGGAAAGGAATTCTATGCAGTGTCTCCTAGCTGTAGCTAGGCAAAAATTCTTATCACTCTGGGTCTGACTTTTTTTACCAAAGAGAATAATATTTAAAATTGAAAGCATAAAAGAAAAACACATAAATATGGAGTTGATACCCAACTTATAAGCAAAAATATTCCCTTCAGTTTAGGGTGAGGATTTTATACATTTGTACACACATGCCCCCCCCCCACATACATACACACTCACATGCATGTTATTGTCATTGTGGAAGGCACTCATTATTTTCTGCTCCTGCTTCCATGCTGCACTAGGGCAGAAGTGAATATCAGTTGTCTCACCTGTTTACACCTTCTTTCCTCGCTCCTAATGGAGGCTAGAGACTTAATAGGCATGCGCCATTACAGGAGATTTTTCATTTTCAGGCTGGCGTAATAGATTGACCCTCAAAGTCCATGTGACCTCTCTCTCTGCTGTTGTATATGGTATTTATATCAGATGAAAAGTTATTGGTATAATTACACAAGTTCTGGCCCCCAGTTAGGAAAATTACTAACATTGAGACTTTAAAGGATTGGCTCTTTGTCCAAATTCAAAGTTTCCTTTATCTCTAGCTCATCTCTGGCCTTTTTAAATATGAAGAAAAACCTGAACAATTTTAAATATTTAGGTAAAAGAAACAAGCAGAGCACAGGGTGACCTCTGTTACTACACGGATATGGGGAGGGGAAGTTGGGGAGAAAGCAGAGCTTTTTTTTAGGGGGAACATCCTTCAGTCTTCAAGGAGGTGAATACAATTTCGTTTCAGTCTAAACCCTCACTTTAAATGTGCTTGCAGGGCCCAAGGGCCCACCTCAATCTCTCCTTTTTCTGCTGCAGTTCAGCACTCCTTTCCATAACTCCTTTTTAGTTTCTCTGCTGTGTATTTCTTCCATGCTACTGATTCTTTCCAGCTCAGCTTGATAAGCCCCCTGCCGCTGATGCTCTTAACAGTTCACACTCTTTCCTCTCAATCTATCCCTTGTAGACTTTGTATGTCCTTTTAAGAACTCCAAGGGGGGGCTGAAGTCCATCTTCTGACTTAAAGACAGTTATAGTCCCAAGTAACCCCTTTTTGTTGAGGAGGCGTACCTATTCCGCTAAACAAGTTTCAAGATGCCAGTCAGTTCTACAACCCCTATTGAACAGAATAGGATTATTTTACAGCTGTATGGATGTGTGTATATCCATACATCTATACACACATCTATACACATGCATCCATACACACAAATATACATACATACAAGTATATATATACATACAAACACACACACATATATTTACATTTTCATCCAGTGGTGGTCACATATATATTCTCTCTTGGCTTTCTTTTTCTCTCTATATATATACATATATGAGTATGTGTACATGTATACATGTATATGTGATTACATGCATATAAGTGTACATATACATACAGACACAGATTTCGACAAATGTAGATCAAAATGACTACATATATTTCCAATGTAAACTAATACTTATCTTTAAAGTTTTTGAATGAGTCTTTGCACTCAGATCAATGTAACATATCCACCTGTATGATAATACAGCTCGGTGGCTCAGTGGAGAGAGCACTGGCTCTGCAGTCAGGAGGACCTGAGTTCAAATCTTGTCTCAGGCATTGATCAGCCATGTGATCCTGGACAAGTCACTTAACCCTGCTTGCCTCAATTTCCTCATCTGTAAAATAATCTAGAGAAGAAAATGGCAAACCACTCCAGTATCTCTGCCAAGAAAACTCCAAATGGAGTCACAGACAGTTGGATAAGACTGAAATGACATGAAAATAGCAACAAAAATGATAATATGGTAGATCAGAAGTGCTACATGCCAATTCCATGCAAAGAACAGGAAAAACTAGAGAATGAATGAAAAGGATGTGTGGAGACAAGAAGCAGCAGGAAAGATTGCAGAAATAGACAAATTATCCAGTCATATGATATTATAATTCTGATGCAAAGATAAGGCAGGAAAATGTATGTCAAAACAAATGCTCAAAACCATAGAAACCTTTAATAATAAAGTGATAAGTATCCAGGAAAAGGATACAAATAGTAAAGAGACAAGTTGGTTTTAGAGTTGTGAGAAAAAAGTGAATTTTTTTTTGATGAAACATCACTAGACATTACACCAGGGAAGAACGCAATTATCTAGAAATGGGAGAGCAATATTTTTTTTATAATATTGGCTATCTGATTATAAGCTTCAAGAGGAAAAGTACAATGATGTTGAAAATGTTCTGCACAGTACTTAGCACAAAAGAGGACATGGATAAGTATTTAATAAACAGTGATATATCTTGTCTAATAATATTCCTATGTTGCATGAAAAGTTTTTATGATATCTAAGCAGAGAAAGCACCTAGATTATTCACAACACTCAAGTTATCTGCCCAAAACGATATAGATGAATTATTTGAAAAAAATTTTCACTTTGGCATCATTGAACAAAAGTCAATTATATGAAATCTTAGAGGAAATAAATACCATATACAAGAAGAAAATGGAATGTCAACTTGCCATTTATGCAACAGAAGCATTCTTTTACTAGCTCTTGCTACTGAATAGGAAAAAAGAATGATTAATATCCTTGGTATTTTAGAAATTAAATTCACTTTTCAATAGTAAAGTAAATAGAGGGTTTTTGAAAAATCAAATAAAAGCCTATTTTGTACACTAATCAACACTGGGGAGTAGATATTCTTCTCCGTTTCTTTGTAGTTCTATATTTCTATAATTTCTTTTTAGAATAATTATCTATGTTCATTTGTTAATATCAGTTAGGATGATTCTTGTAAATCATAGGAAAACATTAAAACTCTATATTTATTCATATAACTTTAAAATAGTTTTATTTATAGAATGTTAAAAAAATGAATTTTTACTCTAAAATGTTTGTAGGGAGCTAGTTCTCCCCATGATAACATACATCAAAAAATAACCTGATTTAGATATATTACTTTGGCAGGACAGAGCAGGTCTATTGGAATTTTTCTTTGCATACCATAGCCATGCCTTCTCCCTTTTTATTTTTAAAAACTGGGACAGATCGTGATACTGGGTCACACTCAGGTAGTCATACAGCAAACATCTGTTACAACAAGTACTACAAGTTTCATACTTGAATACATCAACAAGAGGAATTATAAAAATCAAAGAGTTCACATGTAGAATTCTTATTTTTGACTATCATACAGAGTGCATGATATATATGAATTCAGAAAGAAAGAAACTAAATCTTCTAGACAAGTTGGATTTTCTGTATTTTTCAGCTGCCACTTTCATTTGCAACTCTGACCAGGCAAAGTGCTGTTTTCTGCCTTTCATTTATGTGAGTGCCTACTGCATACAAATATATACTCGTACACACACCGAGCCCGTTCCACCTCTCCTGCTCTCTACAAGTATCTATCATGTAGACTGAATTTCTTTATTCATGAGATATTCATGGCAAGGAACATTTTAAAGTTTTAAAAACAGTGAAAATTCTCCAGATACAATCCATACTAATATACTGACGAGAAACCCATTACTAGGTTAAACTCTGATAAGCTTATAAAATATATTTGAATGGACAAGAAGGAGAACAGATTCCATTGGCTGAAATTTGTAATCTGATTACAAGAAGAAGAAAAGTGAAGGTCAAGGAGTCCTTGAACTCTTTGTATATTTCTATCTCTGTGTTCTACATATGTGTGTGGGGTGGGGGGAGCAGAATATGTGGGTGTTACAAAAGGCAATGAGCATCCAGTAGGAGAAAATGAAAGATAGATTCAGAAAGAAATGAGAGTAAGAATTCTAATGAATGATTTTGAGATGAAAGGAGTCAATGAAAAATATCCAGCTGTGTGAAAATGCTTTCAAATTGCCATTTATGCAATTGATGCATACATTTTTTAAAAAAAAGATATTTTTTCTGAGCTTCACGCAAAGAGAAAATGATTATGAAACAGTGCAGTATCCTTGGCAAAATACCAATGGAATTCACTTTTCCATAGTAAGGAAAATGTAGGGCTGTGACATAATGTCAATTAGAGAAAAATGTATGCTGCTAGAGATTCTCAGCATTGCCAGGATTACTGGAAGAGTACCACACAGCCTCAGACGCCTGGAGACAAAAGAGTTCTGGGAAACAACAACTGTAGAAACCAGATGTATTTTTTTTTAAAAAAATTTACACTTTAGCTATATTTAAGAAACACCTAATGGATCAAACCACATCACATGGCAAGTCAAATAAGTTGTACAAATATCTTTGACATCAGGGCCACAGGGCAATGATAGATGGATTCATAAGAAATGGTTTCAGATATTAGCACATAGTTTGCCTTTTGACATATTTCTTGGAGCTCCACTGCCTCTGACATAGAATTCTATGCCGCTTCTGAGGAAAATCAAAAGTAGTGAATATACTGGACAATTAAAAAAGATTTTAAGAATGTTTCAAATAATGGACACACCATTCTGTGCACATTATGATTCATCATCTGTCTATACTCGACAAGAAAGAAACTAAGAAAAAAAGTATAGAAATTCAGATTTTTTTAAAAAAAGTATCTAATATTTTGAAAAAAATAAACTGTACAAAACCACTTGCTTAACTGAAATGTGGAACAGCAAATTATCCATAGTAATGACTGTAAAAAGATTTTCTTCTGCAGATTTGAGTCTCCTCTGGAACTGTTTTTTGAAAAGCTGAGAGGTCACTGTATGACAGGTAACTGTATGCTAAGAGCATCCTTGGTGACTTCTGAAAGATCTGACAATCATTCTATACAACTTATCAAATATTATTTAAAACAGAAAATGCCGATAACAAATGTTATGTTTTAAATAACATTAAAGCTAAAACACAAGCGGAGAAGAAAATAAATATGCAGACTTCATCCCTGAGGAATGGCTAGGACTAAAATGAATAATTCTCCTATCATTCACTAAAAATCAATGATAAATTTCATGTTACTTTTTTGCAAGGGATAATAAACTCATCACAACCTTAGGCAACAAATATTTAAATATATTACTACCAAATAGGAAACTAATTAAATGTCAGAGATGCTATCAGGGACAATACAATTGTATTTAGGAATCTATGTTTGTGAGGGTGTCACTCAAGGCAAACATAACTTTAGAAGTTCCTTCACATAATATTCATTCTCTGACTAAAGGTAGATTTCCCATTGCAATATTTAGTATATTACTGCTATTAATTATAGTAATAATTTAAAAATACCAATTATATACACATATTTTGTATCCTAGAAAGCAACTAGAAGCAGTCTTTTAAATATACGGTAGAAAGAAAATATTTTAATGTGGTTGCAGCCTTACTAATGGTGATAGGGCATCTTGTGAGACTTTACTCTTTAGCACCACTCAAAGTGTAGCTCAAGCTTTTGATGCTGTAATTTAATTGAATTTTGAAATGAATTTTTTATTTAGATCTGTGTTCCCCTCTTATCCATCTTGATTCACTGCCTTCCTTCTTCCTCCCTCCCTCCCTTCCTTCCTTCTTTCTTTTTTTCTTTCTTTCTTTCTCTTTCTTCTCTCTCTCTTTCCTTTCCTTTTCTTTCGCAGGTCTCTCTATCTCATCCAGGTTGGAAGTGCAGGAGCAGATCACGGCCCAGTCCAATCCATTCTGCTGTACATGGATCTTTGACCTGCTCCTTTTCTGACCTGGGCCACTTTACCCCTTCTCAGGTAACCTGGTGGTCTCCGTTTCCCTGGGGTTCACCATATTAATGACAAACTATGTCAGAAGATACCATTTGAACTGAATCTTGAAGGAAGCTAGAGAAGCCAGGGATGGAGGTTAAGGGGAGAATATTCCAGGCATTGGGGATAGCCAACCTCCCTTGATGCTTGAATGATTGCTTTTGCCCACAGTTAGATGTTCCACTAGGAGTCTAGGGCAGGGTGGGGTAGAGTGACAGGAGGGTCATGGCTCTGCGAGATCAGGGCTACCTCTGTAGGGGAGCAGTGAGTCCCCCAAACAACATACCCTCAGGCCCTAACAGTAACACAAAGCAGCAGCAATTTCCACTTAGGACAACTCTTTTGAGAGCCAGAGCAAGTCCTGCTCTCCTATGATAATAGGACCTCAGTTTTCTATAGAACATCACAGTTTACCTCTTCTTTATGACCCTGTGAAATATTGAGAGTACATAACACCTATTTGACAATTGAGGAAATAAGCCAGGGAGCACCCCACTGCTCAGAAGATCTGTTTTGAATGACAAGAGGAAAGTATGTCTCCCATCCAGTATAAGTACCTGGTCTAGTCCTACCCTTGCTTAAGATTGTGTTGGCAGGCCTCCCTGGCATCACCCCCAAGTGCCAAACTCCCTTAGTCTCTACTAGTACTGGACACTGATTCACAGCAACAATGGCACAGCTCTTTTGCTACTCAACTAGAACCAGAGCCTCAGACCTTCTACCTGATACCATTTAGACTTCATCTAGTAGCAGTGCCTTAGACTCTTGTCATTAGAACCTAACGCTAGGTCAAAGCTTTGACTCCTTGTGTTGGGGAGCTTCTCAGTATGTATCATCCCCTACAACCTTGGGATGCTGACTAGGAATGTGAAGTCCCCTGGAGATAGGATCACCAGGTACTTACAAAACCATTTGGCCAACTTGATCTTCCTTCATCCTTGACATCCTTGAACTCATTTAGCTCTCTGTTATCAAGCACCTTTGTAGATAAGAGCCCCAAACACATATTTCTATATTTTTATTCTGTGACTTCCCAGGTACCATTTCTTCCCCTCCTCATTATAGAAAAGAATCCTTCTCTGACTGGCTAAATTAAAACCCCCTTCTCTCATCTAAACTAGCTTTAATCTCCCTACCTTCCCTCCCCCCAATCCCTCTCATTGTTCTGAGTCCCCTCTTGCATTGTGCCTTATGGAACCATTATTAACACAACTCATTTTACCTTAGATGTTTTTCCTCTCACACTCCTCCCATTTTTAACTTACAGAAACTAATTTTCACTAGAAAACTGTATCCCTGGCCACCCTCTCCAATACTGGATGTATCTTTTCTCAATGGACCATGACCATCCCCTCAGACTGTGCTCTACTCTGCTTCTGCTACATTTCTAAGCAACCTCTCTTCTTGCACTTCCACCTTATACATTGCCCTATTGCAATTCTGGCTGCAGCTATCTTCAGACTCCTAGGTGACCCTACCCTTTTTCAAGGAATTCAGCAACTAGCTCCCCGTCTTTCTCTCTACTTCAACTCTTGCCCATGTATATAAGAATATGACATCAATATGTATGTTGATGTCCCCTCAAACACCTTGGTTTCCCAGTTCATTTACTGCCTTCATTCTCATGATCTGCATCTCCCTCTGACACACACACAGTGATGGTCATGCCCCTTCTCTAACCATCACCTAGAAGTTCTCTGTATAACAAGCAAAATATGTGAAATTCCTTTATCTGAGCACCATAGTCTTATATCCACCCAAATCTCCCTTTACCTCTCTCCTTCTAAATGTATTCTTTGTCATTCCTGGAATGTCCAGTCACTTTACTTCTTTCTTCTCTCTTAGCCCATCCTCCCAGCTCTGGCTTAACATTCTACTCTTTGACATCTAGACTTTGTAGTCAAAGAGCTCAAGTGTCTTCTCTTGTCTTCTATTCTCCAATGGCTCCCCACTTGTTCTACTACTGTCCATGCCTTGTCAAACTCAAGCCTGGGCCATCCCTATTGACTTTCTTCTTTGTTCTTAATGTAGGTTGTAGAACACCACTAAGAAAGCCTCATGACTGTGCTGAATGGATCCACTACAAATTTGCTATGCAATTTCAACCAAGCCAACACTACTGCAAGTAAATTATTTTCTTCTTCCCTAATTGACTCTTAGACTCTCCACCATTGCTCTCTCACACATTCTTTTCTATTCAAGCTTCTTATATTATCCTTTCCCCTTCCTTTTCAATAGAAGACCTTATTTCCTACTCTCCAAAGAAAATAGAGGTCTTTTCACATGCCTTCTTTTCTCCTCTCTTCCATACCTCAAAGTCCTCTGACATCTTCTTTCTTCTTTTAATCCAGTCTCTGACAAATGGCGGCAGTTTTCCTTAGCAAAGTCAATGTCTTTCTTTATGATCGATTCCCTTCAGTCAGCTCTCCTTTAGGAGATTGCCCCTTTAACAATTGTCCCCCTTCTCTGATGTCATAGTCTTCTTTGGAAATGAAGGATGAACACAGACAGACCATTCCCCATCAATGTTCAATCTCTCCTTCTCTATTGGTTTTACCCTTGATGCCTACAAACGTGTATAAAGTATTTACATACGTAAAAAAAATCAAACAAAATAAGCCCAAACCAAAACTTTATTTGTCCATTACCATTTCCTCAGTCATTTGATTTCTCTCCTCCTTTTCATAATGTAGTTCTTTTCCCCCTCTATTTATCAGTCCCTTGAATTCTGGCTGTCATTTACCTTACTAGTCAATGGAATCTCCCCTTTCGCAGGACGGCTGTGTTCTCCTAACTGCTCAATCTCCAATCTCCTTGACCTCTTTGTGGCTTTTGTCCCCGTTGCCTAATTCCTCCTCCTGGATATTGTCTACTCCTTGGGTTTTCGTGACACTTCTTTGCCCTGGCTTTCTCTTTCCTCTCTTTTCAGTTCCCTTTAGTGGGCCATCATTCATTTCCAGCCCTCTAACTGAAGATATTCCTTAATCTGATTTCCAGCCCTCTAACTGAAGATGTTCCTTAATCTGAATTCTAACTCCAGCTCTCTAATTCTTATATCACTTAATATGAGTTTAGGAAGGAAGTTATTTCTTACAATTGCCTTGCATTAGTCTGAAATGTGTTGTGGTGTAACTGAGAGTTGATAATACAGTTGACAGAAAGTAGTATTTACATACTTTTTGCCTATACTTAGTGAAATCTGCTTCTGATTTTGTGACAATGCAACACTAATGCATGTTGAAAACATTTATATCTTCATTGTATTTCATGCACACTCATGTTTTGCCTGTTTTGGTGGTTAGTGTTATCTGTACTGAAACATTTCCAGAAGATTAATTATTAGTATTTCCAATCTGCTAAAAAATAAATCTTGTCATGTCAGAAAATGGAGAAGGGCCACTTCCTTGGTTGTCCTCCAAGCCAGGCTGATCATCTTGGTTAAAGTCGGGCCAGCCTATAACCCTATGCTGTCTCATCTATTTCTTAGACACGTAGGGATAGCTGTATCACAGATGCCAGGGTGCTAACACAATCAGTGTTATTAATACTCAACATTCTGAGGTTCTTTCTAGGCCTTCGTAGCTACCGTCATACTGTCAGGACACAAAAAGTCTCCACTACATAACACACTGACTGACGTTACTTCTCTTCCCCCTTTATCCCCTTTGCTTTATGATTTTGCTTCTATCATTACTAAAGCTATTACTATTGTTTTTGTAACTCTGTCTTGACATGGAGCTGTGCAATATTTAAATTCGTTATGTAACTGGGATCTCTGTGCTTAAAAGAGCCCTGAGGGGAAGGAAATCTAGCCAGATGTAAAGCTTCCATTTCATAGATCTCAGTAAAATTTTCACTTGGGCTGTCATCATTTTATACTTTCTCAGGTTTGCCCTGAATTATAGATTAAGCACCCTGGTATCTCAATCTCTTTATCATCTGTTCCTCTTTATCAATCATGATTCAAATGTCGTAGGGATAAGCAAAGGATTCTTTTCTTTCATTTTAGTTTTGTCTGGATTATTTTTTGAGTGCCTATCATAATAGTTCCCATAAAAATGTGAAGCTTCCAATAATTCTGCAGGGTCATGAAAGTAAGAATCTACATAATTTATAAATAGAGCAAAGACAGAATTCTCATTTCCATGAAGTAGTTTATCATAGCTGTGAGGAAAAAGTTGTCTTATTATATGATATACCTTTAAGTTAACTATTAATCCTTTAAAAAGTACATATACCTAGGTCCATATTACATGTATCAAATAATATTAAAATCATCAGAGACCTCACAGGACATGCATTCCTACTTCCCATCCAGGGCAAGCATCTGTGAGACATCCCTAATGGGTGACATTTTCATCAAAGAGATGCTCTTGTGGAATGTAACTAGATTGGCACCTATTCTATTTATGAACAGCTCTAATGGTTGTATGTGGCTGAATGTTTGTTTCCATGCTACTTCCAACTACAGACCTGACTTCTACCCTTTAAAGCTAAATAGATAAAACTAGACTTCATGTGATAACTTCAGCTGTTTGAAGATAGCC
The DNA here is from genome assembly GCA_028658325.1 of Potorous gilbertii. Classification (NCBI taxonomy): domain Eukaryota; kingdom Metazoa; phylum Chordata; class Mammalia; order Diprotodontia; family Potoroidae; genus Potorous; species Potorous gilbertii. The sequence continues at coordinate 367,218,501 of CM053771.1, read as the reverse complement.
AACATGTCCTCCCCAAGGTTTAGCTCTTTTATCTATATATTTTTTCTTTTTCTAGAATAAACACACATAGTTCCTGACACTTTCCAGACCTTCACTATCTCCCCCAAATGCACTTTTATTTGTCATCCCACAAATGCCTTTAAAATAAGGTGACAGGAAATGGAGATACTCTAACTATAGTTTGGACAGTAGAGCATGATGAAACTATGATTTCCCTTGGTTTTGACACTTCATTGTTATCAGTGTGGTCATACTACACTGATGGTTCCTAATGAATTTGCTGCCAAATACCTTCTTTCCCTCCAGTTGGTTACATAAACTGCCACTAAGTCATATTTCTCTTCCTATACACTTAAAAAAAGTCCCCAAACTAGAATCTAAGACTTCACATTTAGACCTATTAAATTAATTAATTAATTTAGAGCTATTAAATTTCTCTATGTGATTTTCTTCTTGTTTGGGATTCTTGAGATCTTCAGTTTTCATTAAGCAAATTGGCTATCTCAGCTTTCTGTCATCTGCAAATGTAACAAGCATACCTTCTATGTCTTCATTCAAGCCATTCATAAAAATACTCATCAAGACAGATCCCTTGGAATATGAATGGGATCCTCCTAACTGGTTGACAATGACCATTAATCAATGTCTTTGGGTGGCTAAGTAACCAGGTATCTATCTAATCATACCATTATTTAGCCCCACTATCTCTTTTTTTTTGCCTTATAAGAATGTTATGAAGACTTTGTGAAATGCTTTCTTGAAATGCTCATCTCCTAGAGTGACCCTATGAAAAAGTAGGAAATAACAATATCTTGGCAAAACCAGAAATATCATCGTTTTCATAAAAAGAAAAGTGATGACTAAGTGATGACTGTTCACTTAACAATCTGAAAAGAATACATTTTTCTCTGTGTTTTGAAATGTCTCTCCCCTTCCCCAGATTTATAGCTCTTTCAATAAAAGTGACAACGCAAATTAATGTAAAAATCCCCCACCCCTTGGTATTGTAGAAAAAACATTAAGCAAAGTGCCAAGTGGTGAACATCTAACTAAATCATAAAAATGAAGTTTCTGTGATGCTTTGTTATTTAAAATACTTTCCCCTCAAAGAGTAAGGGTGATAAATTGTGAAGCCTATCCCAATACATTTTCAATTAAATGACTAAATTAATGTAGAGACATTTAATTAAAGTTCCACTAGTTTTTCCAAATGCTGTTAATTACATTGCTATCTAAAATTAAATCTCTTCAAAACCTCTTTTACATTTATTCCACTCATCTGATACAGATATAATTAAAATGCTGGAAGTTCTCCTAAATGCATCCAAATATTGTAAATGAAAATATAAGAAACTGGGATTTCTGTAACTACCTAAGAGGCTGATATTTTAACGGGATTTGTACAATCCTTGCTGAAAAGTGACAGGACACACATACTCACAAACACACATATGCACACATATACTCAAACAGTCATCTCTACAAAGAAACTAGAGCCTTCCTATCATCAAAGCTACATTCAGTACCATAGAAATACATGGCATTCAAAGGTTTTCAATGAGCAAATGATAAGAAATTTGTAAGACTCAGGGTAATTAAATTTAGGTACAAGGTGTACTGTTTTATAATAGCAGTATGGTGCCATTTTCTTAACAATAAAAATTCCCTAATGGTAACCAGAGGAACACTCTGTAGGAGTGCTAATTCAGAATTCAGACCTACTGATACTGTGGCCAAACTCTCAGATGGAATATTTCCAAGGTTAGCAGTGCTAACTGGATTCTGATGTAAGTTATTCTCCTGTGAGAGGACACTGAATCCTAATAACCAAACCTGTTTAACTTAGCATTGAAAGCTTTTGCACACTTGCAAAATAAAAGACTGAACAATATTCCATGCCTCTTACTACTTTCTTCTTTTTCTCTCAGCTTGTTTCTATCTATAATGACCTGAAGGTATCTGACCCTCCATTTATCTCCACATAGTCTCCCTTTACTGAAAATATTTTGTGTCAAGAAATAGGGAGTAAAATACTCCAAGTAAATGGGAAGCCAACCCTTTTCTGGAGAGTCGTAGTCCCAATATTTACTACAGGAGCATCTTTGGGCAAATTATTTTACTTCCCTGAGCTTTCTTTACCTCATTTGTAAAGTGAGAGGTTGGACTGCATGCCATTTGAGGTCTCTTCCAGTTCAATAGACATGATTTGAAGGCCAAGAGGATTAGGGGTAGGGACTGCCTGATGGAACTGTTCTTTTTCAAGCATTTTTCTTAATTCTACTTTAAAAAATCAAGACTTAAGAATTACCACAGTTATTAACCATGATTTCAGAAGATATATAATGAAGTATGGTATTGTACAGCAAGATGTTTATTTTTCAGACATGGCCAAAATAGGAATTTATTTTACTTTACCATGGGTATATGTCACAAGGATTCTGTTTTATTTTTTCAGTGAGGAAGGCTTGAGAGTATTAACTTCCGCTAACAGAAAAAAATTAAGTAAAAATGTTTAATTGCTTTTTTATACCATATTTCTTGATACATACCTCCTTTCCCATATATTGAACTCTCCTTACAACAATGAAAGATAGTCAAGAAAAACGGAGGGCAAAGCAACCACTTCTGACAATGTGGTGTACTTTTTTTGAATCCTTTTCAATAGATGAGCAAATGTGATCACATATTACTTAAATATTAACAAAGAATGTTGTCTCTATAAACACAGTTGTTAAGAGTAAGGAACTCTGAAGTAGCCAAAATTTATTCTTTGTGTCTTCCTGACTCTCCACTCATCATCCTAGTTCCTGGAACTGCTGCTCCATCTCGGAACACACCCTATCTCCCATTTGTAGAGGTTCTGGAACCCAACTCTCAGGGTTGGAAGGTAATCTGATAAGAATGTAGTAGTTAATAATTGATTAAGGTATTAATCCTCCCAGTGGTATTTGAATTTTAAGAGGGATGAAGTTAGAAATGAGGATAACATACCTCATGGAAAATATTTTCCAATATCCAAACAAAAGAAAGATCTTATTTTGATGAGTGTTCCCTAAATATTTTCTTTAACAGATGACATTGTAGCAACTGTAAAGTTACTCAGAATACTACAAACCCTCCTCAGAGAAATTAAAAATATTAAAAAAAAGAAAGAAAAAAAGATTATTTAGATCATCCCCCTTGGAAAAACTGAGTGGATTTAAAATTTAAAATTTGTCTGAACTACAACAGACAGATGAATGTAAAGCCCTTCAAATCATTCCTTCAATATTCATTTTGGACAGGTTTTGCAGAAGGGAAAAATGGGACTTAGAATCATAAAGGAAGAGAATATTTGGTTTTGTAATGTTTGGGAAAATGCTAAATGCTTTCAACAATCTCAAATTGCATTCTGTGACAAAAGGATATCTTTTTAATACCAATACTCATCAGATGATGCTAGATGACAACAAATCAGGAAATACAATACTTTCCAAAGAATTGATGTGATAAAGGATAATATAAAGATCTCTAAACGTGCATGGAATCTGTAGCATGTTGTCAATGATAAGTTGAATTGGAGGGGTAGCGAAAAAGAGATATGAAATATCAAGGATAAGAATTATCAAGAAGTATCAAAATTTACTGAATACAAAAATAACTGGAAAGAGGGAAGCACGTGATAGAGCCCAAGGGTTATCCTGGTACACCCAAGAGTAGATGACAAGGGGCCAATGCACTAAAGACTAGATCCTTTATGGACAAAGTACCAACTAACCACAATAGTAAGCAGTTTATATTCATTCTTTCACTTGAACTTTCCAGTTGTCCTATGAGGGAAGCACTAGAGGTATTAAGATTACCATTTTTTAGATGAGAGAGATGGTATGATTTAGTAGATACAAAGGTGGCTTCAAAACTAGTAAAATAGAATTTCAAGTCTCACCTCTAATATATATTAACTGCATGACTCATAATCTCTCAGCTTCCCTGCAACATTCTAAGTTAGGGAATCTTAATTTTTGGGGGTGCCAAAGACCCCTTTGGCCTTCTGGTGAAGCTTATGAACCTCTCATCAGGGTGCTGGATTTTTTATAAAATGCATAATTGAAGGAAATGCTAAATTTCATTGAGAGGTTAGTGAAAATAAAGACATAACTGTCTTCCATTCCGAGTCCACAGACCTTCCCTCCCCCCCATTTTTCAGATAGAAATACTGAGGTTTGGGGAGGTTAAGGTAAAAAAAAACCACGTAAATAATTCAAGGTATGATTTGATCCAAAGTTCCATCTGCTTTCAAGACTAGCACACATTGCACCAGTCTACAATCCAGAGGGATAAGAATTATGAAAGGTCCAAAAGCATGGAGTGATTGCAGTTATTTTTTTTCCTTTGCATCAGTGAAGGGAGCTTCCATATCAATGAAACAACAGATACATCAAAGTCTGAAAGTATAAAGGTTAGAATTAAGATAAAATGGAGAATTTCAGGCAAGTGGCAGGCAAGTAAAGGGAATATTTTGGGCAGTGGAGTCTCTTCGGTGCCTCTTAAATTACACCACATAGGATGCTAGCCTCTATATAAAGTCCCCCCTGGTCATAATAGAAGCTGAGCAAATATGTTGACCACCTAACATTCTGCCAATCTATCGAGTTCTTTAAGAGGAAATATATCAGTAATCCAGCACAGGTACAGAAAACCCAGAAACTTTTGGAGCCAGGAAACTTCATCCTCAGAGCATTTCAGTTTGCCTGAATTCCAAGAATTTTTATTTTGTACCGAGCAGTATTATGGGGTAAGTGCCGAGTAAGTGTAGGTGATGAGTAAGAAGTTGCCTTCTACAGTTAATACCTGAGAACTAACAACTAGGAAAACACTATAATTTTTTAAGCATTTTTAAAAACTGTATCTTTGCACTTGAGGTAGCTAGGTGGTGCAGTGGATAGAGCACCACTGCAGGAGTCAGGAGGACCTGAGTTCAAATCTCACCTCAGACACTTGACACTCACTAGCTGTGTGACCTTGGGCAAGTCACTTAACCCCCATTGCCTCATCCTGGGTCATCTCCAGTCATCCTGATGAATATCTGGTCAATAGATTCAGATGGCTACGGAGGAGAAGTGAGGCTGGTGACCTGTACAGCCCTCCCTCACTCAAAACAAAGTGAAGTGCAAGTCATGTCATCATTTCTCTGATGGCATAGTCTTCTTTGGCAACAAAGGACCAACACACATCTTTGCACTTAGACTAACTAATGATAAATGTAGAGGGAAATCTCATAATTTTTTCTTATTAGGGATCCCTATAGTCGGTGAATCTCCTAATACATACATATGTCTTCACAAAACCATGCTCTAACTCTTTAGTTTTCTTCTTTCTAAATTGAACCATAAATCAAAATGCTTGTTTCTTGTATACAGAGAGTCTTATTCATATAGTCATATAATTGAAATGCAGGTCATTAGTCATAAAAATAATGGCTCCTGATAATCTATACGTTATTAACTTTTTTTAAAAAAATGATAACCATTTAAAATAATTGACTTCCTTTGTGATTCTATGTATTTATCTTATTCACTTAAAATAATATTCTAAGAAAGGGTCCATAGGTTTTCCCAGATTGCCTAAGGGTTCCATCGACACAAAAAAGGTTAAGAACACCTGCTCTAGTAAAAAAAAATACTCTCAAGTTACTTGATCACCTTAAAATCTAATTTTTCAATATGTATTTGAGATATTTTTTAAATTTTGTCATAGCTCTCAGAGAGATTTCAAAAATTTATTCCATCAATAACTCTTTTTGCACATACTAAGCGCATAATAAATAGTTTTGTATTCATTCAGTCAGCATTTATTGAGTGTTTACTGTGGAAAAATAAGTACTGATTGTGGAGGGGGCTGAGGAGATGATGGGGAGACAGAAAAAAAGACATAGTCTTTACTCTTAATGAAATTATGATACAAATTGAGATGGCAGTGGATATACTTGTAAAATTGCTTTACCAAATATCAAGGTATATATTTTGATTTGGAGAGTCTTATCAAGCTCTTCCTAGACTTTTTCTACTTAATTCTCTGCCATAAATGCTAGCACTTAAGCTGACACTATGTTCATGGTGGTCTTTTTGCAAGAACTGATCGTTAGTGCTGCAAAATAAGATGACCAAATGTCCCATGAAATCATTTGTTATTGTCTTTGAAATGATAGTAACTATCAACTCCTTTATTTGCCTTTCCAAGGAGAGCCTGGGAGCTCCCTTTCTATTTAGCTACCATCGTCTCATTTGGTTTATAGTGACAATGTCAGAATTTGACGTAATGCGTTTCTTCCAGGAGGATGTCCAATCCTGGGACCTGAACAAGAAGCTCAGATTTGGAAGATCACTAGCTCAGTTAATATGAATAGATAATATAAAAACTGTTTGATTCTTAGCACCTCTGCTCCCTTTTCTGTGACTGTAGTTATCTATAGAAGCAAAAAGGAGCTTCCTAGGATGGAATACCATTTTGTATTTTTTTCCCCATGAGTTACCAAGGCCAAAGAATTTATCACTAAGTGGCTATTAGGGGGGATAAGCCTCTTTATATTTAGGGAGGGAGGTCCTTGGAAAGCAGAGATAGTCTTTTAATGGAATTGTATTCAAGTATAGTAGACCTTGACATGTCATGATGAGGCAATAGTGCAGGTCTTTGTATCATGGAAGAGATCTAGAATACAACTAGACTTGTGGATGCTTTGGTATAGGGAACTCCTGATGAGGAATTTCCTCTGCCAATGTCAGTTGGTACCTTCTCTGCAACTTACAATCTTATAGAATTGCCTGAAGCCCTGAGAAATTACAGGCCACATAGACAATGTGTCACAGGCAGAAATTAAACCCAGAACTTTTTGGTTTTGAAGTCAGCTCTCACTCTACTAGATCATGCTGTCTTTTTATCCATCCGTCCATCCATTCATCCATCCATCCATCCATCCACCCATCCATCCATCCACACACCCATCCATCCATCCATCATTTATATCTATCTATCTATCTATCTATCTGTCTGTCTGTCTGTCTATATCTCTCTCTGTCATCTCCCTCTATAATGTATTCACTGGATCCAGATGGCTCTGGAGGAGAAGTGAGGCTGGTGACCTGCAGAGCCCTCCCTCACTCAAAACAAAGTCAACTGCAAGTCATGTCATCATTTCTCTGATGGCCTGGTCTTCTTCGGCAACGAAGGACGGACCCAACAATGACGACCAGATGATGTTATCTGTATTGATGAGATTACGGATCCATTTGAATATTTTCTGAGTATCATTATTACAAGGTTTGGTGAAAATAATTATCCCTCCCCTTTATCAAGAAATTCTTAATGTCTTTGCACACCACTCTTCCTTGATCCATAATGAGCAGCTTCTGCGGTGATCCATAAATAACGATTCTCAAGAAACTACAATGTGACTCAAGGATAATTAAGACTTAGACATTGCTCTTACACACACTGAATTATAATAGAGAAGATATGCTACAAATTTTATTGTAAAATTACAAAAATTACTAGAAGATAACTATAAAATAGCTTTGAATAATATAACAGCATCATAAAGAGAAATGGCTTTGGATCTGGAATAAGAAGACCTGATTTTAAATACTAGCTCTGTCATTTACTACTGTGGAACCTCAGTCACTTAGTAATCATAGATTTATTCATCAGTGAAATGGAAAGTTGGACTAGGTTACCAGCTATCTTTCTACTTATATGTGAGAAGTAAAAATTCATACATCATACATTTATGAATACAAATAAATACAAAAGAGACGCAAAACAAAGAAACAGCCAGAATTAGGTCACTCTAAACAAAGTCAAGGGCAAGTCATGGTATTATTTCTCTGATGGCATGGTCTTCTTTGGCAATGAAGGATAAACACACACAATTTTTCATATAAGCATGTCTTAAATTTTTAACTGAATTATAACTCCTTTCCCTGCATGTTATCTACACACCAAATATTCATCTCGTGTGTATTTGAATAAAGGGTGGAAATCTTTGTTGAGAAGACATCGGAACCCCAGAACTCCCCAAGAGGTTGAGACAATTCTGTTCCTGCCATGTGGACCTTCTTCTACATTTAAAATACATGCAGGGGATGGGAACAAGTGACCTAGAATTTTTTGTACTGTCACAGTAATTGGAATATCTGAATAACGGCTGCCATTTGTATATTACCTGAAGGTTTACAAAGGACATCGTCCATATTATCTCATTTTAGTCTCAAAACTCTGGGAGGTAGGTGCAATTATTAATTCCATTTTAGGAAACTGAGGCAGGCAGTTTAAGTGTCTTGCTTCCTTACATTCTCCACTCCCCTAGTTCCCTTTTTCAGTTTTCTTGTGTGCATTGCCTTCCCCCATTATATTATAAACTCCTTGACAGCATGGACTGGCTTCGTTTTTATTTATATTTGAATTTCTAGTGCTTAGCATGATGCCTTGGACATAATAAGTGCTTAATAAATGTTCATTGATTAAAAAATGGAATTTTTATTTTATCTTGCAGGCAAAAGTGAAGTCCTAAAGACTGACTCCTTTAAAAATGCCTTCACCTCATGGGGGCTGTGACATAGGACAGGAACTAGGGACAGTAGCGTCATAGGTCAAGAACTCAGCAAAACTCACAATCTAAGGAGGTCTATGCTTTTCCTTCTCGTCTCCCTCGCCCCCTCCTTTGAGGTGCTGTACTGTTATTATGCACTACCACTAAGTTCCTGAGTTCTAAGACTCTTTCTTGTCATTCCTGTATACTGTCATTATCCTCTTTCCTAGTGTGAGGTATTTCCCACAGCGTTTAACAAATATGGTGTTGCACAGATTGGCTTCCTTTTAGTCTGTATTCATGTTTGTCTTAGAATGCAAACTTAATAATAGCTAACATTCACAGAACAACTTCAGGTTTGCAAAGTGATTTACAAGCATCTCATTTTTTTTCTCCCAGTATCTCTGGAAGGTAAGTGATATTATTTTCTCCATTTTGACACAGGAGAAAATTGAGGCAGACTAAGGATGACAACTTATCTAGAGTTATATGGCTGGTATGTGTCTGAATCAGTATTTAACTTGTGTTCTTCCAGAACCCCAGTCAAATACTATCCACTGGGCTGCCTAGATGCCTTTAATGGGACCAGGAAATCTATTGTCTTTTTTTGGGGGGGGTTAACTTCTTCAATCAAAGCACTTAAGAAAGAATCAGGCACCCAGTGGGAGTTTCATACATGTTTACTGAGATAAAACAAATTGTTTTCAAGCCACTTGCTGGTGATGCTAAAGCTCGAATCCAAGGTTCTTGACCTCTGCTCTAATGCTCTTCCAAAAGGACTATTCTGCTTTTGCTCAAGAGAATACATCTCTGGCCAAAAGACAAAACATGATTATCAAGTAAGGTTTATATCTTTCTCCATGAGTAGGAAGCTAAGCCAAATGCAAGGCTCCCACGGACTTCAAAGAGAGTTCAGTGATTGGATCATCCCTGCAGGAGTTCAGCTTTAGAAAAGAATAGGGAAAAAAGAAAAAAAACACAACAAAACCTCACTAGGCATACCCCTTTACTCCCCAATCAAACTTTTTATTACAACTGAAGCAGGTATTATGTTCCAAAAGAGCGAGATTTTTCCAGGTCACGTGTTAACAAAGACCTGGGGCACACAATCTCCTTGTCTTTCCTTTAAATTAGGCCCTGGATGCCTATGTTCATTGCACATAAAATCCAGGTTGTAGGTCTCACACACACACGCACACACACACACACACACACACACACCTTTCATGCTTGATAATAGATGGCATTAAGGATTTAGGGGAGCCCCCTTCCCCCATCCCTGCTCCCAACTGCCCCCAATACATAATGTTTTTACTATTTAGCTGTTGCTCTAAATGATGCTCTAGCTGTAGAAGTCAGCTAGGGTTTCCACTTTTTCCCCCTCTTGACCCCCCATTAATTCTATTTAAGTAAAACACAAGAACGGCAGAACATGACTCTCCGATATTGCAAGGAACCTTAGCAATCTCTGAATTCTTCAGCTTTTCTTAACATTTCTGAACATGGCGCATTGTGTGATATTAAATCATTAATCCTAAGCCTGCTAATCTCGTAAAGAAGGTGAGTAGGTGGCAAATATTACTATTCCTACTGCACAGTGGTGAAATTTCATTAATGGTAGAGATCAGGGAATTCAGCTCCTATTTGATCCCATTTGAAGTTGCTCTTTCCCCCCTTCAAGTTAAAAAAGAAATGCACAGCCATCTTTTTTGATATATTTCTTTTTTTTTACAAGGTATTTCTTTTTTGAGGGGGGGGCGTATGTGAAGAAAGGCTTCTGAAAACCATAAAATAGAAAGTAAGCCAAGTTTTTAAATTAAATAAGGAGATGAGGAAAACAAGACCAGAAGTAATTTTCCAGCTACACCCTCTAGTTGAAAGGTGCTTCATTTAAAGTTGGCTGACTCTTTCAAGTAATTTATTTAAAATAATCATACTCCCTTAAAACAGAGAGAAAAAGGAAGGGTATCTTTTTTTTCCTCTTCCATATAACTGCACAGTTATATGCATTTTAATATGATTTCTATTTCCCAATTAATTTACACATAGAATGTCCACATTGTATTAAAAATTGCAATCTCCTTCCAAAACTTACACTTCTATTTTACATAATGTTTGTTATATAGTATGTGTTTAATAAATTCATGAATCAAATTAGATTCTCCGTCAATCATTGTAAGTAGATTCCAGTAGATTATAAAGATAAACACATCTTAGAATTTATCATGTTAGATACTCTTGTTGAATTTAAAAACAAAATTACAAAAAATCCTACGTAGTGAATGCTAAAAATGAAGGATGAAAGTAAATTCTCATTGTAAATCATAATTTCCAAATGCCCAAAGAAAGTGCAAGGTTTTGAGAAGCAGAGCGAGGACTTCTGAATGTCAGATACTGGGTTCTCATGTTGGAGCTGAGTTAATGCAGGGAAGAAAGCATTAGAACAAGATCTTCAAGAGCTAAATTCTCATTCTGACTTGACTTCTACCAAGCTGCAATCTTGTCCAAGGCCCCTGATATCTTTGGGGTTCTCGTTTTCCTCATTTGTTTAAGAAGGAATTTGAATTGACCATATACTTTCATAACAGATACTGCACCTATGATAGAACTGTCATAAGGAAGTCCTAGATAAGGAAACTCCCTCTATGTTAGCATGTTCTCTGCAATTTAAAGTCTTATTGTTGCCTAGAACCCTGAAAATTTAAATAAATTACCCAGAGTCACAAAGCCAGCATATGTGTCAGGGATGGGACTTGAACCCAGGTTTGCCTAACGCTCATGGTTGCTTTCTTACCTTATGTCTCAAAACTTCCCTTCCCTAATATTTCTATTTCCCAATTAATTTACACATAGAATGTCCACATTGTATTAAAAATTGCAATCTCCTTCCAAAACTTACACTTCTATTTTACATAATGTTTGTTATATAGTATGTGTTTAATAAATTCATGAATCAAATTAGATTCTCCATCAATCATTCTAAGTAGATTCCAGTAGATTATAAAGATAATTTTTATTATACTATTTACTATACTATATACTATACTATATTTATTATACTATAAAGTTGTCATCAAAACTCAACAATTGAACAATGAATAATAACATCTTGCAGGATGGAGAGGATTGTCATGGAAGAAAATAGAGCTAGTCCTGTATGCCAAAAGCTTATATCTGTTGGCAGGGGGGTAGTACAGGATGATGGTAGTAATTGGTTGTTCAGTCATTTTGGTCGTGTCTGACTCTTTGTGACCCCAATTGGGGTTTTCTTGGCAAAATGTGGCCATTTCCTTGTTCAGCTCATTTTACAGATGAGGAAACTGAGGCAAACAAGGTTTAGTGATATGCCCAGGGCCACACAGCTAGTAAGTGTCTGAGGTCAGATTTGAACTCAGAGAGATATCAGTTTTCCTGATTCCAGGTTAGGCACTCTATCCACTGGGTCATCTAGCTGTCCCAAGAGTAATAAAGGCTAGCATTTATATAGTGAATGACTTAAAAGTCTGCAGAATGTTTTTGATTCATTAACTCATTTGAACCTTACAACAACACTGTAGTAGCTGTTGCCTATATCATTAGTTACATTTTACAGATGAGGAAGCTGAGTCCCGGAGACTCTAAATGACTTGCATAGCACATGAGACAGGATTCAGACCAAATCTTAGTGCATCCAACAGCAGCTGCCTCTATCTATTTAGGAAAATATGCCTGACATAAGGTAAAATGAGTCATGGGGAAGAAAACGATGGAACCAAACAAAGAAATATAAGAAAATTTGAGGAAGAATCAGATTCAGGTAGGGAGATCAACCAGGAAATCTTTGATAAAATGGAAATTTTGGGAAGAAATCCTGGAACCTGAAGATAGTAAGCTTTTGAACATTCCAGTAAGGCATCTGGAATTATATTGAACTGAAGTTTAGGACATACTAAAGGCAAAGCAAAATATAAGCTTTAGAGAAATTTAAAGATTTTTTTCATTATTCAGCTATATGTGTGTATAAATATATATATATATATATTTATTTCTCTATTTGACAAGATATTTGATAGTCATTAAAAGGCTATGTCATAAATTCACTATCCCTAAAAGCTGATAACATTACTTTTTGCTTCTGATTTTGTAAAAAAAAAAGTTTTGTCATTCTAGAAAAAAAGATTTTCCATTAAAATTAGATTAAAAGATAGAGTAAAGATAGATTGTATTAGATTAAAAGATAATTTAAGTGGGGAAGGAAATAGAGTTTAAGGGAAATAAAAGAAAGAAGTGAAAGAGAAAAGGATAATATATATAGATGTGAACCAGAAAACCAACAAATGTTTTCTTCAAATTTTTCCATGTAATTTACCTATTATAATTCTGCAAGATTCAAAAGGAAGAGATCTTAAGAGATCCTCCCATTTTCGTCTGTCCACCCTCATTTTATGGAAAGCTGAAGAAGTTGAGGTGACTTGCCCAAGGTCATTGAGATGGCAGAGTCTCATCTTCTGACTCTAGATGAAGTTCTCTTTTCACTCCCACAACATTGCCTCTGGTGCAGAATCACAACTGCTTCTGTTTAAGATTTCAGTAATGTCACCTTGTCCCTGACTTTCAAAACTTTTGCAACAACAGTTAAATAGACCAGAGGGTAGGGATTAAGAAATGTGGCTGAAAGTTCAAAACAGAGTCCTAGAAAACCAACATTATTAGCTCTTGGATTTAACTTAGAACTGCATATGTCAGTCTCTCTCTCTCTGTCTCTCTCTGTCTCAAAAAAAGTGATAAAATAAGCACTTTATAATATTTTTAGATTAATGTGTTTTCTGGACCATAGATGACATTAAATAGTATTGTTAGCTAGTCATGGCTTTCCTAAGGAAAATCCCTAAAAAAGTTCATCTTTTAGGTTGCATTTGAGAAATAACTTATTTTATATATTTTATATGTTATTATATAAGAAAAGATACATTTCTTATCACTGTTATGTATCTATTTGCATGTCATTGGCAGTTGTAGAGACCTTTAAAAAACAAACAAAAACACAATTCAAACACAGGTCAAGGTTATAAATTGCATTTTCTAGGTAATAAGCAAAGGAAAGATTCTCTCTCTCTGTCTCTCTCTTTGTCTCTCTCCGTCTCTCTCTCTCTCTGTCTCTTTCTCTCTTTTTCTCTTTCTGCCTCTCTCTCTTTCTCTCTCTCTGTCTCTCTGTTTCTCTATCTCTCTCTGTCTCTGTCTGTCTCTCTCTCTCTCTCTGTCTCTCTCTTTCTCTGTCTCTCTCTGTCTCCCTCCAAATACAGATTCATACATTTATTTGCTATTGATATTTATCAAGTTACTTTACCACCCATCTTCAGCCATAAGCCTGTATCCATTTTTCAAGATTAGGTCAAGCTTAATTGAATTAAATGTGTGTTATCAAGCAACCATCTGCCTTCATTTTCTCTGAAACTTACTTTTTTCTCAGATTCAAAATTCCTATTTCTTAACATATCCAAGGAAACATTTTATAGCTTAGATTTTGAGAGACACTTTTACTGCACAGGACAGAAGCAGTTTCTTTATCAATGCCTTGGATTGGATTTGCTGAGATACCTGATATAATAACCCAAATCAAATTATAAACAACTTTCTTTTTTTGAGGATGATGGCAAAACATCCAGGAAAGATAGAAATAATAGCACTGAAGTTTGGTTTCAAAGCATATCACACTGACGCTTCCAGAGGCTTCTTATTTTACTCAAATAAAAAAAATTAAGTAATTCATCTTCCTCTGGGCACATAAATGACATTTCGCTGTGATGTAATTGTAAGAATCAAAATCCCTCAGAGATGCTGCCTTAAAATATTTCTCTTTATAATGTTCTGAGCTCGACAAACCTTGGTAGAAAACAGAATACTCTTAATTATGAATAAATTAACTAAATTAGTAACATGAGATGGATATGCAATTAAGGGACTGTTAATTGAAACTGGAAACACAGCTGTATACGGCTTAGAGATGAATCACAGCAGTAATGACGCAGATGTTTATAAAATGTGACTATGTTTAGTGGGAGCACAGTGCGGCAGCTCTCCAGCCCATTCTTACATTGTGTCATTGAAATGCTTTCTAAACCCGTGAACACCAGAAATCAGGATCTCAGGGACAGCAAATGAGGCTCCCTGGATATGCGAATTAGTGTTGTCTTAGTGTCAGCAATTTGATTCTCCAGCTTTCAAAGAATGTAGATATGGAGCCAACAACAAACATCTGTTAGTTGTATGGTCCTCAAAAAACAACCAAAAAAAAAAAGTTGCTGGCAAACCAGTGCCTGCTTCAATCTGGGAAAGACAGTAAAGTATCTGTAAACAGTAACACTGCTGTGTGAATGTAAAAAACACTTACAGAATGAAGCCTGGAGGCACAGCGCAGTGGAACTTGTCTAGAAGTGGTATAGACACCCTCTGCTGGCAGATTTCTCTAGATTTGCTTACCATTTCAGGCAATCAACCCAGATATAAGAAAACAGTCTTCATAATTAAGGGGAGCAGTGGGAAAATGCTTTCATTAAACTCACTGTATGTTTAAATGCATTAAGATTGGTCATATTTTCACACCTCTGTACTGCTCCCATCTTGTTCCTTCTTCCCCCTCCCTTTTTCAGGTACTCACATGCAGTTCAATGCTATGAAACAACACTTTGCATTTGTCCTTGAAAGAAAAAAACCCCACAATCTGAAGTGTTCCTCTGAATAACGGTGGAGATTTGTGCGGGGGAGGGGGGAGATGGAGAGGCAATGAGATAGTTGAGTTACAGCTGTGGTCCTCACTCTGAGACATAATAGGTCAATTCAGTAGCTAAAACCAACAAAGTCCATATTCTTGGCCAAAAGCACAAGTTTTCAGCACAGCTCATAATCTCCAAATTGCATCAGGCAGTCTGGTGCTTTTAAAACTATTAGAACCTATACTGTACTTACGGAAAAGTGCTATTTGACATTTAAAGATCTATCTCCTACTTTCTCTTCAAATTAGACAACTATTTCCTGATCTCACTCTGTACTTCCCCACTTCTGCATTCACACAGTTGATGCACTACCATGACCGGAACATATTCCTTCTTCATTTCCATCTGATGAATTTTTTCTCTTCCTTCAAGGTCCGGCTTAAATGATAAAGTATTGCTTTATCCTTCCCCGGTCTGCCTCCCTTTCCCATTACTGCCCCTGCTCCCCAAAGGTGAACTCTCTTTAAACATTCATAAAGTACTTGGTTTTGATCTTCAGATGGACCCCTAAATATTTGGAAAAATCCTAAAGATTTTTATTTGTACTTGTATCCTCAGCACTTAGTAAGTTCCTGGCACATAGTAAGTGTTTAACAAATGATTGTTGACTGACTTTATGATGGAATTAGATTTGTCCTTGAAAAAGATAATATGTTTAAAATAAAGTAAACTAATTTCATTCTACTTCCTCACTTTAGCTCCATTTTTGAAGGACACTGGTTTCCCTAGCTAAAGCTAGTTCTTGAGAATAAGCAAAATGGACCTATTCTTCTATGAGTCAACAGTGGAAAAAGAACAGAAAAAAAGAGGAAGGAATGATGTAAGGAACTGGGAAGTAAGGGAGTGAATCTCAAATATATTTGCTGAATTTCCAGCTATTTCAAGCTCAGCTGAGAATCTCCATGTTTGTTTATCTGTGGACAGATGATAGCTGTCAATTATTTGTTTAAACATATTATATGGAATAACCTAGGCAAAAGAAGTTTAAATATGTAAAACTATATATATATATATATATATATATTTACTAAATATTAACATCAAACTTCAGCACTCATTTGCTATCACACAAGCTTTAACTTGTCCAAATTTCATTATTCGAAAGGACATCATACAATTGCATATAGAGGTGTAAAAGCTGAGTACTGCAGAATTGACACTTTCAAATTGTGGTGCTGGAGAAGCCTTTTGAGAGTCCCTTAGACATAAGGGAGATCAAATAAGTCAATATTTAAATTAATTCAGTCTATTCACTTGAAGGTCAAATACTGAAGCTGAAGTTTAAATACTTTGGCCACATGAGAAGATGGGACGCATTTGAAAAGACCCTGATATTGGGGAAAATTGAAGGCAAAAGGAAAAGGGGATGGCGAGGATGAGATAGATACATTGTATCATGGAAACAATGAACATGAACTTGGACAGACTTTGAGAGATAATGAAGGATGGAAGGGTCTGGTGAGCTATATGTTCCATGGGGTCACAAAAAGTCAGATATGGTTAAAAAATAACAGGTGAGTATATGTACATTGTATAATATTAAAGTATATTTTGGGCAACCAGGTGGCAGGATGGATACAGTACTGGACCTTGAGTCAGGAAAGCTCATCTTCGTGAGTTCAAATCTGGCCTCAGACAATTTTAGCTGTGTGACCCTGGGCAAGTCACTTAACCCTGTTTACCTCAGTTTCCTCATCTGTAAAATAAGCTGGAAAATGGCAAACCCCTTCAGCATCTTTGCCAAGAAAACTCCAAATGGGGGTCACAAAGAGTCAGACATGACTGAAACAAATCAACAACAGCAAAGTATATTTTTCTAAATATTTTATCAGCATAATAGAATCAATTTGTATAGTTTTTAAAAAAATTTACAAGGCATTTTCCTCACCATAATCCTGGGATGCAACTAACATATGTACAATAATTCTCATTTTGTATGTAGAGAAATTGGGGCTCAGAGAGATCAGTTAATTTGTTCAGATCACCCACCTTCTAAGTATCTGAATGTGGATATAGACAAAGGTCTTCTACTTCTAAGACCATTGTTCCTCTGACTCTTACTTAGTAGACACATTGTTCATGAGGATGGCTGCAAATGATGCTACTGTAAATGACAGTCACAAAGCTAGTTTCCCTCATCTTTTATCACCTTGGTACCTATTATTAATATTTCAAACTCTGAAATTGCATGTCAAAATCGATCTGTGAATTTCCTTTTCTCACACTTTGACCAGCAAGTAGCAAAAGCTACTAGCAAGCTGAACCTTGTCCCTTCACTAGCACTTAGCATATGCAGTAGATACTTAAGGAATGTTCCTTGAATGAATTTATGTTGGAAAAAAACCATAGTTCTGTCATTGTAGCCACTGCACCACTGTTCATTTGCACCTGCAAGTTCTGTCTTGCCCTTGCCCTGACACTAGATCCTGCCTTGACAGGAATTATATAAAAAGCCTTCATATTCCTTTGTTATAATTGCTGATATCTTGACTAGCTTATCCAAGTGCCTGTAGTTTTAAACCTTGTTACTTTTTATGTTTAAAATTACCCTGCTCTCTTTTAAATCTTGCCATCTCTCCTAACGTCCTCTATCTCCCAACTCTGTGCCTCAGTACTTGTCTTCCTCCTGCCCCTGTACCCCCACTGCCACCTTGGAATTTTCTCTTCACCAATGTCTACTGGCTTCCTGGATTTCCTTTAAGACTCAGTTCAAATCTTATTTTCTTCAGGCCTTTACCATTCCCCAACATTGGTAGGGCATTCTCCTGAAGATTAGCCTTCATCTATCCTGTACATATCTTCTCCATGAATAATTGCTTGCATATGACTTTCCTATTAGAATGTGAGCTCTTGACCTTATTGTGCCCTTTAAAAACCACTGTTATATATACTATAGATAAAGAAACTTGGAATATATAAGCAGTTTGCAGCTACTGGAAGTCATCATAAGAGGAACCACTATTAGGTTTGGAGAAGCATTGGTCAGAAACAAATGAGGCAGAAACCTATGTCAGCATCCAAAATGTGGACCAGCATACAGGTAAGTCTCAGAGGTCAGGAACAAGCAAGAGGGCAGGTAGTCAACAAACATTTAGTAAGCATTTAGTATATCTCAGGCATTGTGCTTTTAATATATTCATTGTATATTTTTAAAAATCACAGTTATTTGTATACAGCATTGTTCCTTACTGTCCTGTAAACTCCACAAAAGACACAGGACAAACTTTTGTGTCTCCTTTGGGACATAGCCTAGTGCTCTGTATACACTAGGAACTTAATAAATGTTTGCTGAATGAAAGAACAAATAAAACCCTCATCTAGGCTTCCTTTCTATTTCCTCATCTGATTGAATTTTATAATAAGAGTTAACACATGTAATTTGTGCTATGTACCAGGCACTGTGCTAAACATATTAAAGTTCTTATTTCATTTGATCCACACAACAACAGTGGGAGCTAGGTACTATTGTTATTTGCACTTTACAGACGAGAAAACTGACGCAAACAGATGTTAAGTGACTTGCACAGGGTCACACAGCTGAATTTGAAGTTAGATATTCCTGACTTCAGGCCTGTAGCTCTATCCACTATACTACTAACTGTCCCTGACAGAATGTCTAGCCAAAAAATCCTTGAAGAAGACAGGCCATTATCTCAGTTAATCACTTGACTTTGTGTATGCACACATAACTATGTAGCTCAATGTAAGGCTATAATTTGGTCTACAAAATTATTTATAAGTGGGAGCCTGCTGAAGACATATCTTGTTTCTGGAAACCATGGCTCTTCTTCAATGTCACCCAAGATAAAAAGACTTAATGGACTTGACAGTTGCATGGTAGCAACATTGCTTTTTCCCATTATGTCATGGCTCATGATTGACATGTGGCTTAAGAAAAACACAAACTGGAATTTTCAAGTTAGTTTAGCACAGTTAATGGCCATAGCCCTGTAGAAAACTCTGTGTTCTACAATTTCCAGGACTGTACACCTCTAATGGGAAGGTACAACTGGAATTCTGTGTATTTTTCCACCAGAGCATTTCTATATCATTTTATATTTACATTTATATTATATATTATTTTATATTTACATTTATATATAAATATTTATATATTTATTTTTATATTTATATTTATCTCACAGAATCAGTCACACGTCTACTCTTTCTGTGTCTTAAGAAACCATTTAGCAACTATTTGGAACAGGGGAAAACAATCCAGGAGCAAATGGGCCTCTTGAAAAGTGGTGGAATAGAGAAATATAAGCCATAATTCATAAGAAAAGAATGCCAAGATTGTAAGGGGTGGGGGGGGGAATTTAAAATTCATTAGATTTTCTCAAATCCTTTTCCTGCCAACATGGGCAGCTGTTGACAAAAATGTTCTTATTAACTTGTATGTCTTCATGCTTTTTTCCATTTTCATTCTTATTACTTGTTCATCTCCCTCTTCAGTCCACATAAAATTCCACTGAGACAAGTACAGACTTCTTTCTTATACCCACAAATCTCTAAGTTTCTCCAATAAGGGAGAAACAAGCTATTCAAAAACATATTTCATATGTGCATAGTTTAAAGAAAAAGAATTAGAATCTGGAAAGCAGTGGTTGTGGCCATCCAAGCCCACCATGATGCCCCAGCTTATTTGTAGGTGCAACAGAGACTACCTTGTATCTCTATAGGAGTCTCCTGGAAGGAACATTGGATTTGAAAATAGAGGAGGTAGAGTTCAAGGTGCAGCTCTGCTATCTACTACCTGTGTAATCATGGGCAAGTCATTTAACCCCTCTAGAGCCCATTTTCTTAATCTCCCTCACCTGTCTAATATAACCAATACTAGTTTTACTATCTACAAAGCCTTAGGATGTTATTTTCTATTCTTTCTCTTTCATTTTTTATGTCCAATTGCTCACCAAGTCTTGACATGCTCTTCTGATGGTTGGTCATAAGGAAGACATTATTGGCAAATTTACATATGGTCTACTATCTTTATTACTCTCATTGTCACTAAGCCCCCAAAATAGTATTTTTGAAAATTAATCTTATCTCAAGTACTGTTTGAACCACACGGATCATTAACTGTGATAAAGGAGATGGGAGATGGATGAACCATCATATCCATGTGATAAGGGTCAAAGATTAAAAAAAAACATAACACATTTATCTTTTCATTATATTTAAAACATATGCAACTCCTAGATTACCTTATGATTCAGGGCTTACCACAGTGCCTGGCACATAGTAGGTGCTTAACACATTTTTGTTGTCTAACAAACGCTTACTGACTTATGAAATCACAGACTTAATTTCTTTGCATCTCCAACTCAACATGTACAAAGTAGAACTCCTTATCTTTCCATCCAAAACTATCCTTCTTCAAGACTTATTTAAAGATTTCTCTTGATCCTCTTTCTTCAAATCACCATTTCACAACTTGAAAGTCATTCTTGACTCCTCACCCTACATACCCATCTACCTGACAATCTTGTCATTTCTATCTATATCTTTTGCATCTGTCCCTTTTTCTCCATATGCAGTGTCAACACCCTAATTCATGGCCCTATTATCTCTCATCTGGACTACTGCAGTAGGCTACTAATTGGCCCCATTACCTCTAGTATCTCTGTAATCCAATCCATTCTCCACACAACTGCCAAAGTGCTTTTCTTAAGGTGCATTTCTAACCAGGTCATTACTCAATAAATTCACATTGATCCCAATTACCTCTGGTTTCACATATGAAAAGTCCTTTGTTTGGCACAGAAAGCCTTTTGTAGACTGGCCCTAATCTGACTTCACATTACAGGCATTCCTCAAACATATTGAGGGTTCAGTTCCAGACCAATAAAACAAATATCACAATAAAGTCACAAATCTTTGGTTTCCCAGTGCATATAAAAGTTATGTTTGCACATTATACTATAGTCTATTAGCAACAGTGTTATATCTAATAAAGCAATGTACATACCTTAATTTAAAAAAATACTTTATTGCTAAAATAAAATACTAACTATCATTGGAGCCTTCAGCAAGGAGTAAACTTTTTGCTGGTGGAGGGTCTTGCCTGGATGTTGATGGTTGCTGACTACTCAGGGTGGTGGTGGATGAAGGATGGGATGGTTGTGCCAATTTCTTAAAACAAGACAGCAGTGAAGTTCATTGCAATACAGTTGGCTCCCTTCTTTCCCTTGACACTACCATCACTCTGGTACAGCTACTCATCACCTCCTTCCCAGACTATTGCAGTAGCCTGCTGATGGGTGTGCCTGTCTTACCTCTCTTCCCACTCCGATCCATCCTTCATTCAGCCACCTTAGTCATTTAGAAAAACTACTGCCTCCTAGACTGTTCCAACTCTTCAGAACTCTGCCTCACTTAAATCTACTTCACTAACAAGTCAAGACATCACCATCCAGATGTCATTGGTGCTTTTTGAGAAAAAAGGACAAACACATCATTTTCCTAAAGTACAGATCTAACCATGTTAGCCCCTGCTCACAAAGCTCCAGTGCCTTTCTATCACCTCCAGGATTAAATATAAAATCCTTTTTCATTCAAAGCCCATTATAATTTAGCCAGTATTTTTCAACCTTAGTTCTCAATACATACTCTTTTATCTAGTGACACTTGCCCCCTTGCTGTTCACAAACAAAATGTCCCATCTCTCCATTTTCTCCAGTTCTCCCCCTTGCCTAGAATTGCCTCATTTTTGCCTGCTGGCTTCCCTGGATTGTTTCAGGTCCAACCAAAATTCCATCTTCTGCAGGAAGCCGTTCAGAAACCCTCTTGATTCTAGTCTAGGATCTTCCCTCTGTTCATATTTTGTTCATCTTGTATATAGTTTGTATATATTTGCTGTATCCTTCATTAGACTATGACATCCTGGAGGGCAGGTCTGTCTTTGGTCTCACATTGTGTCCCCAGGGTTTAGTGCAGTACTTGACAAATAGCAGACACAACAGATGGTTATTGATTGATTGATTCTAAAGGCTAGCCAAAGAGTCCTTTACTGTTACTTTTGCCTCACACTCAGGTTCCCACCTCAGCCTTTTCATTGGTCTTCCCTCAAGACTATAAAGTATTTCCTCCTCTCCATTGTCTCTCAGAATTCCTAGTTGTCTTCAAGACTAGACACCAGTGCTTGTGTTTGTCCCTCGTGGCCAAAGAAGACCGTTTCATGAGACACATGACAACATGACTTGCATTTGACTTTGTCTTGAGTGAGGGAGGGCTGTGCAAGTCACCAGCCTCACTTTGGTTCTAGTGGCACTGATGAAAGCTGGAAGGGGGTGTGAGACCCCCACAAAGACCAGGGTATCAGGGGCAGGTCATCTGGAGAATTCATGGACTCAAGCATTGTTGAGGTCAGGGTAAAGATTTATTACACTTTTCAGCAGGAAAGAGTTCTTAGGGAACCTGCAACCTTCTAGGGGTACAGGGAAAGCTTATATAGGATATTTTATAGTGAAACATATGCCTAATATGCTAACTAGGTATTTTGGGGTGGGATTAGGGAGTGGTTAAGGAGTGGTCAGTTCTTAAAGGAACATGTACTTTTGGTATCTACTTTGCAGGTATTTTACCCCAAATTCATGGAGAAAATAGCCCAAGGTGAGTATACCTGGAGGTGTGGTTTAGGCCTGAAATGTCACTAAATCAACCAGCAGTCAGGGCTGGCTCAGAAAAACCAGGTTGTTCTCATCAATGTCTTGTTAGACAAGAAAAACGCAAGGGAATATAGGTATGTCCAAGTCTAAGATACATATGATTGGTCAGTGGATAGTAAATGTCGTTATGACCCAGTACACAGCCTGTTAAGTCAGTACACAGTTGGTTAAGTCTAATGAGTTCTATAAGTGAAGTTGGCTACTACAGCAGGAAGGGAGATAATGGTTGTTGCTAGGGCAAGCCGTGTCCTTGGGATAGAGAGAAACTGCTTGACATAGTATTTTGAGGCTACGGAGAAATGTGATTTTAGAAATGGGGCCCAAGTATATGCAACCAAGCACCCCATCACTACCATGGTCATGAAAGCCTTTTCTGATCCACCCCTGATGCTGCTAATATGCATCTACACCTCTCCCCATCCCCCTGCAAAAACAGAAATACAAAGCCAAAAAGTCTTGTATTTGTATGTTTTATATCCATATATATGAACTTATTTTGTAGATATATTCATACATATACATACGTATACAGTCTCTTGAAATAGATTGTGAACAACCTGAAGATGGTCTATTTCACTTTTGTCATATCTCCTCTATCCTGCACAGCATTTAATAAATGCTTATTGATTGACTGACTGATTATCTGTCTAATGAATCTCTCCTCAGAAATACTAGTAGGTATTTCTTCAGAGGCAATAATACTGTTTTTTTCTGTATTTTAATAAAGATTTGTTTAATTTTCTCTTCCCTCCAAATACATTGAATGTAAAGTCCCTAAATTCAAATGATCAGTAGTCATTATATTTAAACAGTGGAGTTTTATAACTTTGTTTCTTTTGTATGACCAGTGCTTTGGATTGTTAAAAATAAATATTACAAATGAATTGGAAAACTACTTTTTTTTTTGTCTTTTTCACTAACTTGATGATTTAGATTCTTATTCCATTTCTTTTTCCAGGTCAGATAAACTGGTTCTTTGCTGTAGTCTTTCCTTGCAAAAAAAAATATATAATTCAACAGTTCCCTTGAATTTTCTAAATTAATTGCAACCTCCCATGGACACACAAATTTAATTCTCCAAGCACAACATTCATTCTAGTATCTTACACACTAGGAAATCCCACAAAGACATTTTGCTCCCAAGAATAAGATGGAAATGATTAAGTTCAACATCCAGTGTTCTGTATGCAAGGTGCATCTCTTCAATGGTCTGATCCCCTTCCAGTCACAGAAGAGGGTATACAATTGGTTGCCTTTGAGCACATTTAGTGTTCTGACCTCTATTATTTCATCTGCAGTGTTGTGACCTCATAGCTTCCATGAAAGCTACATTTCTGAAACCTTTGATCCCAAATGACACTTGAAAAATAATAATTTTGAGGAGAGGTGCTATTTCTTTTTGAGACTCTTAACTGTTTTGCTTCTGCAATCTAAGTTAAATAGAATGTCACATCGAACAAAGGTTTTGCATCAGCAGCACAATGTGCTGAAATTTTCCACTCTGTGAAAGGATAATGTTAAATCTCTGCAAAAACTGTATGATTTAATATGCAATCCCATGTTTATGACGCATTCTCACCCATATTCCTAAGTCCTCTAATTAAGAAGTCTTCAAAATAAAAACTTAGAAGAAAGCAAAGTATCTCTTGATTCTACTTTGTAACATCCAAAATAGCAATTCTGAATTTGGCAAGCATACACCCAATCCTCCATATACAACTTGCTTTAACACTCTGTTTTTCAGATGGTTTAAATTAGGGCTATTTCTAGTGGACTGGGATGGGAAGGAGGAAAAGGACTGTCTTACCAGAGAAAAATGTGAAAACAGCAACCCTTTGAATGCTTTGCATGACGTAGCATGGGAAATGAGAACAGCTGCTTCAGGGGTATTTCACATGCCAACAGAACAGTTGGGAAAGCAATGAAAGAGCCAACCAGGGACAATAAATGCACAAGAAAGAGAGAAAACACTGCGGCAAAGGAAGGATAAAGGCAGTATGGGGGCCAAAGCCAAAAGAACGTGGAAGCAAGAGAGATGAAAGAGACACTGCAGTTATACAAAGTGTTTCAAAATTAAGGGGAAGACAAGGAAAGTTTCATGTGATTTAAACATCTAAATACCAAATAACAATTTCTTGAAAAGAAATAAGGAAAACCCAGGAGGTTGGAAATAAAAATGTTTTTGACTGAAAGCTAACCAGTCAATGACTTCTCCTTTCTGATACAGAGAGAAACTTTGAATTTAGTGGAACAATTCTTAAGTATTAAAAAATACAAATACTATATATATATATATATGTATGTATATAATAAAGTATTGAAAACACTTGGAAGCAACTAAGAAAGAGGCTTCTGAGTGAGGTTTAAGAGCCAGCACATTGCTTTGCACAGAGTAGGTAAGAAATACTTAATAGATTGAAATAGAACAGATTCAGTCTGCCTACTCTGGGGCATCTGGCATGGTGGACATAAGACCTTGATACTACACTATCAGGATCCCTTCCTGCTACCTTAAGGTTGCCTAATTAGGACATCAGGACCTGAGTCCCCCACTGCCTTATCATCAAACAAGATGCCCTTCCAACCTTGCCTTACAGAGGCTGACTTGGTATCAGGTCTTGTCCCTCTGCACCTTTCAGTTTCCTTTTATCTTCTCCTTGAAGGATGGAAGCTCCTTGAGGACAAAGACTGACATTATTTCTGTTTCTACTTTTACTTTCAGCACTCATGCGCAGTGCTTGGCACAATATACACTTAATAAGTACTTGTTGACTGACTAAGCACCTCACAGAAATCTCTGTTGACATGCTGAACCTCTGGAACATGTGTGTTCACAAAACAGATGTATGTTTTTAATATATTTGCATATTCATGTATTCATAATACATGTATATTTTTATAATACACATACACATATTTATAAGCCTTAATTTATAAACCCTGGAAAATAGAGATCTGAAACTCCCATCAGCTGCATCTAACTCCCCAAATTCTTCTTAGGCTATCTAGGGAGGAAGGGCTGGAAGTGTGAACCCTGTATCCCAAAGGGAGGATGGACTCCTTGTTTCTCTGATACCTAGATTGGGTCCAGGAAGCTTGATCTGTGCTTAGATATCTCTTCCCCCGACCCCAATATGTAAAACAGGTAGGGATGGGATAATTATTAATCAGTGAGAGGTGTGCAGTCTTCTGACAACTAAAACTGTTTGATAGCTAGAAGCCCAATTTTATTTAATTTATCCTTTATTCCTCATAGTTGCATCCTTTACACCTGTAGGCTGAGTCAGAAGATTTGCAGCTAGAATTTAGATCATCTAGCCCTAATTATTCATTTTACAATAGTAGTAATAGAGATGACATTTTGAACCATGACCTCCAACGGCAAATGCCATGCTCATCCACCCTTTTCTGTTCATGACCACTCTTTTCTTACATTTATTTCACTGTGGATTCATCTATTCCATGTCATGGTTTAGTTTCTTTCTGAGGTTGATCTGGAAAACCCACTTTGGGGTGAGGACAGTTTCCAACTATAGCACCCTGGGGCACACTCCTTTCCCATGCATTTACCAGACAACCTTAGCATAGTCCTTTTGAAATACTATAAAATTAGCTTTAAAAACAATGAGAAGTGAACTGTGCAAATACATGTACTTAGGTTTAACAGTGTATTTATTGCTCTGGAAAGTGAAACTCAGAAGAGTCACTGAAATTAGTTAAAAATAACCCTACTAGCTAAGATTGAAATGGTTCTGGGTATTTGGATTAATACTCTCCTTTAAAATTTTGAAGATAGAAAGACATATTCTTTTGCAAACAATGATAAGGTTATCTAAATAGTTGTTTTTGGTATTTTCTCAAATTTATTTTTGCTCTTTCCTCTATGGGTCCTTCTATTCTTAACCTAAACAAATCTTTATTTGACCTAACTTTTTCTAAAACATACAGATCTCTTCCTTTACTATAACTTTTTCCATTGACCTAATCTTCATGTATTAAAAAATAACACAAAAAATATTTTAAAAAACTCCTGGCAAGGACTTCACTCCATTTGGCACAGTATTATTTTTTTCCCCTTAAAAACAGGCTTTACCCATGTTAGAGGCTTATTCAATTATAGGAGTCCCTTTTCTGTGTTTAGCTGTCATTTTCTTGGGCACATGATTTTAACTGTGGTATATAATCCAATCACTGATAGA
Source organism: Potorous gilbertii (assembly GCA_028658325.1). Lineage (NCBI taxonomy): Eukaryota > Metazoa > Chordata > Mammalia > Diprotodontia > Potoroidae > Potorous > Potorous gilbertii. The sequence continues at coordinate 367,191,320 of CM053771.1, read as the reverse complement.
ATATTGAAACTGAAAAATGAAGCTTATTTCAAGGGGAAGTTTGAGATCATTAAAAACACTTGGCTACATTTCCTAAAGGCAAAACCAGACCTCTCTCCTCCTCCTGTTAAGTTCTGACCCCAACTCATTGTTCATTTTCAGTTCATTCATTTCCCAGTAGCATGCACTCTTTGGACTGGACTCTACCAGGTATGCCCCCAGGAAAACTCATCATGAAACTCATCATCCTGCAAGATTCTATCCGTTTCAGTACTCATTATCCTCTGCCTCTCTGATTGGAGAGCTGGAGGGTAGAGTAAAGAACTCCCCCAAAGCTTCCTCTTAAAGAGGGCTAACTCTTCAATTCTCACCAGCTTGCACTACTGTAACTGGCCACTACCATGCCTCCATACTGGTTAACTTCTGCTCTACCATTCTTTTCAGCTTCCTTTTGTGTATTGTATTCCCCTATTAGAGTATAAACTGCTTTAGGACAGGCACTGTCTTTTTTCCCCCTGGCAGTTAGCACAGTTACTAGCACATAGTACACAACTGATAAATACTTATTGACTAATTAATTGATTGACTGACAGATATATGAAGTAGACTGACGGTGAATAAAACATTGGACTGTGAGTCAGAAAGACCTGAGTTCAAATCTCACCTCAGACATTTACTAGTTTTGTGATTCTGGGCAATTCACTATTTTCCATAGCCTCAGTTGCCTCATCTGTAAAGCAAAGATAATAGCACCTATCTCACAGAGTTGTTATGCAGAACAAATGAGGTAACATATAAAATATTTTGTAAATCTTAAAGTGCTATTGAATGTTTGCTGTGGTTACTATTACTGATAGATGAATTCTATAATTTGCCCATCTAAGTGCACGCAGTTGCCTAGAGTCTCTGGACAACAGGCATTATTCATGTACCTGGTTTTCCCTGAGTGAATGGTTAGGACAACCATTTTTGAGTACATATAAATCTCTTCCAGGAGGTTCTGTAATGCTAGAGCTTGATATATGTGGTATGGATGTAAGTCACAGAACATTGGTCTTCTAAGATTTAAAAAATGACTATCAGTGATAAACCATAGATAGCTCAATGTGTTCAATTGGCATTCTCATGAGAAAGAAAGAAAGGTCACTATAGGTGGGGTGGACTCCCTATAGTGAATTTTTGAGAGAACATGGAAAATGGTTAAAAAAATGGACAGGTATGAATGGTTTGGAGCCTTTCTTGTTGAAGGGAATATCTACATGGATGGCATCACCAGTCTGCTTGAGTAATGAGTACAATCTCATTATCAGGTTGGCCATAAGGTAATGAATTTTTTGGTCACATCATATTTGGACACTGTCTATGAAATCCTAGAGGAATTATGATCTGAAATAGTGGAGGGCAAACCACATTGATGAAATTACACATACTTAAAACACTGAACGAAAATTAAAATCTAACCTGAGGAAAACCTTTATTGAAGTGGGTAGGTCCTTTACGGAAAAACATGAACAAAACTCAGACAAAATGGGTTATGACCTACACTAGAGTAGGGCATATTCATAGCATGTCTATTAAAGTAATCCCAATATAAATAACAATGATAAATTCTGTCATAAATGAATTCTATTAGATTTAATATAGATAAGCAGCCTAGGGTTCATCATTTTTTCTTGAACTTTTAGCTTATATTTTATATTGCAACAGAGTTATTTTTTGTGCCAAAACAATGGCAAAGATCACCCTGAGAAGGAAGTAGTAGCCCTTGTCATCAAAAGCAAAAAAAGTGAAGGAAGTGAAATTAACCACTGGCCTTTCTCAATCTTCCTCAGCCAGTTTCAGGGCATGTTTTCTATAGTGTTCTGCATAATGCAAATTTCTGAAAGCAATATCTTTAAAAAAAATTCAAGTTCTATCCAGCTCTGTCAACAAACTCACCTGTTTCAATGATCAAGTTCTGCTTTTAGTCAATGAACTAAATAATAATGTTCAAGTAACTTTTTCTAATGCAAAAATGAAAACCTAGCATACACTAATGATCACAAACTGCTTGAGGTGAATGTTTTTTTTTTAAATGAAGCATTTTAAAACTTTAAATGGATAAATATGACCCAAATTCATTTACAAATCTTACTATAATGAGTACTGAAACAGACTTACTTTCTAGATGACTACATAAATATTACTAAAATATTTGTGAATTTGTAAGGTTTAGCTTTGAAATAAATGTTATACTAGCATAACTTTTTCTTTGTTTCTACTATTGGAAGACAGAAGCTTAATGTGGAACAACTGAAAGTTGTCTGGCTCACCTCTAAGGGTAGATCAGAACCACAGACATGATTAAGACTGTCCTGCTCAGTATCCCTGTAACTAGGGAAGGGAAGAGAAAGGAAAGGGCATAAGCATTTATCAAGTGCCCACTATGTGCTAGGTACTATGCTAACTGCTTTCCAAATATTATCTCACTTGATTCTCACTGCAACTCTATTGCGACCCTTCTTTTTCATGAGGATTCCAGTTGAACCCATGAGTTACCTATGATTGACCACTGATAGTCTTTTTTAAATCTTTAAAGACTAATATTCTGTGACTTACAGCCATGCATTTTATATATATATATAATATATTTATGTATGCATACACATGTATGTATAACTGAATGTATATATTTACATATATAGGTATATATGTACCTGTGTGAAGATATATGTGTATATGTGTATATACACACATATATGTTCCAGACATTGTAGAAGGATCACAGTTGAGGTAGGTGATATTAATATGTCATATTTTACCACTGAGGAAGCTGAGATAGATAGAAGTTCAGTTGCCTAAGCTCACGCAATTGGAGTGTTTGAAGCTAAATTTGAATTTGGGTTTTACGCTCCACTAAGCATTACACCACCTGGAGTATTTCCTCTTTGGTCTCATCTCCCTCACTGGCTGGTCCTTGGCTGTTGTTTCATGTTGCCTCCAAGACACCAAGGCTATATCCTGTCTGTGACATTCTCCGCTCCTTACTGAACTTCACCTGTCCTGAATCTTTTGGTGGCAAGGATATTCTTTCCAAGTTGACTGCTTTCTAATATGCCTCCACTTTTTTCTCTTGGTAATATAAATGACTGTTAAAATAGACTTCTGAAAATGTCTATTGTGCCTCTCTAATACTGGTGATGTCAGACTTTATGGAAAGGGGAGGAAGTACTATAGACGGATCATGAAAGACAGATGTTATAAAAAATTTTGGGTTACTCCTTAGTTCACTCCATAATAACAGTTCACTTTGACATAGCACTCTAAGTTTACAAAATACTTTTTAAGAGCTCTGCCATATTAGCAGAACTATGATTACTAGTATTCACATTTTAGGGGTAAGAAAACTAAGACTCATAGATTATGAATAATTTGCCTAAAGTCACACTGCATGCAAGCGATAGAGTCTCTGGACTCAAATCTAGTTTCCTTGACTGTCAGTCCAATACTATGTCCATTATTCTATGATGCCATATATGAAATTGACCTAAGAAATCAGTTAGAGGCTAATATAGTCAATGATACTCCCTAGTTTTATCCAAACCATATCATTTACAATTCATTTCCCAACCACTTGGGTCATTTGTACTACACCCTATTCCCTACCCTGGCAGCTTTCCTTTATGTGTGATCTTCTCCCATCAGAATATCAACTCCTTGAGTGAAGAGATATTTGTATACTTAGCATTTGGCACAGGGTCTGGCATATATAAGAAACACTTAAATGTTTTTTCATACATTCATTCATTGAACTACATAGCAGTCCTTGGACTTTGACTATAAAAACAGACACACAAATACTCAAAGCTTCAGAGTTGGAAGGTATTTTAGAAAACATGTAATCTAATCACTTACTGGACAGAGAGATTAAGTAACTTGCTTAAAGTCACAAGTATATAACAGAACCAGAATTTGAACTCAGGTCTCAACTTTAAATTCATGGCTCCTTCCACTATACTATACAGTCAAATTTGCCTCAAACTAGAGGAAACAAAGGGGAATCAAATAAAATAAGATTGGAAAAATAAAGTGGTAACAGATGGTGGAAGGGATATCTACAAGAAATAAAAATGATGGTAACTGTGTATGTATAAATTAGAGAAAGGAGAGGCAAGAGGAAAGAAGATCATTTCAATAATGAGTAGCTATAAGGTCCTGAGGGGGGGAGGAGTAGACATGGTAGGCACTCCTGACATGGTAGTGGTAATGGAAAGAGAGAATCAATATGGGCTATTGTGGTGGTATGATTGATTGAACTTGACAATTATTTGGATGTGGTGAAGAAGAGATAACAACAACTCTAAAGTTCCTTCTAGCATTAAATCTATTCTCATGACCCTGACCTTAGAGAGTAACGGCCAGTGTTTCATGGAAATATCTGGACATGAGCGTGACTGATGGGGATGCCAAGTATAACCAGAACAGGATGATGGCCTGAGAAAATATGGAAGCCAGGAACAAAGGTCCTGGTGACGACAAAGAATTGGTTGGATACAGATGAGGGTGTGAGCAAGAAGGAAAGACAGGTGATTGTGGCCAGAGAGGAGAATTTCAATTTGATCTGGAGATATAGGATATATATAGGAGAAATATAAAAGTAATAGTGCCTTGGAGGTAAGAAAGGCAACGACAAAGTCATAAGCAGAAAAGCTATGTTTTGTAAAGTCTAATCCATAATTCATGACACTTTGTCCCTTAATCTATTATAAGAAACTTCATAACTGGTAATACCTTCATTTTACTGAGCTTTCTAAAATGATTGTTTCCATCCAAAAGTTTCTACAGATTATGAAGCATGTACTCTTTATATGAAGGAACACATGTAACTCCTGCTGTACACAGATACAGCACATGCAGAGAAATTGTTCCCTTATATTCCCTTACATAGCTCATGTGTCTGTCAAGAGAGAATAACCACAAACCTCAACATGTATTTATGTATAATATATGTGATCATATATACATACATATTTTTGAAATATTTGTAAAGTCCATTACATATATATATTTTTCACTTTTATATTTGGTATCCATTTCTAGCTGACCCAATATTAATATTTGTTCTGCTTTGAAAACTAATTCGTGAAATCCACCTTTGGTTGACTTTAACACCATTGCTTAGTTCTAAGAATTGTGATGAATATAATGCTTGGTAATTTTATATTCAATTCTACAGGTGTGATTTTAATGGGTACATTGAACAGAGATCACCGATAAAGGGAAATTTTCCAAAATTAATGTCTGAGTCATTAAAGAAGGGCCTAGAATACTAAAAACAAGTCAAGTATATTCTACATCACAAAAATGTTTATAAAGCCTGAATTTATAAACTATGATGATTATAATTCCAAAAATAATAACATACCTACACAAATCCATAAGAAGGTGTGTATATGTAAAACTTATTTTGTCACTGATAATTGGATAATGAATCTTTTCCCTTTCTTTCCCCTTTCTCTCCTACACATTTATAGTCAAACAGAATAGGATGTACAATTAAATTTGAATGTTTGAAATAGATTTCTGTTTTCCAAAGAAATAGCTAAATTCATGTTTACTATACTTATCCTGGAGGAACGATACAGTAGGGAGGAAGAAAATTGACTTGTAAGTAATTAATTTCTAAGAAAATATAAGTTACATAGTTTTACGTTAGTGTTTATGCAGGCTACCATATTATCATTTTGACTGAATGGACAAAGAAGTTTAGCTTGAACTGTAAAAAATCCACATTTCCCGAATCCTTTAAAAATCCTTCTCATCAATAACTACGAGGTTTCCTAGATCTATTTGATCTGAATCTAAATCTACTAAATCTGAGTACGGTTGTTAAGAGTTCAGTACTCTATGTTGCCACTTCCCTGGTTTCCAGAAAAAAGCATATGTCACTGAAGTCAATAAGCATTTATTAAGTACCTAATATGTGCTGGGGAACCACCCTAAGTGCTAGGAATACAAAGAAAAGCCAAAACAGTCCCTGCTTCTAAAGGAGGTCACAGTATAATAGACAAAACAATATGTAAACTGAAATCTAGATTCTTCTGAAAAAGATCTTTGAGTTTTAGTGGACAGCAAGTTCAACATGAATCAACAATGAGATATGGGAACCAAGAGAGCTAAGGCATTTCTAGGCTGCATTAAGAGATGTATAGTATACATGAGGGACGTGACAGTTCAGTTGACCTCTGTCCTGGTCAGACAATACATGATTATTATTCAGCTCCGGGTGACACATTTTAGGAAAGGTGTGGATAAGTTGGCAGCAGCCAGGTGACTCAGTGGATAGAGTGCTGGGTTTGGAGTTCAGATCTGGCTTCAGATACTTACTGGCTGTGTGACCCTGGGAAAGTTTACCTTAATCCATTGGAGAAGAAAGTGGCTAAGCACTTGTAAGTAAGGAGGATTTTGTTATCCTTTTTGAGTTCAGTTTCTCAGGATCTATGGACACGGCAATACCTAGTTCCAGGTGATAGATAATAGCTCCCAGAATAGCCCCAAGGATTCTAGATAGTAATTCCTAGAATCAAAGTGATAGACAGTCCTACTGAGGTTGTGCCATGAAACATGGGGTGACATAATTGATATTTACTTCACTTGCACAGAATGATGATATTGCTAAAGTTAACCTGTCAGCTTAATGTTGGCAAAATGCCTTCTTTGTCTGTTGCTCTGTATTCCTCTATGTGGGGAATCCATAGGAGAACTCTTAGGGTTGAACGCATAGAGTAATGCATGTACCTGCCTCAACCAGCCGCCATTGACGCTTGAGGGGATTTAGGGGAAGCACAAGCTGTGCCTGTCTTGATTGATCCCATCGAGACATAGAGGTAATTGCCCCTCTTTTTGCTCGCCCCTATGAGAAGGGTGATGAGGGAAAGCTGTGGGAGCTGAGGCTCCCATGATGACCAACTTCTTGTTATATTATAAATAGTTTGTAGGTGAAGATATTTCAAAACTATCTGTATTCTTCCCCCAAAGGTCTATAATATAATACTTGTACCTTAATGGTAGTTAGACCTCAGGGCTTGGCGTTCAAACTGGATCAGATTTTCCCAGTACGTACTGTTGAGTGTCCAGATGGAGGCAACTCATGTCTAACCACAAGTCTGGCTATCTTAATGAGTACTGATTTCAGTGAGGATAAAAACCATACCTTCATAACAGATTCAATGCAATATGCATTTTTCACAAATTTACAACGTGTTCTAGGTGCTGATGGAAAGACAAAAATGGAAACAGATGGCTTCCACCAATCATTTTGATGAAATATTTAATTTGGAAGTACACTGCTTTGCTCATTAAGACATCGCTACCCATGCCCACAGCTCTGGCTTATTTTTTGCCAAAATACTTTGGTTACTATATGAAAACCTCCTAGTAACATATTGGGGCATATGTTCTTGGGAAGAAATGTGGAGACTAGACTTAAGAGTATGTCAATAATATAAAATAGAGGAACAACCTAGAAGCAAGTTCAAAAAAAAATTGAACCATATTTCACTATATGTTTGCCTTTTGCTGGCACCCAGATATCTTATTTCCTTGTACTTTCAACCAAGTTCTTAGTCATTTTGAAAAGTGGATTCACATTAAATTGCTAATATTTTTTAAAACATTATATCTAAATAAATTATGCACCTAGAAAAATGTTTCAGTGTTGATTTTGTACAAGTCATAATCTTTCAGCATCATTTATGAATTTATAGGTTCCTATCACAAATTATGTACCTCATTTTAAAAATGAATATTGCTTTTTAGCTGTCTGAACAAATTCTAAGATATACTTCAAATGTGCTTGAATGAAACAAATGTGGCCATTGATTTTCTTTGGACAGTTATTACTTTTCTTATTTATGTTTGAAATGGAAAATATATTAAGGATTGTACTGATAAGAATTTAATAGTATACAACAGTTAAGCAGAGTATGGATAATATAGACACAGAAAGGCATGTAACTAACCATTTAGCTCTGTCATACTTTTGTCAACAGAATCTAAAATAATCAATTGTGCAGATGCTTCATGACCTTCTATCACCTAGGAGGCTTAAACTGTTCAGGATCTTACAGGGCATATCAGCTTTATAATTGTTTTATTTATTAAAGATCTGCTATCTTTTTTTGGTAGAATTTTGAACTATACCCATAAAGGACTCTTGGGAGAAAGAGAGATCTGGTTCATCATTTTTTCATTAAAGCCTTGAAAGCACACATCCTTCCTGGATTTCTTTTCTACCCTTAAGAGCACACAACACTGCTCTCTGAAATTACAAAAGCCCAAGCCTAGTTCTTGGTATTCTCTCCCATTATGCATTTAAAGCAGGATAATGCAGACAATCACTCATCTGAAACTGGAAGCATTTGTTATTGTCACAAGGGTTTAATGATAAGGACAACAGATATGGAGTCAGAAGATACGTCTTAGCTCCAGCACTCGTCAGCTATGTAAGCGTGGACAATCTCTTTTGCTTTCTGAGTCTCAGTTTCTTTATCTGAAAATTGGGAATGAGAATATTTGTACTATCTTATAGAAAAGGGGTGAAGCAACTACTTTGAAAAGCCTTATGCAAATACATTTTATTTTTACTGACAGCAGATGTAGGTTTTTCATTATAGACCCTTGGGAAGTTGTTGGAATGGACGTAAGGGGTAGTAGTTGTATGCTCAAGAGGACTGAAGGCCGTACATCCTTCTTTCTGGTCCTGTCTCCCTGCCAATGATCCATCCGGATGAGGATATGATTACACTTATGGGGGAAAGACTCACTCCATTTATTACTTTAAAATCGTGAAGAGCATCCATTTGTGGGTATTGAGACACCTGATGCCCAATGGGTTGGGCACCCAGAATCGTTATTAACAATGGTACAAGTGAGATTTTTTTATACTCTTTATGAGAAAAGTGCTTTATCAGCCTTGAGACAAATAGACAAGTGTACCTTGACGTCACCAATTCAGTTAACTTATCATAGTGACTTGTATACTATTTTATTTTACAAAATATTAAGTCCTGGTTTGAAAGATGATGATATAGTCACTAAAAAGAGTGCTATTATGAGACTTGGAGATGACCTTAAACCTTCCAAGTTTAGGTTTGGAGAAGTTTGCCAAGTGGTTCTGAGTGTCCACGTGTGCGAAATGTTGCCACAAAAATAAAATGACATGACTGTTTTCCTGTTTTCCAGTGCAGGATGATAAAGATGAATACAGAAAGCTTACCAGCAGGAGCTTCCACCTCGTATTCAGGTCTTCCAGACTGTTGAGGTTATATGGGGAAAGCTGAATGCCAGATGTTGTGAGCTGCCGGGCAAGGCCATTGACATGGTTTACATTTTCCTCAAGAGGGACGATTTCTCCTCGGAGTGCCTGCAGGAAACAATCCAGGACAAGTTGGAAAATGAAAATGTTGAGAGCATATAGATATGATTACACTGAAAGGGGGTAAGTTCCTGGGTTGTTTATTAATGATGATACACAACAATAAAAAAATTTCCTTGTGGAAAATGAGGAACTTATGGAGTAGTGAGACAATGCTAAAATCAAAAGCCCATCAATTTTCTTATTAGAACAGGGATATGTCACTTCTATTTTTCATAATAAAGAGGTACAACAAATCACAAAATATTGGCAGAAAAACTCTATACCATAAATATAAAGATTTCACTTAAGGGTTTTTTTGGTCATGTCTAAAACAATGATATCCTAGTCTCTTGGTATTTCTGTCCATGGGGTAGTAATTTAGGAAGATTCCCACGAGGCATCTCAGAGTGTCCCTGAAGCACTGTAGTAGGGCTTCTAAAGCAATGCATCATGGCAATCTGTTGAGCAGAAGAACTCTATGCAGATTTGGGGAAGATATTACAATGCATCATATCTAACCCCACCATGGTGACATTTATGGATCTTTAACATGATACATAGCGTCCAAATGTACCAATGAGCAATTTCTAAGGGACAAATTCTCTCACTTAGAAGAACAGTTTGTGTAATGTAATGCCTGTGCACAAGGACAGCATAATTTTCTTGGTGATATGCTGCCCTTGCCTGATCTGGGGTGGTTGTTTCTTCTCTGTCTGGTTCTCTCTCTATATTGACAGAGTATAGCCTATGCTGGCCTTTGTTTTCCCTTTCTCTCTTTTTTTTAATTGCCAAGGATTTCCATATACATTTCTAAAGCTGGATGGCATTGTTAAGTTTATCCTGGTAAGAAGTTCCGCAATCAACATGCACCAAGCACTCAGGTATTATTATATTTTAAATGAGAAAATATAATAAAACCTAAGCGCTTGATATACCAAGCCAAAAATTAGATAATATTCGATGACCTTCTGGCATCTCAAGATGAATATGTCCAAAACTGACATCATCATGTTCCTCACAGAATCTGTCCCGTTCATAGACTCACTGTTTCTTACAAATATGCTTAGGTGTACTCAATTTTAAAAAGGAAGAGGAAGGCCTTTTTGGCCATTCTCATTCAAGTATCACTATTTTTTCCATCCTTTCATAACTAAACTTCCTAAAAACGTTTACACCAGACACCTTATTTCTTTCCTACTTCCTCTCTCCTCAATCCCTTGCAGTCTGGCTTCTACTCAAGTTAGTTTGCTAATGACTGTAACTTCTCTTTCAAAGGACATTAATAACTTAAACGACAAATCAAATGGCTTTTCTCTCAAGTCCGTAGCCTTGATGGTAGCTTTTGACATTGCTAACTACCTAGCAATAATTATGTATTAAACACCTATGGGATCCTAGGCACTAATCAAGGCTCTGGAGATATGATGACAAAAATGAAATTTTACACAGCCAAGGAGTTTACATTCTGTGAAGGGGAACAATATGGATACATACTAAATAAACAAGGTAATTTTTGCAGGGAGGAGGGACTAGTAACTGAGAGAACAGGAAAGGCTTGATCTGAGCCTTAAAAGAAATGGGAGGAACCAGTGTAAAGGCTTGGAGAAGGGAGATGAGAACAATATGTGATCACAAAGAAAAGGAAAAAAAAGGAAAGAGCATTTATTAAGGACTTATTATGTGCCAGGAGCTGTGCTAAACATTTTATAGATATTATCTCATTTGATTTTCACAACAGGAAACTGTAGACAGAGGTTGAGTGACTTGCCCAACATCACAAGCTGACAAATATCTGAGACTAGATTTGAATCTAAGACTTCTTGGCTCTAGGACCAGCACTGTATCCAGTGTACCACCTAGATACCATACTGAGAAACAGTTAAAAAGACCATATTGGCGGGACCATAGTGTATGTGAAAGAATATGTGTTATATGACAAGAAAAGTGTATTAGGGTAAAATTTAAATGCCATCTCCCCTGCTTTAGTCACTGTCGCTTCTTCTACCCATCTTGACCCCTTGGTGGACCAGTTCAACTCAACACCATCTTCCTCTCTTGAATCTCTAGCCTACTTATCCTATCACCAATTACACCCAGTCAAGACTTAGCCTTGAATCGCTCCCATCACTCTCTGCTTTCTCTCCCACAAATGTACTGCTGAATAACACTGGAGAAGATAATGCAACCCTTCTGACTGGGTTAACTACAAATTTATGTTATATACTTTCATCTGGGCCCTCACTACTGCTAGGCAATACTACCCTACCTGCCTTATAAATTCACCTTCCTTCTCTTTTCATCCCTAGTCAAGGCTGCAATATTTCCCTCTATTTCTCCACTCTTTTTGCTGAGAACTTTACCTCATATTTTACAGAAAAAAAATTGAGGCCATTTGCTGTGAACTCCCTCTTCTACCCTTTTCCTCTTATCCCATGACTCATATGTCTTCTGCCCTATCTCCTCCTTCACCCATCTCACATGAAATGGCTTTATTGTTTACCAGTTTTACATTCTGTCAAGTGGAACAATATGGATATATACAAGATAACCGATCTCTTACAATCTAGCATCTGACCTGACCAATGCACCAAAACTGCCCTCTCCAAAGTTACTACTGTTTTCTTAGTTGCCAGATTAAATGACCTTTTCTTCAATGACCTTTTCTCAGTCCTCATTCTCCTTGACCTCTGTAGCCTTTGACACTGTAGATCATTTACTCTTCCTTGTTGATTTTCAGTAAGCCAGTCTCTCTTGGTTCTTCTTCTACCTATCTGATTTGGCAAATAAGATACCATGAATAATTTGGGAGTGAGTCATTTTGGTTGAATTACAAAGTCAGAAGGCAGATTGTGGAGAAGTAAGATGAGAGTAAATGGAAAGGTAGTGGATACACCTATTGTAAATGAGATTCTCAAGGAGTTTGGCTGCAAAAGGGAGGAAAGATACAGGACAACAGTAAAATTACATTCTGTCTACAATTCAACTGCACCAGAACATTACTCTTGCAACTAAAATTCAATATGTATAATACTGAGTTTATCTTTTCCTTTTTAAAAAAATAGTTAATATTTATATAGCACCTTAAAGCAGGTAAATAGCTTCACAAACCTTGTCACATTTTACCCTTACAATAAGTCAGAGATCTAGACATTATGGTTATATAGCATGTGGGCTCATTATTTCTTTCTGTGGCACCAGTGCTCACTCTGTCTCTCATTTTGAAATCTTCTATTCTTCCCCATCCAGAGCAAGCAGTTGCTGTCTTGTTGATTCTGCCTTTTCAGTATCTCTCAGATCCAGTTCTTTCAGATCCAGTTTTTTCTTTGTCACCACTATTTTTAAGATTATATTATCACTCTAAGAACAGTCATCTGATTGGTCTCCTTGCTAATCCTAACCCTCCAAAATTTATTCACCTCTACCAGACTACTCTTGTTAATATAGTAGCATCACTCCTTGGCTCAAAAATGTTAGTTGGCTACCTTTCATCAAGTAAATCTTAAACTCTGTTTGGCATTTAAGGTCCTTCACAATCTGATCACATACAAGCTTTCAAATTTTACCTCATTTAAGTTTCCACCATATACTCCATAGAACTAGAGGGAAGGAATATGATTTTTAGAAAGGCAGTTTTGGGGATGAAGTAAGCAGAAACTTTCAAATAATTTGAGTTACCTAACAGGGCAGAGGAAGTAAATTAGGAGATAGAAATCTTTCAGTAAATTCTGAATTATTACTTTGTGGGAATGTTGTTGAGGGAGATTGCCTCTCAGGGTTTGAAGGAATTTCCAGGTTACACAATACGCATCTTTGAGGAATAGCTACTAGTATCTACAGATTCAGTTACATAACACTTGTGGTCCCCTTTAAATCCAAGTTTTTATTCTGAGTAAAGGTATTTATAACTTACCTATTGTGGCATGTCAGTTACTTTCATTCCCCTAATTCAATTTAACTAAACAATTATGAAGCAGGAACTATGGGCTTGCCAACAGAAATATGAACACATCTGTGTAATAATTCCTGATGTCAAGGAGTTGATAGTCTATTAATGATTTTTTTTTACTCTTTCCTCTGGGGTAAATTTAGCAGATTGATGGAACTCAATAAATACTTTGCAACAACCTTTTCATTTATGTTCTTTAAAATCTTGCTTCCCTGAGCAACTGTTATCTTCATTTCATCTGCTTCCTTACTATTTTCTTTAGACTCTAGGTTCATTTCTTTTTTCACCAATGTTCTCCTTTACCACGCAATTAATGATTTTTTAGGTTTATTTTGCTTACTAGAAAAAATATTAAAGTTTTCTTAAAGAAATTTAAGATTATATGCATGGGAAAATACAGTAGAACCTCATTTAACATGTGGATAGGTAGTATATTGGAGAGAGAGACCATAGGACTTAGAGTTGATAAGATAAGAATTTGAATCCTGCCTCATACAGATAGTAGATACTAGGCAAGTAACTTTCTGAAATAATATATGCAAACTGCTTGCTAAACCTTAAAGCATTATGTACATGTTACTTATCACTTTTATAAGTAGTAGCAGTTGTAACTACAAACCTGAAAATGCTTGTGACTATAATTTTAAACATTAAGTTTTTGAACCAAGATTTGATAATCTCATTTAGTAGCAAATATACAAAATGTCACAAAAGAATACATAAACTTGCTATGCTCTTTATTTACAAGTCAGAGGTAGTAAGGAGTGAGGTGTAATGACATAGAAGAAGAATAGGGTAGAAAGGGAGGTATGTGAGTAAGGCTTTGCTTAGTTACATAAGGTACTGAAGTGATGACTTTTCAGTTGGAGGGCATTCAGGAAATAGGCGAGAGTGGGCAGAAAACCAGGCATTGAATAAAAATGAAAGAAAGGAGGGTCTGAAGTTAACAAAGATGAAGTTACCTGACAGCATTTTCAATAAAAACTAGCCTTTATATGATATTTTAAAGTCTGCAAAGCACTTTACAAATGCCATCCCATGTGTTCCTCGTGATAATCCCAGGAGACAGGTGCTGCAATTATTTCCATCATACAGATGAAGAAACTGAGGCACAAAAAGTCTAAATAACTTGTTCAGGGTCATGGGCTATAAGTGTCTAAGAGCAAATGCCAACTCAGGACATCTTAACTCCAGATCCAACCCCCTCTCCACCTCACCACCAATCTATCTTCACATACATTGCTGGAACCCTCTATAAATATAAATAGGAAGCATTATACCGTGCATGCTGAAAAGCAGATCTAATATTGTACAGAAAAAGTTTATATGTCAAATAGTGTAATAGTAGGACTTGTGTCTGGGGGTGGAGTGGGGGACAGAAAATGAGTCTAATGGTATTTTTAAAGGTTCTCCTTCTGTTACAATTAGAGCTGTATGACCTTAGGCAAGTCACTTAACCTCTATTTGCTTCAGTTTCTTCAATTGTAAAATAAGGAAAATAATGGTATTTATCTCCTAGGGTTATTGTGAAGATTAAATGAGTGTCAACTATTACTATTTTATTGTTACTGGTTTTCAAGAATGCAAATGTAAACTGATCCTCACATTTAAAAATATTTAGTACACACAAATTGTTACAAAATGTACCATTCAACTCTATATTCTATCAAAATTCCAGTATTTGAGATGGCTTTAAGTACTATTTCTTAATTGTCTTTAACATTTGTTAAATGCTTTCAAAATGAACATTTGTTAATGTCTAACAATAGACATTGTTCAAATTCTGACTGAATAAATAGGAAGCCTCTAAGCACGGCATCTATTTTATATTATGGATTTTCCTAGAATCCATTAAACAACTGAGACATAATCTCAATGGAAAAATGAATCAGACCAAATCTGTCTAAATGACTACTCTTATGCAGACAGAATTTTTACCTTACTAAATGGATTTGATTATAGATATGAATGGGTATGCCTTATAAGAGAAGGTTTACTTTAAAAATATCCAAATTCACTGATTTATTAGCTACTCAAAACCTGTTGAACTTTGATCAACCAGAAGACTGGTAGGGAGTTGACCCCTTAAGAACAAGAAGGTAGATTTACCAGACCCATCCAATGATATCAAAGAACACTGCTCTCTTTTAAATTTGCCATCAGAACTTTCTACCTCTGACTTGTAATATGTAATATTAATACTTAATATGTCTTTGTGCACTATTCTTTCTTGGACATTGTATTTTCTCTCCTATTTGGACATGCACATTTCCTTACAGATATATATCCTTATACTCTTTGTGAAGACCCTATCATAATTGAGCAAACAATTCAACAGCCAGCCCAAAATAGGGCCTCTGTTGTGATCTATTCTCTTTCTGGAACCCTTGACTCTAGCTAGCTTTCTATGAGCTGTAGGAAGTTGGTGATGATATCTTATTTAAACTTGGTATCTCTTCAAAAGAGCAACATATCAGATAACAATAGTGTTTATTAAAAGAACAAATGAACATGATCTTCCTTGACTAGGCACCTGATATTTATGTTATACGAGGTCTTGTTAAAGGAACCGGAGATGGGAGGCAAGGAAGAAATCAAATATGTTACCTGAACTCACAGCAATTACAATAAATCCTTATTTTTCTTCATTTTATTTAAGCCTGCATATTTTATAATTATAGACATCACTCTTACAACAAAAGAAATAAAGTGTTAACCAAGACATACTTCCTTTTTTTTGCCCCAATTAATGCTAGCAAGATCCATCAGTCAAAGGGCTCCTTACATTGTAATCTATTCTATCTCTGAACCTAGTATCACGTTAGATCTTAAATATGCAGGCAAGAATATACTAATTGAATATGCAGGAAATGACATTGAGAATTGCAATAAAAAATCTCACTAAATTAGACTAATTGGAGGGAAGGACAATCTGAATTAAAGGAAATTAAGAAGTCAGCTCACTTTCATTGCCTTCAAGCAGATGTAGCAAAATAAAATAATGACTAATGAAATTGATGAGTAGATGCCTGTTCACATTCCAATGGATGCTGCTAAGTGCTGGGTCCATCAATGGACCCAACGGAGTTCTCTCTCATCCAGAAGAACGGAGAGGTGTCAGCACCACTTATGGCATCTGGGCATCAGCTAGATGTGATAGGCAGTGCTTGATCTACTCATATTATTCTAAATCAATTCAACACTCCCAATGAATTAAATAAGGCATCGATGCTCCTTGACTCCCTTTCCTGTGTACTTAAAATTGTGAACCTATGCCTATTGGGTCAAGTCACTGCTATTGTATTTTAGATGTAGATCTCTATGTTGATGTTCCCGAGATTTACTTGTCTAGGTCTAATCTCTTTCCTGATTGCCAGTATCATATCTCAAACTGCCTATTAAACATCTCAAAATAGTTGTCCCATGGACATCTTAAACACATGCCAAAATTGAAGTCATTATCTGCCCTGGCACCCTAACTTTTGTTTGTCCAAATTCGCCATTACCATAGAGAGTGTCACCACCTTCCTAGTCACCCTAGGTATTATCTTCCACTCCTTATACTCATTCACCACCTCCAGTGTGGTGCCAAGTCTTGTTGATATCATGACATCTCTCATACATACCCCTTTCCCTCCTCTGACACTGTCTGGATCCTTATCATTTCATGGCTGAATTATTACAATAAGCTTAGGGTGGATCTCTCTGCCTCAAGTCTCTCTCCTCAGACTGACCAATGTTCTACTCAGATGTCAAAATGATCTTCTTAGAGACAACTCGGTTGCAAATTGGATAGAGTACTGGATCTGGAGTTTCGAAGACATGAGCTCAATTCTGACCTCAGATACTTACTTGCTATAGTAACCTGGGCAAAGAACAACTGCTACTTGTCTCAATTTCTTCATCTGTAAAATGAGAATAGTGATATCATCTATCTCACAGGGTTGTTGTGAAGATAAAAGGCTTGCAAAACACTGTGCAAACCTTAAAGTACTATACAAATGTGATGATGACAATGGCACAGGTCTGACCATGTAGTAGCTCCCTATTCAATAAACTTGAGTGGTTTCCTATCACCACCAGGATTATATAGAAAATCCTTTATTTAGTATTCAAAATCCTTCTTAACCTGATACTCTTATTTCTCTAGTGTTTTGATATTTTCTTTCTCCTCACATGCTTTGTGAACCAACGATACTGGTGTTCCTGCTGCTTGAGCTACATTATACTTTACTTCTCAGTTCCAGGCATTTTCACTAGCTGTTCCTTTGTCTGAGAATTTTCTCCCTTCTCCCCTCTGTCTCCTGGCTTCTCTGACTTCCTTCAAGTTCCAGTTAAAATAACACCTTCTACAGGAAGACTTTCCCAATCCTAATTTATCTGTGTCTTCCCTTTATTAATGATTTCCAATTTATTATGTATAAGTATTGCTTGTACATGGTTGTTTACAAATTAGACTGCAGGCTCCTTGACAGAAGGGATAGTGGGTTTCCCCCATATTTTGTATTTCTAGAACTTACACAATGCTTGGCAATGCAGTAGGTGCTTAATGAATGCTTGTTTATTGACTCACTGATGGTAACTATTTCATAAAAGCACGGCCTTTCTCTACAGCCAACTCTTTTTGGACTTTGGGTTACTATGATGTGGACTTCTGAATGTAAGCTCTATATGACCTTCATTCTCCTTCTTGCTCTTGCCCCTCAGCTGTCATGAGTCATCTGGTACTTGTATGATGATGCATACTGAGAAGCTTCAGCCTGTCTGTTTGCTGCCCAGTCCACAGCCCACTGTCACCATGGAGGATGGTAGGCACTTCTGAAACATGGGCGCAACTCTTGGAGTTGACTGTTTGAGACAGATGATTACTTGAAAAAATGTGTTCTTTGAGGTTAAAAATTTATATAATAGTGTCTAAATAACTGAGGAGGGAAAAAAGGGTTAGATTTTTTAATGTTGTCTATGAACTGCTAATTACCACCTTCTTATAGGAGAACCTTTGTCCCATCACTGCCTATAGAAACATATGTACACATGTACACACAAACTACAAGAAACTATCAACCTAATTTCAAGCCTTGCGCAACTTTCTGTCAACAAAATTAAAGCTACAAGAAAGGTTGTATTTGGGCTTTTATAGAGACTAAATGCAAAATCACCAAGACTGAAATAAAAACATTTCTAATGAATATAAATAAATCATTTAAACACACAGCATTCCTGGCTGTTTAAGAATTGAAAGGAATACCAATATTTTCTTTCAGAGAACTCTTAATTATATAAAAAGAAACATGAAGTGGCAGTTAAGAAAATCTCTTTATTTATTTATTAAAGAATGAAAGATAATCCATGAATTGCTAAGAAAACCAACTGTGCCTCCCGAGTGAAAAATGGCACACACAGGAGCTCTCTTAGGTTTTCCTTTAGATTAAAAGAAAAGTTTCTTCTACTTGCCAAAATTTCCACTAGCCTGAAAAACATGGACTAGATTTTTCCATTTATCATCATTAACATCTTTTCTATTAGGTTCCCTCCTTCTCCAACTGTTCCTTTTCTCAGCCTGATAAAGAAATGGAATCTTCTGCCTTTTTCAAGGACACACACCAAATCTTCTCAGGTGAAATAAAACAGAGGAACATGAGAACTAGATAATTCTGCCATAAAATTTTATTTTTACCTGATCTATGCATGTAATTCAGACATACTCCCAGAATATCACATGAATCCAGATTCTGAGAGATGGGTAACATCAAGTTAAAGAGAAACAAACAAAATTTGAATGTGCTACCTAGCTTATTTTAAGTCTGAGCACATAACAGCTTCTGTAGTAATATTATGAATTCTAGTTTTTGAGACCAATTTGAATATTGTCCTTATACCCAGGGACTGCTGATAAAAGTTTATCAACTGGCTCTTTGAAAAACGTACAACACAGTTTTAAGTATAATCTGCATAATTAACATTTTAGTAAAAACTAATTTAGTAAAAATTAATCTGGTGGTGATATGCAGAATGAATTAGTGTGGAACAGAAACTACTGAGATTATTACAGTCATGTAGTAATAAAATAATAAGAGATTGAATTAAGGTGGTGGCCTTGCTAATACATATTTCTTAAAATATGTTCTTACATATGATTTAAATGTCATAAAGCCTTTGAGAGAGCATAGATCCCTACCTCTTAAATATTTCAGTATATAGCATATTGCCACACATATATATTGCTGTTCAGTCATGTCTGACTCTTTGTGATCCCTTCTGAGATTTTCTTGGCAAAGATACTGGAGTACTTTGCCATTTCCTTCTCCAGCTCATTTAACAGATAAGGAAACTGAGACAGAGTTAAGTGACTTTTCTAATAAATGTCTGAAGCTAGACTTGAACTCACAAAGATGAGTCTTCTTGACTCTAGACCTGGCACTCTAGCAGTAGCACTATCTAGCTGAACATTACATATATGGGGGCATACCTAATATTGCTTGATAACAATGGAAAATCTGATAAAAAACAGTTCTCTGAAGGAATGTATTCAGAAAAGTTATTCATAACTATAAACCCCAAAGTCTTTAAGTAACAATAACCAAAGTCCTTAGAACTATAGAGTTCTAAGAGATTCTCTCATTCATCATTAAAACAGATTTTGCTACCTCTGTGATGTATTTAGGAGGTGTAATAAGTCTGAGAAATGGAAGTGATGGTTGTGAAGTGTCCATCCAGTATGCCGTACTTTGCTTCTTTTAGATTGAGTATGTATATTTAATTTTAGTGCTAGTGGGGACAGATACTATTGAAACAGAATGGATTTTAGAAGATTGGATTTTTCATTCAATATATTGTTATAAACTCAGGAACAGTAAAGTAGGAATGAACTAGAGGTTAATATAAATCCTCTAAGAAGGAGTTGAGATTAAAATAATTCAGATAGAAGCTTGCCCATGAGAAAGATAACAAAACACGCTTCAGTATTTGTACGTTTTGCTTATTACAGCTTCAGAATTGGATAAAGGACCCTGGCCTTCATAAAATATCTTTGTTTCTTAAGGAATAACTCCACAAAATACTCCCCTAAAAACACCCAAATTCCAGTAGAATACAAAATGTTTTCTTCATTAAAAAGTTGTTCAAGAGAATGTTATTATTATAGGAATTCATCTTTTGCTTACTGTGTAGTTTATGATGATTCAAGGAAAAAAGAGGACAGCTGGGTGGCACAGTAGATAGAGCACAGAAGTCAGGGAGCCCTGAGTACAAATCTGACTTCAGATACCTGTTAGCTGTGTGACTCTAGGCAAGTCACTTAATACCGTTGGCCTCCATTTTCTCAACTGGAAATGACAAACCAAAAGTGATCTGGAGAAGGAAATGACGAACCACTCCAGTATCTTTGCCAAGAAAATCTCAACTGTAGTTGGATACAACTGAAAAACCATCAAACAACCACAAGGAGCAAAAGAAAATATTTACGTTTACTTAAAGAAAGTATTTATGGCCATTTGTAAGAGTTTTTTTTTCATCAATTAGCAAATTGTGTGTGTGTGTGTGTGTGTGTTTGCTATGGTGATATGCTCTACAGAAGTATGACCCTAAGGTGTGTCAAGTTAACTCAGAGTTCTAAATTCCTTTCTTTTTCCCCCTAATTGGTATATACTTCCTCTGGCTTATCTAATCATATCTATACCACAGAATATCATGGATATATTCTTTTTTTTCTTATCTGACAACCAAGGTCTCATACCAGGACATGTCAGAGGTAAGCCTTGAACTTGGTCATCATTGGCTTTGACCTAGCGTTCTCTTTGCTACCTTATGCTGTTTCTCAGCAAACTTTAAAGTATTACTAGAAATGCTATTACTATTATAACAAGGAGAAAAATCAACAGTTTGATTTTGACAAAAGAAATTAAAAAGGAAAAAATTCTAAGGCAAAGGATAAATTTATTTCTTAAAATGAATTAAAATAAATTAAAATTTATTTCTAAAAATTTGACTGGTATCTAAGTAATTAGTGCATTTTATTTAATATTAATCTCTTTGTAATTTTTCCTTCTCTGATATAAGCAAAAACACATTTTTAAGTGCCATGAAAACCTCTGTCATGGGTCTTGGAAATGAATTTAGGTGAATGTTATATTACTTCACTGTCAAAAAGTTAACTAACTAAAAATCCATCCTTCATCATTTGTACCTTGAATAATATAAAAGATGAGCATGCACAGCAAATTGAAACTATTTTTGATTTTTTTCTACAAATGAAGCTGGGCCAAAATTTCATTAAAACATGACTTGCATCCTGATAACCAACCTCCTGGCAATTTTAATGAGAAGACAACCTTGAAAATCTTTTCCTTCAACTTTTGTAATAAAATGTCAGAATGTTTTCAAACAAAATATTTTATTCACTTTGTAAGCTAAGAAATTAATAGGATTTATATCCATTTGTATTATTTATATTTCTTTTAATATCAAGATTTCATGGGTACATGAGTTCATTATTATTTTATTTACATTATACATCACTATATAATATAATATTATGTTTTTAAAATTTTATTTCTTGGCTGCATACAAGTTACCATCATCATGAGTAACCCTTATGGTGTAAGAAAGAATTTTTATAGGTCACAACAAACCCTAAACCATCTTCTTATCCCAGCTTGGGCATTAAAAAGAAGGAGGACTGTTCATATTAAATATGAAAAGTCTTAAATAAAGGCATTGTATAGGTCCATTACAGAGAATTTATTTCAGAACATGGATAAAAGGCACCCAAGAAGTAAAGGTGGATGAAAATGAGATCTGAACATTTGGAAATATTGCTGACATTGATAAAATTAATGATTCATGGATACATTGAAAAAGTAAAGATGTAAACAAGTTGTGGTTTCTTGGCTCTGATTAAGCTCTTTAAGTAACTCAATCAAGGTCGGTTTTCTTAGAAAGGCCGTCATCATAGAAAGAAATTCGAAGACACTATTCCTAAACCCTAATCCCCTGTATATTAGAAAGGGGATTTTAAATTCCCTTGGCAGCATGATCACAAAATCTAGCCTTCTTGTCACAGAAAAGAGATTTCTTAGGAAGTACTAACTTTGGGAATTGCCTTCCTTGCAAGTAACCCAAAGCTGTAGAGCTTCTGAGTTCACGTTTTTAAACATCAGTATCTTTAAAAGAAGAGGATTTCCTTAGTATTATTCTCTTAAAAGAAGGAGAAGCAGCACCCTACACATGAAGGACTAAATTCATACTGTAGAGGTTGGGATTCTCATATGGGAGGAAGAATGGATCTAGGCAACCCTCCTATTGTGGTTAGTCATGCATTTTCACATTAAAGTGAATAATTGCTCAGGAGTCACTTCTACCCCATGCTCCTCCACCCCACGGTGTGTTTGATTCCATGGAATGGCTAATAAGCTATTTGCATTGGAGATTTTCAAATTGCTCATATGTGGGGAAACCTAAATATTACATATGCCTGTTTTATTTTGGACATTTTCTCAGAAAAAAACAAAACAAAACTTGGGTGTAGGAGCAACCAACCAAAGAAAGAATGACCTTGTATGGGCACAGTTCATGTGAGCCCAAAGTCTGTGGAGAGTCCTAAACTATAAGAAACACTATCAGATCTCATGAGTTGGGCAAACTGCTAAGTATAAAACCAAAACAGCTCACTGCTAGGTGGTACCTAGGTCTTTTCGTAGAATGTCCAGAGGGTCTTTAATAATCCTCTTCATGCTCAACAGAGAAATCAGGAAGTTCCCCTAGAGCTCCTATCTATACCTTCTGCATTCCTGGCCAAAATACTTAATGGAATGAATTGATGATACTTGGGGGCCAATGTAGAAAGGGGTAATCTGACCTAATCAGATAAAATAATGTCCAGTTTGGGATTGCCACCACCTTCTAAGCTCTTATATAATAAAATTTTGTATTTTAAGTACTCTTTTCCTTCTCTAATCCCTCCCCCCCATATATAATCCCTCTAGACCTAACAAAAAGTCATCTATTTACTTGAATTAACAGAAATAGGCCAAGTTTGCTTCACTATTCTTCCCTCCACCATCCCACACCCCATGGATAATAGCAATTTGTAGGAGATTCTTATATTTATGTTGGCTATGTCCAGGTGTCCCTGATTCTGGAGGTACCCTATGTACAAAGAAACTTGGAAACAGACTTATCATCATGGAGGCTTACTTGAACTGCTATTGAGTGCATGACCTACTCCACACCTCCCACCTAGGACCATGGAGTCAGATGGCCCAGGTATATTTGCCTCTGGTCTAGAACTCCCCACTAGCACACACTCTAGACTCTGGCCTTAATGTACTCTGAGACCTCATGAAACTTTCTAGAGCATTATGCAATCAGCAGGAAACATCTCTTTACAGCCTATGGTACTATAGTAATGTCAAAAAAAAAATAACAGCTAGTGTAACCAGATGAATTCCATTACAGTTGCCTATAAATTAATGTAAAAAATAAAACCAAATGTATAACTTTCAAATTTTAGGCCGCTAATTCTTGTGATTTAAAGGATGACCCTGTACCTTCCCTACACTTCTTGATGGTCAAAATAGACAATATTTTATTTCCCTCACTACCACCATCAGTACCTCTAGGCATACCAAGTAACTACGTTGTAGTAATCCTAAAATCTAGAAACTAAGGTGTTTTTAGCATTGGCAAAGCATTTATTTTGACATCTCACTGTAACCAAGATTGAATGAATAATATGGTCTCAGGGGCCCCCTGAGATCTAATGAGATCATCTATTTCTTCAGAGGACATGAGACAAGAACAGAAACCTCCTTGAATTCTTGGACACTAACATCCAAAAAAGTTCATATTACCGTCCCTCTTCCACCAAGATGGCAGTCTCTTTATTACTTGTTAAAATATCAAAATCTAAGTATGTCATATGATCATCAGGCCCTTAACGGCTTTATCATCACAGACTAGGACCATCTTCTTTTTATTTCTGGCCTCCTGTTGGAACAGGCCAACATTTTCCATCAAGCTAGACCTCGGTGGACTGTGGTTGATTTTGGTGAAAATGGTGTAACATAGAATCGCACTTGTACCTACCAGGGAGACAAATGGGATAGAGCCATTGAGATGTAGTTGTACCAATATGAATCCCTTTGGAACTCTACCACATTGAAGCATTTTATGAGCTTTGTCTCCCAGTTCTACAAGATCATGGTAGTATCATTTACTTAAACACATGTAAGAAGTCCATAGTGATCTGATCAGTCTTCTTAAGTACAATATCTAAACAAAGTTAGAAAAATGTATTGTTCAATACAGAAAAAATAGAATTTTTTAGACATCTGTAAGAGGTAATTGGGAAGTTAGGAAGGATCACCATTAAAGTAGACATGAGGGTTCCCAAAATTTTAAAGTATGTTTAGAATCCTTTCTGGGGTATTACTGGAGGGTCATTGATTGGAGTGGCTGCTCATGGACATGTTAAAAATTGCCCAAGGTATTCTCATGCCCAGTTACATCAAACAAGCATTCCAGCATCAAAGAAGAGATATGCCATGGCATTTCATTATACCCTGACTCTCAATGCTTTTTCATAATGGGAATCTGGTGCCTCTGAGGTAAAAAATGGGACTCTCTTCTCACAGATGGACTCACAAACTAGCCTATTATGACCCTGTACCTACTATTACAGAAAAAAGAGAAATGCATCAGATCTCTAACATCTGAAAAAAGGAACTGCTGGTTATAAAGACAATTTTTAAAATACAGTAATACCATCTTGTGGGATAACAATGGCTACTAAATACCCACACCAAATGCTAAAACTTGGAATATCTATAGTTTTATCTATAAAAACGTAGCACAAGATGTGTTGTAGTGGTCCCTTTCAATAGTTTATGTAAAAATTGAATACCTCTTAAAAGTCAGAGCTGATGGTTAAATACTATGTCTTTGAACCAAAAGTAAGAGGTTTCTGAAGTGGGTCCCTAAATGCCCTCCTCCACATGAAAAATGTCATAGTTACTTCAATCTCGTCTTCATTTTCAACAGGAGGAACAGTGGAATTTGGATATTGAGGCTCTATTTACTATCCTGTATATCAGCTCCGCCTTTACCCATTAGGGAGAAAAATCATGTTAGGCAGGGTTGTATATATATTGGAATTCTCATATACATATTCTCAGGCAACGGTCAGATGACTATAATCCAACTGTGCCATGACTGATGGGCAGTAGAACCTTGCAAGTGACCATCTAAGACTTTTTCTGTCCCCTGGTTCTGCCATGTCATTGTCTGATATGTGCAAACATGTAAAATATTAATGGAGTGTCTCGATGGCACAGTGGATAAAGTTCTAGGCTTGGAGTTCACATCAAGCCTCTCACATGTACCAAGTATGTGACCCTGGGCAAGGCTCTTAACCTCTGTCTGTCTGAGTTTTTTCAACTGCAAAAATAATAGCACCTACCTTTCAGAAATGTTGTGAGCATCAAATGAAATAATATTTGTAAAGCACTTAGAACAGTGTCTGGCACTTAGTAGGTACTATATAAATTGTTGTTGTCATCATTGTGTGTGTAAAGATCCAGCTGAAAAACTACCACAGCTTCTTTAGCCCCTGTTGCTATATAGCAATGCTCACTTTCTCTCAATAGACTTGGACACATTTGACAGCCTTCCAAGGATGCCAATTTAGTAGCAGTTGTCATTTTGGAAAAAAAAACTCAACAAAACCCAGTTGCTTTTATTCTCTCTTTTGCTAAAAGAGCTTGTTTGTTTCTCTACAGGGACTTTTGACTTCACAGAATTTTTGTCCTTTTCTTTGATGACCAAGAACCTAAGTACTAAATATTTCCTTTTCATTCTACTTCAAGTCAAAATTCACTTGTTCTTTGTGTCCCCCTGAAATCCAACAGACAAACTAGATATATGTATTATGTCTCCAAGAGTCACTTTAACTGGGATATCATATATCTCTTATATTAATTCTATTAATACTAATTCATTTACTTCTTCACTAACAAGAACGCACTGACTTGGCTGACTATGGATTCCATCTTCCAGTTCTTTCCAATCTCCACAACTTGGACCAGTGTCCTGATGGATGAGAGAAATTGAAAATGAAACCATGCCAGTCAAATCTGTAGTCTACCCCAGAGGCTGCAGAAGAAAAATAAAAGTAGGTCATTGATCATCATCAAAACATGAAGGACCCACCACAGGTAGAAGATTATATTTGGCCATTCAACTAGAAATGTTCCAACAGACCCTCTAAGATCAAGAATGAGTTAAATAAGTGACCATCTAACTGACTCCCTACTTCTCTAAAAATTTATTTCATCTCCCCAAAATAAAATCCCCAAGCATGTGAGAAAATGTAAAGAGAAGATAAGAAATATGAAGAAAGGCAAATAAGAAATAGAGTGGCTACCCACCACTTGTTGCTGTTCGGTCTTTGTCCATCATGTCCAACTCTTTGTGGCTCCTTTTGGGGCTTTCTTTCTGGCAAACATACTGGAATGGTTTCCCATTTCTTTCTCCAGCTCATTTTAGAGATGAAAAAATGGAGGCAAACCAACTATACTGCTTTACCAAATTCTGTCCTTTATGTACAGGGTGTAACTAGTAGATAACTTTTTAATTTTATAACAGAGTGTATCAAGTGGGCATGATGACAGTTTCCTTAAAGAGTGATTACTGTGGGTTTTTAAAATATTTTTATATCTATGGTTTGTCAACATTTTTGGTGCTTACTCTGAGCCAATTTTCCATTGTGCTACCTGGAAAGCAACCTCCAGTTTCTCCTACCCCCACTGTCTTGCACTCCATCTTTGAGGTTCCTTTCTGAGAGGGACTGTTACATGATTGCCATCTTGTTTGGCTGGGCTACATCTCTGGTATCCCAACAAGGGAGATTTCTAACTGAAGATATCTTATAAGACCAAATAATAGGGCCTCACATGGTGGAAGAATTTAGTTCCTATATTCATTTGGTAATGTTCCTGAATGATTTGCAGATGAGTTTCAACATTCAGGCCCAACATAAACGTGTTAATGTTCAAATCATATAAAGTAAGAAAATAAAGGAACACCAGGCAGTAATTTGTTATTGTTTCAATAGACCAAGTCACCTTATTAATTATTCCACTCCGTACTCCACAAGCTTCCTAACTTATTACTGTGTGTTGGCATAGGAGCCCACTAACTTGATTTTATGTCAGTCACTGACGCTTACGTGGTGGTAAAAACATGATTATGAAACCAGCATGCATGATAGGTAGAACACCTAAATGGGCCTTCTGTGTCTATAATAGCAAGGAACACAAGTGAGCTAGGGCTGTAAAAAGATTACATTTGGAAAGCATAATGAGAAGCCCTTCCCCAAAGGAAAAAAGAGCAAGTTCACTGTAAAATCATTTTTAAAATGGAAAAATACATATCTTTGTAGTTACATATTCCCCCTTTATACTGAATAGTTGGTTTTTAAGTTCAAGGGTCAATCATAAGCCATAAGTAGTATGAATAAAACCCATAATAATATGTGAAGTAGTCTTCCTGTGTATTGATAATGCATTAACATTTATAACTTCATTCTACCATAATTTAACAATTTAGCAAGCACTTAATCTAAGTAGAACCATTGGATTAAAGATCACCGGATCTAGATGTAAAGCTGGAGGGGACCTCAGAGGCCAATGAGTCCAATCTCATCATTTTACAGAGGAGAAAATTAAGCTACAGAGAATTAAGTAACTTGTCCAGGGTCACATAGCTAGTAAGTATCTGTGGCAGCTAAATTGTGTCGTAGACAGCGTGCTAGATTTTGGAGTCGGGAAGAACTGAATCCTACATCGGACACCATCTATGTGTCCCTAGGACAGTCAATGTAACAACAATTAAATTAGCCACCATTAACATGTTACTTTAAGGTTTATAAGACTCTTTACAAATATCTCGCTTTATCCAATGCTTTACATGGTGACTGGCACACAATAGGATCTCAACAAATGTTTATTGAATTGAATTATCTTAAAGAGAAACTTAGAAATTAGGGGTCATGTATAATCTCCACTTTTCAGTTGAGAAAACAGAAGTGAAGTGATTTGCCCATTTAATCTTTGTCTGCCTCAGTTTCCTCATCTGTAAAATGAAAGGTTTAGACTTGTTGACTTTCCCAGTCCTTTCTAGCTCTAACTCTATGATCTACTACCTTTTGAGATAGGGTTTTCAGACCAGGTCTCATGACTGCAATTTTGGCATTCTACCTATCTCCATGCAACAATCTTGCATGAATTAATTATTTCATAGGAAGCTTCTGACGGAGCAGAAAGGAACCTCATCAAGCCCTTTTTCATTAAAGAGGGGGCGGAGAGGGGTATATTCATTTTCCAAGTTCTTTCTTACAGTCAAGGGCAGATTTGGCTGGTGACAAAACTGGAAACTGAGTCTCCAGTCTCCCAGATCAGGGCTAGTTTTCACAGACCAAAAGCTAGAGGTCAATGAGTCCAATCCCATCATTTTAAAGATGGGGAAATTAAGTCAGAGAATTAAGTAACTTGTCCAGGGTCACCTTCATAGCCTATTAAGAGTGAAAAGGGCCTTTGGAAGTCATCTAGTGCAATACCCTAATTTTATAGATGAAGGAAGTCCCTCAATAGCTGATTAGGGATTTATTATCCATGAATCTATCCCAACCCTCTCAGATCTATCTCATTCCATTTCTTGAGGAGACTAGTCCCATATGCTATCTTCTAGAAGAGAGCTTCTCAACCATTTTTCACTCCCAACTCCCTTTCCTGTTTCTCAAGCATTTATTGGCAGTTACGTTGCCTGAGGGCATTCGCAGTGCAAAGCAGGAACGCTCTGTGTTCAGAACCAAGGTTTCAGTAAAATTGTGTAGCAGGGGCAAGTGCTGCTAGAAACAGCTCGAATTACATATTAGATTTTTAAGACATTTTTGATCACTGCACATTCAGAGACTTTTCTATTGTTGCCAAAGGGGTGGTGACCCACAGTTTAAAAAGTGCCATCCTAGAATACTAGTCTTCAGACTTTTCTGATCAAGCAATCCCATCAATAAAACATTTCTGATTATGTACAAGCCATATGTGTATAGTAACTTATTTATAAAGTATTATGCACGTACCACAACACTAATAATTATGTACATAACAGAATTTACACATAGAACAGAAAATTTTAAGTGATTAGATAAAAATGAGAAATTTTAGTCCCTAGAGTAGGGGCTAATGATGAGTAGGACATCAGTGGAATTTATCAAATAGACAATAACATGGTCAGATTGAGCTTTAGGAAAATCACTGACAGCTAAGTGGATGATGGTTTGGGGGGTGGAGAGATGTGACCAATGAGAAGGTTACTGAAATGGTCTAGATAATAGGTAATGAGGACCTTTGCTATGGTGGGGGGCTGTGTCACTCTGAAATTTCCTGGGGGTTTGGGGGTGCGCATTTAGGGTTAGAGGATTTTCCCAATGGTACCTGAATAGTTCCTATAGGTAGCGATTAGTCGGCAGTATTTAGACTTTAACTGTTCAGTGAATCCTGTAATAGGTGTCCTAACTTCATGGAATCAGTCCTCAAATTTACTCACCTTTTCAGATATTTTTCCCATAAAGTAAGGAAGGAAATACTATGCAGGGTATTAGCAAAGAACAGAAATGATGCTGGTAACAACACCACCCATGGTACGTTGCAGTTTAAAAAGCACATTCTTCACAAAGATTGTACAAAGACAATAATGCAAGCATTATCTGCATTGCACAAATAAAGAAACTGAGGCTCAGAAAGGTTAAATTATTAACTCCAATCATCTGTTTTCAGACTGGGACTTCAGATCAGGTTACATGACTGTCTGGTGTTCATTCCTATACCCCACCAGCCCCTGCATCTAGGAGCTTATCTTTTTATCACTCTGTTGTCTTTGAATACCAGTAGCCCATTTCAGGTATTGATATACCTGTATATTACCAGTATACCAGTAGTTCCCCTCAGAGCAGAGGCTTTGAAGGCAAGCTAAAAGCAGCTGAAGAAGAATGAACAGTGATTAAATGCTCTACCACTTACTTCCAGCAAACAGATGTTAATTAAACACAGTTCAAAGGCTTCAATAGTTATGGCCAAGTCTTTGGAGGCTAAGGACTGCTGCTGTTTATATGCATCATGTAAGACAGGAAGTTATATGGTGAAAAAGAAATCCGTATATTTAACTAACAGGAGAAAATACTTGGTGGAGAAAAATGTTGAAAATGCTGTATTTTTCCATTAAAATTTTAATAGTGGACAAACACATTCACTTCTAGAAAAATGTTAAGCGTGAAGAATATTCCAACTATATCAGGAAATGAATTTTACCTCTTTTGGTATCTCTAACGCTTAGCACGGTGCTTGGCACATTGGTGGTGGTTGCCCTTCCTCTGGATGAGGGCCAAAACGACATCACAATGCTAGAGCCAAGTTATAGTGTGTCTGACTGTGGCTCATCAGACCAGTAAGAATTCAGAATACTCTACCACAGGTCAGGCACCAATAGTCCCATGTGAACATTTGGGGTGGATTCTCCCAGAGTGTGCATTTCTAAATTTGGCACATAGCAGGAACTGAATGAATGATTATAGACTGATACCACTTATTTGACAATGGGAAATATTTACCCTAAGGAGGCTTCTCATCACATATGAATATTTGTTCTTCAGTTGCTTTCACTGTGCCTTCAAAGGCTCTACCCTGAAGGGAACTGCTAATGTCTGAGATAGACTGATGGAGATAAGAAGATATACTCCTAGAGATACAGGGGCTTGGAGAGCACAGGAAAGAGCTCTATTTTATAAAATGGTAAAACTTTAAAAAATATCCAAAGAAAAACATTTGTAAAAATTCATGGATTTAGTACAATAGTACAGGGCTGTAAGAAATCTTACTGTCATTTAGTCGGATCTCATTTTATAAATGAGAAAACTGAAATGCCGTGACAACTTTGTTGTTATGTAGTTGTTTCTATCACATCTAACTCTTCTCAATCCCATTTGGGGTTTTCTTGGTGACGATACTGGAGAGGTTTTGGTGTTTCCCTCTCTAGTTCATTTTGCAAATGAGAATACGGAGCCAAACATGGTTAAGTGACTTGTCCATAGTCAAACAGCTACTAAGTATCTGAGGTCAGATTTGAACTCAGGAAAATGAGTCTTCTTGACTCCAAGCCCAGCACTCTGTCCACTGAACCACTTAGGTATCAGAGAGTATAATTAAATTGGCTCAAAGTTATGTTTCCAGCTAAATCCAGAGGCATTACTAGAATACAGCTTAGTTTCTAGGACTGGCAGCGTGAGTCACTGGGAAGAGCCAGTCAGAGAATCACTTTCCAATCCTAGCTCTGCCTTCACTAGGTGACCTTGGGCAAGTCACTTAACTTTTTTGAGTTTTAGGGTCCTCATCTATAAAACTAAGGACCTGGCCTCTAAAGTTGCTTTCAGTTAGAATCCATGTTCCTATGATTTCTCTGCAGCTGGAGTTCTCAATCTTTATTATGTGATGGATCCTTCTGGCTCTCTGGCAAAGCCCTTTCTCAGAAAAAAAAAGTTTTTTAAATACATAAAACACATAAGAATACAAAGGAAACCAATTATGTTAAAATATAGTCATCAAAAAGATATCATGGACCCCAGGTTAAATATCTCTATTGTATCCTGTGCTACTCATACTTTTTCCAGCTCAGTCTCTGATCCTTCAGACTTCTTTCTTTCTCTACTATGACTTAGATAGACAGTTTCTTCTGCCTCCAACTCTTTTCAGGTTCTATGTTGTCTATCCTTATTAGAATGTAAGGTCTTTGAGGACCAGGACTATCTTTTCTTTTTACAGGTATTGGATGTATCAGCACTTAACCCAGTGTCTGCCTTAATAAATGTTTTCTGACTTGTTGATGCCATCAGTGCCAAATTCAAATAGAAATGGATTTCTGCAGGTTGCAAGAATATCGACTTAGAAAATCACAAATTAACATTAGCTATGCAGTCCTGCATTTTTATTTGTTTTGTCAAACATTTTCTCATTACATTTTAATCTAATTCTGGTCCCACTGACACTTTCAGGTCTCAAGTTGACATCTCTGCATTATATCAATATGTATTTATAGTTCAGACAACTGCTGTGATGACCCCTGGAATATTGAAGTTTGAGATCACTTAGTTCATAGAAAATAGAACTGGCCACTAATAAGGTCTTGTAGCTATGAGATAACTTTTTAATAGGTAAGATTGAGTTTTCCATTACCTCAATAGTAGTTATTTGTTTGTCTAAGAGAAAAATCAGTTCCTAACGTGTGTTTTACTAAAGAGGGTTTATTGGGTTCTTCTCGCTATTTATCTCCTATTATCTTAATGTAGAGAAAGAATATGAATCATCATTTTCAAAAGAAAGGTATACTCTAGGTCCTAATGGTTTAATTGGTTATACCCTACGTTTCATTATTCCCCTTAAAATCTCCCTATTTAAAGAAGAAATCATTGTTGATTTTAAAGTTCCTATGTGAAATTCCATTTCCACAACCAAAAATATAGGATTGGATCTCAAAGACCAGACAGGTTTCTATTAGTTCAGTTAAATTTTAAATATTTTTTAAATATTGTGTTGATTTAACATTATTTCTATTTGAAAGTGAATACTATAAAATTGTTTCATGTGGCCCACAAAAATGGAAGGTGGAAATGATGGAATAATTAACACAGAACTAATTTATTATATAAGAATTCCTCTAACTCTTACAGAGTAAGGCACACAAAAATATAGCATTAAAGAAACATTATCTTGGGGAAGGACAAATTTTTATCCTAAAAAG
Organism: Potorous gilbertii; assembly: GCA_028658325.1. NCBI lineage: Eukaryota > Metazoa > Chordata > Mammalia > Diprotodontia > Potoroidae > Potorous > Potorous gilbertii. The sequence goes on along the minus strand of CM053771.1, from coordinate 367,158,153 downwards.
CTATCTTTTCACATTCCTTTCCAAAATGAGATTTTTGTTTTGTTTTGTTAGCAACATAAACATCAACTTTTCCATCACATTCAGAATTCTGGCTTACTGGTAACCATTCCTCAGTGTCATTGCTTAACGTGTTTAATGGAAGGTTATCTGAGGCATGATATTGGTGCCCATGTTAAGTGGATAGATATGTAAACGCAATTGCAGGGCATCCCAGTACATCTGGCACCTACTTCTTGGCTTATTTGCTCTTAAATGATGCCTTGTTGTTGTAGCTGCAGAAGAATAACTCAGCGATAAACTTTGAGCATCTTTGGCAAATGCCAAAGTAGAGTTAAAAAGAAAGTAGTCCAAGAGCTGCCATTTTCTAAGCACGTGTAGCACTTTAGCTAAATATCATTAGCATTTTAGGATTGTGTATGGTTAAGGCAATGCCTCTATACATAGAATTTAATAAAAATGATTAGTCTCTCAGTTTCTTCTTATATAAAAGCCTTTTCAGAGTAAAGGAAGACTCCATTACTAAGTACCACAGATGCAATGAATTAAACATTCACACTTTATAATGAGATCAGACCTCTCTAGGTACTAGATTATAACAATACCATTTTGAGATCTGAAATCCTTTAACGCTAATGATATGTTACTTAATTTCTGTTTGGAATAGTATGTAATTGTCAGACAGTGTCTCTGGAGGACCAGAGAGCATTTATTACTGTCTCCTACCTCACCCAAAGTGCTTAGTCTAGATCCTAATACCAGTCAATTCTCCAGAGCTGCTCTATTAGAATTCTCTGAAATGATTGTTTTCAACTGGAAACCTGAGTGATGCTGTGGGAGGGAATTTCAAGGCCCAAGAAAACACCTCTTGAGAAAAATGAATCAGATGGATTCATTAACTGAACATTTTGATTATCTACAAAGTCCTAAATGCTTATGACTAAAAGAGCTGCTGTACAGCTCTCATTTAATTGAGCAACATTTCCAGCATATTCTGCTGTCTATGTTCATTGCAGTCTATCAAAACAAATGCTACAAAGCTCTTTATCTGCAAAGAGGTCCAAATTAAAGTAAGTTTGACAGTAAAAAGGATATTTCACAATATACAACTGTTCCAAAAATTTCCTATCTTTAAATAAAGTTCACTCAGCAATCAAGTCATTTATGAAATAATTGGAAGAACTAGCAGGATGTTTCTCTTTTGAATAAATATTTATTTTGAATTTAGAAGGCATTTCCTTTGAGTTAAAAAATTCTATTACATGCCACCATCTCCTTCTTCCCTCCTCATTGTCTTACATCATTTGCCTGCTTGCAACATACATTCATGAGTAAGTTGTTTATGAAGCAGCAAATTAATAATCTTTGTGATTGTTTTTATTTGGAATTTGGAGGGCTGACAAATGAATGAGTAGAAAATGACAATTCTACATGAATTAGCTTTAAGGCTTACTAAGAGACCAAAGCAGAACTTAATAAGAAACTTATTAAGAGAAGTAGGACAAGTTAATTCAGATTGATTATAGACTTTGGTGAAGACAGCTGGAGTTCAAATGAAACTGAAAAGGAACTTATATGCACTTCAAAGTATGCTAAGCAGATGTCGGAAACAATTACTGTGGGCTGCCTTTTCAGAAGCTAAAGGCATTATAGGCATATAGTGGTAGATTCAGGTTCTTATACAAAGGGTAGTAGCTACTACCTAGGCACACAGAACCATCTCAAATCTGATTCTTTTGGGATATGAACAAACGTAGCATTCTCGTCATAATTCAGGACATCTAGCTTTATAAACTGTACTCAAAATTTGAAGGAATGCATGAAACCTCAGTCCAGAATTCTCCCATCTCCACCAGTATAAAGTACGTAGTCAAGGTATTTTCCATGAAACCATTGTCACCCCTACTTGTCAGTTATGTCAGCAATAACTTAATGTCTATTCTATACCTTATAATGTAACATAAAGCTTCTTTAATATATATTCAGATATACTAAGGATCAAATTATGTTCCCTGAAACATAAAAGTATCTTCAGAAAAAAGAGCTCATAAACCAGAAACTTAACGATAGGCCTTATAGCAGCCTTTATCAAAGGTAATTACCACAGTTACAACAAGGCAACAAGACTTCACTTCCCTCTCTCTCTCAGGTACCAGCATTGAAAAGGTCTGACAGAACTTTTTATTCTGACAGTAACATAAAAACAACTGAAGTGAGCATCTCTTTAGCAAATATAATCAGCTAAAATAGGCAGCGAACAGATGAGTTCCTTCCTAGGTGAGCTACCTCTGCTAATCCATCCATAAAACAATAGCTTCACAATGTCTTGGGATGTCTCCCTTCACTCTAAGCAAGGTCAGTTAATAAGTGTGTATTAAATACCATTAAATACCGACTTTTTATCAGGTACTATGCTAAAAACTGGAGATACAAACAAATAAAAAAAGGCAACAGAAAGTCTCTGTTCTCAAGTCCAGTGGGGGAAACAGTATTAAAATCATTACATAAAAGCAATCTATAAACAACAAAAATTGGAGATTATCAATACAGGGTAGCCTTCTGAGGACAAAAATAGCTAGTTATATTTCGATTCACTAATATAGAATACTATATGTGTATATTATGTATACTGTATATTATATACAATATATACAGTATATATATACTATATGTAGTATATTATATACAGTATAATACATACAGGATGTATGCATAAATTACAAAAACTCTGGATAATAGGATATTAGAACAAGAAGATATGATCAAGTGGCAAATGTGCTAGAATTACAATTAGGGGACCTAGTTCCATATGCCAGCTCTGACACCTACTGTACATATGACCCTGGGAAAGTTATTTATTCTCTTTAAGCCACTGGTAAATGAGAGGGTTGAATTTGATGGCTTCAAAAGTCCCTTTTAGTTCTAAATCTATTATCTGAAGAATTAACCCAAATGAATTAATGACAGAACAAAAACTAGAAACTGAATCTCCTACCTAAGGTAGGGTGACTGCTGAGGAATCTGAAAACCATGCCTTCACTCTTTGTAAAAGTACTCACTATGTCACATGCAGATCTCTTTTCTCTATTGTGCTAACATTTTAAAGGAATGATTCTAGAAGGGGTCCTGTTTTTAATTCAGTGCTGGAGTAGGCTAAGGCACAAAGAGTCAAACAACAAATGACGGAATTGGAAGGGACTTTATCGGCTATCTAGTCTAATTCATACCTGAGTAGGAATTTTTTGTCTGAAGGCATTTGTAATGGAGAGACCTCAATGCTTTTTGAGCACCAATTCCAAAGCAACTCTGATTATTTCATATATACATATATATATATATATATATATATATTATATTTTTTATATATTTAGATGAAATCGCTTCATCTCTTTGTCCTTCATTCTCTTCCCCACTGTTCTTAATTCTTCCAGTAAATGTGAAGACAGTTATCATATTCTATCAATTCTTCTTTTGTCCACATCTCCCAACGCAATCCTTTCAACCATTGCTTATGTGTCATAGTCTCTACTTAACCATTGTATGAGTTTTTCTCTACAGCAGCAATTTTCAAAGTGTGGGGGGGTCCTTTAGGTATTTTCAGGGAGCCCGACTGTTTTTATAATATTAACATATTTTGAGTAATAATATGGTAAATATCAATGGGTAACACCCCATGTAAATAAAAACTCTTTGTAGGGGGAGTCCTTAATAATTTTTTAGTGTAAGGGAGTTGGTTCTGAAACCAAAAAATTCAAGAACAACTGCTCTATGGGATGCACAGTATATTGATATACTTCCAAAATTGCTATACCCTTAAGTGACCACATGCTCCTGATATGGTGTGACCAAGGTGGGTGTATTGTAAGACTATTACTTTCCCCCCTAAAAAGAGTGAAATTATTAAGCACATTAGCAGTTCTATCCTCAACAGTTATAAATCTATAAAATTATTCTAGTGGTTTCATCTTTTCCCCTTGGTGGATATAATTTATATCCTAAACTTAATTACCACCAAATATTGTAGCACCGGAAAGTCTAAAAATGAATGATACAGAGTGCATAGAATAGGAAGCTTTGAAAAACTACATAGAACAAGACATTCAAATTGATATCTGAATCAGTAAGTCGGAGCAGGCATGCTGTTATCTCTAGGCCTACGTAGATGTTGTAGTTGGTCAAGAAGCAAGATTGCCATGGGATGAGTTTTAACTATATAGTATAAAATATTTAGGACAATGTTTTATTTCTCCTAATGTCTGCTTCAGTTTTTAAAAAGATGATGAACTCCTTGACCCTTTAAGTCCATTTCTAAGGAAATAGGTCTAGATTAAAGAAATCTTTTCTCATTAATCCATTAAAAACAATAAGAAGATGTTAGTGTCCTATGTTTCAGTTATACTGACTTATTTGGGGGTATTTAGAAATATATTCATGCATTTTACATTACATCCATCAAATTGGCAAAGATGAATAAAGAAGAAATTGACACATTTTTGGAGGAACTGTGGAAAAAATGGACACTAATGCACTATTGGTGGACTTGTAAATTGGTTTCATCATTCTGGAAAAGAACTTGGAATTATTTCTCAAAAAGTCACTGGAACCTTTGGTTCTGCAATACAAAGCATCTGTTGTAAAAAGATCAAAGAGAGAGGAAAAGGACTCATCTCTTTTCATAGTAGCAAAATCTGAAAAAATAAGGAGGTATCTGCCCATTAGAGAAAGTCTAAACAATAATGGCACCTGAATGAAATGGAATATTATTGTACCACAAGAAATTATGAAACAGTTAAACCAGGAAGAACTATATGAACTAAGACAAATTGAAGTGAGAAGTAGTAGAGCAAGTTATACAATGAGAACATTATAAAGAAAAACAACTTTGATCAATGGACATACTAACCATAATTCCAAAGGACTTTAGATGATACTCATTATCTATTTCCTGACACACATGTAATGGACTCAAGTTTCTGAATGAGATACATATATTTAAACGTTACTGATGAGAGAATTTGTTTCCTTGACTATGGATATTATGAACACTTTTCCTCTCCCCCCTTCCCCTTTCTCTTTCCTTTTGTCCTTCCCTCTCCTTCCTTAGTTGGGAGAGAAGAGAAAGATGATAAATGCCTATTAATTTTTTTAGATCCTAATTTTAAAAAACAAATATATTCATCAAAATTTGACCCATATAAAGGAGGTAATGATTTCAAAGTATGGCATTTTGTTTTTTAAAATAGAAAACAGAATGTTTTATATAGTCAAATAAAGATTAGTACTTCTTTCATTTGGGTTACGGTGACTTTGGAAATAAGTTGATGAAGATATGGACAAAATCATAGACAAAAAGAAGAGTTATTTGAAAGCTAGAAACTAAGGTTAGAAGATTTTTAATGCCATGGAATTGAATTTCATAGTTAAAATCAGAAGAAAGTGTGCATATTTGCTATTTATTCAGATTTTCTTCACTTTACAGTGTTCAGAACATATTAATCTAGGAGAAGAGACTGGGAAAGCTCTCTTGCATAAAGTGAAGACAGCTCAAATTCAGAAAGTGACTTGTACAAGATGATATATGGTTCAGTTAGTGGCAAACTCAGGACTGGTGACCAAGCACGCTTAATTCTAGTAATGTGATTTTACTACTATATACCACATCTCTATATGCCTAAGAAACATCATAGGTTGGGCTGTATTTTGACCATCATAATTGCTCATGGGTAATTTGAAATTCAAAAAGATGCTATAACTTTTGAAAAAGAATGAATTCTATGTTTTTAAGTTTCCTTTAATTTTAGGGTTGTGAGGTGAAGAATTTACACTGAAACTCAGATTAGAATTCCTTTGGATGGTACCAAAGGACAAGGTTAAGTAGCACACCATACCTTGACTTTCTCTAGGTGATCTTGCAGAGAGTCAATTAGTAGATCTCCCACTGGCTGCCAAGAGCCCTTGATCACTTCAGCCTGACGTAATTTTAGGTCCAATCCATCCATTGCTTCCTGAAGTTCCTGTAGTCTTCCTAGGGCCTCATCTATCTTCTTCTGCCAATCAACAGAATGTAGGTTCAATTTTTCCCATTCGGTGTTGACCTCATCAGCTTGCTTTCTCAGGAGCCTTGTGACATTCTGGGCCCTCTCCTCAGGAGGCAGTTCTAAATTTGTAATATAACAAGCTGTTAGGCCAAATTCTTTATTACATCGGTATTTTTAAAATAACATTAAATAGTTCATGTTAGATAAAAGGGAACATTTACAACAAGAGATGGGAATGCTGCTTTAATATAACCATTTTAGAAGTCATAGAATACTTTTGGAAATATGAAGCTATAACATACAAAGAATCCTTGCTGAGGCTTATACACTTTATATTGGTCTCATGCTTGACTTTATCTTGTTTCTTCAAAGATCCAATTAGACTGTTGAGCTAACTAATGGGAATGATGTTTGGGTCAAATAATAATTCATTTGGATTAGTCTTTTAAATTGATAATTAGCTTGTAGTCTTTATAACAATAGAGTTCCTTCTAATAACCACAGTTACTTTCCATTTTAAAAAAGGTTCAGCTATTTGTATCTAAGATGATTTCTAATTTTGTTTAGAAATGGGAGTCTGTGTTTATACATTGGAGATTAAGATTTCTGATTCTTTTCATCTATAGGGTTTAATTTGAATTGATTACACAGTGAAAATTAACCTGAAAAATATAAGCTCCTCTGACACAGGAATCAAGAATTTATGGATCTCTAAGTCATTGCTGATCCTTCTATCAATATGTTATTACATCTTTATATTCAATTACCTCTGGGCTCTTGATAACGCTTCTCGAGTTCCTCCAAAGGTTTCTCTGAAAGAAAGATTCTCACCGTCTCAAGTGTACTTGTGATTACAGGTTCTTTGGTTTTCAACTCTCTCTTGAAGGTCTGTGAAACCACACAAAAGCAGTGTAAATATGGTGCTCTGGGCTTTTACTACCAACTCATACTGGGTGTTTAAAAATGGATTATGATATCACCAGGTCAACCTTTGATTCTAATATTTAGACAAACTGACTGGTGCCAAAAGGGCAAAGCCTAAGGATACAAAGCATTTTGACAAACTCTCCCCTATGCTCATGTCCTTTCATTTAAGATAAAAATTCTTGGTTTAATGTGACTGTCAGACTTCAGATGTAGGTTGCAACATGTCTAACAAAAAGGAAATACAATTATATTCTAATGGAATCTTAAATAAAACATAAAACACTGCTATAAAAACACAAGGAATTTCTGAATGCATTGATAAGATCAAATGTCACCTGAGAGTGTATTCTTATTCCATCTCTACACATATATGTATTTTTCAACTGTAAGCAGTTATAAAAAAAAAGAGATACAGCCTAAGACTGAAGAAATAAAACAGAAATAAGATTCTGATTGTGCTTGTACTAACATTTGGGAAGTCAATGCTATCCCTAGGCCTCTCACTGTCCACCATTAAATACTTTCTTTGCATTGTAAAGAGAGTGGGTGTTGTACATTTCTGAGATAGGAATAGACATTGGGGGTACTGCACTTGGGAGATTTCCCTAGGAAGTTCCCAGGGGTTGTAGGGAACAACTAAATCTTTCCATCATGTCCACTAGCCAGTCAATGAGCATTTATTAAGCATGCATTATGTGGTAGGCCATTATGTTAAACCCTATGTATACAAGGAAATATAAAAAATTGTTCCTGCTTTCCAGAAGCTGAGTCTAACAGGGAGACAATGTGAAAACAACTACGTACATACAAGCAAAACACATACAAGATGAATTAGAAATGAGCAATAGAAGGAAAATGCCAGTAATAAGGTAGATCAAGAAAGGCTTTAGGAGACGATGGGATTTTAGTTAGAACTTAAAGGAAGTGAGGGAAGTTAGGAGGCATATATGAGGCGGAGGAGTAATCCAGTTTTGTAAAAATGCCTGGAATCCAGAAACTCTGAGGTACAGCAAGGAAGCCAGTGTCACTAGATTTCAAAATATGTCCTGGGAATAATGTGTAAGATTGGAAAATTAGAAGGCGGTGAAGGAGTGAAAGACTTTTTGAACACAAAAGAAAAAATTATATTTGATCTCAGGGGTGAGAGAGAGCCAATGGAGTTTATTGAATAAAAGATGACATGACTAGACTTACATTTTAGGAATATTAATTTGACAGCTGAATGGAGGGAGGATATACTGGAGTGGTGAGACACTTGAAAAAAGGAGACAAACCAGCAGGCTATTACAATAGTGATGAGGCATGAAATGATGAGGGTCTGCACCATAGTGATGGTAGTGTCAGAGGAGATAAAGGATGTATATGAGAGATCTTGGATTTGGCAGCAAAATGGAAAGTGTGGTGAGAGTGAATTGAGGATGATGTTGAAGTTTCACACCTAGGTGAGCAGGAGGATGGTGGTACTCTCAGAAGTAACAGGGCATTTAGGGTGGCAGATACTATAGTGAGTAAGAGCTGGCATATCTTTGATTACACTAATCTGATGATGGTGATGAGAAAGCACCATAGGGAGAGGATTTCAGGGGAAGCTTGGGGACAAGGCACAGTGACACGCACCAGAAATAAGGAGAACATACAAATGAGAGATAGTGAGTCCCTATTCCAATCCTCTCATTACAGATGAGATTATGTAATAATTAGGCATTATTATTTCAAGGAATTATACAACTTTAAAGATGAAAAAGGACTTTTGAGATCATCTAGTCCAATCTTGTCATTTTATAGATGAAACCCAAGAAGGTTAAGTCATTTGCCCGAAGGCATGCAGTGAATTACTGGCAGAACCAGGAAAAGAATTCAAGTCTTCTGACTCCTTTTGGAGTCAGTGCCCTTTAGATGAAAAAAAAAAAAGGAAAACAAAACAATCTTTATTATAGGAAAGGCTAAATATCTCTGCTGATGGTTTAAAGAGCCTTTCTAGAGAAACTAAAAGTGAATTTTATTAGACAACAACAACAAAAATCCCTAGAGTAATGTGAAAACTTAACCCAGAAGGATGTTCTTAAATATTTTAGGCATACTAATAATGAGAACATTTCACAGAATCACGGATCCTTGCACTCAAAAGGACTTCAGAGATAACCAGAACGCTCCCTCCATTTTGAAGTGGAGAGAACTGACGCCCACGGAGATTAGACAACTAACAATAACGTTAATAACTAGCCATTGATCAGTTATTTTTTGGTAACCTTTGGTACATTTCCTTATTGTTTCACTGAGAATTAATTTGAATATATACTGAAAAAGGACTTAGAAATGACAAGGAATATTTCAATACATACACAGAGCTCTAGGCATAATTGTTTCAATATTTCCTTTCCTTCATTTCCTTTTGTTTCCTTACCTATCTTCCCCTTTCTCTTCCTGGCTCTCTTGACCTATCTAAGTCCTCAAAAGTCCATAACTTCCTCATCATTACCAAAGATCAGAACAAAAAGAAAAACCAAAAATGGGTCTGTCATTGCATGTAGACCTCCATGTCATTATCATCTCCTTACTGACTGAAACTCATTGGCTTGTAGTTGTAGGCATGTCAGTCAAACCCAAGTGCCAGGCTCCTCAAGTCAGCCCCGAGGGTGTTTGACAAGGGAAAGCAAGATCTGCTCAACAAGAGTCATGCCCTTCATATAATAATGCCATCTCTGAGCTGGCTGTCAACCTGTGAGCTATGAGGAAAATACTCAAGGCAAGAGCTAATGCCTTGGAAATGAAACTGAAGAGTTCTAATCAGGTGGTGGCTTCTTCCTCTGATTCCACCCTGAAGTTGACAAAGGTGACCATAGCTAAGGCTCAAGGCTGGCTCTCTGATCTAACCACTCTTCACTCTATGGGTCAAATTATTATGGGACACACAGGTGGCTCCTCAAGAGGAAGAGACAGAGGACTTGAATGCAAGTCTTCCTGATTTTGAAGACAGCTCCTAATACACAATCTATGTTGTTTCCTCCAAAAGGAGAAATGACCCTATGGAGATGTAAAAATGAAGATGCTAGTCTTCAAAGCTTAGCTCTTAAAGAATCCTAGCACAATGTGAAGTAAACAGTTCCTAGGAGAATAACATAGGAACATTTCACAATTTAAGAAACTAGATATCTGAATGTGAAATATATAATGGGTCTGAGTTATTTACCGAAGGTATTTGCCTCAAATAACATTTCACAAAGCATCATATTGTGCCTTAGAAGGAAGGAAAGCTAAGGGATTAGAGTTATAGGGGAATATGACTAAAAACAAGGAAATACAATGTTAAGCTTCTTTTCATAATAAGTCATCTGTTAATTGTTAAAAAGCAAAATGTTACCCAGGCTCCTGAATTTTGTAAATGGGTGTTATGTGGACTTCTCAGATAAACTCTTTATTGAGTAAATTTTTAGAATATACACATACAAGAAATTGCTTGTTGGCTCCTAGGCACTAACCAGTATTTGGAACCTGAAGCTCATGCTGCTTTGAATGCTGACATAAAAAAACAGCTGATGCTCTCTGTCATATTTCCCATTATCAGTATTTACATAGGTATGCTGTTTCCTTCCCCCAAAAGTTTCTTGAAGAGAAAGATAAAGTCCTTGATATATAATTTCAAGTGTATAAGATTTAGGGCCATTCACTTAAAAGAACAAAACATTCAGAGGTCTATCTTCCACATAACATAAATTTCATGGATTCATTGGTTTTTCTAACTATAGAAATCAGTACATAGTCTACACAATAAAATTATGTAAAAAACAGTACATTTAAAAAAAAAATTATGGCAGTGAAAACCCCGCATATTCTGCATCCTAACATGTAGAAGACACACACAAACCTCTAATATTTTATGGAAAGCAATGGTTGTAGTCATCTCAATCTCAACAAATTCAAAACTGAACTCATTATCTTTACCCCCAAATGTTCCCCTCTTCCTCTCAAGAGCGCCCCCATCTTTCCATCTGTCTAGGCACACACTTTTATCGTCATAGTCAAATTAATATTTATGCTTCTCCTAGAACTTAGACCACTTGGCTGTCAGGGGAGGGGACGGAGAAGTTTCTGATAAGGAAGCAAGCAAATTTCAGGAATGTATTTACTTCCTTAACAAAATTTCATTTGTAACTTATTTTTGTTTGTTGTTGTCAAATATGTATGGCAATTGAACCCAATAGAATTAGATGCAACAAATGAATGCTAAATTCATAACTGAAATTCATGGAGTGAACAAGAAAGAGAAACATGAGAAGAAAAGAGATATTGATAGGGTAGCAAGACCAGAAATTCGTAACAGACTTTAACATACCACACTTGCCTTCAAGACAAGAAGTTTCACAGACAAAAATGTTCATTTGAGAAAAGGAAAGCATTTGGAGGAAATAAGGATGGATGGAATGAAGGGTCAGATAGAGGGAGAGATGTTCCTTTCCAGATAGATTTGAGAAAGTATTAAGATATGAAAGAAGAAACGTAAAGCAAAGACAGAATGCTTTCTAGAATCTGAAGACTGGAAAAAAATTAAAAACCACCCTGGAGGCTCAATGTTACCTTGCCTGAGAAATTGCATGGACTAGAGGGATGAGGAAAACTGTGAAGAGTGGCATGTTTGCTATTTATCAAAAGAGAGTTGTTAGCAAGGAGGAGATTTGTGAAGGATCAATGAGGGCTTCTTACAAGAGAAGTCTGAACCTGGAAGGAAGGAAATGTCAACAGACTGAGATGGAGGGAATGAAGGGGGTGTCAATTCGAGGCACAAGGAATTATATAAAGGTGGACAAGATTTTGATAAAGAGTGAACTGGTTTAACTGAATATGAGCTTGAGGGGCTATAAAGGAAAGTCACAATATTTTTCAAATTATAATTTAAAAAAATTTAATATACCTTGTATTTCTCCAACTCCATAGTAAAATTAAAAGTATAACAGTATCAAATATAGCTAGTCAGAAAGAGTAACGATAGAAGTCTATTTAGAGGAAATGTAGAAAATAAAGTGGTGATCACGGAGCACTTAAGCTAATAATAAGAAAAATTCTAACTTGATACAATGAGATAAAAAGTATTGTTTAAAAGACAGGGATGGGTTGCATCATGGGAACTTCAAAATTTCCTTCTTTAGCATTTAATATATGATTCTTTCCTTTAGTCTATGTGCATTATTGTTTGACAATTGAGGATGGAACCAGATGGAAGTTATTAGACTGCCCTTCACGAAAATCACTTTGCATTTACTTTATATATATCCCATATATGCTTACTGGTAATATATTATGTCTTTCTCAGTAGGATATAAGATCTTACAAAGGAGGGCTTCAATTTTATATTAGCACCTGTCACTTAGCATAATGCTTGGTGCATAACAAATGCTTTTAAAATGCTTGTTTATTGACTGTCTGATGACAGTCTATATCCTTTCCAAGCCTATCATTCTGGCAACTAGGTAATGCAATGGAAGAGTGATGGTTTTGGAATCAGGAACGTTTTAGGTCAAGTCTTATCTCACTGTATTGCTAATGATAGTTAAAGATCTTCCCTATCCATTAATGAACCTGCCCATTAATGGAAGCTTGATCAGGGGAGATTTTTTTTGTTGTTGTTGGAAGGTCCACACCTTTTGTTAATTTCTAATGAGGCACTGGTTTTCAAAGATTGTGATGCCCTTTGGCTCTGAAAAGTGTAAAAATACTCTGAGGTGAGGTTCTGTTTTGGGATTTAGATTTTTGAAAAAGGTTTGTGTGCCAGATAAGACTTCGGGAAGCTGCCAAGGAACCCTCCAGCTTCCAGCTTCCAGCTTTGAAAACCCACATATTGGTGTTTCTCTCTCTGATAACTATGTATGTGCTGTCTATGGTCAGACAGTTGGAAGCCCTGTCTGTTGGTCTTTCTGTTTGTAATTTCTGCTTGTATTTTCCCTGAGGTTCAGGGTGCTGACTTTTTCCCTTGAACTAAGTGAATGACTTAACTTCTGTTTATTCGCCCTTGCTCATCTATAAAATGGGCATAATACTGACATAATTATAGAGATATTGTGAGGATTAAATGAGATAACACGAACAATTTTGCAAAACTTATACTCAAATACTATATAAATGTGAGCTATGGCAATGATCATGACGAAGAGGATGATTGATGATGATGATGATGAATTACTAGGACATAGATACAAAAAGAAGCAGCATCAAGTTTGACGTGTTCCCAAAGTTGGTCTGGCCACAACGGAACCCTTGGGATCTTCTTAAAAAACCATGATTCTACAGGATCTTACCTAATCACAAGGACTTCCTGGTAATAACTGCGTCAGTTCTGGCTTGTTCTTAGAAATTTAGGTTTTTGCCAGGAACAGAAGCCAACCAGACTTTAGATTGGTTTATAACTCAATTCATCTGGAGGCTGTAGTCTTAAGTAGTCTCAGTATAGCGCCAAATGGGAAAAATCTCCACCACCATCACCAGTATCACCCAACAGACTGCCTCCAACAGACTGGACTTATTCTGATTGACTCTGGGGCCATAACTAGCGTTGAAGGATAGAAAATTACAGAGAGGCCGGATAATAAGTTCAGGGCAATAAAAATTACATTTTCTCAAAAGTAGAAAATGTGACTTTGGGAAGCAGTAGATTCTCTTTCAATGAAAATCTTCAAGTGAAATTGGGAATGCTTTAAAAGGGATTCTTCTATAAGTAAAGGTTAGGTTACATGATCTTTAAATTTTAAGATTTTATAATTCTTCATTTGAATCAGGATGCCCTCTACTAGGTTGCTGATTTGACACAATACTAGGAACTAAAGTGCTCAGAATTAAATACTTTTCATATTATACTTGGCATATGTTTTTGAATTTAATTCTTCTCATTTGGATTCCAAATGATACGCAATAACAAGGAAATATAGAAAGCTAATACACAGCCTGAAGTATGCCCAAAGAAAGCAGGTGGACATTGATACTAGAATTAGCCTAAATGAATGCGTCATTTGCAGTCAATGATTTCAGGATAATTTATTTCATTGAATTTCTGAACTTCTTTCTCACTTTGGGGTGACTTCAGAGGAAATCGAATGTGCATAATATATGGCCTGACAAAAGAACAAGTAAACTACGTTATTCAAGCCTTTCCATTTGTCAACAGCTCCTATACAATAACGGCTTTCTGTCCACTGTTTTAATAATGTATATATTGATTACTTCCATCTAAATCTTAACCAGAAATTCACAGGGATCTTTGAAGGTGTCCTTAATGTTTTCCAGGGAAGAGATTATGGAGATTTTTAGTTGAATGATGAAAACCTAATGGCAAACAATTTCATTAGCAAAAATGCAAACCAAACAAAAAAAATTTCCAGCAGGGAAATATGCCATCAGTAGTACTTATCCTCCATTTGTATTTTAGGGAGGACAAAGAGAATGGATAAACACAGGATTGGGATAGGCTCAGAAGAAACTACCTTTATGATTTCCTTCTTTTCATCTCTCCCTAGGTTAATCACAGAAGGTGACATGTAATAAATATCACTCTAGTGACTACTCAAGTGAAACAATGGAAGTCTATTTAAAAATAATATTTTTTGAATGGGATGATATTACAGTATTAATCAATTTCATTAGGCAAATAACAAAAGTCAGGGTTCAGGGTACTCTAGTACCAACATACAAAATTTAGTGACATCATGGCACAATAGAAAAAGTATCACATTTGGCATCAGAGGATTCCCAGATTTTTAGTGTGAGCTTTCAAGGCAAGTTCCTGAACCTTTCTGGGTCACCACTGTCTTTCTTGTAAAATGAAGGGATTGGATGAGATGACCTCCAAGCTTGTTTCTTGTTCTATGATAATGATTCTATATTTGCCAAACCACACTTTAGCTTCAGTTATTTCTAGTGACATTTTATTACGTTAATACTATTTGATAACCGAATCCTCAAGATCATTCCAATTAAAGAAGGGACTTTCCTTCTCATCTGACTATGGGAATATCAATATACTTTTATGGCCAAGAAAACCAGTCTAGGCACTGGTACTATGCTCTGTGCCTTGCTGTGGAAATGGTCGATTTTGCTTCTATGTACTGTATTGACCTCATCCAGAGTAAGTGAGTTTGACTATTCATTTTCCCCCTGAAGAATAGATCTGAAAATAGGATTTTATTATAAATCTTGGCTATAAATCTTCCCCAACAAGTAGGGTGAGACCACCTATGGTTTTGTGTGAATTAGCAAGTTTATGGAAAAGTAAGGTGAAAATGAACTACATTTGATCATAGTTTCAACTTTTGCCATTTTAATAGGATGTTCGTTCCTTTACCTAACTCAAAGAAAGGTGTGAGAATTCTAAAATGGAGGGCAAACCAGCTCGTAATTGGTAGGGGGTTGGGGAGGAAGAAATAACCCACCAAGTACCATAGATAAAAATTCCAAGATGAAAAGCAACCTGTCATGGCTTTAAAAGTAGCTAACAAAACTGCTGTTTGACAAAGCAAGGAATCTACAAAGAAGGAGATGGCTCATGGTGTTCTTGAAAAATATGACAAAGAAAAATAAAAATCTGCAAATACAAAATCCGTCAAAGACAGACTTGATGGGGGCAGAATTTTGTATAATTCTTGTTTTCCTTCTCTTCCTCTAAGTGAGCTTTGATGAGTAGACAGAGTGACCCAGTTTTAGTGATTATCTTTAGTTCCTTTTTTCTACAGCCAACAAGAACATCAGGAAGGAGACAAGCCTCACATTAAACTACAAAAAGGCTTACTGCTTAAATGTTTGAAAGAAACTGAGTAAAACATGTTGCTAAATTGTTCTATCCTTGACACTGAGGAGTGATAATATTCTTTGAGAGGGTTATGTTCGAGATAGGGACAAGCATGTGAAAGCATTAGGGTTATGCTATAAGGGAATTATATAGATATATATGTATGCATGTGTATGTATATATGTATATATACAAATACACACATACACCCATATATATATATATATGTATATATATATATATATGTAGATACACACATATATCTCAGACTCTGGTTGCAAAATAAATAGAAAAATTCTGCTCTATTCTGTTCCATTCCTTTCCTCTTCTGCTCGTGTAGTTGTCTGGCCCTAGAGCATGAAGCTAATGAGGTTTCAGTTCATCTCCAACCACTGGTCAATTAGCTTTACTTGGCACATGGACACATATCATGACCCCTTTTTCAGGTCCAACTGTCTTGCAAATGAATTGGTCATAAAGGGACTGGGTGACAGAATGTGGAAAGATCAAGTGGAAATCTTTGACCATTACTAGAAAACAAATCAAAGGCTTGCTTTTTGGATGGTGGTTTGATTTCATCATCCCTCTATAACTACAGGACAGATTAATGTTTCATCTTTTGGGCTTTTTAGAAGTAGCACAAAGGGATAGTTTTTGTAAGGTGGTTTATTCATTCAACAAGTATTTAGTAAGCATTTATTCTGTGGCAAGTACAATCCTAGGTAATGGAAATCTCAAGACAAAAATGGAATAGTTCCTAACTTAATTTGTAATCTAATTTTCAGAGGATGAACTTTTAGACTCGAGCTTTTCAGTAATATTATTTTTATAAAATATGAGAAACATGGTAGCAGGCCTTGGAAGTAGGAAAACTTACATTCAAGTGCCTTTGACATACCCTAGCCAAGTAACTATACAGAAATCACTGCACTGTACAGAGGATGAGCTAACTCTAAGACTTTACACTATAGGCAGGTTGCCAATATGCATGTTGGAGATTGTTCACACTGAATGAAATCACAGATCTGGACACCCTCTGCCTCTCCCCCCAATTATAAAATATTTAGTTAAAAAATTTTCCTTTTTAGAGCCAATAATTTTCTTCCGAATCCAATTAAAGAGCTAAAAATGACGAAAAGTAAATATTCCCCAAAGAAAAAAGCAACATGAAAACTGTAATCCCTGTAAAATATGATTTTACAAAAGAAGGATAATTTAAAACAATTAGATCTTGCTCTGTATCATAAAGGAAAATAAAGAATTCCAGTAGCCAGGTCAGATAAAGCCCCTATTAAGCCTTGAAAATGCTTTTGTGTTTTTGCCCACATCTCCTCCATTAAGACAGTGATTTGCTCTCTATTGATTCAGACCCCTCAAGAAGAATTACTTCCTCCCAAATCTTTTCCCTAACTAGGCTTTGTAATACTTATTCCCTTACTGTGATTTCCCTCAGCTCTTACTCACTCTGTTCTATCGTTGCTACTCTATTGCCTTGGATATGTTCTTTAGTTACTTTTATAAATGTGCTTTCCTTTCCCAGCCCCATGGATAGCGCAGACTTTTCTTTTTCCCTTTCATTCCTTATGTGACAGCTGGGTGATACAAGCAGAATAGATACTATGGACTAAGAGTCAGGGATACCTGAGTTTGAATTCTATCTCAGGCATTTTCTCTATGTGACCCTAGGCAAGTCCCTTAAGCTTCCTTGAGTTTCAGTTTCTTCATCTATAAAATAGGCATAAAAATAATACCCACTTTACAGAGTTGTTGTCAGGATAAAATGAGACAATATATTCACAATCCTTTGCAGACCTTGACAGGCTAGCTGTGAATGTTACTTATTTTTATTATAGCTACTGTCATCATCATCATCATCATCATCATCATCATAGTAAATTAATGTAGCTATATATAATATAATAATATTAATATATTAATATAAAAATTATAGTAAATAGTTCAATATTCTGTATACAGATATAATATATGGCTGCTGAGTGAAAACAAATAAAACTGTTATTCTTTTCTATTCTAGTGACATGGGGACTTTCTTACTAATGACTTATAAGAATTCTCAGAATAATCCTGTATTTCCCTGCCATGATATCGTAATATTAACCTAGATTCCTTTGCACAATTACCCACATGATAGCTTACACTGCTCATTACAGAGTACTTGACTTTAAGGAGCTCTTTACTCAATTTAAGCACAACAAATTCCCATGCCAAATTTTTTTCCCAAACACTGTGCTTTAAGAAAGTCTTACCCTGTGTATATCATTCTGCTGCTGTACTGCAGGATAATCACCTCCAATGGGTGCCTGCCGGCTTAACTCATCATCTTTCAATTGGAGCCACACCAAAAGTTCCTGAAGAGAGAGATGCAGACGCTTCCACTGGTCTGAACTCACTTCTAGATGAGATCTGAAAAATACAGTCACATAGTATATTGAGAATATCCACAAGCATCATTAGCCCTAGGAGTGATCATCCTCTAGGTATGCTGGTTGGTCGCCTTGAGTCAGTGCTGCATGAACTTAACTATAAAGAGCATGCTCATGATTTACTTTCCTCAAATTTCTATGTACTTCAAGTTGAGATTTATTGAAATCCGGGGGCAGTATAAGGCAATATTGAAAATGGGCACAGGTATTTGGTAGATGGCTCCATTCAGCCACCAATTCATTTCTCTTTCTCTCTTTACAGAGAAGTTATATATGCCTAATGTCACCATCGCCTCCTCACTTTCAACCTCAATCCTGTGTAACCTTCCCTGAAAATTCTATTGACTCTGGTTTCTCAAGGGTCTGTAATCACCTAATGAAATAACCTATCCCCCTGACTTTTTTCACTGAAAACCTGAATTTTTTTTTTATTTTTGACTTTTGAGATACCACACTCTTCTAGTTTTTTTTCTTTTTAGCATCATATTTTCTCTTCTGCTTCCTTTTCCTCTTACCAATGCTTTGATGTAGATAGTCCCTAGGTTTCTGTCATGTTCTCTATTTTCTGTCATTTGGCAATATTTTTCACTCATATGGCTTCATTTATCACAACTACACAGATGCCTCCCTATGCTATACTTCTAGACCTGATTTCTCTTCCAAGCTCCAGACCTGCATATCCAGTTACCTACAGGACATCTCCTACCTGGGAAATCCCACTGGTATCTAAAAACCAAAAACACTCAAAGCAGAGTTTATCTTTTTTCTCATACCTTTTCTTCCTGATTTTTTTATTCTGTCATTTACACTATCATTAATCCATTTCTCCCCTTCAAAACATTAATGTTATTTTTAAAAATAGCATTTCATGGACATCTTTTGTTTTTACATTACTTAGATCACTCCTGTATTTCTTCCTCCTCCCCAAAAAGTCACTTTCATGAGAAAGACTAAAAGTGATGTTATTTTGATTTTTTCCTTTTGCTACATTTCTTAAATCCGGTTACTAGCTCCCATTTATTATCTAATATCTTTTATGTCTATCATTCCTCCAAAACTACTGGATTACAGGCCCTCATTGCTATTTACATGAACTATTGCAACATATTTTCCTGCACTTCTCTCTTTCAATTCATGCTGCATATACCGGCCAGATCCTCTTTATGAATAATGAAAATCTAGACACATTATTCTGAGGTTCAACTCTTCAGTAGTTCTCACTTGCTAAGTTCAGTCTCCTTAGACTTACATTCCAAATCATCTACTATATGGGGACCAACCTGAACTTCCAATCTTATATTTGATCGTCTAATATCTCACCCCACCCTTGGCACTGTCCTTTCAGAAAAGAAACTCAGAGATAACCTTCACTGATGACTACTGAGCTATGTTGTTTTTTTGACAGCATCCAACATTCCAATTTTCATCATTGCTTCCTCTGGACTGTTATATGCTGTGTGTGGAATGTTTAACAGGTCATGCACTCTATCTTCATTCCAATTATAGTTGTATAAAAGTTGAATTGGATACCTCGGGAGCTAGTGCATTTTTCATCATTTTATGGACGAACAACAATCATTCAGAGAAACTATAGAGAAGAGATTCATGCACAGGCATGGTTTGGACACCCTGGCCTCTGAAATCTCACCTGCTGCTATAATTCTGTAATTTATTGATAAGTTGTGGCTCAGTGAATTTAAGATATGCCTCAAACATTTTACTTGGTAAAATATCAGCAGGCCAAATGTGGCATTTTCCAGTGACATCAATGTCAAAGACCAATGAGAGCATAGAAATATTTTCCACAAGGTTAAATTTTGAGGTATTTTTAAAAATACATTTCTACACAGGCTGGTATGAAGATTATTTTGTTGTAGAAATCCACTTACTGAAAAAAAAAATCCCAATGTCAATTTTCTAAGGCAAAATGCCTTCCACACTCAGAGAAAGAAATATGGAAGTCATTCGCAGAATGTAGCAGATCATGTTTGTGTGTCTGTGGGTTTTAGTGTATTATGTTTTGATTTG